>OY756391.1:3404104-4625401 GCA_963576865.1 Anania hortulata
TGCAAAAAGTATTTGAATTACACTGATAATTCTTTATTAAATTATGTAAGTAGAATTTAATACCAGCCAATAAAATTGTAAAGTATTTTTTCCTGTGCGCAAGTACAAAGGACGACCGGCACAATTGACCGGAGTATGCGCGCGCGCAGCGGTCCCGCGTCATATCTATAAGCGCACCTTGGCCGTCTATTTACTTTATTTATCTCATGTTTCGTTGTATTTACGTGACATATCTCACCGTTGTAAGGTTTATTTTATAAACATTATTATATTGTTACAAATCAAATATTTTAATAAGAAACTTGTTAAAATGGTAATAGGTCGCTGTTACTATAACTGTTATTATTATTTTAACTAATAATAACAATTAAGTAAATTAATATTGGACAACATTACATACTTGCTCTGATCCTATGGCAACTAGCTTAAGAACTTGTGTTACAGGAATCAGAAACAACGACGGTACTACATCATCCAGACCCGAGACAATATAGAAAAAATATTAGAAAAATAACTTTGACCGACCGGGAATCAAACCCAGGAGCTCAGAGATAGCCATACCGAGTCCTGTATCCTCGCGTCTCGAATACGGAGGTCGTTATTTTCTAAATAAGTAAAAGTAGGTAACGTGCCAGACCATAGTGCCAGACAACACTTCAATTTGCCATAATCCTTGTGTTACGTACGTGGTACCAGAACTACCTACCGGACAATAAATTTTGCTAGTGATGCCTCCCACAAACTCAGATTCGAGTGAGATTTAAAGAATAGGAAAACAAATCCTTTGCGTTCAAATTACAGCATTACTACAGCTATCGATCGGGTAGCGACGAATTTTGATATGTAACTAATTAATTATCTTTAATACTAGATTCAGACTTCTGATGAATGATGGACCAAACGAAATCTATATCCTGGCTGATCCTCTGTTTAACACATACCCCTTTCGAACCTAATTATAAATAAACTACATCTAGTAACGAGTTTTACTCATACTACGTTGTTTATTAGATCATAAATTGCAAGCGACTTACGACCATAAATCATAAGCATGTACGTTTGGTATACCACACTCAAGCTTTGCACCTTACGACTACTAAGTCGGTAATAACTGGTTACTTCATACAGCAGGTGTATGAGCATGTACCCATTAGGTCTTATTGCGTTTACTGTAAGGTGGTAAAAGGTGCATATCTGCTAACTGTACAAGCGTATAACAGGATTCCGTTCATCTCGTTACGCAATGGTTGCCGCGGGTCTTGCCTTTGTTTGGCCCACAATGCTGGTAGCCTCTTGCGCAGGGCTGGGCATAGCGTGCAGTCAAAATAATAAAGTAATTCAACTATTTATTTACAAAAATTGTATAAAATTACAGCGAGCAACAGCGGTCTCTGCACTGAGCAATAATAGTTCAGGCCAGTAATTCAATTATAAACAAAAAGTAGACTAACACCTAGTTAATAGGACGTGTACTATAAAGTTAACCTATAAGCCTCATAAGAAAGTTAAGGTTGCACAGCGTGCTATGGAAAGGGCTATGCTCGCTCGGTGTTTATTGAACGGTGAACAGAAGTCGCTGACATAGCCTAACGGATTAGGAAGCTGAAGTGGCAGTGGGCGGGGCACATAGTAGGTGACTGCCGATGGGGCAGAAAGATTCTAGAATGGAGGCCACGTACAAGCAAGCGCAGCGTAAGACGTCTACCCACAAGGTAGACAGGCGACCTGGTAAAGGTTGAAGGAAGCCGCTGGATATAGGCCGCTTCCAACCGGCCAATCTGGAAGTCACTGGGGGAGGCCTTTGTTCACTGTAGACGTTCTATGGCTGAAATGATGATGATACCTACTTCTTCTCAACTATACCTACTTACGGCCATTGCTACCGAAAGTCACTTACTATATTAACATTTCAAATCCTAATTATTGAGAGTTATGGCTGTACAAAATTCCAAGTTGATTATTTTGGACTCAGGATTGGGATCATTTAAACAAAAACTTTTCCTCAATAGCTAGTACCTAATGCAGTTGTAGCACAGGCAATCTAAAAAGGAAAGGTGCGCTTATGCGGGCAATATAAATTGTTCAATTCAGGGCAATATTATCCAATGTGACGTCACGACAACATCAATCAATTAACTGCGATGCTGACCTATAGCAATTGTTTCTAGAGACACCACCACGCAATACATGGAGCGACATTGAGCAACTTAACAAATCATTAAGAATGTATTGATCACGTAGAAATAGTTGTAGAGAAGTAATCTGGAGAAAAAAAGCGCGTGATTGCTCCACTTATTTCTTAACTACCTCTAGCGACCGTTGCCGGGAAATTACTTAAAAATTGCCCATGTACTTACACGCTTACTTAAAAGCATCTTTAGACAGCCACAAGATTACAGAATCTAAAGTGATGATGACACAAAGTCTAAATAAAGCGTCCAGCCCTGACGCGGCATGGTAGAAATGGCACGGTTTCCACGTCGCCGCACCACACGGGTCAAACACCACGAGTCAGTTGGATACGCATCTCTCATTACGCATGCCCCAGCGAGCATCTTTAGAGGAACTACAAACCATTCACTAACGCTACGCCATATTTGTTTTGACTTTGTCAGTTAACTTTAGATTAATTCAAAGCCTAAGAAACACAATTTGTGTAGAGACGCACTGAGGACTGAGTGCCGATTGAAAGTTTAATTTCGCTGCCCGCATCTTTTAAGAGGTGGTGAAGGGTCTTGGATTAGTATTCTAGGATAAAGAATTTTCAAAAATCCAAAATGATCAATGGATCAAAATATTGGATCAAGTCATACTAGATGAAGAATTTTTAAAGATTCCAGGTGAGTCATGGTTGCATGCCATGTCCATGTAGGATAACCTACTAGACAGATTAACGGTAACAAGTATCTCTAAGATTAACTTTTGCCAGTTGTCAGACCCTCAT
This sequence comes from Anania hortulata, assembly GCA_963576865.1. Lineage (NCBI taxonomy): Eukaryota > Metazoa > Arthropoda > Insecta > Lepidoptera > Crambidae > Anania > Anania hortulata. The sequence continues at coordinate 3,407,049 of OY756391.1, forward strand.
AGAATAGAGTTCTTATCAGTCATCAGCAGTGATCGGAATAGGTAGATTGATTTGATGTACTTTGGTAGTGCTAGCATAATTTGGATATCCTTTTTTCAAAAAGTGATACAAAGAAATGCCGGAATCTCGGAGGCATGTCCATGTTAACATCAATGTTTGAGATCATTGACCCCGAATCAATCTACCTATTCCGATCACTGGTCATCAGTGTTACTATAATATTAGGAGCGTGTCTTGTGAATTGAACAAGTTGTACAAAATACGACAGCAAAATTCAGGATAATAAAAGCAAATGTTGTCCGGTGTACCTATTTTAACCAGGTGTAATTTAGGTATTAAACTCTTTATCTTCATTGTTTATGCACAAGGAAAACCTGTGTGCGTTTTCACGGGCGATTCGAAATTCGAATGAGCCTCTAGCTAGACCGGCAGAAATCGTCTGGCTTCTGACAAGTGACTAATGTTTTTCCATTTTACAGCTGACATGCCTTTACCTATAGATTTAGTATTAGCGTATTCTAAGTCTACGCCTTTACCAAACAGAAAAAAGATGATAATCCTCGGATCGGTTGACTTGATCTAGTATCACTGTAACACACGCACACATAGCAAAGGACCACCATAGATAAACTACTTTCTTACAATGCCAAAGACAAACGTCAACGGCAACGTAGTTTTACCTAATCAGTGTCAGGCACATGTGACACATACACACTATAATGTTACGAGAGATAGAATTAGTTAGGCTTGAAGTAGGATCGTCATAAAAAGAAAGAAGTCTTTAAAAAGAGTTAACACTTCGCTGCATTTTTTTAAAAAACAATGAAATCCAGAATTTTCGAAATAAATAAACTTACTACGAAACACTTAATTACAATAAATTATCTTGTTTGATCTATGTCTAATAAATAATCAAATAATCTATCAACTTTTTACACTTCTGTATCCTACAGCACCCAAAAATCGACAGACCTAACCCCTTTCATATCAACATTAGACTTTTTTGAGAAAAAAAAACACAAGCTAACAAGATACGAAAGAGACAAGATATGAAAAATCTATGCCCGTACAGGGCATAGATTTTTCATATCTTGCCAACGTTTTTTGTCAGAAAACGTCAAAAGACGTACGCTTTTGAAGTTTATCTATTTTTAAGATTGGAAGTTTACGTCATTTAAGAGAAGTTGCGCTATTTTCGTCTACGACAGTGGAACTGTTCAAATATCAAAAACGTAAGGTCGTTGTACAAATCGATAGAGCTGTATGAATTACTTAGGTCTGAGTTTGGTAATATCAAGGTCAATTCGTCCACGTTTACGCGTTATCTCGGAAAAATATATACAGGGCGTCCTGTTTCTCAAGTATAACCGTAACTACATATTCTATACATTATGGTGACCAACTTTTGTTCTATGACTTTTGCAAATTTACATAAAAAATTATCGACTTCCCATACAAAATTACCAAACAGCTGATTAAAGTATGCAAAGAAAAAAATGCATATTTTAAAGTCATCTATAACAGCAAAGGGATGCCAAATTTAAAAAATAAGATCTAGGGAACAATGTAAATAAGCGTCTTAATCGCTAATATTTTTAATAATCGTATGTTACGAAAAAATACTTTAAAATATCCGAAAATAAAGTCAAAAGACTACAAAAGCCAGTCATTCATCAACGGCGTAGGTACGGCGAGCCAACAAGGACCTTACGCAGTACACATACGGTGCATTTTTTTCATGAATGAGTTAAATTATCCATGCGTACGATTTTTAACATCGGATAGAAATAATTAAATGTGAAAAAAATTTTTTTTGTTCTTTGCATAGTTTGATTAAATTACTGATCCAGAGACACTCCTAAAGATTTGGCACCCCTTTGCAATGTAACCCTGTATACAGTGTGTCTGGTCATGGACTAGCGATATTCTAAGGATTGTTAGAACAACTATTCTAATACACAAATACACTACATAGTTAAGTCCAAACTACTTATCAGCTATGTGGCAGCCATTTTGTTTTTTTTTTCTTGAAATATTCTCTACGTGGACACAAAAAAAAACATATCTCCCAAAGTGTAGGCGTTAATGGTATAAAAATAGGCTTATTCGAAGCGCAAAACTCTAGTCTATCGTATAAAATTTGAAACGGAGTTGTTACGTTCATAATTTGAAAAAATAATTAAATTTCATGTAAAATATTTATTAAAAATATGAAAATAAACTAATTATTGTAAATTACTGCAAAAGTAAGCCGGTAACTCATTTATTTTTTCCATTAGATTGACAGGGTTTGATCTAAGCTACAATACAACATTTAATTTACAGCTGTATGTCTACTACTTTAAGAGTTATTATTGTAAAACCGGTTAAGCGCGAGTCGGACTCGAACACGAAGGGTTCCGTTCTACCGTACAATATTTAAATTGACTTGCCTGGCCCAGTCCCCCTAGCATGACCACCAAAACATGATATGATATAGCGATATAACAACATCAACTATAAAAAAATATGATAAGATATAGCTGCCATGTTGAATCGACGTCAGAAATCAGAAATCAGAAATATTTATTTGCTTTTAACATAGTTTTACAAGATGTTTTACAAATGATATGTCCACATGTTTGACCTAATTAGTCATGCAAATATAAAAAGTTGATATTTAATGTACATAATTATAAAAAAATACAGCAATATTAAAGAACTTCAATGTCAAAAGGATTATCATTATCGAGGAATTAATATTATTATAGTGATTAAAATATATCAAGAAAAAGCTATATAATAATTAATTATTTGTCATCAAAATATTCTTGTATTGAGTAATAGCATTTATTTAGAAGCCAGGCATGCAACTGTTTTTTAATCATAACTATAGGCAAATGTTTGAAAAATTCAGGCAACTTATTATATGTTTTAATAGCCATGCAATAGGGGCTTCGCTTAAATAATTGCACACACACACATTGTCACATGATATGATCGCTGTTTCGATAAAAATTCAACATGGCGGTTGTATTTTTAAAGTTAGTGTCGATATATCGCTATATCATATCGTGTTTTAGTGGTAATGCTAGAGGAGCAGGAAAAAATTGGCGCAAATCGACGGAACGACCTATTGGAATTGTTGTTTTACCTATTGGAATACGGAACCCTATTAAGGGGTGACATTTGATTGCACGTTTTGTATTTCCAAAGTACCGAGGGCAGGTCAGAAGCGTCAGGTGGCAACCATCTGTCACTCATTATTATTTTTATTATTTTTTAATATTGGACAACATCACATACATTGCTCTGATCCTATTATAAGTAGCTTAGGCACTTGTGTTACAGAAATCAGAAACAACGACGGTACCACAACACTCAGACCCGAGACAATATAGAAAAGTTATTTTTCTACATTGACGGACCGGGAATCGAATCCAGGACCTCAGAGATAGCGACACCAAGTCCGGTATGCTCGCCTCTCGGCTACGGAGGTCGTAGTCATTGCACGGTTAGCGAGCAGGGTATAAATAAACACAATGTACGGTTAACACACATATACCAAAAATTGAAAATATTCAGCTAATTTATTGATATTGTTTAGCTAATTTCGCCTATCAGTGTCTACAAGGGCCATCCGTTGTAAGACCAAAGTAATTGACATAGTCTAAAAATGAAACAAGCTAAAGTGGCAGTAGGCCGGCCACATCTGTCGCAGAACCGATGAAAGGTAGAGTAAACGGGTTCTCGAGTAGAGACCACGCCTTGGCAAACGTAGTGCAGGGCGCCCCCCAGCGCGATGGACTGACGACCTTAAGAAGATGGCTGGCAGTGCCTGGATGAAAAAAGCAGGAGATTGTGCTCTTTTGACGCTTTTTAGGAGAGGCTTACATACAGCAGTGAACTGCAATAGACTGACCGTCCGATCCGTTGAAAATAGAGCAAAAAGTTTGGGAATGACCCCCAAAAGTCGCCTGTACGATTGGATCTATACTTCCAAAGACAACCCGTATATCTAGTGTTTTGTATGAATGTGTAAGACTCCTCAGGATCCGTTTAATTACTTACTTATTTATTTTTAAGTGAATATACAACGAAATACTCTGCGAATATTTCAAACTTCTGCATGTTGCCGAGCAAAAAACGCCAAAAAAATCACGATTGTTGTTAAATATTTATTTTATTGTTTTTTGTATTTGTTTTTATAGCGGCAACAGATATACATCATCTGTGAAAATTTCAACTGTAGTTATCACGGTTCATGAGATACAGCCTGGTGACAGACAAACAGACACACGGACAGACTGAGGGGTCTTAGTAATAGTGTCCCGTTCTTACCCTTTGAGTACGGAACCCTTAAAAGGTGAACTTTTTGACAGTTAGTACCTACCCCTATAGTTAACTATCCCCAGTCTCCCCTACATATCTTATCCTACACCAGAGACAGCATAAGGGTCGTTTATACCGATTAGTAGGATTACGCGAATCCCTAGAGTAATGGCTACCAAAGGAACGTGACTTTGAAAGATACCACAGAATAAATAAAAGATGAAGCCATAAACAAGAAAAGTGTATTAAGTATCCAATAAAAAGTTATATGCAATACAGGGTTATTTGTAAAACATCAACAACCTCCTAGGGGCTGATTCTGGTGCTCAAATACAACAACTCTTTGGAACCAACATTGGTTACCAATAAGGGTTATTACACCGTTAGTGATTATATAAATGATAAAAATGTGTGGATTTAAAACTGCTTAGCTCGCACCAAATCTTGTAAAACTATCAATTATAAAAGAGGCTGACAACAGTGACCGAGTTTCTTGCGCTGCTTATTCTCGGCACTAGCCCACAAATTGTCCCGAAGCAGTGGTAGGGCAAAAAAAATATATTGGGACGTGTAAAAGTGCTTTTAATGGCCTATTTGCAAAAATAAATGATTTTGATTTTGATTGAAATCTAAAAAAAATAATTCACTGCTCCATACAAACTGATGTCAGCTGGTGGTGGCTTAGTATTGGAAAGTGTTTTTTTTTTAGATTCATTGTTAGTCCCATAGAAAAAGTTGTTGTATTTGAGCACTAGAATCAGCCCCTAGGGAAATTGTTGATGTTTTACAAATAACCCTGTATAAATACATTGTTGGCGATAAAAATATGTATAGAGAGCTCTTACCGTAAGAAAATAAGAGCGACTGATTGATACTATAACATAGCAACAGCATAGATTATTTTCTTAGGAAGATAGCTGGCAGTGGTTGGATGAAAAAGGCGGGAGATTGTGCATTTTGGCACTCTTTGGAGGAGGAGAGAGAGAGAGAGAGAGAGAGAGGAGACAGAGAGCGAAAAAAACATTTCACACAATGATACAAAAATTTAAAAAAAAAAGAACCTACTACGATTTACAAAAAATTATGATGACATATAAAATGATGGTCAGCGTATCGATGTGGTGTCCAATAGTGGACGTCTTACGCTCACGCCCAGCAGTGGACTGCAATAGGCTGACATGATGATGAGATTCGTTTTTATTGAAACCACACAAAACATACAAAGAACAGAAACAAACGCATTTCTAATTGCACAAATTAAGCGGTGTTATAGGACTATATGTACAAATTGTCTTTAGATAGAAACTCTTTATTGTATTTACGTAAAACTTTATTGCACAGACTTTATAGTGTACCTACAACAGGTGGACTTAATGCCAAGAGCATTCTCTGCCAGCCAACCTTCGGGTCATGCAGAAAGCAAGTTATGGGTGCGGTAAATGTCCAAAATAAATTGTATATCACACAAAAGAAACAAATCACAGTAAAAAATACATAGAATAGCACAACTTAGGCGGTCTTATCGCTAAATGTGATCTCCGTTTTCATACAACGGCTTTCCGCAACTAGCTCGTTAGTCCACCGGTTACATACATAAAACGTTCTCGTGGTTCAGTCTATCTATTATTAAACCGTATCGAAATCCGTACAGTAGTTTTGGAGATTAGCCTGTATACAGAGAGGACAGACGACAGACAAACGAGACGACCGTCTTCTGTTTATAATATTTAGTGATAACTATCACTATTAATATGGTCATTTATAAATAAATTAGCGCAAGATAAGTCACTTGTCATGGTTATGAACTTAGAAATTACTATTCATGTGTTACGAGGTTTTTAATATGAAAGATTTAGACTCTATGTTGAATTTTTATGACCTCTTTTTTGATAACAAATCAACATGGAAGCTATATCTATCATATTTGTAAAAAAACTATTAGTGTCGATAAATTGCTATATCATATCATATCATATCGCGTTTTGGTGGTTATGCTAGGGCATTATTGAAGCATTCGCATACCCGACCCAAATTGTGAGTAAGCTTTCTGACTTGACCCCAACCGAGAAACAAAACTGACCAAAAAACGAATCACCTATCCACTGCGCCAAACTAGTCGTAACGTTAACCATTGATTAAAATCAGCCTCCCTAGCATGAGCACCAAAACGCGATATGTGATATGATATAGCGATATATCGACACTAACTGTAAAAATATGATAGATATAGCCGCTATGTTGAGTTGCCGTGCCGGTGACGTCACATATTGTGATCGTTGTTTCCATAAAAAATCAAAATGGCGGCTGTATCTATCATATTTTTACAGTTAGTGTCGATATATCGCTATATCATATCATATCATATCGTGTTTTGGTGGTCATGCTAGGGGGGCTGTACCATACAAACTTTATCTTACCGTTTATCGTTACAATCTTTTAACTCTTATTAGGAGACATGTTCAGGCCCCATATGGGACTATAATGTTATTATTGACGTTCATAAGTGGCAATTTTTTGTCCTACACTGAATAAATAATTTTTGACTTTGACTTTGATATGTAATCTTTATATGTTACTACTACGAATGCGATAGCAAGACTTAAAAATAATTGATTCTATAGTTTAAAAACTATAAGACACACTTTTATATGTATTCGGATTTTATATGGACTCGACAAGACGAATCAAATGAGCCCAAACGAATGTTTTACGAGTAGCCATTAAATAGTCCACCGTCCACCTTCTGGTTCTATCATCAGATCATCACGATGGTGCCAAATTATTGTATTCTCACCCGAATGTCAGATACTTACAAAGTGTCAAACCGATACGTCAGTTAGAAGTAGATTAAAAACTACTTCCAAGATTTGATTTCATAGTACAAGTGAAGCTAAAAAGTGTTAAAAATCTTTATTGTGATTGTCAATTGTCTAGAAAACAACAGAAATATTGATAAAATGGAAAGTAATTTCTTGGAATAAGAAATATACAGAAATATTGATAAAATGGAAAGTAATTTCTTGGAATAAGAAATATACAGAAATATTGATAAAATGGAAAGTCATTTCTTGGAATAAGAAATATAGGTCATAACCAAGGCTCTTTGGTATGACCTATATTACTGTGTAAAATGTGCATTGTAAGGAAGATGATTGATTGTTTGGAAAGAAAATAATGCAAATGCTGCCATGATGAATACTAATACGACATTCAACATTGAAGCTTCTTTACTATGTTTGTCGTCGCGACATATTATTAATGTGACCTTAAAATATATTGCGACATTATCTACGTATTTAATTTATCACACGTCGCAAGATTTAGTTACGTTTTTTTTTTCTGTGACATTAATTAATATAGCTTAACATTTTAAAATGTTTATTATACGTAATCATTCGAAAGAGTTGCGTTCTGACAGAAACATTTTACAAGCCGATAACTAATTTAACATTTTGTCGCGATGCTATAACAGATGAAACAGATCCCTAACTTTAAGTAACGTTCAATATACAGGGTTATTTGTAAAACATCAACAATCTCCTTGGGGCTGATTCTGGTGCTCAAATACAATAACTTTTTCTATGGGAACAACACTGAAATCTAAAAAAACATTTTCACTTCTCCATACAAATGACAACTGGTGGTGGCTTAGTATGGGGAAGTGAACTTTTTTTGCGATGTCAAATTTTGTCAAATATTATCTGATAAACGAACAGTAATTAAATAATTAATTCTTATCTTAGATCGTAGATAGCACAGATTTAAAGTTTGGCCACGAATTTCCACCTTGCACAAGGCAAGAATGCATCCATTACAAAATGCACGTTGAATGTCACACAATGGCATTTACAATAAGATTACTGGGAAAATATCCCACTCCATTTCAATGTACTGTACTCTTGTAATTTATTGTTAGGAAATCGGATAGAATCGTCAAAGTAGCGATTACTTTGACGATTGGTAGATATTATACAGGTCCGAAAATATTTCAGCTAACGGGCTAGTTTCCTAAAAAAATCTAATTAGTCCGTCAGTTGGATGAACAAATGAAAATGAAAATATTGGACACGTATTTTTTCCTCTCTCAATCGAACAAAAAAATATGAAGATATAGGCCATTAAAGTTCCGCGTAACGTCACGCCTTGTGACACTTTTTAGCAAGGCGTGACGTCACGTGCTCCCATTCCTAAACTTTGATGAGCTTAACTTCGTCAGTTTTTGTTTGATTGACAGAAGACAAAATATGAGTCCAATATTTTTTGATAATCTAACTGACGGACTAATTATAATATTTTTTTGGCCAAGGAAACCAGCCTATTCTGTTCGGCTGTTTTAAAACTTAATTGATTAAGTAACGAACATGCAATTATACAAACACGAGAATACCGTTTTAGATAGTAATGTTACTGGAAGCGGATCGACCCTGGATTGCGACTAATGTTAAATGTGGGCCTCTGAAGTTCAATTCCCGTAACTTAAGTAGACAAAATTCAGTTTCGATCCAGTCCCAGTAGCATTAAGATCAAAAACGGTATAATTGTAAACTTGTAAATATGACGTAAACTTGTCAAACAGTTTGTAATACGACTGAAAATGGAACAAAAATGAAAAAAAAATAATTGAAAAAATATTTTATTTTATTAATTTTTTCCATTTACTGAAAATAAGATTTTATTTTATTGCATTTTTTAGCTTAGGGATTAAAATTGTAAATAGCGAGAATTAGGCCTCTGGACAGGGCCTAATTCTCGCTATTTACAATTTACAATTTACACAGGACCTTCGATTCCGATATCCATTCTTTTGAAATGATACAACCGATAAATCATGTAACGCAAATGCCAGATCACTAAGTGTCACGTACTACGCGTATGTTGACAATCAAAGGCCCAGTTCCCGAAATTTGACAATAGCCGCAATACGGTGTCGATCCGCTCCCAGTAACATTACGATCACAAACAGTACTCTCGTAAACTTTTGATTTGACGTAAAATTGTCAAAACTATGACTATAATATGACTGAACATAGAGCAAAAAATCTAATTTTGGTTTCTTACATTTTCAGTTGCATTACGAACTATAATTGCATTTTTTTGGGTTTACGAGAATGCCGTTTGAGATCATATTATTACTGGGAGCGGATCGACACCGGATTGCGGCTATTGTCAAATTACGGGAATTGGGCCTCTGCTACACAGTTCTGAAGCGTGGGAATACGCAAGCTGAAGTTTCTTCTCATCACCAGCCAATATGTAGTCCCGAAGCGGTGGTAGGACTAAGCTATACTTTTGGGACGTGTATAAGTGCCCGGAAGAGGGCCTATGTACAAAATAAATGAGTATTATTGAGTATTATTGAAGTCCGTTGCAGTGAGTAGTTCATAAACAACCGACAGTAAAGCGTCAAACAATTCCTTAAGCGGAGAAACCCGATCGATCTAAGGCCATTGGTCGCGACTCGCGAGGTGGGTGTTGGCAACAATCTCCGAATTAGTCCAAATGTCAAACGTGACAGTGCGTGTTGGAGAGATAGGAAAGCAGCTTGCATAGGGGGGGGGAGGGAGAGACGCAATATGTAGGTGGGATGTCCACTAATAAACTAACATCGAAATGTTAAAAAAACACACCGTCCTATTCAAATTTTAACATCTGTTGTTGTAGTAAGTTTGTGACAGTATTTGTTTAAGATTTCGAAGTTGCGTGTTTTAAAGAAAGTTGATTCAACTTTGCTCCTCTATCACCTCCTAAGATAAATATAATCATCCTGTAGTTCAAAAAAATGACAAACATTTTTTATGTGTTATGCAAATAAACTAATTGTGGCTGTCGAATCAGTGATTTTATTGATACTCCAAAGACCTCCAGCAGCCCACAATCCACTCACTACATATTTCTACACTGGGATAAGCTGAATGAAAAATAAAGAGGATCAGGAATTGGGGCGAAAGTTGAGAGTGGCCGCAGAGGTGGTAAAGCGAATTATGTTCTTCTTTCGTGTTTGTGTTCTTTAATTAGTTAGTTGCTCCTTTAAGGAATCCGAACAGTCCGTCTGGCTAATTCGGGCTATAAAGACGGTTTACTAACTTCCATATTGGCCAAGAGGGTGCAGAGGCGGGTCGCCGTCCTGATGGATGAATATCTTAAAAGAGGCTACATTGAAGGCTACCAACGTGAAGGCGTCGCGTCGTCTCACAGAGTGCAGAATGACCTGGAGAGCTCTGGTTTATAGTACTGTCTGTAGTGGTCACAAACCCACAGTCATGAGGTTACAACAAAGAAGATATAGGCCAAGACTGCTTGCCCTCGTGTTCAGCAGACGTGACGTAGTTGTGAGATTAAGGAGTTTTAGACTACCATAGTTTGTGGGTAATGACAGAATGATTTAAGGTCTATATATTTGTGGCCACACAACACTACTTAGTAAGTGTAGATAGTAAAGATATTAAACTTACATCTAGCTCCAACTCCAGCTTGTTTATCTCGTCTGTGGCTGCGTTCAGCTTCTCCAATTCCACCTGGAAAGTTTTAAAGAACTTTAAGCAGTCGCAAGGAACCCTCACAGCGGTCTTCCACGCGTAAGGCAGAAGCAAACAACACGTAGGGACGGGAAACCTTCGCGAGCGACTCCTGCGCATGTCACCGTCTCGCTACCTACTCCGCTATCAGACTATCTTACTGTACCAAATAACGATTGTTTCCTGTCCCTACGGCCGGCGACAGGCCTGTCAGATAGTGTCAGATAACGGACAGATCTGTCACCGACAAGCAATAACAAAACAAACTTTTACTTACTTAAATCTCTTTCGGTCTATATTTTCTTACGGTCCAAGGAAAAACTCAATAAAAATGCTAAAATTACATTTTATTTCAAATTACCATGAATGTAATAGTACAGTATACATAAGAATCATACATGCGATAAATTTTACAATACAAAAATACTTTTTACGTGTTCAATTAATCTTGTAGAAGTATTTAACATTATTGTGAATTTATAAATAAAATCGATTATATTGCTTAGTAATAGTAACTTTTGCTGCCAATTTTTGTATGTACCCTTATAACAAATAATAACATTTTGTGAACATAATAATTCTTAATTACTTTTATTAATAAAAGAACAATATTATTAGTATTGGAATGGTATTACAGTTTTAATTTTCAATAATTAAACTTTATTTTTATGAACACTTCACTTTTGGTAAAGTAAATTTTTATTATTATACAAAAGGTAGGAATTCAATAAATATTAGGCCGCCAGGCTGTTTCAGGAAACATTAAAATCCTAATATACATCATAATAATAACTATTATTTAGAAACATTAAACAATGAGATTACTAATGAGTAAAAATTGAAGTAACAAGACATTCTCTGGATAAGTTAATAGTTTCGTAATTCAAGTACCTATTGTGGTTTACCACTAAATGCTCCAACATGGTAAAAAATCAATCAATTCAAACATAAAACAGTCCTTAAAAACTCGTTTCAAGGGATGTATTTTTAAAGTACCTATTACAATTACAATTCGCATACGAAATAGCAAGAATCGTACACGAATTCCTAGGAAATTACGTAAGATTCCTGCAATTTCCTAGGAATTCCAGGAAATCCTGGAAAAATCCTAATTCCCAGGAATTCCTAGGAAATTAATTGCATTCGATTCCTAGAATATCGTATGCTAATTGGAATTTTTACGGTCCAAAAATATGCCTTCAGAGATTCAATTGAACCAAGGTTCTACTAAAACTGAAATTTAAATAACATAATCAACAAAGGTAGTAGTTGTCAACAGATTATCAACCTAGAACAATGCAATATAGGATGATTGATAAAACAATACAATCCTCTCAGGCAGGACACCTCCTATCCACTCTTTTATGACGATAGAGAAACTTTTCCTAATCTATCATCGAAATGAAAAAAAATCCTTCCCATTTAAACTTAACAACTAGTTTTGTAGTTATTGTGTAGCAGTGTAATTATTTCAGGATTTCGAGGTCTGTGTTAAGGAAAGTTGTTGTAATTTTGCTTCTCTATCACCTCCTGAAGTACTGAGAGGAATGTATCGTTTTACTAATCATCCTGTATACTCAACCGATTTTGAACCTAAAGTTCTACATTTAAAGTTCAATATCAATTGACAAAAGGCATCGAACCTAATTCTGAAAACCTGAGTTTGAATATTTATTTTTATTTACATATTCAAATTGAAAATCAGAACAAAGTATATCATTTACGACATTTTTTCAAAGAATATTTGTTGTTTGTAATTATTTTCTCTCTCGATTAACGTATGTTTCATAGGTGTGTGTACACCAAAAAACTTTCGATTAACGTATGTTTCACAGGTGTGTGTACACCAAAAAACTTTCGATTAACGTATATTTCACAGGTGTGTGTACACCAAAAAACTTTCGATTAACGTATGTTTCACAGGTGTGTGTGTGTACACCAAAAAACTTTCGATTAACGTATGTTTCATAGGTGTGTGTGTGTACACCAATTAACTTTTGATTAACGTATGTTTCATAGGTGTGTGTGTGTACACCAAAAAACTTTCGATTAATGTATGTTTCACAGGTGTGTGTGTGTACACCAAAAAACTTTCGATTAACGTATGTTTCATAGGTGTGTGTGTGTACACCAATTAACTTTTGATTAACGTATGTTTCATAGGTGTGTGTGTGTACACCAAAAAACTTTCGATTAACGTATGTTTCATAGGTGTGTGTGTGTACACCAATTAACTTTTGATTAACGTATGTTTCATAGGTGTGTGTGAGTACACCAAAAAACTTTCGATTAACGTATGTTTCATAGGTGTGTGTGTGTACACCAAAACACTTTCGATTAACGTATGTTTCATAGGTGTGTGTATGTACACCAATTAACTTTTGATTAACGTATGTTTCATAGGTGTGTGTACACCAAAATAACGTTTTAGGTTACTTGCAACTTAAAGTATGCCAGGCTCCATACAAAAAAGTTCGAAGTCTTTTAACTGATCAAGCATACGTAAACGAGACACAATAAAAATGCTATTGTTATGCGGTCTCATGAGACCGCTTGGATGTTAACGGGTTAAAGTCTTGTGGTAGGTTCATCAAGCTGTTGACAGTAAATGGACTTCAATATCCCTAAGTACTCCAAATGATTAGTTATTGTAGCCTTATATAAGTAGGTGAGGTTATTAATAATTATTGTATTTTAGGCCATCATAAAAGTAGTATTAAAATAAAAAATATTCTAAATATTCTAATAAGTCATAATGTGAAATTATTTTGTGTTAAAGCAACTAAAAATATTAGGTTACCTAGGAAGAATATAAAAATAATGACCCCTATTAATATGAGGTACTAAAAAACAAATATGGGATAGCTTTTTGTTTGATAAATAAAATGTTTACACCTATTATGGCTTTAATAACAAGGCTGAATATTAAAGTAATTATAGCCAAACTGTACAGCTTATTTGGTTGCTTATCCATCTCTGGTTCATATTTAGAAATAAAAAATATTAAACTATAAAAAGGCTTCATTATCATAACTAGTAACTAAATAATGTCAAAAAAAGTTGTGATGCTACTTTTGCTAGCAATTTATACATATAAGTTTTTATTATCTTTTATATAAACTGGGCAGAAAGCAATGCTGAATATTACAAGTTACATTTTAATGTAAATGGCACATTTTTATAAAGTGTTGTGAATGCTTATCTAACCATCATATTAGTTTATTATATATATTAACTAAATTATTAACCATAACATAAAAATTGACAAAATTATTTTGTAACTAATGTAACATAATTTTGTGGACAGGAAACAGTCCTATAAGGTACCAAAGATACATTTCGATGAGAAATATAGACTATTTTATACAATTCTACAGATTGCGTACACACCTTAAATATTGACGAAAATAACTAAATATCTACAGATACGTGAATTCATAAGGTTTTGGACCGATCAGTGCAACTCACTATCACAAATATATTTGCCAGAGACAAAGCGGCGTTTAACGAGGGAGAGGCGGTAGCCACTGCCCATCAGCTCGAACTCTATTCCTGAGAGGGTGGCGCCCTCGCAGTTGAACTGGGCCGAGATGGTGGCCAGGCTGGACGGGCCCGCGCCCAGCTCGAAGCGCGCGCGCAGCGAGCCCACGCCGCGGTCCTCAGAGTGCTGGGACAGCTCAGTGAACCGCCACAGCGCCTGCGCGTTCTCCGCGTTCCACTGATTCTGTGGCATTGCGATCACGTTCTTCACTGAACCATTCATCGGAACGATGCACGACACATTCAGCAGTGGTGAAGGCGGACTCATCGCGTGCAAGTTGTACTTGTAATCCACCTTCAGATCCGTGTGATCGCGCTCACGTTTCCAATAAGCGACCAATTGGAAAGGACACGACGCCGCCCCCGCTTTAGGCCGGATCTGGTACTTCAGAATGTCCACGTTGAAGTATTGCGCGGTGGGATTCTTTTCCGACTGTCTCTTCAGAAGAGAAGTCAACGCCGGCATATTGAACTCCACCACGGTCGAGTCTCGAGTCGATAGCATCGCGTTGATCGATATCAATTGCTTATTAGGCAGCACGTTGTCTAATCTATGAATGTTTTTCAGTCTGAAGCAGAGTTTAGCAGGATTCGGATTGTTCGCCAGAACGCCTACTATACCGGTGGGGAAAGATAACATCATGTCTCCAGACATTTTTACCTGGCATTTCGATTCCTCTGTGCCGCGGAAATACGAGTGTATGATTTCGTGAAATGCAACAGCTAAGGGTATAGTGTCAGCCATGCCGATGGTGAGTGGCGAAGGGCCCCGTGACCCAGAGGATCCAGCGGTCCGGAAGTCGCCCTCCGACCGCCTCGAAGGTGGGCGTGGAAGGGAAATAGTGGATATCGTTGGGGTCGACGTGCGAACGGTCCCCTGACTCATCTCGCCCACTTCTGAAAACAGGTCACCGACGTCCGCGGTCGATACAGGCGTAGGGCTCTCGAGTAAATGAGATTGATTCGCTTGCAACGGCGCATAGGGATTTGAGACGTTGCCGTGAGGCGAAGTAGGATTACTCCCAGTGGGGCTTTGAAAGAAATTCAGATCTAACAAGTCACTGCTTGCTTTAGTCGTATTAGCGTTCGATCCGCGCCTCGCCGTGCCTATTTTGTACAGGGAAATATTTTCAACAGTTGCTCTTAGCTCATCAACACTGGCAGACATTGGTCCCCCTCCATTACTTATAGGTTTAATCTCTACATGGATCTTTCTGTCCCTATCCTCATCTGAATCTGAATCTGTGGAAGAATAAACACTACCCTTTTCATCTTTAGGTCTTATGCAGTAGCCTTCCTCATCAACTTCTGGAGAATTCATCAGATCCTCTTTTGTAACAACCTCCTCCTCTTTTTCCTCTAAATCAGACTTATCACCTGCATTTGAGTTCTCAGATATCTCATCCTTTTTCTTTTTCGATTTTTTTAATTTGGTCTTTGTCCTTCTGCTACGAAGGAACCATTTTGATTCACGGAGTGTAGTTCGGCCCATGTTGCTGTCTTTATCTGGTGCTACTGGTGTAGCTGGAGTTCCGCTAGGGCTGGAAGGTGCGGAGCATGGAGCTGCTCCATCGATACTACTACTAGGCTCATCCTTACTTTGAAAATTTGGGGTAAACAAGTTTAAGAGGGAGGTGGTTCGCCTAGATGTTTTTGTGGCAAATGATGGCTCTTTTTTAGCTGCCTTTTGAGGCTGGGCAGGTTTATGGGAACCATTTGAAACAGTGGATATTTGGTCTGCTTCTGATATTGAATTATTTGCTGACCCAGGCTTTGTTAGTGATGTAGGCAGCTCTACTAAGTTAGCCTTCTCTATTGCATTGTACTTCTCTATCAGAAACTGTTCAAGAAGCTTCTCTACAGTTAACTCTAAGCATTGATGTTTGAAGTCCCTATGTACTTGTCCTATAAGGTCGTGGTTATTCTGAGTAATGTCAGCATAGGCATTTACAAATTGTTTCATTTGTTTCAAGTGTGCTTCTTCCACATCTTGAAAATGTTTACAAGTTTGTGTCATCTTCTTTTCAAAATCCTGCTTCACAAGGTTGTATTTTTCAGCCAGCTGCCGATAGTCTTCGTGAAGCTTTTTCAGTTTCACTTCAGCTTTCTCAATATCTTTAGCAGAAGCATTATCTTTACGAAGCTTCTCTAATTCAGCAGATTTACTTGTGTACACATCCTTCGCTTTTTGCAATGCTTGCTTAGTGTTTTGTATGAGTAATACTACTTCTAGTGTGTTCGATTCAGAGTCTTTGACAGCCTTATGTTTCTTGTGCAATTCCTCAGCATACCGGGCCACATCTTTGACTAATTCGCTAACTTTCTGGAACATGTCCTGGTGGAGGTTGGACAGAATCTCGGCGGAGCACTTGAGCACGCCCCAGAAGGGCGCGAACGTGCCCTGGGCGCAGTTGCTGTTCGCTTGCTTCGCTAACTTTGCCAACAATTTCGAATTAGACTCCTCAATATTAGATCGCTCTCTTAGGTACTCCGATAGCTCTTTGCTCGCGATGAGACCGTATTTCATGTTTTGATACAGAATATCGTACCCATTGTGCTCGTTGGCGAAATAATCGACAAAGTTGACACTCATCTTTGCAGTTACAAAGGCTAACCAGTACAGTTATTTCAATACATTATATTGTCACTCACTGACCTGTATTCTAGGATCGAGCTCAGAGTCACCATTGTCGTCGGCAGGTATCGTGAACGAGGATTCCTCCATTGTAGTTGAACTAGGAAGCCACCCAATCACCTTAAATTACATCACCGACACAAAAGTTAAGCGTCACATTCACTGAGAGAACCACAAATTCAATTCAATAATTTTACAATTGTACATCACATAAAACTGTATAATTTGGTAATATATTTACGATAAATACTAAATACAGCTCTGAGTAATGTATTTTTTTATCAAAATAAATAATAAAATAGGAATTCTCATTCAATCAAGATGACGTCCACCGTCATGACGTCAAAATCATAACAATAGACAATTTTTAGTTTTAGTCGATAATAGTGCTGCTTGTTTACCTTACAATTGAAAGTTCAATACAAATGTTTTTAAAAATTAACCAAGTTCAAGATGATTAGAATCTCTATTCAACTTATTATGTTTTTTATGAATGTTAGTTACGCGATATTTCCGCCAAATGTATATATTTTCCTGTTTAAATTTTGTTCTCTTATTTTATTGAATGGAGTTCACTTCAGGAGAAGTCCCATAAAAAAGAGCGAATTTTCACTTTTTCACTTCTAAGTCGTCCAACACACGATCACTGTTGAACAGATTAATTGCAAATTATTACAAACCCCTCATCCTATGCAATAATAATTAGCTTTCACTTATAAGAATTAAATTAACTTTAACGAAAATCAACCTTATGACAAGGCCATAAGAGGAAAATGCAAACAAGATAAAATGGACGCCGTCTTCCATCTGTCTGTAAAAAGTGCAAACATATGGAATAAATTTTGGTGTCTGTATGAGTTTTTTATTATTACGATCTGATGACTCATGACTCAAATAATTCGTTTTGTGAATTATGGATTGTGGAGGATTTAACACTAAAACAGAATAGCGAAGTTCTATTCAGATAAAAACCAATTTAAAGAATAAACAAGCCAATAACAATATTTATTTACAAATATACATAATCAGTTATTTTTGGAGTAATTGCCAGGCCAGCCAAGGACCCTTTTTTATTTGCACTATCATTAAAATAGTTATGGCTACATTACAATCAAGTTTTGAAGTTTTTTTTACAGGCATGTACTTCATAAATAATCACACACAGATTCAATATAGTACAGACACACAAAAACAAACATCACACAAGATAAACTTTACAAATAATCGTGCATGTAGTGTGCCAATGCGCAATACACAAACCAATATGATTTTGTTAATTTGACTAATTTACTCAAGTAATTGTGATACTTACTAATCAAAATTTTGATGGTTTCGATTTGAACTTAGTCCAAAATTTGAAGTACATATGTTTGAAGTACAGTGTTTGCTGCATGTAATACTCGTACATGTTGTATCTAACCTTTGTGTTTGTATACGCATACAATGCAAAACAATTTAGCGACGTTTCCACTGGTTGTAGTAGGGCCCAAAAAATAAGGAGACATGTTCTGCACCATATGGGCCAATAATGTTATTATTGACGTTCATAAGTGGCAGCTACCCTAAACTGAATAAATAATTTTTGACTTTTGACTTTTGGTTGTATTGCACAACTACACCACTACAACTGCAATGTAGCCAGAATCTGCAGCTTGAGCGTCTATATGATAAGACTAAAGCTAAGCAGTGTTGGTTGGTAATCCTTGTGGTAAGTTGAAGTGTGGTAATAAAATATCTTGGCACTCGCAACATAACTAATGAGTAGAACAAATTGTACTCAGAATAAGTTCTAACTATCTTATCGACTTCCCTGACTATACAAAGCAGCCAGAAAAAGATGTGACTAATTTAAATTCATTAAACTTATTTAGAAAATTGTCATATGCCCGTATAAAACTATGCTAGGCCAAACAGGCAGTGGTCTATTCTATTCTCTCCAACAACCACCACTCACTGCGCACATGTGAATCAAACTAGCTTGCACACTCGCACATGTAGAATACCCTGTTTTCTTATTTTTTAATATTATTTATTATTACGAAAAGTATCTTTTTCAAGAAATATGAACATTTTTAAAAGAAAGAAGAAGACATATTAAAAATATATATTTGTGGATCCGAAAGAATATTTGACTGATTCAACCGGTGGAACCCGCCTATATTTCAAACGAATGATTAGAATTTCATTCAATTTTGCAGTAAACAACACTGTCTATCCAAATTTTTATTTTTAAACTATGGTCATCTTTGTCTGTGATTTATAATACGTTTAAATTAAAGAGGTTTGTCATATTTAACGAAAGATATCTGATCTCTCTTTTGCACCTACGGAATAAGAGCCGTTAGCAGCGCTACAATTCAGTAATCTAGAAACTTCTGTACTTAGTCCCTTTGTATGATGCTTTTTGTCCAATTTGACGTAAAACAGCTTCACAGTTTAGAATTTCAGATCGCCCTGATTTCAATTATTTTTTATTAATTAAGTAATTATATGAGTGACACAGTTGGCATAAGCTATTTGTTGCTTAGAATTTGCACTAACTATTGCGTGACGTAAGTTTGTCGCTGATACGGTGAACTCAGTCGATCTGTATGCAACTGTTACGCGTTGCCTCTACTATGTCTTACCAAGGTTCACCATATTCGGGCCCGGGGGATGAGTACGACTTTGAAGACGATGGATATGATGACCTGGACGAGTACCGGGATCACGAAGACACGTTACCTCCGCCGCCAGTGGACGATAGTGACGAAGGTATGTTTTGTTTACGAACCCGATATCGTGCTGTTTTGGCTTGGTATTCTGGTCATTGTCACTGTAACCAGTTAATTTTGACAATTTCATAAGCTTCATGGTGGTAAATAAACATTATGTAAGTTGATAAGGTTAGATCGAGCTGCTGTGTCGTGTTCCCGCCTATTTCAGTGCCAAGCTGTTTGATGACGTAATTTTGTTTGTATGCCACTTTCACCATGGGCTGATATAGAATTGGGACTTCTAACTACATCACGCAAATTATTCCTTTACAGTTCATACTAATACTTGCTTAATGAATAGTAAATAGTTTAATAAACTAATTCTTGTTGTTTTAAATTACAGATACTGAAGAAGCCAGTGAAACAGATGTTCCGAAAAATGATGAGCCTCTGGAGGTCAAGGAACAGTTAGTATTTTATTATTTTAGTCATAACCTCATAAAACCATAACTATACATACCTGTCAAACTACCTACCCGATCAGTGTTAAAAGATGTTTTATACCTACTCAATACATTTGGATGTTCATTTTAAGTACAAAATCATTATAGACCCTTTTTGGATGTTTCCTTTCTATTCTACCATTGTCGTGCTTCATCAAACATTACATAATTTTTCCTCCAAATAAGTACTTATTATCAAGACACTGTTGTCAGTCAGTGTGCTGAACAACAATTTGTTTGAAGTATATCATGATTTATGAACAGTTAAGCATTTAACTAAAGTAGTACAGTTATGAAGAATTAACAATACACAATATTGTTAGTAAATCAAATTGATAGACATTTAAGCAGAAGAAAGTTTTACCCCCCATCTTGGCATTTTAGTGATCTATATCAATAGCAAATCCGGGATCTATTATGGTTATTCCTGCGTTTTTTCTGCCAGCATCAAAGTTGTCAGTCAAAATAGCTGTATTTAGTTAGTCCAGTATTTGGCTGTTAGTAGTATTATATTAATAGTGCTCTAAAGTTTTTATGTTCACTTTGTCCAGTCTGTCTAACTAAGTATTGATCTTATGTTATTATCAATAGGATGTTCCAAGATAAGCTTGCCAACCTAAAGAAGCAGCTTCAGCAGTTGGAAGACGGCATTCATGTGGAGTTCCTGCGAAGGGTTAA
Organism: Anania hortulata; assembly: GCA_963576865.1. Taxonomy (NCBI): domain Eukaryota; kingdom Metazoa; phylum Arthropoda; class Insecta; order Lepidoptera; family Crambidae; genus Anania; species Anania hortulata. The sequence continues at coordinate 3,427,927 of OY756391.1, forward strand.
GCGGCTAGAGCATCAGCTACATGAGAGGCTACGGCTCAATAGGATATACAAGTAATAACATTGTTCTCTTCAGAGGCTTTTACTACAAGTGTACTAAACAAACAAATCTTCAAATTCCCTCCTAAATGTTTGAATTATTTGAAATGGTCAATTTTATTAGGCAAGTATCCCACTGCACCGTGCTCTACCGCGGTGCGCGGAGCCGCAGATTTAAATCTAGTGATGCAACGGAAGTGTCGTAACGGAAGTAGAAACTGAAACAGATGCCAAAAGTAAAATTTTGCGAAATTGGAAACAGATGCGGAATTGGAAGTGTAAATACTATTACACTAACAATCTGTTCTGCTGTTCTTCACATATAAGTCTATCTCCGCTAAATATTGTTCACGTAAACTGTTAGCTGTCATAAAAACATTAAGACAGTTGGTACACTCTTATTAACTTAAAAAAATAATAATTTGTTTTTTAATGTCCATTTCATTAAAATTTTACTATACTGTCGTATGTGAAAAAGCGTGCAGAACTTTCGCGGTTTCGGCAGCAGAAGCGCAGGTCTGGTACCTCATTGTATGCAAGTTTGTATATTTCGGTTTGTATAGAGAACTCGCCTGAAACAACACACTGACAACGCGTCGACATGCAGGATGATACAAAAGAAAATCTGCGCACTGCGGAGGAGCACAAAATAAACATGACTTGGTTTTCTGTTGCATTTGTATATTTCATCTTATATTGTTCTGTTGAATGGTATCAGTAGTTTAATTTATTAGTAGAGTTTATTGGCTTTAACAACTGTGGTGTTGGTGAGCGAAAACATTGTGAGTTAACATGCACATTCAATTTAACACTAGGTGATTAGGCACTGTCTAAACTATGGTCTGTTTTCTCTGTCTAAGGTTACGGAGGTCTGATGTCAGTGCCTTAATAAATGTTAGGACCGGAAAACCCTTTTTTTTATTAAGCCGATTGTTAGAGAAACCCTCTTTAAAAGGTTACCCAAAGATAGGGTTACCCTCTCGATTTTGATTTCACTTTTTGAATAAAGTTAACTGCTTTCAATGCGCATACCGAATCAAATAGGGTATTGGTAATTTCAATATTTAAGCACTTACCAACTAAAAGGGTTACCCTATGGTCTTCTATGTCTTTTTCGCGCATTCTGCCTGCCTAGCATGAGCACTAAAAACACGATATGATATGATATGATATAGCGAAATATCGACACCAACTTTAAAAATATGATAGATTTAGCCGCCATTTTAAATTTTTATCTAAACAAACAAATCTTAATATGTGACGGCGATTCAACATAGCGGCTATATCTATCATATTTTTACAGTTGGTATCGATATTTCGCTTTATCATATCATTTCGTGTTTTTAGTGCTCATGCTAAGCAGGCTGGTGATTTGTATTACCCTGTCTGTGTATTTTAGTTCGCCGTGGCGATACCCACACACAATAAAAGGTTATACAAAAATGAGTCGAATGGTGTGCACATAGAGGTTTAAATTGCTTGAGTGCTTTTAAAACCCTTTCATAGGGTAAGCCTCGATAGGGTTTTCAGATACGGTTATTGCTTACCCGAATTAACTGTATTCATTTGGTTAGCCTTTCGTTGGAGTAAGTCGACGTTATGCTTACCGAATTGATAGGGTTTGTAAAAACAAGTCTATGAAATACCCAATTAAAACCCCTTTTATTGGTAAGCGGTTCCGGTCCTTGAATAAATGTAGTAACTTACCATTTATTGCTATGTACTCCTACCAAGAACCAGGGTTGCTTATGAGCTGGTTAAAAAAATTAACCAGCTCATAAGCAACGCTATACAAAAATCGAAGAGCATTATCGTTTCGATTCCGCTCCGTCGGATCCATATTATTCCGGTTTTGATCAGAGAGCGTAAAAGGTTCCTGCTTAAAATACCGGTTTATTCCAAAAAATTTCGTTCGCTCCGCCCACAGGCGATAAGGAACAACTCCCATTAAATAGGCTAGTTTCCTAGGTCAAAAAATTATTATTCTACTTAGTCCGTCTGTTAGATTATCAAAAAATATAAGACCCATATTTTGTCTTGTCAATCAAACAAAAAATGACGAAGATAAAGCGTTTTAGCGATTATTAAAAAGTGTCGCAAAGCGTGACGTTCGCGAAACTTTAACGGGATTTATCTTCATAAATTTTTGTTTGATTGAGAAAAAATATACGTGTTTTTTTCTGTTAATCCAACTGACGGACTAACTAGAGTTTTTTAGGAAACTAGCCATTACAAAAAAAAATGCTAATATTTTCGAATTAAAATATAAGTAATTTGCATCATCATTTATTATAGTCTTTTGCGGCCCATTTTAAAGTAAGTTATGATATAATAAAATCAGGCGAGAGTAGTGAAGTGTTGCCTTAAACAAAGAAACAGAACGTTGATTAACTCGCACGATTCATATCTTGCCGAAATACGAGCGAGATGGGAATTCCTACTTATAACGCGTTAAAAGAGAAGGAGGAGAAGAAGCAGGTCGCTTGGAATTAACCAGGTTAATCCCAGCGATAATAACGCTCGCGAATAGGTTCCGCTCCGAGCGATCGATTAAAAAATACCTGGTTAAAAACCTTTATGAACCGGTGAGCCCTGACATGAACGGGACAAAGTTCTGAAGGAAACTTGACTTGACTATACCAACATTATATCTAAAATAAACAGTAATAACCATATTAATTATTGTTCCCAACAGAGACCATATGTACGATGTGGTGGAGAGAGAATACATTGCAGAAAAGAAAGCAGCAGCAAAAGAGTTCGAAGAAAAGAAGGTAGAGCTCAGGGAAAACCTTCTGAATGACTTTGAGGACAAGAGGAAGATGATCGAGAACGAGAGGCACAGTATGGAACTCAATGGGGACTCTATGGAGGTTAGTGTGAAGGGAAACCAAATTTTATTGCACATCATAAAAGTAATTACACATCATTTTTACAGATAGACCTACAGTATAGGCGATCTTATATGGCTTTATTGTTAAAAGCAAGACAACCCTTTGTTCCTTTCCGTAACTTAAAAGCAGTCAAAAACCCAGTTTCGGTTTACCTTCTCAAAGTTTAAACTGTAGTTCTTCTGTTTTTTCTGCTCCAACCTACTTGTACCTATGTACATTTCCTTTATTTATTATCAAATTTACTAAACTTTACATAGAAATATAAGGGTTTACATACTAACCTCGTTTCCAACTTTGCGAAGTTCAAACTGTAATGTATGTTTTGTATGGAGCGCCATCCTTACGCAAAAACTTCATACCGTATAAACTCATAAATTTGCATTAGGGAGGGACGTACTGGCATAGATTTTTCTGATCTGATTATAAATGAAATTAACACGCATTTTTTTTGAGCAACTTCATGTTTTTAATCAATTTGCAAAGTACGATCCGACACATATCGGCAAAGGACAGCTCTTGAGACAATTACCCTTTTATACTTAGGTAAAGCCAGTGATGAAGCGCATCCTGCGGCGGCGCGCGAACGAGCCGGCGCCGGCGCCCGAGAAGCGCCGCAAGCCGCTCGCCACCACGCTCACCTTCCTGCTCGACGAGCGCGACATCGAGCACGACCTGCGCGCCATCGCGCGCCACTCGCCCGCGCACCCCGCACCCTCGCACCCCGCGCACCCCGCGCACCCCGCGCACCCCGCGCACCACGTCTCGCAGCCCAGGAAGCACAGGAACTCCAACAGCTGTAAGTTTACCATCATCATCATTAAGTAGTGTCGCAACGGAAGTGTTATAACGGAAGCAGAAACGGAAACAGATGTCCAAAAGGTTATTATTATTTTTTTTTTTTTTAAATTATGGACTCATCCCGCTCTTAAAAAAGAGTGGTGATTCTGCCAATGTCGAGTGTATCGTTTACTTAAAGTCAAAGCTTGACAAAGTTCGCAATAAATAACGGGTGTTTAGTTTTTATTGCTTTTCTTGGATTCAGTGGAAGCTACTGTTCCCATATAAGCAGGTTTCAGGACGCTATCGGGTCTAAAGCAAGTTGTCTTGAGACAAGTCACTTGACACTCGATGCGGCGTTGAATACAATGATATTTCGATAGTTTCAGATCTTTATCACTTCACCAAACATTAGAACACAAACTACACCAAACTTGCACTCTAAAGCTCTTTAAATGATAAATAAAAACCATTATAATAGATCGACCATGCTTTTCGTTCGACTACCCCCCACCGAATCCTCCAAAAAGTTAATTTCAGCAGAAACGGGAACATATGCGGAAGTGTAAATACTCTAAAAATGACAGTTTTATAAATATGTAATTTATATTTTAAATTCAGTAGCGTTGAGTTATACTGTATGAAAAGTAGGTTGCTGCTTTTACACCTAGTCTGTTCCAGTGTTCTTTACATATAAAACCAGCTACACTAGAGAATTGCTCATTACAGCCGTCGTAAACTCCCGATGAAATTTCCGTTAAAAAGTTGCTAAAACAGAACAGAAACAGATATGGAAAAGCGTGCGGAACTTCCGCAATTGCAGAAGCGGATATAGAGGTCTATTGCATTACTAATCATGATCAGCTTTTGGAAAACCACTGGAAACCTACCAGCTTAGAACACAGCGAGCGGGCCGGGCATCTAGCGGTTGGTCCTGAGTTTGTTCCGGCGTTTCTTTCAGCACTTGCCAGATTGTCTGTGTCTTGTCTCGAAGCGCTAGTAGGGCCCAAAGAATAAGGAGACATGTTCTGGCCCATATGGGCCAATAATGTTATTATTGACGTTCATAAGTGGCAGTTTTCTGTCCTAAACTGAATAAATGATTTTTGACTTTTGACTTAGACTGACGTCGCAATCATAACTAGGTCGCCACTCCACCGGGTGGCAGGCCTGCCCACACTGCTTCGACTGAGTGACCGCCACTCGAAAACCTTTGGCTTTGCATTTCCTTTTAGCCAAGATTTATTTTAATACTCCTAGGGAAAACTTGCGTCCTAACGCTCCACTTTATCTCCCAATAGTTAAGGCAAATTATAGGCAAATTTAAAAAAAAGGCAAAAGTTACCTCTGACGTGCTGGTCGCAAGTGGAATGAAATTATTCTAGATGGCAATTTAGATATTCACCACACCACTGTTGGTGCGGCGAGGCGGCAGTTAAGCAAGCGCTTTTTTAAAATTGGATAGATTATTTTATCATTATCAGTAAGTTGTGCGTTGGTTCAGTCTTGAAGTTATTATTAGCTATGCCTCGATGTTTCTTTTATTCCTATCGTCGCTATTTGTGAAGACCTATAAGTGGTTTAATAGTTGCTATTCTGTTAAATTTGTATAATGTGTAAGCCCTGGTTTTTCTGTAATAAATAAATTCAACTAGCTATGTAATACATGCATAGTCACAGAGTAATCATTCTTTAATGTCTTTGCCACAGTGCTGTTTTCTCTGTTTCTTGTTATTGTGATATTCCTTTTTTTTGCCCCTGTACTCTTGACTTAATAAGCTCGCTATTCCTGCCAGCTGAACAGAACACTCAGGCAGACCTGAGAGCCACCGTAAGGCATTCACCGCCGCCGACCCATCACACTCTGGCTTCAAACTCTACGCAGCCGAGGAAACACAGAAATTCTAACAGCTGTAAGTATTAATTCACATTAAAAAAAACCTGCTTAGCTCGCACTTACTACATGTCTAATTATAACTGTATTTCCTGTAAAATAGACTGGCAAAGGTGACCGAGTTTGTTGCGCCGTTTCTTCTCATCACCAGCCGATATGTAGTCCCGAATCGTTGGTAGGGCAAAGCTATATTTTGGGACGTGTATATGTGCCCGGAAAAGGGCTTATGTACTGATTAAATGACTATTAAGCCTGCAGTTGCGGGTTCGAGCTTTGCTTAGTTTGGGGCTAGATAATATGCACGAAAATTATACAAGGTCGCCAGAAAAGTGACGTCCAAAAACTTATTTAGGTGCCTCGTGTGTGAATCACTCCTACGTATGTTCTACGATTTTAACTTTTTTATTTTTTTACGTAACTCGAAAACTACGAAAAATTGTATCAGTATCGGCAATCCCCCCGATGATAAGTTGTTAGGGGAGGCCTTTGTTGAGCCGTGGACGTCCTACGGCTGAAATGATGATGACGAACTAAGTACTTTTTATTTTAAGATCAAATAAAAATATATGCAGTCCCAATCGGTGTGACTGAAAAATATCTATTTATTTGTTGATTAAGACTATCACTATTACATTTTCTCATCTCACAACCAGAGACGCTCTAGACCGTGCGAAGTGGAGGAGTGAATCAGAAAAGCGGACCCTGGGCTCCAAAGCGACGGCTTCGGACGCAACCGGGATCGACCGTATAGACGATGATGATGACTATCACATTTTCATAGTTATTTAGTTATAGATCAACGCGTGATTCAATTAAGGTCGTGAAGATGTTAAGCAGTGCGTCGTTCCAGGCGAGTCCCCGGTGCGCGAGTGCGCGGAGACGACGGACGCGCGGGTGGAGGACGGCAAGCTGCTGTACGAGCGGCGCTGGTTCCACCGCGGCCAGAGCGTGTCCGTGGAGGGCCGCGACCTGCCCTGCTTCCCCGGGCACATACACGCCATCACCGACGAGGCGGTCAGTATTAATGCTCGGCTGGGTTGCACAGAGAACACGTGCAACGACTAATTTCTGCGGAGTGTTAGGTTATACACGCTATCAGCGACGAGGCGGTCGGTACCACCACTGTACTGATGGGTTGCACAGAGAACACATGCGTTGACTATGTTGTGTGGAGTGTTAGGTTATACACGCCATCACCGACGAGGCGGTCAGTATTACTGCTCGGCTGGGTTGCACAGAGAACACGTGCAACGACTAATTTCTGCGGGGTGTTAGGTTATACACGCTATCAGCGACGAGGCGGTCGGTACCACCACTGTACTGATGGGTTGCACAGAGAACACATGCGTTGACTATGTTGTGTGGAGTGTTAGGTTATACACGCCATCACCGACGAGGTGGTCAGTGTTACTGCTCGGCTGGGTTGCACAGAGAACACTTGCATCTACAATGTTGTACCACTCAATTGGGTTTCACAGAGAACACATGCATTGTCAATGTTATGAGGAGTGTTAGGTTATACACGCCATCACCGACGAGGCGGTCAGTACCACCGCTCAACTAGGTTGCACAGAAAACATTTGCATTGACAATGTTGTACCACTTGATTGGGTTTAACAGAGAACACATGCGTTGACTATGTTGTACAGAGTGTTAGGTTATACACGCACTCATCGACGAGGTGGTCAGTACTACCGCTCAACTGGGTTGCACAGAGAACACTTGCATCTACAATGTTGTACCACTCAATTGTGTTTCACAGGGAACACATGCATTGACAATGTTATGAGGAGTGTTCGGTTATACACGCTATCAGCGACGAGGCGATCAGTACTATCGCTCTACTGGGTTTAACAATTTATTTGGTTAATTTAATACGATATTCAATAATATTGTACAATAATGTGTAAAATAAAATACTACCCGAATAAACATCGATTAAACTTTCTATATTAACTTTTTCAATACCTTCAAAATCGATTCGATTTCGTTAGGGCGCATCGCTATAATTGTCAAAAGTGGTCTGTCACAGAACTCATACTAATTTGAAAACACTATAGTGCCCTGTATCTGCCATTTTGCACGAGTTTACACAGAGTGTATGCAGTGTTTTATAAATTGAGGGCTAATTAATTAAAATCTTGTTTCAGATATGGGTGAAACGGCCAAATATGGAGCGCTTTCGGATATACATATCGCAGCTAGCTCGCGGCAAAGTGACGATAAAGCGGCGTGCCTCATAGACTCTTGCGCATCGTGGAGTGTATACTTACGTACTAGCGCTAGCGAGTGATCGTTGTGACGCGGCGTATTCAAGGACATCGTTTCTCAACTATTTTAATGTCAGTCTTCAAGAAAAAAGGTAAATACCTGCTTTCTGTGATCTCTGTAGCAAGTAGTCGTGATTATTATGCGGAATAAAAATCAAATGTCTGTCTAATAATACGTTATAGATCATAGCGATGCTACGATAATTTTGTAATGATTATAGCTTGTAAGCGACTTGGATGCCATCTGTAAGCTTATTAGTGTTTTGTAAATAAATGAAATAGGAATAAGAATATTAAAATATTTATTTGACACAAATAAAGAAAAACATAACAACAAAAATTACAAAAAAATATTTCACATTATCATTTTTTGACATATGGCAATCACCTTTTTTTATGTTAGGCTTTTAACGGCTTTAAAAAATGATCCTGACCTCACTGTAGCCTCACCATAAATTACCATAGACAAAATAGGATTGACTTTTTAAAATGGCTTAAGTATACCATGTTGAGAAACGATGTCCTACAGATACACAGAATCTTAAAGATACTGCGTGCCGCACTTACTATCGGATAGGATAGTAACTATCCTGTATACCGCAGGAGACTACCTGTATCCCAAGGATACATTGCAATATGTATGTGTCTTCGGAGCTTATTAGACGTGAGAATTTATGAAGTATGCGTACGTAGATGGTTATTTATAATTCATGGAGATTTGAAATGTATTTTACTTACACTATTCGACCACAATAATAAGAGATTTTGCTGGGATGTAGTAACGTTTGGCACCGCCTCTTGTCTCAACGTTTGGCTCAGATTAGACAAAGATGGATATTGCTCATTCGCCTGTGACTGTCATACGCTCAGAGCTCTTATTATTTTGGTCGAATAGTATGTATTGTTCAATCAAGTTTGACGCGGCTCTTTTTGTTTTGATGATATATACCATTTTTTAAATATGAATTTGTATTCGATTTTTTCAATAGCAACCTCTACCAATTACTTGTACAACTTCGGGTGTATATTTCCGCGGTCTTATTTTTGTCAAATTCTCAGTTTCTTCTGTAGTATGTATAACATTATTATTCATTGTTATTACTACATTATTACACTGTTGTCTTATATTGACATAGAATTGATTAAGACATTATTTTTAAGAGAACATGAACTTGTAGATTTATTTTTTTCTCACTTAAATTGACAATGAAATTGAAAGTGTTTATGAATTTAAGCTAAATTTAATAAAACAGAAAAAAGACGTATTATAACATAACTACACTCAACCTTTTTAGTTAAATTGGCACTTATTTTCATTGAAGAAGCTTTGTAAAACTACCTCTACTGTTCGTTCGTATATAAATAAAAAATACTTTATATTAGATGCATTCTGTATTAGAAAGAGGACTTATCACTTTGACCTTTAACATGAGAAACATTACACTGTAAAAACAACAAAAAAAAAACCTCTTTTGAGCCCCTATAATCCGATGTAATTCGGTGTTGAATCGAATTGTAACGTATTATATTCTAAAACCTATGCTCGTATCTTCACGGACTTACTAGGGTTCATAGGATGCTCAAGGAAGGGAAAGAAAAGGAAGGAGCTCGCAGACCTACCACAAAACCCTTTCTCAAATGGTATTAAAATCGGTCGAGGAAATTTGACGTTTTGTGGTAGGTAGTACCTGGTTTTAAGAATTATACAGGGTGGCCAGAAGTGACGTCCAAAAATTTTTTTTAGGTGCCTTGTGTTGAGTACTCTGAATCACCCCTATCTTATATTTACTACTGGTATTAAAATCTATGTATGTTCTACGATTTTTCGTAGTTTTCGAGTTACTTTTTTTTTAAATAGCCTATGAAGTACTACTTTTTTATTATTATTTTGAAAGCTTAGAGTCTAGCGCATTCTCTTAAGCTACTTAGAAACTAAGAAATTACCAGTTTAGATTTTAAATTTTAAGTTGAAAATTTAAATGATAACTCATTTAAAATTTATGTTAAGTGAGTTATCATTTAAATTCAACTTAAGGTCAATTTTGTAGTAACTTCCATTAAAGTTATGAGGCTGTTTATTTTATGCATAAATGCACAGTTCATAGAGATTTAGCTGCAAGAAAAAAAAAATTAAGAAACCTTCTACTTTTTTTACAAGAATTTTTTCAAACTAATCCGGTTGCAAAAATTCATAAAAAAATATTAACTCGAAAACTACGAAAAACCCTACAGAGGGGTTATTTCTCAATACGAGGCACCTAAAAAAAAATTTTGAAAGTCACTTTTCTGGCCTCCCTGTATAATGTGAATTACCCTTAAGAATTTTGCAGTGTTTGCATTATTGTTAATTATAATTTGTGCCATTCCGATTCTCAGGGTGTGTTTCCACTGACGCGAAGAGGTCTCGAGCAGATGCCGCTCGGCTTTTAGTGTAAAATAGCTTCTCTCCTCAATGGAAATGCATCCTACCGCCCCGTGGTCACGATCGAATGAATTAAAATGAGAAAGAGCCAAGTCTTGTGACAAAATTGATCATTCAAAATGAATGCAGTATTTATAAATGTAAATATGTAACATACTGATCAAATTGACTGTATGTAAATGTGAATGAAGTGAGTTGGTGACTTTGTTTTGAACTATATTTTGTATTTGTGATTATACTGTGGTGTAGATGTGTTGTGACAACTGTACATATGAATATGTGTTGTTTTTACAGATAGATGATATTGAGAAAAGATCTTTTAATTACAATATAATGGATTATGACAATTTGATTGTTTTATTTTTATATGCTATTTTAGGGATTGGCCGAATTACATGGTTTACGAACTTTGGCCAAACATTAGGTATGTATCTGCACTGAATTTGAACTGAATTTTCGGCCGAATAGTGCGGGGTTGCGGAAAACTAGTCATCAAAATTATGTCAGAATTTCCGTTGACACGAGAAGAACAACTAATATAAAATCGATAGTACAAGGTATTTTTTTTTCTACAACAGATAAGCTTAGGTACGGTCGGCCAAGAAAGTGGTCTACCAGTTTTAGCAAAAATTAGCGATAAGGTTGAACTCATGGACTTAACCTTTTTGATACGAGTAATAAAGAGATGCACAATTTTGACTTACTATTTATTTGTTTTTAACGTCATAGAAAGAGAGCATTAGTAACTGTCAAAATAATTTTGCATGGGAAAATCAACCCTGTTCTATGAAGCGCGAATGATTTTCAACCTTAGGGTGATAGACCACTTTCTTGGCTGACTGTACATTTGGTACTATTGAAAATTGCCTACGTTTTTTGTTAGTAAGTAGTGCGACTGTTTTTAGTTCAGAGGGAAAACCTAAATACCAGTAAAGTGTAGGTATGATTCACGATTACTCAATACGCGTAATTATGAGGGTAGACTCGGAAATCGGTTACTAATAAATTCATGATTGTCAATGAATTTCCGTCTTTAATTATAAAGATATAAGAAACATTGAAATTGGTAATTAACCAAACAGTTGTGACAACAAACAGTTTTATTTGGATTAGTGGGTCAGTGGTCTGTAATTAACTTTATTAAGAAGATATTTAGATCGTGTTTGTGTGATAAAAACAACTTAGCGATATTTTAAAGAATGTTCTTTTGGCTATGCCTTTGTGTCCTACTGCATGATGAGTAATGCTATTTATCGATATAAAAAAAAGGTTTGAATGTCGTCAGTATTGCACAAAAACGTATCATAATGAAGGCTGACTTATTGTCTGTACATTGTGTCTGACATCGCCGCATCGAGTCTTTGAGTTAGATTAGGGAGTTCACAGATTTATTTATTTCGCATTTTTGTTACATCCTAAGTTATTCTGTAGGTAAATTAAACACCTATTCATGGTAGTTTCAAATTAGATTTCCTAGTTCCGTTATGCATCTTTCAAAGTATTAAACTATAATTCTAATTTTATTATATGCTATATAAATTATAATAATATAGATAATATAAATATTAAATATTGGACAACATCACATACATTGCTGTGATCCTGTGATAAGTAGCTTAAGCACTTGTGTTACAGAAATCAGAAACAACGACGGTACCACAACACCCAGACCCGAGACAATATAGAAAAGTTATTTTTCTACATTGACCGACCGGGAATCGAACCCGGGACCTCAGTGATAGCGACACCAAGTCCGGTATACTCGCCTCTCGGCAACGAAGGTCGTCTGAAATGTCGTTCCTATGGGTGTAGTGTGCGGTGATTTGCCTTTAGAGTAAAGCGTTGTGTTCGATTAATTAAGTATTTTTCCTAAGCGGTACATAAGTTATTTCCGGAAGAAGCGCAGTCTTTCTTTAAATATTTCCAACAAAATATACTACGTGCGTGAAGCCTTTGGAGCTACTCTTCAGTTTTTTTAATGATTAATTATACTATATAGCAAAGAAAACAAATGGGGGACTTACGCCTAAAGCATTCTCTACCAGTTAACCATAGGGGCAGACGGAGATCGTACATGTGGTGCAATATTAATTAAATTGGTATTATCTTTCAAAACTAACTAAGTTTCTATTACGTCCTTACATATGAAATTGCCGTTCAGTATCATAAAAGTTAATTAACTTTTTTAAATGAATTTATTTTTTAATCAATCGTAGTATGCGCCGTTTTTATCACCACCAAATCAGTGTCGATACACTTCCGCCATTTTATAGGCAGATCATTGATCCCTTTGAAAAAAAAGTTCTGGGAGCGAGCCTATGAACTGTTTGAAGGCGGTTTTGACTGTCTCATCAGATTTGAATTTTTTTTAGTTATCAAAATTTTGAAAAAAGTAATCGGTTAGGGCGAGATCTGAAGAGTATGGTGGCTGACGCAAAGGTACCAGTCGTAGCTCTTCTTATTTGACAACCGTTGGATGTGCAGTGTGTGGTCTAGCGTTATCTTGAAGGAGCAGTGGGCTAGAGCAATTTACCAGACTCGGTTTAATGGCGAGCTTTTCCTTCATTGTTTGCAATTGTTGGCAATACAAGTCTGTAGTAATCGTCTGGCCTGATCTCAAGAAGCTTTATTGGATATCACCAGCACTGGTCCACCAAACACTAGCCAGAATCTTCTTTTTGGTCAGTTTTCGCTTAGGGCAAGGTTTTGCTGGTTCTCCAGGGTTAAGCCATTGTGATGATTGCTTCCGATTGTCGTACAGGATCCATTTCTCAACACAAGTCACGATACTGTTCAAAATCCCCTCATTATTGTGACGATTGTGCAAAGAAACGTAGCAATCGACGCATGTTTGTTGGTTTGTTTTAGTCAATTCGTGCGGTACCCACTTTTCGAGTTTTTAGACTTTTCCGATTTGGCGCAAATAAATAAGTATCGTTTTGTCACTTACGCCGAAGGCTGCTGCTAATTCAGAAGTGGTTTGAGATGGATCCGCTTCCACTATCGCCTTCAATTCTTCGTTATTCACTTGAGTATCAGGTCGTCCACGAGGCTCATTGTGTAACTCGAAATTTCCAAAACAAAAACGTTGAAACCAAAAACGCACCGTTCGTTCGTTAGCGTTGCTTGGTCCGTACACGTCGTTAATTCTTTGAATCGTTTCTGAAGCACTGGTGCCACGGTAGAACTCGTATTGGTGAATACCGCGAATTTTCAATTTGTCCATAGTTGTTGTTATAGCAATGTTAAAGCTCAAACAAATGATGTGAAAATAAATGAAATACGAATATTAAAACAATATTTTACTGGCTTTATTTTGATATAAATTTGAATTTGGAATTTCTAATCAAACGCAAGATATTTGATGTTAAAGTTGCCAGTATTGAGTAACGGCAATTTCATAATATGTAAAGACCTAATTTATAGGTAGTACAGTTGTAATGATATTCTTCGTAGCTTCGATGCTATTACATCATGATGTAGAAGGCTGATGGCTGGTTGAATAAACTGATGATCGTATAAAAAATGCGTTTGTTATGTGATTGTAAGTTGTTCATTGTCACGCCCACATGCTCCACTGAGCGTGCAGGCCCAACTTGTCAGACTACCTTTAAAATACAGCTAGCAAGATTAACTTGTGAAGCAGTTAGTGCTTCCAATCCTGCAGGCCCTTTTCTCGGATTTCAGTTTAGGCAGCAGTTTTCGATAAAAAGTTATTAATAAAATAAAATAAGCTCAAAGTTCGTAATATTTTATTAAACTTATAGAAGAGGTTTTTAGTTAGATTACATCAGTTATTTATTTATTTTATTTTATTTTTTACAAAAGCCTCAGCTCTTAAGTACAGAATAAATTTTCTTGGTGACAAAGCAGCCAGTATTGTTAGCGGTAAGATTATACAGAAGGCCATGTAAATTAACCTTTTTATGCAAGAGCGGAATTCTTTTTCTATCAGATATTGTAATTTTCGACAAGCGAAAGAAAGCGGACCCTAGGCTCAAAAGCAATAGCTTTGGACGCAACCGGGATTGACCGTATAGATGAAGAAGTAGAAGTTACAAACTTCTTCTTCTTCATCTATATCTATACTGTTTTCCGACAGGTTGGCAGCAAAACCGTAGTCATATTCGCATGATTATCATTTGATACTGCCAAGGAAATAAGCGTCAGGTTATGTAAAGCGTCGTCCCTGTCACTTTTACGGTTCCGTTATCCGTGCCCAAAGGGTGCCAACGGGGCCCTATTACTCTTACTCCATTTTCTGTTTGTCCGTCTGTGTCTGTCACAGGACAGTATCTATTATCCCATTAATCAGAGCGGTCTCATGAGACCGCATTACAATAGAATGTCTATTGTCTCATTTACATATGCTAGATGAGTTTAATAATAAGTAGTCGCTTGATTTTTTCAGTGTGTTTTACACGCACAAAATTAAAAGGGGTCCCTATATAAGAACCTTTTTTTAAGTAAACAAACAAAAATTTGAAACCGGCTAAGTGTAAGTTAAAATGTATGTGTGTGTGAGTTAAGTTAAATATTGTGTGGTGGTATAGAACACTTTCTATGCGAGTCCGACTCGCACTTGGCCGGTTTTTATTATTATACGAGCCAGCATAATAGTTATTCACTGTTAGTTGGTCACGGGATGAGTTTGAAATGTTAGAAGTTACTTTTCTTGCATTGTTAATTTCTTCGAACTTTAAAAATATGTTTTCCGTCAGTATGCAGCCCAGTCTAGAGCTACGCCCAAACCGATGATATTAAATAAACCTGGCAATTAAGAAAAAGGTGGAACCTTTCGCCTGTCAAATAATTTATACACACACGTCGAAATTATGTGCATATTTCAAAACTTTATTTCTGTTGACTGTACGCTTCATTCAAAGCCAAAAAAGAACAGACTACTCCATTCATAAAACATTCAGTGCTGGGTATAACACGGTAGTACTATTAGGTATTCTGTGGTATAACCAAACCACTAGGTTTTAGTTCAACAAAAGATTTTAAAATTATTTGAGGAAAATAGCACGTGAATAAGAAGGTATTACTTTTTTTTTTTTTTCTTATTTTTAACTAAATACTTTTGTTAAGGGGAGTAAATAGTGCCCCTAAATTCGTGACAGGACGGAAGACAGTAGGTACTAATAGAGCACTCAACAATTTGAAACATCTAAACTGTTACGTACGCGATCGTTGCGTCTCCAGGCACGATAAAATCTGCAAGCGGTTAAAAGGTAGGATTTTGTTTTTTTTTTGTGATTTCATAATTTTCTTTTTAAAATATAAGTACTATTTAATCATTCATCATCATCATTTCAGCCATAGGACGTCCACTGCTGAACATAGGCCTCCCCCATTGACTTCCAAATTGGCCGGTTGCACTAAGCAGTTTTTGAGAAAATAATTTTAAAAAAACTCAGATAATGTTTTGGTTCGCGATTCTTGTATCTATGTTACCCAATATCTTCGACAAATGTAAACCGATTTTGATGATTCTTTTTTTATTGAATAGTTAATACTTTAAAGATACTTTATTTTAAAAAATCGAATAATTTTTTACCCCTAAGGGTGGAAAAAAAGGATTTGTCACTAAAAAGAGAAAAAAAAAAAAAAATTGATTAAAAAAAAAACTGACTTCAAAACACTAAAAAGCTAAAAATAATATTAACACGTAAATACCTAATCAGTTACTTTTGGAGTCGGTGCAATAGGTGCGATAGTCAATATATATATATATTTAATCATTGCTATGCTAAAAATGTTGTGTAGGATTTGGCGATTCTTCATTATATTCTTTTTATTTTTCTAGAATACTGGTTACTAACTTCTTATGTTAGATTTTAAACTAAACTTTACATTTAGTGACAATATACTCGCCGTAACACATTTGGAGACAATACATTTTGTAATACCCTTCGTGTGAGCACGGAGCTGTTTTGTTTCATGTTGGCTGTGTCTGACTGTTTTTTTCTTCTTGAGTGCAATGCGGTACTTTTGTTTTGACTTTTTTTAAAATATTTTTGAGCGATTTATTTAAATATTTAAGGGCTTCGTTCTGTCCTTACGATTACGGAAGAATTCAATTTGGCTCGTCCTTACGCGTAATTTTGTAAAGAAATTTTATAATGAGCTGTTTTTGTTAAGTTTAAGATATTCAGGTATTTGGAAAAAGGAGCATCATTTATTAAATTGATTATAATAATATGGTGAAGCTTCATGCAGACGAAAATCGGGTGTCAACCAGTTTAATTTCTTTCCTGTTTTGGGAATAATATTATAGTCGATAATAAAGTTATTAAAAAGGTCTTTATTTATTATTATTAATATTCGATTTTGTGACACACTAACGGCCATTTATTATTTATTGTTAAAACTCCCGTTTCATCTCATAGTATGATTGGATTCGATTTTAATTATACGCAGTAGGGGGTTTTTGGGACGACAATATTTTTACTAACTAGATTATTCTATTTAGTCCGTCAGTTCGATTAATAGAAAATATTAGACACGTATTTTTTCTTTTCTCAATCAAACAAAAAATTACGCTTTATCTTCGTAATTTTTTGTGTCATTAAGAAAAAAGACAAAATATGATTATTAGATATACATAAGATATAGATTTTTTTTAGGAAACTAGCCTTAATCAATTGACAATTGCAAAGTTGGTGAATGTCTTGCGTTCACTGTTTCTTTGAGTCTCTAGATAAGTATTGGCATAATAACAATAGACAGTCTATATCTTAAACCCTTCAAGAACTTCCAACAATTTAATTACAACAATTCCAACCGAAGCTTCCATATCACAGTTACGTTACATCATGAACTGCTAAGCTTTATTTAGACCTGTCACTTAGAGTCATGACAACATATATATTCGTCTATTAAATAGTATTGAAAATAAAACTATCACTGATCATCACATTACAACTCTTAGGACAATTTGTTTTTTTTTTAAATCAACCTGTTCAATCCAACTGCAAAGGTCTCCCCCAGACTCTTCCATCGATCTCTATCCATCGCCAATGACTCCCAATCCCTCGTTAAGTTAACGAAGTCGTCACACCATCTTTTTTTGGGTCTACCTCTTCGGCGACCGCCGTCTATAGGTACCCATCGGGTGACGATTTGGGCCCACCTGTCCGGATGCATTCTGCACACGTGTCCTGCCCACTCCCACTTTAGCTTTGCAGTTTTCTCGCCTACATCTGCGACACCGGTTTTGGAGCGGATGGCGGTGTTCCGGATTCTATCAATCCTTTTTACACCTAGTATGCTCCGCTCCATAGTCCTTTGGCAAAACTTAATAGGCATCAAAGGCACCTTATCTACCTACATTTTCGGATTGCCTCTTCTGTAGTAGCAATAAATTTGATCTATGCTATAAGGGAAGATTCGCCACTCTCAAGCAAGAGACCGCAGTCGCAGAGTTATACAGACCCCCGTCAGAACGTTTAAAATGCTACGCTCGTTTCAAAGAAAGTGAAGACTTCTGCTTATCGCATTGTGTTCGCAAATTCAGTGCCGTGACTTAATCGACCGCTGCCAGTGCCAATAAATGCTCATAAAATATGGAAATTACCATTAGAGATGTTTCAATCGATATACTTGACAAAAGGATATAAATTCTAAAAACTTGTAGAGCTAGATACAAAGTGGTCATTTAAAGAAGTTAGGTATTCCAATATTATTGTAATAATTAAGACGTTTTTTTATCTATTACTCATCTATCATGCTTCGTAATAAGTATGGCACCGATACTACCAAAATTCATGTACAGTTACGTCGATGGGCAAAGTCAATTTATAAAGTCGATGTCCTGCGGCTGCTGCCAGTCTCGGAGGCACCGCGTCGCCGCGCCATTCAAAACTTCGCCATCGATGCGACACTACCGCTCTCAAAATATTTTCGAAAAATCGGTTTGGGCATCGACCGCTGCATCGCTATTCGGCGCACGCGCAGCGCCTAGGTCGACACCGCGACGCGCCACTGACACATTTCTGCGGTTACGCGCGCCTTTCGAATTTAGAATAGTTTTTGTTTTTTTTTTGATACCGTGATTTCATATTGTTGTGCCAGCCCCACGTGCGAGGAAACTTTGTGCGTCACAAATTAAAAAAGTTTTTCTGGAATTAGCAGCACAAGGTAAGTGCCAAAATCTTATTTTGTCTGTCGTTTACATATTTTTTTTTAATTATCCATATTTTTTACAATTAAGGCTAAGTGGGGGACTTAATAAATGGATTGGAGGAAACTAATTGCAGGATGCCACAATTAAAACGTAGTTAAAGTGCAGTGATATGATAAACGTTCACTTATTAATTGCATTGTAAAAAGCTATAAATAAAAGCACTATGGAGTGCCTAAAGACAAATTGGCATCATATTTTATATTTTTAATTGAATACAGATCCGAAACCAAAGGTCTTACCTTCATTTATATTGATTAAAATCTATTAAGGATATATTTTACGATTGTAAAGTCTATCGTAATTAGAAAGGGCCAAGGACATCGCAACACACCGAACTGTTATAATTAAATTAAATCCCAACATAAAATGTATGATTATACAGGGTGTAACGAAAAGGTGAAATAAAACTTTAAGGGGTTATTCTACGGCTATATTACATCAACTTTTTCTATGGGACCAACATCGAAATCGCAAAAAAAAACACTTTCCCATACTAAAACGCGACCAGCTGGCATCAGTTTGTATGGAAACGTCAATTTTTTTTGTTGAGATTTTGATGTTGGTCCCATAGAAAAAGTTGATGTAATTTAGCCGTAGAATAACCCCTTAAAGTTTTATTTCACCTTTTCGTTACACACTGTATATATTCTACTTCATGCATTTAATTGTCCGCTGTAATTACATCTGATCGCGCCGCGACTGGCGTCGTTTATTTTTCATCGGCTCCAACTCCTTTTTGGTTTACGCCGAGGCTAATAAAAGCTTGAACATATCAAAAGCAATATGTTAACAAAGAACAAAAGGACTATCGAATTGACAAACAGAGTCAAACCGGTCATGCTAAAGCAGCGGACATAGCGTCTGACATTTTCTTTTTAAAAAAAGATGACAATCGGAATGGAGGTGAGATACTCATAAATTGGCGGTTTCACGCTTCGCACTTCAAACTGGCAGAGACTGCCCGATCTTCATAGACCAGGTTTCTTTCTTTCTAGCTCTTCGCCCGTGACACTTAGACCATGACCGATTCTGTCTGTACAATGGTCACTCATTATATTTGGAGCGATCGCGCTTGCTAATCTTTAAATCCAGATCGTCCGGGAATCCAGACTGTAATGGCAGTCTATATTTTCAGTATAACCTGGTTACCTTACGATTTTTTCCTCAATGTTAATAATAAAGTTCTTACTAAATATATCAACATCCAAATGAATAGTAAGAAGTAGGTACTTATGTTCCCAATATGTATAACGTATTTGTTCTTCGGCGCCTCTTGTGTGCCAAAATCTCCATTTTGCAATATAACGAGGTCCCACCGCGAGGTAACTCAACCTATTACATGTAATACACCATCCGAAGATAGAAATCATATATTACGAGAACAAAGACAAATAATAATAATATAATCTATCGACATGATTTTTATTTGCCAATTTCAGCCTATACATACCGTTACCTCATAAACATTTTAGGAAAGTTCTAAGTCATAATTATCGATTTAAAATGTTATAGGCTATCATAAATGATAATTCAGGTAGGTCAAAAATCTGGTTTTATCAACTACAACTCTTCCTAGATATTTGAGTATAAAATTCTTTTATTTCCAATAAATCAAAATTAGGCAAATTTTTATAGAATGTATTTTTATCTACGATGTTTTTAAATTTTAAAATTTAAGACATATAATTTTCTTGTTTCATTAAATACTCGTATGAATGCTCGTAGGTTAGTGTTGGGCATATTTATTTATATAAGTGTCAATGAAAACCGTAATCAATTTCGTAACTCGTATAGTCAGTCAATAAAATATACTCCGTAGTCCGTTTATTATTATTATCAGTAGAGTGTGGAATGCATATGTTCTTCTTGTATCGGTCTCTAGATCTTCCGGCATATGTCTATCAAATGAAAAAGTCTACCTTTATCTTGATCGCGCCTACTGCGTTCGTGCTGTTTTCAGATCTTTTTATTTACTGTCATTATAGCGCCAAATTTGGCGCTAAACCTTGCACAGAATAAAAATTAAAAACCTGCTCCGATTAGCATACTAAATTGTCGCTATAACCGTCCGATGTTATCTTTTCGATCACTCATAAATGTTTTGCATTTTATCTTTGTTATTGTTATGGATTCCTAGTTGCTAATCGATTTGATAATTATTCTTTGCGAATCCAGTTTATTTTTTATTATATTTTAAGTAATCACCAATTAAATTACCTATCTATTTTTAGCACGTAGCCATTTTTATTTTATTTATGTAAACAAATCAAAGAAAATATATAATTAATTTATAATGATCCCTGATTTGTATGTACTTTATTGCTGTCATTTAAAAGTAATACAAATGGTGGACTTAAGGCCAAAAGCAACCATGGGGCTAGCCAGACAGAAAAGATACAGACGGAGCAACAAAACACAATTGACATGAAAGAAAATCTTTAAAAAATTAACAAATGAATATATACTAGGAAATAAATATCTTTAAATAAAATTCACTCAGTAAATTTTAGTTAGCGTCTCATAAACTTTAAACATAACGTTTTGTAGATCGAAGTTACTAGTTACTGCAGGTGCTGGGATTCAAACTTACAGAGCTAGTTTTTTATAAATTTTGTATTTATTTTCTAATTAAGTAAATTAAAATATTATTTTAGGTAGGTATATTTTGTCGTTATTTAATAAAAAGTCGAGCTAGACTCGTATGAAGTAAAAATGGATCAAGTTTTTTTGTCGAATAGCAATGTTGTAGAAACGGGTCTGTTGGTATCACGACTCTACATTTTTGTTTTTGTCTCCATTTTAAAAGCTGTGCCACATGCCGCGATTAAATTACGGAAAAAATTTATGGGATGCGACAATAAATCCTTTGTAAATTCCCTGCCACTTATAGAAACTGTGTGTTTTCCGACTTGAAGATCAGGTTTGGTTTTGCAATTCTCGGCTTCAGAAGGAGTTTTTTGTCTTCTTCTGAATAACTACATTGTATTACCATAGACTAGATTACTCAGGCTTCTTTATTTTTCAATATTACTATGTGTGGCATGGAAAGGGCTATGCTCGGTGTTTCCTTGCGAGATCGAATCAGAAATGAGGAGATCTGTAAACGAACAAAAGTCGCTGACATAGCCCAACGGTAGCAAGCTCAAGTGGCAGTGCGCGGGGCACATAGCACTTAGAACTGACGGCCGATGCGGCAGAAAGGTTCTCGAATGGAGGCCGCGTACCGGCAAGCGCAGCGAAGGACGTCCACTCACAAGGTGGTCAGACGACCTGGTAAGGGTCGCAGGAAGACGCTGGATGCAGGCCGCTTCCATCCGGCCAATCTGGAAGTCACTGGGGGAGGCCTATGTTAAGCAGTAGACGTCCTATGGCTGAAATGATGATGATGATGATGATGATGTGCAGTATTTCAGTTATTTTATTTAGCGCGATTGCCATCAGACCTCAGAACCAGCCGCTACACCTAGTGATATTTCAATGTGCATTGCATTCATTGACCACGAAATTTTACGTGTTTTGTCGATTATGTCGACGCTGCCTCGCGTTTTGGCGGCTTTCCTGCGTTTAGCGTTAACTTCTGATCTGACATGACAATCGCCGATGTAGTAGGTAATGCGTGCCATAGATTTAGTAGCGTATTCTATGATGCGTGCAGCAGCGTTAAGTTGCTGCGTTGTGATAAAAATTACAAAACCATGTAATAGGCTAATATTTTGTGAATGATTCATTGTTACTAGTTTACGAACTCTCGGCGATGATACAGGCAGAGGCAGTTATTATTGTTTGTCGCTTGACTTCAGATTTCACCCTTTAAACATACAAAGTTTGACGCATATATTTCTTTAGTTTTAAGTTTTTTAAACTTAATTTTGTAAGGATATTCGCCGTAATAATAATGTAATGTAATAAATTATATTATGTGAAGTGAACCGGTTACAAAGGATTTAGACTTCAGAACCTGGACATTCCTATGTGGATAGGACAGAAGGACAAATTGTAAAAAAGGCTCGTCGGGTCCTGTTGGCCCTCTCTATTTACAGAACCCAAAAAACGTCGGTCATTGCCCGACCTTCATCCATTTATCAGTAAATAAGTTGCGAAAGAACCCGCGAATCTTCGTTTCTGCCCCAGCATCCTGACAGCGCAATTACTGTGTTAAGTGAAACGTGACGTTTTGGCAGCCAGCCCGCCTCCGTAGTCTCCGTGGCCCTTCCTTGAAGCTGCCGATCATAAAAAAGTTACCGAAATGTCAATCCACCATTTGACATTTCAGACGTTTGGCATTTCGATCGCCGATTGATCATTCTTTTATTAAATCTCTTTCCGTTCAGGCAAGTTTGAATAGGACCGGTTTTGATAGGAGTTAGGATAGATTTATTAGGGCCGATTTTTCAATCGCCAGATAAATTTTATCCGACGAATATAATATAGATACGACGAAAAGTGACGCTTTGACTGTACGAAAACTGTCAACATGTCAAACTTATTCTCCCAAAAGAACTAATTTATCTGACTGACTATTTCGATTTTTTATTTAGACTAGCTGTTGCCCGCGACTTTGTTTGCGTGGTCTTCAATTTATTCATAAATAATTTTCTGCGAAACTTTCTTATTTTTTCCTTCTACTGACAATAATAACACAACAAAAAAATAATTAGCGAAATTGTTCCACCCATTTACGCGTGATGCGATGACCAAGGGAAATTGAGATTCATTTTTATATAATTATAGATGACGTTTTCGTGAATAAGTAGGTCCTTAGATTTTTATTTATGACTTTATGAGAAGCTTAATATTATTTTAATAAGAAATAAATGTATAATTGGTTGATTCGAGTGCAATGTGTACGCGAAATATCCAGGATCATTCGGTAAAATGACAGTTTTGCGCAAAGAAAATTACGAACTTCGACTTAACGACGTGAACGACGTCTTGTATCGTCACCCGTCACGACATGTATTTATTACTTACTTACGAAACATTCCCGAAGCAATTAATCATAATTTATTACACATAATTATGATAATCTGACTTGTATCATGTAAAAATCTTCAAGGAATATTAAAAAAAAGTACCCGGTTAAAGTTTACGACGCAGTCCTGTAAATTTTGCTTAATTTTAAATTAATTTTGTGTCCGCGCGTGTGCCAGGTAACAATGAAAGCCGTTTAAAATAATGGTTGATGCTATCACAAAAACTGAGAGTCGAAATTGTATTAATTGGTTGTAAGTGTCCGTCTCATTATATGTTAACCCTTTTACGCACGAGGGACATATTTGTTCCAACTATAGAGCTTATTGTGTAAGTTTCCAACAGTACTATTATTTGTTTTGTAGCTGACACTGACAGTAACATGACAGACTGTAAAAAATGCAATTTATAAAATTACTAGATGTGCAAAGCCGCGGGGGCTTTGCTCGCGTGGAATTCGTCATGTCACCCTTTTTTAATCCCAAATATGTATTTTAAAAAAATAACTTGACAATGATCTTATTGGATTTAATAATAATATCAACGGAACGAATGTTCCTGTTACTTAATGTATTTTAAAACTAGTTTTTGTTGGTCGAAGATTTATTACCTCGATTTAGTGACATGATATAAAAGTTTGGGTGAGTATTATTTTACGAAAGGCCCAATTAAAATTCGCTTGCTGTGTTGTGGACGTTAATTAGAGCTAAAATATAAAAAAGGGCAAAAGCATGTTTGAAATACCAGAGCTGTTAAAAAAGAGTCGTTTGATTGTTGAATTTTAAAATGAGTAAGGACCGATATTTAATATCACATAGCTCTAGTTTCTAGTTTGATTTTTTAACTTTATAATTCATTTATGTGAGTGTTTACTAGTGTAATAGTGTAAAAGTTCTTGAAAACTGTAATAATTAGACTTGTCATATCTAGGACTATAAATGAAAATAATAAAAATCTTTTTCAGACAATACAGTTCACAATTTTGTTCATGAAAATTCGACCTTATAGAATATGTTAGTAGATAAGACTATGTTACCATTAGTATCAATTAACTTAAAACTATGTTAGTAACAAACAGTGCACGGTTAAAAACGGTGAAGGTCATTTAATTGATTCACTTGCTTGACATGAAACGACGGTAGATGGCCGAGTCAAGCCTCTCTGCTATCATCTTCAGGACACAGCCGCTGTTGTTTTACGCATTATCGCGTAAAAATCGTCTTTATGTGCATCTGCAAACATTTCAGATGCACTCCAGTACCGAGGTAGCCTAAACACCCTGAAAACGTTATTTTACTGTACTCGCGAACGGCACTGAGTGACTATGATCAAGCGTAGGCCACTAATAATGTTATTTATAAGATAGATGTAACAGTCAACGGCAATGGCAACTAATGTTAAAATTACAGTTTCAAAATTAGATGGATACTATATTACACACGAAACAAACTAAGTAAGACTTTCAGTTAAAACCATGTGTAATTTACTTTGTATTGGGTGCAATGAAGAGTATCTATCTATCTACATTGTGTTTTTCATTAGAACTGAACAATTTTAGGCGGTCTGGTCGCTAGAAGCGATCTCTCCACAATACCTATCTTATTGTTGTGCCCTACAGGGTCTATAATGATCTATTTTATGTATCTAATTATAACACCTGTGTAACATTATAGAATGCAATAAATATATTGAATTGAATTGAATCTTGATCTCTACGATATATCGCTTTTAACACGTTGACTGCCGCTTCTAAAGGTGATTCGCTGCAATGACGTTTAAACTATTTCAAATGGAATCTTTTAGTAATCAGGTTTAAACATTATTTGGCCTCGAACTCATTCGATGTGTCACATGAATGAGTAATTTAAATTGTTATGAAACTAAATAATAGGTAATTATGTGCTACTCTAGTAGATAAATAACTCGTCAATCAGTTTTCTCATTCTAGGTTAATTAGTATTTAAATGATTTAACATCAAGCCGTAAGTACCCTACTTACGAGTTGATGTTAAAAAAAACAGTAAAACCGGTCAAGTGCGAGTCAGACTTGGTTAAGAAGGGTTCCGTACCATCACAATATTACCTACATATTTTTATTGACTTTCCTGTATGGCTTATGCTAGATAGGGGTTTGTATGTATGTTATTATTAAATTAATTCTGAACCGGGAATCGAACCCTCTGCGTTCAAGGCGATACAACTAAAATCGTACAAGAAATTTAAATCAATCAACATCACTTGACGTTTATCTGTCTAACAGGGTGGAATTGGGATACAGTCTTGTAAAATGCATTTTTTTTCCTTAAAACGACATTCATTTTCGTCAATACTATTTGGTATAGTTCGCAGTGGCTTTTGTCGCCAACGCGAGGATGCGCCCGCGCACGCTGCGTGTATAACAATGAGCGTTACGACACGCCTGATGTAATGCGCCGATAATGTCCTTTCGGCCGTCCGGCCACATTAAATACTTTACCATACACTTGCAGGCAATTAATAAAGTTTCAAAAATTTTGGGCTTACTTTTTGATATTGTTAGTTCCAAAACCAGCCAAGTGTGTGTCGGGTTACGCGCTATGTAGGGTTCTATAGTTGCACGTCAATATGCAGTATTTTCTACCAAGTACATTTTTAAATAAGGTAACTCAGTACCTTGTAAAACCTACCTCTAGATAATAAATAATAAAAATAAATTGTTTTCACAATCACACCAATTGTCTAGCCTCAAACTAAGCAAAGCTTGCACAGACAACGGCAGGGCAACCTACCCAAAAACTTAAAGGTCACTGAATTGATTTTCAACCTTATGTCCGCCATTTAGAGATTAATATCAATCGAGAAAATTTGTCATTTTTTGGTAGGTTGATGTTCTGTTGTCTGTATTATGGCGACTAGATAACGGATAAACATACTTAAATACGTTTATAAACATATATGACTTAGGTACAAATACTCGTGCTCATCACATAAACATTTGCCCCTTGCAGGATTCGAACCCGCAACCGCTGGCTTTGTAGACCGGGGCACGATCCACTACACCAGACGGTCGTTATAGTTATAGTTTTACCTTTAACTACTAACATAATATCACATTTCTTAAACCAACCATTGAGCTCTACAAAAAATACTTTGAAGTTTCATAAATGCAAAATGATCCCTGAATAGAAAAATTGTGTTCACACACCTACATTTTTAACGACATACAACGACACTCCATGTCATGGGATATACTTTTAGGGGAGGTACCCTAAACAAATAATTTTTTCACGATTTTATTCTACCATTTTGTCAGCGTGAATATTATGTATACCCATATATTCTTTCTAGCACCGACAGTCTCTGAGCTAAGCCGCGGACAGCCAGACAGACAGACATGGCGTAACTATAAGGGAACCGTGTTGACTACGGAACGCTAAAATGATATTTAATATTGAATGGTTACTAATTAGTTCACCCGGATGGATTTGGTATGTGTACTGGTTTGGTAGGTTACCGTTCTCTTCAGGAAATAAGCTTAGTACTGCAAATTTTTCAGGGTTCCTTTGCTTAATTTGTCCGTCTGTTAGGATAGTTTTTCTCGGGAAAAGGTAAAGGTATAAAATACAAAGGTCACTGGGTTCTTGGACAAAATTCATGTTTATATATGCCAACGAAGTCAAAATTACGTCATTTATTTTAATAGTGTACAATTATTAGAACCTACTCAGTGGATGGCTGCTAGACTGAGGTTTTTTGATTTTGAACCTATCGATACTATTTATTGGACACGTGTCGAGTTACAGTTGATGTTTATAAAAAGATGCACAATTTAGGCCGTCTTATCTCTAAAAGCGATCTCTTCCACACAACCGTCACGTTAAATAGTAGCAGAATAGTTTTGCTGTCAGACATTGTGATACGTTTAGGGAAAAACTGTCGAATCTAATTTATCCAATCGGTGTCCTATTTTGAAAATGGTTACACTGATTAGGGGTCTAATCAGTGTGACGACTATTTTCACGGAACGCGTGACGGACACCCACTGGCTCAAATGTCAGTTGGATCACTTAGACCAGCTGGTGGCCCTGACATTACCGTCACTGGCCAGCGGTTCCGTGAGACGGAAAGCTATTGTGGGCAAGACGGGAGTTCCGGACCTAAATAAATTAAAATATACAATTTGGAACCCAAAAATAAGGACTGTGAAAACCTCGTAATAATCGTTTTAGAACGGAGTAGAGTCGGTTTTTATTCGAAGATAAAACTTACTGAAAGTGGAAGGGAAAATTTTAACATTGCATTTGACAGAAGCTTAATGTTGGGAATGCCCATATGTAACTAGAATATCCTTTGCATCAAGTGGACCGTCGGCTTGTTTAATAATAATAAATACAGATTTTTTCATTTCGGAAAAATAAACGCGCTAAAATGTATGTACCTAACTGTTGTCTGAAAGAGATCGCTATAAGGCTATAAGGCATCCTGATTGTATCTGTGTAATGTTTGTAATCTTTAATATATTTTTTAATGTGTTTATCTATCTACTTATATCTAACTGTCTAATGGCTGAACGGTAATTAATATGAGAATCACCGATAAAAGCATAATTTGATGAAAACTTTAAATGTATCTACACTGGTTGATTACAGAATTCTCAAGATAAAACCGAGATATATGTACAAATGTGAAAACAGGTGGCATTAAAGTGCTAATACTTACGTTCAAAATAAATGAAATGCAAAAATTCTCCGATTACTTTGCAAATGATCATCGAACTTAACTAATTTAACGCGAATTCTTCGAGTAACCGAAACCTTTTTTCTGTTTTTATTTTCGGCACTTCAACCGGTTATATTTGGGGAAGATATTCTCTGATCCGAATACAACTTTTAAGGAGCTGTGTATTTAAATTGGTTGATAAACACTAAGTATTCAGTTCTTTTTCCTAATTTCGTCTTTATTTTCTTAATTTTAAGATATCATTTTATTTGAAAACCTGCTGGTCATGTACTTATCGGGAATGACAGTACGAAGGTCTCCATAAGTGGTTAGGAGCATTCAGCACACCAGAGGCTACCGGTATATTGGGGCGTGCCCGTTATGGCATTTTTGCTTAAAACTCATTAGCATTATTATTCAAATAGCTTACTCGCCATGCTCAGAGAAAAAACATTAAAAAAGTAAAGCTTAAAATATACTTTGAAAAAGGGTTCTGTAGAGGATTTCTTCCAAAGAAACCGTGTTAAAAATTAAATTTAAATTTAAATGCGGAGCACATTGTCCTGTATTGGTTAAATTTAATAGTCTGAACTTATTATGTAAAATATAACTTAAAAATAAAAGCTTAAATTGGAATCGCACTAAGTTACTTTTGTCTATAGACGAAGGATCGTCTATGTTTTTGATTTTTGTTTTATTGAATAGCTTATACTTCTTAGATGCAATGATAAAAGTTTGCAGAATAAAAATCACCCCTAATGGTAGGAAAATAGGGGATGAAATCGGTGTTCAGAAGTTAGATTAGGATTTATCACTAAAATAGATGAAATGAGTAAATTTTATTTTTTAAAAAAACCGACTTCAAAACACTAGCTAAAAATAATCCTAACACTTAAGTACCTAATCAGTTACTTTTGGAGTCGGTGCCAGCCGATAAGAGATTCAATGTTTTTGTTTGCACCAACTCCAAAATTAACTGATTAGGTACTTAAGTGTTAGGATTATTTTTAGCATTTTAGTGTTTTGAAGTCGTTTATTAATAATTAGTAATAATAAATTGTTTTCACAATCTCGCCTCAAACAAAGCAAAGCTTGTACTTTGGCGACTAGATAACGGATAACCATAAATACTTTTATAAATTCAAATTTAAATCTTTATTAATGACAACAAGGCTCAATTTGTTAGTAACAATAACTTAACCTATGTTAGTACTTAATTTCAAACAACGATTTGGTACATTTGGCTAGAGCCCAGACAAGGGGGCTGTCTAGCCAATCGGCTATAAAGCGCAGATTGATGTTGGGGCTGCCGCGCAACCTGCGCAAGAGTGAGCCAGATTTTTTTCGCCAAGTGGCGTCAAAACCGTCTGTTTTGAGAACATTGAGAATACGCTGCAAAAGCACCCTAAATGCGTTGTTATAATGGAGCCACAGAGCATTAGCATGCAAGCATAAAACATCCATGACTTAGGTACAAATGCTCGTGCTCATCACACATACATTTGCCCTTTGCGGGATTCGAACTGCTGGCTGTATAGTCCGGAGCGCAAACCACTACACCAAGACGGTCGTCCTTTGTTGAATGATCTATGCCTATAGTAAAAGAAATGTTTTAGTGGAATCAGTCATGTAAAGCATAAAAACCACTTGCAACGGAACCCTAAAATGCCACATGCGCAGGAGCACATCGCGATATTCTCGATGCCCTCCGTTATTTATTAACTCCAGTGTTCATGTAAAGTGCAGGACTTTAATTTTTATTGTAGTTATAAATCTGGCAGCCCTGCACAAAATGGTAGGACTCGAAATTAATTAAGAGGTAAAGAGATATATGGACCCATGTAATGATGGTTGCGGATTATTTATAATGTTTTCTTTGCATGTGTGGTCTACTTCCTGTATTTTTAAACTCACTTAATACTTAAACACAGGTGTATGCAATACTTACAAACTTTAACTTTAATAATAGTAGACAAAGTTAAAATGATGTACAATTAAATGTTCAGTGTCATATGGTTTGTCCATTTATACCATAATTCTAGGAGTTTTGCAGCCTTTTACATACATAATGAGAGTTTACACGATAAGAGCAGTAATTTGCGGCAACATAGTGCTAAATTGCATACGAAATGACGATGTGGTCTGAGATACTTGTAGAGCTGGCTGAATGAGAGAGCAGGATGCAATTACGACGGCATACGTACTCGTTTAGTTAATTTACAGATCATTCGAGCCAAAATCTGCTATGTGGGCAGGTGAGGATCGTGTTGGTATACGTAAGCAGATATATATATGTTAACGTTATACTTTTTATGGTACCATGGTCAACACAGGACCCTTATAGTTTTGCCACGTTTGTCTGTTCGCGACTTAGCTCATTGATTCTTAGTTAATTGAACTAGAAGCTGTGTGAATTAAAAACTTATTATTTTAAGATTTTTTTTAGGTTACCGGTAACTTAGGTATGTTTTTTTCTTTTCGATCCTATAGGTTGGTGTGTCCTTGTATAGGTCGTGTATAAATATAGCAGGTGTTTGAAAGATCAGGAATCTGTCTGCGAAATATTAAGCTTTAAATACATATAGAGTTAAAAGGAAAACTATCACAGCTATGTAGGCTTTAACTGGTTTAAAACTCTAAGCACTTAATAATACTAACTAATTAAGTGCATAGAACCACAACGCCACAAGTAAGATGGTGGTAAATCAGATGTAGGAGAAATGTATTGATCTCATATAAGAAAAATACGAATCGATAAATGATTCATGATTCGCGAACAAACATCCCATTCAGCCCATTCGAAAAGGAACATTTAAGAGCAATAAATCGCCCCATGAATGAAGAAGTATGACGTTATTGATTCGCGGTTGAAACGGCTATAATTCCCGTTGTGTAAATATATGATTATGGATGCGGCGGATCGAACGGCAAAAAGCGATCCTGCACCTGACATCGGCTACCATACAATAAAACTCGATAAGTGCCTGTGGAGAATTTATTTTATCATGAAACATCCGGAGAATGATCAGTTGCGTGTATTAATTGTTTATAATTAATTATTTGCCATAAATTGGGGGTCGGAACAACGCAAGTGGTTTATGTCGCGTGCGATAAATCATCATCATCATTTCACCCAAAGGACGTCCACTGCTGAACATAGGCCTCCCTTAGTGACTTCCAGATTGGACGGTTGGAAGCGGCCTGCATCCAACGGCTTCCTGCAACCTATACCAGGTCGTACCACCTTGTGGGTGGACGTCCTACGCTGCGCTTGATGGTGGCCTCCATTATAGAACCTTTCTGCCCTATTGTTTGGTTGGGTTGAGCCTAATCTGAAATATGGGTAAGGCTCTTATATTTCAGATTGCCTGGCTTCATGAAACTGTCTCTCCTATTAGCAAAAATAATTAATGTGTAAAGAATTTCACGAAGGTTTGCCGGGCAGAATGCAGATTTTCATTATGATGTCCACCTCACCAAAGTTCAGTAAGAATACGCCAACGACCTTGACATAACCTTACCTAGCCGAGAGTTGAGCATACCAGACCTAATGTCGGTTTTCTCTGAGGTCCCGAGTTTTTCGGTCGGTCAATAAATGTTCTATGTTGTCTCGGGTCTGGGGGCTGTGGTACCATCGTTGTTTCTGATTTCTGTAATACAAGTGCTTTGGCTACTTACCATAGGATTAGCGCAATATATGTGATGTTGTCCAATATAGCTTGACTTGTAATCGATGTAAGTTCAGAATTTCATACAAATCAATAAGTTGCTTTGTTTAATTCTACTATTAAAACTTCTTGTCATAATTACTGTAACTAGCATATTATGCTGAAACGAAACAAAAAGAAATGTTTACTTCCTCATACTAAAATACCTATCAGTTTCTTTTTTAGATTTAAAAGTTCGTCTTATATTCAAAGTTGCTGTAAGTAAGTTATTTGAGCACCAGTATCAATATGAGCTTTAAGTAAACCTTATCAAATCTCTTGTTAGACAATATCCAATAAATGGGTAATATATTTAGAAATATACCTAAAACTTTAAACTTAGATTCCGTAACTTTTCTGGATACCTATCACACCTATTTAGTTTAATAGGTAAGTACCTAATACAGTCATTCTTTTGACATACATTTTAACAGTTAGCTCTTGTTACAAATTAACCGAAACTACAATTTATTTCCGCGTAAAAAATGTTATTGAAGTTAAAATTCATAACCACAGTTCTCGTGCGAACCAATTATATTCGATGTTGATTCACTTGTAATCCTGCGCATATGTAAAAATGTAAAGAGTCGCTGTAAAAGGGTATAATTCATCCCTCGCGATGATTGATGCTTCATTACTCAGATCGACGATAAACAATACGTGGGTCATAAACCCGCAGTCATATTGGCAAACCAATGATTTGTACTACGTTTCTTCTCGGCGCTAGTCTACCATATTATTCGGAAGCAAAGGCAATAAAAAAATGGTACGTGTAAGTGGTTTGCGGCCTGAATTTGCGGAAATAATAATTAAATTGGTTTTATTAGTTTTAAAAAACAATAATCAAACTTAAGGGGCTTACTTTGTCTTAAACTATTATGACAATTTATTATATACACGGTGTACAAAAGAATGTGACACTCCTTAAAACTGTATTATAAGCTGCTCATATACAACAACTTTTTCTATGAAAGCAACATCGCAATCTAAAAACAAAATTTTTGATGCTCCATATAAAACTTTTTACTCTACCTCGATGATAATGTATGAAGCATCGAAAAAAAAACACGATTTCGATGTTGTTCCCATAGTAAAAGTTGTGGTATATGATCAGCTGATTACGCACTTTTAAGGAGTGTCCTATTCTCTTGTCCACCCTGTATAATTAACTAAAGTAAACCCAAGTGTAAACTTCACCTAAACCGAACAGTCTTAAAGAATCGATGTTGGAGGTTTTATGCAAGTGAAGCCGTCGCTCGTGACTTGTCACCCGTGATTCACGGACCGTGAATCACTTCGCGAAAAGTCGCGTCGAGGCGCGAACACGGTCGTGTCCCGTGTCGTGGCGAACATGCTCATTGTGTCGGAAAAAACAAAAAAGTTCACGTCTTCCCACTTAGTAGCAGTTTGTACAGATTTGTGGAGCGTGAAAAATAGTTTCCTGTTAAATTAACTTAGCAGGAATAATTAAAGAATACCTAAAGCCGATTGTGAAAGGTGTGAATGGCAATCCTTGTAACACCACAGATATTTATTAGTTCTTGTGACTTCGAGCCCATTTAGAAAATATTGTTTTCTGAATTAACTTAAACTGGGAATCGAACCCGGCCTTTGCGGTCAATGCGAATAACCGCGCTACTACACTAATCAGGTTGTCTAAAATATTAATATAGGTAGGTGTTGTTATTTTTATTACCTACTTATTTTTACAATTTGTACATTTATCAACGCCAATGCGGTCTGATCAATGCCAGTTAAAATTAAATATATAATTCGAGTTAAACGATCAGAATTGTTCCGATTTAATTAAGAAATAAATTAACTTCAAGCAAATGTCTTAATGCCATTTGCATGTTACTTCTGGCTCTTAAAGAAATGAAAAAATGACTCAATAACTCGTTATCATCTAACTAAAAACCAGTATTTATAAAATGTTGAACGACCTTCCTATCAGGTTTGTTTTTTTGACAGTTTTTATTCGCCCAAAAATGTAAATTATTGCGTAACGTGATTTATAGATAACTGCCTCATTAGCGTTTTAAATAATATTTTAAACGCGATCAAAAACTCAATTTCTCTAGATAATATAATTAATAAAAAATCCTTTTTATTTTTATAAAAAACAAGATTCATTGGCATCGATACGAACTTGATATTGGAAAATATTATTTGCATTCGGATATATTGATTACAATTTTATTTAGAACACCTATAAATTTTTACCTTTGACCTTTATTATTCAAGATTCTAAAAATCATACTCAAATAAAGTAGGATTTTTTTATTCTTTTCGTTTCGGCAAATATATCAAATTTATTATTGTTCATTATTAATAATACACACACACACTCACGAATACCGCAATTAGCGATCGGTCTTAACCATAGACTTAGAAAATGCTATCCCAGTAAAAAATTACTATCTAAAACGGTATTC
Organism: Anania hortulata; assembly: GCA_963576865.1. Classification (NCBI taxonomy): domain Eukaryota; kingdom Metazoa; phylum Arthropoda; class Insecta; order Lepidoptera; family Crambidae; genus Anania; species Anania hortulata. The sequence goes on from OY756391.1 coordinate 3,462,219, forward strand.
TCGTAAACCCAAAAAATTCAAGATTAGTTCGTAATTGAAAAAAACACAGTGATATTTTTTTTGTTCTATTTTCAGTCGCATTACGTTTTGATAATTGTACGTCAAATTTAAAGTTTACGTAATAACCGTTAGTAGTAGTAGTAATGTTTCTGGGAGCGGATCGTCACTGTATTGCGACTAATGTTAATTACGGGAATGGGCTAGTTTCCTAAAAAATCTAATTAGTCTGTCAGTTGGATTACGTCATATACGAATAATCTTTTTTTGACCCAGGAAACTAGCCCACATTGGGCCTCAGGTCTATGCTTTGTCTCTTCCATTTCTTAAACCGATAAATGCGCACGCGCCTGCTTCGGCGGGTAGCATCGCACTCGCATTAACCATTATGCCATCAGTGTAAGTAGCCCTACCTAAGTATCTGATCTCACACTATTACCCCATTGTTTTACAACTTAATTTCTGTTGGTTGTTCGGAAGAGATCGCTTTAGGCGATAAAGCCGCCTGATTGTACATAACTGTGTCTTGTTTGTAACAACCTTTAATGTTTTTGTGCAATAAAGTGTATATCTATCTATCTATCTACCCTCCGTAGCCGAGAGGCGAGCATACCGAACTTGGTGTCGCTATCTCTGAGGTCCCGGGTTCGATTCCCGGTCGGTCAATGCAGAAAAATAACTTTTCTATATGATCTCGGGTCTGAGGGTTGTGGTACCGTCGTTGTTTCTGATTTCTGTAACACAAGTGTTTAAGCTACTTATCATAGGATCAGAGCAATGTATGTGATGTAGTCCAATATTTATTCATATTTATTTATTTATCCTTGCAGCAGTCGTCTTGAGTTTGCAGTCTCAAGGCTAATCCAGGTAGGCCACGGCAGATAATAGACTTAATGTTAAGAGAGTGAAAGAGGATACAAATAGGTTCTTCTCTAATGAAAGAATCTTAAGACAAAGTAAGTCTCAGCTAGACTATGATGAGTTTGGTAATGAGTTTTGAGTGTGATGACCTTTAATTAACTAATGTTAGCTTTTCCACTTTGGAAACTTTTTTGCACGATGTTAAGGACAACGGAACAAAGCCATACAGCCAGATCTTGAGAGTATCTGTTTGACATAATTTAATAATCTTATAGTCTCAGCGCAATTTAAAGTTAAAAAAAATAAAACAATCACGTGTTAACAGTGACGTATCTTCCCGTTAAAGTATGAAACAAGAAAGGTTCCACAAAATTGTGGCATAGTTATTTCAGTATTTACATTGCTTTTATAAATAATTATCCGCATTTTCCATATCTCCGTTCCGGTTATCGACCCCAGTGGCCATGTTTATCTTTCTGAGTCGCACCATTAAGCAGAGATCTTATGTAAATTAGTGCCGAAGGCTGAAATGTTTGCCCGCGTCGTCTGAATTGATAATCACTCGTCTTGTGTTCTGTCTAAAAATAGTATGCATATTTGAGAAGTGTGAAAACAAACAAATTTAGTTATTTTCTTTCAAAAACCTCGTAGACAAACTGAAATTATTATCTAATTCTGTAATTATCTGTATACATATATGCAGTGTAAGGCCCAAGTAAATGACACGAAGACCCAATGACAAATTACCTACTTTGTCATTTTTAAACGGCTTAGTTTAATTGTTTATTATTGTACTAAAAGTCTAATAAAAATATTCCTTAATGTATTAGAAATCTATTGCATTCTTATCTTATCTTATCTTATCTTAATATACATAATTAATAACATTCGCCAAAATGTTAATATTCTATATTAAATACTCGTACCGAATCCAAGTTAGTTAAGACTGTATTTTTACAGAACGAAACCCTACCTCTTTTAATATTTACTTTTAAGAGTTAACTGTATCTACCTAATGGATGTTTATTTACATACGAAAGGCTTATACAGTTCAGCACGTATGCTTTGACAGGTTTATGTCTGAAACCGACTCAGGTTACCCGAAAAACATATTTTACTCGTTTACAGTAAAAACGAGTTTTTATCGAAACGGGACGTTGTGAGCAAAATACGACGAACAAGTACCATTTTTTATTTTCTTTAAAAATGCTACGAGAGTGCGTTGATGTCTTTTACTCGCAAAGAGCGATGGCGTCACTTAGACTTTTTATTTTATGCATTTTTATTCCATTTATTATACAATGTGTATTTTCGATACTTGATCAAACGAAATGAAAACGAATACTAGACCCAAAATGATCGACAAAAAAATCAATAAAAAAAATTTTTGTCATTCATCTTTAAACCGTTTTTTTTAAAATTAAAGTTTCTTCTTTTCATTTTTTCGTCGTTTCTTTTTATTCAAACGGTGTATTATTTTCAAAGTAGTCTCATTTGATAGCTAAACAGTTTATCTAGCTAATACGATAAAAAAACAGCCATACGTAACAAAAAAATTAAAAAAAAATTAAAAACTTCTAAAATTTGTGTAAAAAAGATGCTTTTTTCATTTTTGATCTGTAACTTTAAAACTAGGTCCTTAAGGTGTACTTTTTTGTATGTTTCCTTAATGATTAATTAAGATGGCTGACAATTTTTTTAAAATAATTTTTTGTCGATAATTTTAGGTCTAGTATCCGCACATTTCGTTTGATCAAGTATCGAAAATACACATTGTATTTAATGTCATATTTTAAACATAGATGTTATAAATAGGTATACATAATAATATAATAAGAAAAATAATAGATTATTATAGACCCTGTTGGACACAACAATAAGTTGGTGTGGACAGAGAGGACGATGCCATGCATAGTAAATTTAATTTATAGGTGATTAAAATCTTAATTATTTTAATGGAATTAACAATTAAATTTAAAAGCTATTAAGCTTTACAATTTATTGTATAAAAAAATGCAACCTACTTCAAAAAACTAAAACGTTAAAAATAATCTTAATACTTAAGTACCTAATCAGTTACTTTTGGAGTCGGTGCAAACGAAAACATAGAATCTCTCATCGACTGGCACCGACTCCAAAAGTAACTGATTAGGTACTTATGTGTTAAGATTAGTTTTTGCGTTTTAGATTTTTGAAGTCAGTTTTTTTTAAATAAAATTAACTTATTTCATCAATTTTAGTGATAAATTCTATTCAAAACAAATCTTACGAGTGCAAACATAATTTAACTGCTGAACACCGATTTCATTTTCTATTTCTCCACCCTTAGGGGTGAATTTTTTTCGGAAAATATTTTATTATAGTATCTTTAAAGTATAAGCTATTAATTTAAAAAGGAATCCTCAAAATCGGTCCACATTTGGCAAAGATATTAGGTAAGATAGATACTAAAATCAGTTGGCGTCGTACGGAGTTCATGCAATGTTTGATGATTTTCTTATAGATCCCATCATCAGAATTTAACCAAATTTATATGGGACCATCATGAAAGTATTACCTTTCAAACTAAAAATAAATATCGAAATCGGTCAACGTAGTAACGAATAATCACTGAACATACATAAAAAAAAGATTCCGACGAATTGAGAACCTCCTCTTTTTTGAAGTCGGTTAGAAAGAGATTAGAAATAGTTATAATCTATACATAGTATAAAACAAAGTCGCTTCGTCCGTCTGTACGCTTAGATCTTCTAAACTTTCCCACGGATTTCGATGCAGTTTTCAACAATAGACAGACTCATTTGATGAAGTATATGTATAATACATTCATATTATATTTTATTATACTAAAGACGAACAAAGTAGCGAACAACTGCTATTTAAAAAATAAAATTCATCAATTGGGTCTTGATTGCACATATACTATGTTTCTTATCACTAACCAATTAATAAGTTCGATAACAATCTCATCAACGATGCCTTGTGGCCAGAATTTATAACATGCGTGGGAGCAGTTCGATGATCCACGCGCGTAGATTAATGGCGGCTAGTGTTTAGTGATCGTCAATTTATGGCCTAATCGTTGACCCGGCCGGGTCATTGTCTCCGTTGTATTAGAATGTTAACATGAGTTTGATAATGGTTAAGATAAGATAGTAATATATTATTAAAGTTGTTACTGCTTTTTTGTTTCAAAGAACGATTATTAATTTGTAGTCAATGTAGTAACTGATATCGTAAATTTTTTCCGTAATTTTTCTTTGTATGACGTGCAATAAAGAGTATCTAATATCTTTTTGATTTAAATTTACTGTTTTTTTTTGTATAGCAATATTTTGGGCAGTAATCAACTCAGATATAAACTTCGTTATGCCGAAGAGTCATGAGATGTACAACAACATTAAATATGCGTTTGGCAGTTTTTTTTTAAAATTCAGATGTCATTTATTATTTAAATAACATTTTTACTACGTTTTCTGGTGCCGAGAGGCGAGTACGCGGGACTTGGCTTCGCTATCTCTGCTGATCTGATCTCGAGTTCGATTATCGGTCGGGTCAATGTAGAAAACGATTTTTTTTATATTGGATCGGTGCTGTGGTACCGTCGTTGTTTCTGATTTCAATAACACAAGTGCTTTAGTTACTTACCTTATGATCAAAGCAATATTATTATTATTGTATTAATATAATCTTTTACATTGCTACTATTTTAATTCGTCTGACCACATATCCTAATTTATTGCAAAGTTATCTGTAAGATTGGCTAGTCTCCGTTTAACAAAGTTGCTGTGCCCCATAACTTTGTCCATTTATGTAACTAACTGCCAAAATTGTAAGGATAATAATGCTAATGGTAAAGCATTGATTAAGTTTTGAGCCATTGGTTATTTATTAAACATCAAAAAGCAGCTTAATAGATAAACCAGTTTAAACCGTACAGGTGCTCGGCAAAATAATAAATGTCCAATAAAGTCGGTACGAGCGAACGAGGAAGAAGAGGGTGCGTCTCTGCGCCCGCGCACGGAATGCGCGAATGTCCAATTATAGTGAACGGGCCAGTCTGCGTATTTAACTTAAAAAACTGCTCCAGTTTTTGTCGCGTAGACGTCTGAATATATAGAGCGGCTGAACATTTATAAATGAAATGATTTTGTACTTATTTAGTTTTAAAATTGACGGCATCAGAATTATTGTTCGATTTAAACGTAGAACCGTTCGTCTAGGTTAGATTGTAAAAAAAACAAGACAACAACTTAAATACGTTATTATACATCCAAAACTTAGGTAAAATGCTCGTGCTCATAACATAAACAATTGCCTCGTAGTAGCTAAACTTGCGCACGAGCTACCCTGGACACCCCCAAGACTTATTATCTAGGATCCCTAGCGGTTCGCAGGCTGCAAAGTGCGCTGCTCGTCAAATTACAGTCAGTACGTGTAATGAGGATGTTTAATTCAAATTGTAATTAGTATTCAAATGATACGTTCATCAACAAAAACTCTGTAATAACGGGACTGCAACGTGACGGTTTTATAGGGCGTAGTGAGTGCATTTAATGGCAAACAGACCATATAAATATTTAATAAAAGTCATTATTCTAGTTATAATTTTTAACTGACAAAATTTATCGATCTTCGCATCCCGAGGAATCCATTAAACTTTTATTAAGAAAGAAACAGGTACCTCCTTTCTACTACGTTTTGATACTATACAGAAAAATCGATGGCTTATTTATCAATAATCTCTACCGATTAACCTGCCACTTACTACACGCCTATTCAATGTAAATCTTACTTTCTGACACATGACATTAAACAAGAGACAGCTTTCAATACGTTAAAAGATTGTCAGCTACACAATTTTCTTATCAACATGCTCTTAAACCGTCGTCCCTGGCAGAATACTTAAGAAAGCTTCTCTGTCAATGGATTTAATATCGATTTGACATTTATCGAAAACTTTACTTTACTTAGTTGCTTGAACAATTACGAGTTTTATTAAATCTCTGCGTAAGAATTAGCATTCTAGAAGCTCTACTAGATTCTTGGCTCTATACATAGACGAGCCCCCGTCCTCAATGTCGACTGGTGAATGTCAAGGGTGGTTCAACGACTTCACTGCCGGTAAATAGGACATAAACACTTGTAATTATTATTCAGATAGAGCACTACAAGAAAACACATGACTTTTGACGAAAATTAATATACATATAGTATGTGTTAGGTACTTGCAATCTTGATTTTTCAGACATCTCGACAATTTTTTTAAGGGTAATTACATTAACAACACCACACCACATTTTTTCGACATAAAGGTGTCGAATATTTGCGTATTTAATGGGCTAGTTTCCTGGGTCAAAAAATGATTATTCTGTTTAGTCCGTCAGTTAGATTAAAAAAAATATATTGGACCCATATTTTGTCTTTTGTCAATCAAACAAAAAAGACGAAGATAAAGTGCATCAAAGTGAGCACGTCACGTAACTAGCCCATAGTTGGCGTGTTTTGCCAAAGCATCACTCGATTTTTTATGATTAATGTTTTGCGGAAATATTGTTACGAAATAATAACCGAATAAAAAGGCATACGATATTTGTCTAGAGGTTCCTTTTATTTTATTTAGTTATTACTGGTTATTATATATTTTTTAAACTGTAAGACCTTCTAGATTTCATTAATGCCATGAAATTAATCAAAAAAAGAAATTAGTTCAAGACTGTAATTAGGTTTCGGTCGATACAAAAGATTTTTTGAATAAAAGAATCGATTTTTAACGCGCTTATCGTTTCGGTGACATTTCAATATGGAGATAATTAATGAGTTATGTTGTGAAATTAAGATAAATGTTATATCCAGAAGCTACGTCAAAAACAGTCGATTGATATTGTGTTGTGAGTTATTAAATGAATGAAAAACGCGTTATGTCATTTATTATTACGATAAAATCCAAAACTAATAATAGCCATTTGTAAAGCTATTTAAGTTTTTTTTTAACTACTATCTTTATATATATAAATGAATCTCTATTTCCCTTGGTCATCGCATCACGCGTGAACGGATGAATCAATTTCGCTCATTCTTTTTTTGTTGTGTTAATTATTGACAGGAGAAGGTTCTTTTTTTTTAGACAACATCACAACCATTGCTCTGATCCTGTGGTAAAGATCTTTTGAAAGAAAAAATTAAAGAAGTTGCGCAGAAAATCCTTAATGAATAAACTAAGACCATGCGAGCGAAGTCACGGGCAACAGCTAGTATGTAATAAATAAATAAAGTCTCAGTCGATAAATGTTATGAATAAGCTGAAAAAAGGAATTAGAATCTTAGAGCACAGCTTAGAGAGCTGTAGCTACTACAGCTTCAATTTAATATTAAATAGCAGAGCAATGCAACTTAAATATCAAATGTTCGAAACGATCTACTTTTTGACACAAACTTTTTTTTGTTGCTTATTGTTGTTTTTTTTATTTATAACTAGTTACGACGAACTTCTTACCGCCTCTTTACATTTTTTTGTGTGAATTTTTCAATTATTTGATGGTTATTCTGCTATTCGGTGCGGAGACAATTTCAACAAATCAAACATCACAAAAATCGGTCCAGCCGTTCTTGACTTATAAATTGTGTAACTAACCCGACTTTGTTTTATATATATATAAATAGATAATTATTATGTTCATGATCAATATTTAGTTTGTGCCAAATAAATCAATTCTTACTCTTACATAAAGTGTTGAACCAGCTTACAGGTAGTGTATGTCTGATCAAAATGCGGTCAGGCGTCATAATAAGGTGCATAAAATAGGTCGTAAAATCGCTTCACGCGCACAATTATAGGTTCCAGGATGTGATAGCCGTCGCACTCTATTTATTTATTTTACGACAGTCTTAATACTGGCCATTGTCTGTACAAGAGTCTCACACGTACCACTTTGTACGCTTAAGGGCGCTAATTCTTCATTCTAAAGGCTACTTAACTCTGAGTGCTTCTTACGCCTTTAAAAATAAAGCTCAATGTACTTTTATTGGTTACTTGTAAACTTCAAGAGGCATCATTAAGTCGTTGTAAAGTTATGACGCTTACTGTAACGTGATCTGAGCGAGTATAAATTCGCTAAATAAGGCGGGTGTGAACTTACAGCTAAAGTCCGACCCGATATCGTTATCTCGCTTAAATTGTTGTTTACCGTTGCGAAAGTGGTCAGAAGGTGAAGGTTATTGGACATAATCTGTGGTAGGGAATAAAAATAAACATTTAAAGAACACTATTTGGGTTGAATCTGAATAATTATTATTGGCTTCGTTGCGGGATACTGATGAATATATGTAAATATTTTGTGATGTTTTAATTATATTTAACTTAAGTCATGAATATTTTAATGTATTACACTTATTGGATGCCGAGCGGTTGCATAAGATCGTGTAATTATACTATTTCTTTTGTGTCGTTTTACTAGGCAGAGAGGTGTCACGCTTATCGATTCCTTACAAATAAAAATTAATAATATTGCATTGATATCCGATTTATATAGGCTTGCAAAATTTCAGCTCAATCAGATACCGGGAAGTAGGTTTAAATTTAACTCGCATAATCGACAGACAACGGGACAGGTGAAGCTAAATAGACTTGAACGTTTTTATTTAGATCTATTATCCGTTATTAGTAGCTGGTAAAATAATAATAATTAAACTAGTAAACAGACATACCTATACCGCATTTTGTCTTTGATCGAAGGTGGCTTGCCCTAGGTAAGGTAACAATGGAGGTATGAATGAATGAATGAATGAATATTTTTTATTGCATAAAATACGGTACAATATAGATGTTATCTTAATCTAAAACAATTTCCAGCGTATTTTACCGATTTATCGGTAGGCAAAATTGTAATCGAAAATTACTAAACTAGTGAAGTTATATAAAAAATTGATGTCGTCCGTAATATTATTTAACAATTAAGATTTGAGTTAATAATAATTTAAAATTTAATTAAAAGTTAATAATGTCAAAATTTGAATTCAATATAATTGTCATAAATTAATAACTACTTAGTAATAATAAGATAGTAGTTATTAGAATTAAATTAACAATAAGCAATCAGTATTTATTTACATCGTCAGACCTCTGTTTCATGTTTTCAGTCTTGCAAAATCCCACAAATTCGTCAGTGCTATAAAAACATTTTTCTAATAACAATTTGCGTATTGCCCTTCTAAAAGTTCTGATTGGTAAGTCTTGTATCGGTACAGGTAGTATATTGTATAGACGAATGCACATGTTATAACTATTTTTCCCATAGCAGGTCGTAGCACATGGTGGTTTGACAAGCCGGTTAGGATATCGTGTTGACCGCGTAGACACCTCAGATTTACTTGTAAAGAGATTAGTATTATTTTTTACAAACATAAGTGCCTCGAATATGTACATTGATGGCAATGAAAGAAGGTTTAACATTTGAAAGAGCGGTCTACACGGTTCCGAAGGTTTCACACTACAGATCGCTCTAATACACTTTTTCTGCATTATGAACGCCCGGCACATATCACTGGAGTTACCCCACAGAAGCAGACCGTACCTTAGAGAAGAACAAACATATCCATGATATGCCGTCAGTGCTGCGCTCTTTTGATAATACGTTTTGGTACGTTTGATAATATTTAAAAAATAGACGTTACACCTACCAAAATGTTATCAATGCGTAATGCAACACTCTCGGAACTTAAGAAACTCATTTATAAAGTCTAAAAGTACTCAGGTACTCGTATGGTACGGTCAGCATCAAAAGTCGACGACCACATTCAGAGTTTAAAAATAGCACCACATTATACCTAAATTTACACCATATTATATCTAAATTGCTTAACATGACAACCGCCGGAATTGGATGAATCATAACAGGCCATAGACTGGTCATAAACTTTTGATGCTGACCGTACCTAGTTTCTGCTTCATGCTAGTTTCTTATAACACCAGCTATTTCACTGTGACTACCATCTTGTCTTGTCTTAGATATACTCTTTATTGTACACCATTCAAAGAAGTTACATTTCATGTTTACAAAAAGATGTACAATTTAGGCGGTCTTATCGCTGAAAGCGATCTCTTTACTCGTTATCTAGTCGCCATAGAAACAACTTTCCTACTTTGAGGCAAAAGTTGGGGCTAGATAATTGGTGTAATTTTTGAAAGAATTTGTTATTTTAATTTATTAATAAAAATCAAAATGCTTGACTTGCAAGTTTGATAAGGGCAGACCGCACGGCGTGGTTTCCGCGATTTCCGAAGGCTTGCTCTACTTTTCATGCGATCATGTTTCAGGAAGTCATTACACAAAATAACACAAACCGGGTAAGCGAGTGTTCAAAGGTTGGGTTCTGTGGCTTTAAATACCGGTCTGTTATAAACACTACTTATGTGATATTTTGTTTTTGCGTGTCTCATACGCTAACATACAAAATAAAATAGATTTTAATTTGACAAACCGGACCAGTACAACGGTTCCATACTTATTATAGGTTTTTCTGTAATCTATAAGTCAAGACCTTAATTTTCATTTTTATTTTAGGTTCAGTACCTACTTAATGGGGAATTTTCATTTATCTATAATCACCAGTGATCGGAATAGGTAGATTGATTTGGGGTTAATGATCTCAAACATTGATGTTAATATGGACATTAAAAAAAGACATATCCATATTATGCTAGCACTACGAAAGTACATCAAATCAATCTACCTATTCCGATCACTGATAATCACATTAAAACTGTTAATTTTAAAATAATTACAATATAATGGGTAAGTTTTCTAAAAAATCTAATTAGTCCGGCAGTTGGATTAACAGAAAATATTAGACACGTATTTTCTCTTTGCAATTGCAAAGAAAAACTTATGAAAAAATAGCCCGTTAAAGTTCCGCGTAACGTCACGCCTTGCGACACTTTTTAGCAATGCGTAACGTCACATGCTCACTTTGATGCGCTTTATCTTCTTCATTTTTTGTTTTATTGACAAAAGACAAAATATGGGTCCAATATTTTTTGATAATCTAACTGAGGACTAAAGATTGTTAAGCGTAAGACCATCAGGTCTCTTGCCGTCATCACGGACCAACCCACGAGGTTCCAGCGTGAAAGGAACGTTGATGCTGGCAAGAGCTCTTCTGATGGCGTCATTGAGCGCAGCGTGTCTAAGTAGATTCTGAGCGAATTGGCTGTGACAGACGGACAAACCACTAAACCAAGGTGGTCGTCATTAAGTATATGCTTTTTAAATAACCTACCAACTTGTCTTATCTTGTATGCAGCTATCTTGTAAATAAATAATAAATAAATGTTGGACAACATCACATACATTGCTCTCAGAAACAACAACGGTACCACAACACCCAGACCCGAGACAACTTATTCATTATAGATAATAAGACGTTTTTCCTACTTAATATGGATCCCTACCAAAAAATAATCATGCTTTTGACAATGCAAAGGTGGAACGCAATCATACAATGACATTCATTTTGCCACGCAACGTCTTCTGCTTCCTCGAATATTGTAATACATTCTCATTTCAAGTCAATTACCGATGATATGTTCATTTACCGCTTTTAAATTAAGACAAGTTTGTATTTATGTTTGTTGAAAGGGAAATATTAATAAAGATAAGATAATTGACAAGGTGGAAACACTTGATTAACGTAGCGCTATGAATGTATGTTTCGGTGTTTAATTTATACTGACAAAATTATTACCTACCCTATGAAAGGTCTGAGGTTCTGAGGTCCTGGGTTTGATTCCCGGTGGTTCGAAAATCTTTTTGCCTAGGCGATAGACATACCATCTTAATGATTGATTGCACCTAGTCCACTCTTCTATCTAGTTCATCCAATATCCTATGTTATGAAGAAGATAATGATAAATAAATAAATAAATCGTTTATTTGCACAAAACGATGGAAAAATATGCTTCCACGCAAGTGTCATTTGAATGACAAGCCCGTCAGAAGTATTTTTTTATGAGTTACTTACTAACAGTTTCAGTTTTTTAAAGGTATTGAAGGCTTGGTAACAATAATAAACCACTAACTAACCACTTTACTATTAGGGGCTTCTTCATAAGTTTATAGGTTCCTTTCTTGTAGGTACCACAATTTTTAACGTAAAATTCAACTTGTGTCATTCTCATCAACCGCAAGAGATCAATTAGCAAAATTAATTGGTTACTTACCACGAATATAAGCAAAGGCAATTATAACCATAATGTCCGACGCAATTTGCGCCTTTTTCACAAATGAGCGTTAATTTTGGTGAAATTAATCTTGTTACCTGAAGGCCGGGGGCCGTCCCGTAAGGACAATTTGTACTCAGTTCGGTCCCATCAGTTGTTCACTTAATCATCGCGTTATCGTGGCAGCATCGACAATAAGACTTGTGCTTACACGGCCGTGATGTATCGCTTTTTAATTAAGTTCCCTGAATGGGACGAGCCGTTGATATTTGGGCACAGATAAATCGAAACAGCCACTTCATTTGACAATCGTCACTCGACTCGTGGCAAAGGTCACTTAAGATACATACACAGAGACAGAGCAGAGCAGGGGCAGTCGCAATGTGGAAAGTAAATATTTTCTCTTCATTAAATGACTACAAATCCAGTGTTATCTTAATATGCAAGTTTCTACACGATGTTTTCTTTCACCGTCGAGCAAGTGGTAAGTAATATATCCGAACTCGTACATAGATTCCGAAAAATCCCGAGGTACGTGCTGTGGGATGCGAATCTTCAACCCACGGATGTAATTGTGGAGTGGTACTAAGCTACTCTTTTGTGAAAGGCATTGTTAAGAATAAATAATGACTGTGTAAAATTAATAGATAGATTGTGTGAGAGATGGAATAGGGAAATTGGAAGAGTTGATGACGGTTTACAGGGATGTACATGGAGGAGGAAGTCAGTCTGTGTCGATCCCAGATGACAGAAGGGCAAGTAAATGATGACTGTCTGCGTGAAATGTGTTGGCTGATCATATCATACTGTGTTTCAATTGTTGCATGGCAGAACCAAATAACATATAATCAAGGTTCACCGACGTTTTGTTGGCCTGAGATGAATGCTCGCGAATGGATGGCGGTCAATCACTTAGGCCGATCCAGTAATGGATGGCTAAAGCGTGCTCTTCATTAATAATTTTCGAGCCACGTTCAAATCACAATAAGAGTAAAGACGGTAGATCCATTCCCACTGAGTAAGCGAGCGGGTCACCCCTCAGCCTCACGAAGACATGGACACCGCGTATAATGTTGCTATAACTATTGATCTCAGTTAATCCCAAGGTACCTACTTAATTTGTAAGTAACTACTTAGTAAGAACAAGAAGAAAAAGTAACTAAGAACAATGTTGCAAGTGTTTACAGAAACTGCAAATTAAGCAAACTTGGGACCGCAGGATCAAGCAGAGTTAGATGGATATTTTGCAACACAAGAACAAACCTAAGAAGCGTTTTTATTCAAAGTTCGGAAGTAGTCGGATTCGTGGTTTTCGTTTCCTTTCTAAGAATGCTTGCTCGCTTTATAAAACGGGAAATAAGCGTGCAAGGTGCGCTAAGTTACCTAAAGAAACAAGAATATCTAGCACAGATCTATGTTGTATTTTTGGTTTTCTTTTTTCGTTTGGTCCAAATTCAACTTTTGGTGTCATGCAAAACCGCTAGTAGTAAGGGATTGTATATGCGCAGTGTTTTTGTACGTCACTTAAGCGAGGCGAAGTGAGCCCACTGAACTATCCGCTGATAAGATGTTCAAAGACTCCAATTAATATTCCCTTCGATTCGCGGAGTTGCAGTGGCTGCAGGAAAACAAGACTGTAAACACTTGGACTCCGTTTTTTAAACATTTGTAAAAGTTTCGATCTTTTTGCTTATTATATACCCAATAACTAATTAATCTTTTACAAATGACTGCTATTTATTAGGACCACACTATAATATCATTATTTTGGAAGTTGGGTGTCATACATTGCAAGTTACCAAATAAAACATCGGCATCTCCCTCTTAATTATTTAAAAGGATCAGTCATAGTGAAGTCATAAGTACTTAGCTTCGAAATTAACGTGTTAGTTACACACGTACAGACATACTGGGCGCAGCCATACAAGGAAAGCTTTTTATGTCCGCCGTTTTATGCGCCCAGGCAGGTAGTAGGCACGTTTTCTAAGATATTTCGTAGGTAACAGGTCTATTTTTTCCTTTGTCAGTGGGTAGATTCATTGAATGGTAATGATAACGCCAGGAGTGGAAGCGTTTTGAGTTTATGAAATCCAAATGATAAGTAATCGGACTACTTATTTGAAGGCCAAGAAAGCAACATAATGGTAAACAAAGGACGCCAAAATAATACTGCATATATATAGACTGATATGCAAATATCGAAACACTTCTGATCGTCTTTAGTTTAAAAGGGTTCAAATGGCCACTTATCATTCTAATCATGACATTTGCGATTTGAGTTTTTTAGCACTTGATCCTAAGAAATGTTTTCGTGGAATCATGCGTGGGACGCGTTTAGTTCGTTGATTTTTTTTTCCTTTTGATCCGATCCAACGCACACCATTCAAAAATGATGCGGTTTAAAAATAGCCGAGATCTCCGCTTGACAGGAAAATCATCAAAATTGCGGTACGATTGCAGCTTATAAAGCAATTATAAGTTAAACGAATAAAGCAATTAGGCAATTAAACGACTAAATTGAGAATGTGAAGGATCTGCAGAAGTAGCACTTTTGAGCGACACTTATTAAATTTTACGCGACTTTTTTATTTTGAATGTCTTCAGGTTTGTTGACGCTAGTCGAGTTCACACTATGTCACACCTTACAGGAAATAAAAGAAAAAATAAAGCCGTGTTACCCCCGTTGTAAGTATTAATGGGCTGCAATGGGCAAACTCATGTCAACATTTATTCGGTCTTTATTCTTACCCAACCTTTTACTGGGGAAATCCAAATTGATATGTTCAATTTAGTTACAGTCAGTGGTCTGTTTCTTTATGTTGAAAAAAAAAACAACCCATTGAACTTTTTAATTATTTCGCTGAGCTCAGATATTTTACAAACAGGCGAGAAGCTGAGCATTTCCGCTCATTAAAGAGCACATGACAAATCGAATAATTTGCATTTAAATTATTTTGAAGAGCAACACTGCAGCACTGTTACAAAGGCACGCGATGCGGTTGCATTAATTTTCTTTGGACGTTTTAATTTAGTATAGAAGAATGCGACATTAAGGCTAAGATACACCCCTCGACAGCTAACGTCAAGCGATTAAATTGTTGTAAGACTTCCTACATCCCATTATCATTACCTCTGTTGGTTTGTTTTATGAATGTATCACTTCGTTTTATATGTAATATTTTAATCAATATTTTAGCTAAATATTGTTGTTAAATCAAGTAACAATTAAAATATCAGTTTTTACGGACTAATCAAGGCCTTAGGGGAAGGGAGGGCAGGATGGCTCACTTGAATAATAATAATATATATATATAATAATATAATAAATAAATATACAATCATACAAGTATAAGTCATACTACATGAAACCTATTAGGACACAGACTACGGACCTATTTAATAAGTTAACTTTCTGTTAGGGGGTGATTCTGCAGCTCAAAAAAAACAACATCGAAATAGCAAAAAAAAACTTGTAACTAGATAGCCGACCGCTGTTGTAGGTTGGTAATAGGTATGTATACGGAAACATCCAACTTTTTTTTACATCACCTCTACAATAAACGCTAAGCACGTAGCAGTTTTATTTTTGTATTGGTTTATAATATCAAGGTAAGCTCTAAAGCCAAAATAACTTCAGTTACACCGTTCTACAAATCATTAATTTAATTATCATTTCACATGCAATATTTTTTTCACGCAAGGTAAGTATCATAATTTATTAAATTTAAAAATATCCAAGTCATGCTCTACATCGGACATACCGTCCGCCCAACCGTCAAAGTTGACATTTAATGACATAATCTTGTCACTGCGCGCGCGCTGCTAAGGTGTCTGTCAAGGCCGCTCGGATCTTGACCTAAACGCCTACGACTACGAATAATACTGAACCATGAACCGCCTGTAACTTATGCGAGCGGATTAGTTGATCAGCGGCAGCGAGAGCGATTTTTGCTCTATTATAAGAATGAAAGTAGCGTTTTCTGTAAGTAAGCATTATAGGGTATGTTTTTACGTTAGCCTGTTCCATTGTCCTCTTGTAGTCTAAAGGCTTGATAGTTTCAAATCACTGAGGAAACCTTTTGTCAATAAGATTTTTAATTGTTTAAAACAGAGTTAAGAAGAACCTAACTAGATTTTCTAGATCTCAGAAGAGGGAAAACAACGTTATGAAATGTGCACAGCGTCTCTAATTCTGATATTCATAATTCGTATGGGAAGAAAAATTATAGAAAAAGGTAGAACCTATTGGGTTTAGTTTTGATAGAACATAAATTTTATGTTTTCTAACTTCATTAAATAAAAATGTATTTTTCGCTTTCATGACACTTCGCAATTTGACTTATGCTATATTAGAATTAGGTCAAAGACATTCAGATAAGTAACACTAGACAAAAAATGGTCTGAGCCCCCTGTGTTTATGACCCTTTGCTAAAACACAAGCGAGCGTAGGGAAGAATTTGCTGTCAAAAAAGCTGTGCTGAGTACTTAGGAGGTATTTATAAATATTAACTGTAAAGCTTCCAGCAATTTTGATAATAACGCTGTCACTTGTGTAGTAATGTGACGGCTGCTAATCGAAACCTGACTTTATTTTCATCAAGTGTGAGTTTAAAAGTCGTTGTGTACTACTTTTTAATGTAATTTATATTGACGTTTAGTGTCCCATTGAATGCAAATGTTCCGTAAAAGGTGTGTTTGTGACCGGCGTGAAATGTGTGAGTAATATCCAATTTAAAATGATTTAGTGGTTCATTTTTGGCTCCAAGTTAGCAATAATACCTAATAAAAAAAATTTAAGCACGACGTAAAAGTAAGCCTTAAATAAAAACGAAGTAAAAGTTAGAAATAAATTGTGAATACAACATAAATATTGTTTGTTTATTATCCGTGCTCATGTTGCGCCCTACCCAGTATCAGTTGGGAGCTCTACTTTCAAAATAACTGACAAATATGTCTACCTGGTACAAGTGATCCAGTTGGGTAGGTCCTATTTTGAAAAGGAGGTCAATCGTCGAATCCAACTCGGCTGGCCACCGTTCGGGAAACTACACTACAACTTACTTCTCGTCCAAAATACCTCAGTGCCTAAAGACGAAAGGCTAAAAACAGTGTGTGTTACATAGTGTTACATAGTGTTACATATGGAACTGAAACGTGGCCTCTCACTATGGCCCTCATAAGAAGGCCCAAGGTTTCACAGCGTGCTATAGAAAGGGCTATGCTCGGTGTTTCTTTGCGAGATCGAATCAGGAATGAGGAGATTCGTAAACGAACAAAGGTTCCGGTGAAATTAAACTACGAAAAGTACGTACCAATATAAACGACATAATAGAAGCAGACAATGGAAACCAAGTCATGCATCTTAAGACAAGGTATAGGTTGGTATAAGGTGCAATTTTAAAAGCTTTTCCTAAGTGCCTAACTCTCCATAACTCATGACTGATGACTGACTCATGACAATACATGACTCATGATGCATTAAGGCGCATTTTAAAGTCCTACCTGCCCACTTGTCATCAATTCGTTACGATAAGTTTGACGCATCTAAATAATCAGAGACCCCAAAAACAACGACTCTAACCATAAATTTTTAATATGCCAAAACATTGAAACAAATCGTTAATAAATACAAATTGAAAAAGATATGAGCGATGCGCGCGCTGTCCAAAACGAAATAAATTCGTGCGGCGCGCCCGCCGATAGCGTTCGTTTGACGTTAATGTCCGCAAAAACCGATAAAATCAGTGTTTATTGCTCAAACATAATATAGGTGATAGTGATACGACATGGAAAACCGATATTATCACGTTTTACCGTTTGCTTTAAAGATACTTTTTCGTCGCCTTTTGGAATTTATGTTCAGTTAATCAAAATGGCACATCAAAGAAACATCCACGGTGAATTTGCGTTGGTTTTAGAGCCGAAAAATTCACATTTTCTTGATTAAATACAACAACTTGTTGTATGGAACCAACCAACATCGAAGTATGGTCGCACTTTTAAATTACTGTTTAAATTTTAAATTATTTAAGTATGTCATTATATTGACAATACACTGCGTACCGCTGGATCTCCTTCCAAAATGTAAATTCTTTATTTCATCTTTATTTTGTAAGAGGCTTTTGCCAAAACTGACTGGTCAAACTTACCGATTCTTAACTTAACATAGGTTTAAATAACTTAAGTAAGTGAATCAATGGTCCAAGATCATTTTAATTAATAAGTCCAACCAAAATAAGTCCTGGGGGCGCAAAATCTAATTCTTGCCAGGGCGCTCACGCCACTTTTCTTTCTTTCAACGCTGCTCGGCTTTGGATTAGCTCATCAAATAACCTCTATCACCTATGGTCCATTAGCAAGAGCGAAGGTGACTTGACCGTTTGTCAAATGCCTATAATAAATATATGCCTGCAATAAATAAGCTCATATTGGCAGTCAGTGATCCATTCAATCATCATCATCATCATTCAAGAGTTCATTTTAATAAAGCCTCAGTTCTCAGCTGCGTATTTTAATTAACTTCATTACAAAAATACTTGTAATTATGAACACTTTGTATGCGATATCCGTAATGAGAAGGCCCTTTACGAAAATTGTTTAATTGTTACAAATAACCTTGTGGAATTTATGTCAACCATCTTCGTCGCGTTGTTAAAGTTTAATTGACATTTAATGACGTGTTAAATGTCTGTTTATTTAGTTCAATCAAATAGTGTATTATTTAAATAGGTTATTTTCTTAATTATTAATGTGGCTGCATTAAATCGTATTACTCTAAGGTTGTCACTAGTCTATTTAGTTTGTAATTATCTGACCTCCATTATGACTATGTAGGTAGGTACTCTTATCTATCAAAGTATATTGTAAAACTTAAATTCAGGCAGAAATATTCAGGCTATCATTTAGCACCCAAAAAGGGAATTGAAGCTCCTAAAAAACCTTTGGTTCGTCTCTTTCGTGTATGTGTGATGTGCAATAATGTTGTCAACGTGGTTAATACCCCATTTCATTATTCCTGGTTTAAGGCAGTTTACCGTCTTGTAGCATTTTTAAAGAAATGACTGTAGTCAGTTGACCTGCACACCCGATGGGCGGACTATAATATCTCATTTTTATTGTTCCCAGATGGAAATGAGGCGATACAGGTCCAGCGGGTCGTCCTTTTTAACATACTGGATATTTCTTTTGCAAGTGAGTAAGTTATTACAAACATTTTAATATTTTTATTAGATTTGCATTAATGTATTTTATTTTGATAGTCGTTGACCCGTCCCAATTCCAAAGCTATTAGGTAGCGAGTGCATAATGACATAAATACTTTACCTACTTTAGTCAAATAAAAATTTAATACCTACTTAAAATACATTGATTTTTATTTTACCTAAGTATGTTAATGCTTAGGTTGTTAATAGTTTTGTATTCTTTCGATATTTCGACGACAACCATTCTACGTAGTCTTTTTCACATAGGCTAAGTAGTACAGTCAGCATTATGAGCCGAACTCTCTTTCAAATAATCGCCGAACTCTTTTTCAAAGAGTTAATGGTTATACTGACTGTACTTGGCAATAAATGTTAGAACGCCAAAATATATTAAAAGTTCTATAAAAAATTCAACTAATTTTTATAAGTTCTATTAGATAAGATTAGTTAGGTAATCAAAAAACTTTGTCTGATCCAAAAAGGAGCTGAATTTAAGTTACGCCTTAATAAGTTAAAAGTTCAATTCAGCTAATTGTTATTGTTAACATTAGGTTCATCGTACAAGTGGTCAAAAAACTTTGTCTGATCTAAAAAGGAGCTAAATCTGCTGCTCAGATGGAATTGACCAACATCGAAAGTACTTATAAAATTTCCTAATTTGTAATATCGGTAGTTAGTAGCAGAATCAGCCAATCATCCAAAACATATTGAACAGACTAGGTTTCTTTTACGTTTTTTCTTTTCTTAAGTTTATTTAAAATTTTAGTTAGTTCTGACGGTTGTTAGTTTAAATAAAATTAAAATAATATTATGAGTGCCGTGTGAGGACGGCCGTAAAGAATACACTTCCCTACCGCCAACAGGAGGCGTGTCGTAAAAGGCGACTAATTTCTATAGCACGAGACGGGCAGAAGCGTCTTCGTGCGAAATCCTATAAAAAACTGCGCTCGTCAACCCGCCTGCCAAGCGTGGCGAGTATTGGCAACCCCCCCGATGATAAGTCATTATGGGAGGCCTTTGTTCAGCAGTGGACGTCCTATGGCTGAAATGATGATGATGATGAATATTATGAGTGTCATGGCCAATTTGGGCCATGGCGCATGCTGCGTGAGGTCCTTTTAACCTGGACATTACAGACAGACACATGTGGAACCGTTCGGAGAATCCAGTTTTTTTATTTTTATTGTTGCTTTCAGTTGTCTGTTTGTAATCTCTTTGGTATCGTAAAGTATGGTATTGTTGTTGCTTTTTTAGTAACACACTTATATCAGCTTCACTTAAAACTAACTATGTAATCAAATCTTGGAAGTAGTTTTATTAAACCTACTTCTTTCTTCTTCTTAGCGTATCAATGGCAAAAAAGTCAAATAAGGTGAGCCCAGTAATTTGAAGAGCGGATTGCATTATCTGTGGCATTCAAAAGTTCTTCCCGCGTGCAAGTTTCAGGCCACGTCGGACAGGATGTTAGGTTGACCATACTTTCAATGTAGTATTTGACATTCGGATGACAATACAATAATTTGACCCATGATAGGGTCAAATCTTATCTGAGAGTCAAGAGCATAGATTACTTACTTAAATACAGGACAGTCAAGAGTTGGACAGTGGACTCTTCATAACTACTAAAACCACTGATCAAGTAGGTAAACCATTACGTAAAACCTTCGTATTTAGGCTCATCTGATACGTTTTGACGAGTTCAATACATATTATAAAAATGTGTTTTACAGTTTTTAATAGTGTAATATTATCAGTTTAATTTAGAAAACAATTAAATTATTCTTTGGTGTGTGATATAATTCCAGATTTTTAGTCTGGTCTATTCATTTCGGTGTAAGCAAATGTTTTATCCTATCAGATGCTAGGCAGCGCGCGCCGCGGGGCCGAGGGTCACGGGCGGCTGATGGACCCGCCCGCGCGCAACTCCATGTGGCGGTTCGGCTTCCCCAACCCCGTCAACTACAACGACAACGAGCTGTTCTGCGGCGGGTATGCTGGTAGGTATGGGTCTTCTACCTTCTTGCGCTTTGTCTCGTTTCTATTTGGGACTGTTTGACAGCAAATTGTCAACCGATAAACCACGTGACACTATAAATTAGCAGTTGTATCACGTGGTTTATGGATTGTTAATTCATAATCGAAGGGTTCATGGCTTGTCGAGTAACTGTGAATGTATGTAAGTATACATGCATGCACCTTTTTTGTGGTCACAGTTGTGCCTCCAATAGGCTAGTTTCCTGGGTCCAAAAAAGACTATTCTATTCGTCCGTCAGTTAGATTATTAAAAATATTGGACCCATATTTTGTCTTTTGTCAATCAACCAAAAATTACGAAGATAAAATTTTGGGAATGGGAGCACGTGACGTCACGTTACATTATGCGGAACTATAACGGCCTATATCTTCATCAGTTTTTGTTTAATTGAGAAAAGAAAAAAATTCGTGTCTAATATTTTCTGTTAATTCAACTGACGGACTAATTAGATTTTTTTAGGAAACTAGCCCATTGTACAAAAGTGTAATTGTACAATTCACTCGTGCCATTTCCTTTTCAGAAAAAAAAATAACGAGACATTTCAAAAATGATACAGAATTAGTACCCTGGTTAGACCGGGGTACTATTTTGAGTTTTACGATGAATTTTTGTTAAGAAATTAAAACTTTATTTGTCCTTAAAGTATTTTATTTTTTTTATAATATGACAGTCCGCTGCACTTCTACCGACTCCATTGATACTTAACGATTACGTTTTTCAAATAATAGGTTAAGTTTAAAAAAGATCATAGTAATTAAACATTTGCATATTGTCTAGCTTTACCTGTTGGATTAAAAATGTTTCTGTTTACAAAACATCAACAAACTTCTTCGAAATTCAAATTAGCACATGAGTCAAACACTTAAATGTTGACACTATACAAACATGTTGAAGTCGTTAAACAGTTATCCACCAAACTCCTTACGAGTTCATGTTTGCGTAGAGGTGAAATACCGACCACCACCTTGAGTTTACCTTTGCTAAACAATGCCGGCGATGAGAGCCGGTGATTAAAATAAATTGTATGAATCATATAAAAGCATTTACAGATTAACTTGAGTTGGAGTCGTAAAATAAATTAGTATATTTAAGTTCCTCTAGCAATTTTAGGTATTTAAAGAAAATATTGTTTTGAGGAGTTATGTGTTTTAGTATGTAAACCTATCATTGAGCTTATCATGTTCAGTTACAAATCGCGCATTAACCAAATTCTGGCGACCCGCAACAGAGAGAATGTAGATTATTTAATCCTTTTCATTCACTTCAGATATCTAATAAATGTATCTGTGTGAACTTTGTAGTTATATTTCATTTCAAACTTAGTAAAAGTAGGTTTATGACGCAGTTTATGTATTTATATCGACTAAACACTGAAACCATCTTGTTCAGAGGTTCCTCCTCCTTCATAGTTGGTACCTCTGTGGTTGAGGATCGTGATCCGTCATATACTTAGTCGTCTCGATGATGAGCCGTCTCCTGTCATTACGATCCTGTGCCTGTCTGAATGCCTCGTGGAACAGAATCAAGTAGGTCAAACTAATGTGTTGGTCTGCAGCCACATTCTTACAAATGGTATTGACATACAAAAAAGGAAGCGCCGAAGAAGCTTTCCTTACAGTTTCCTTGTATTAGGGGTACCTATATTGTAGGCTCAGTTTACATTGCTAAACTATAGTATAGGTAAGCTAGGTGTCATAATGATTTCGAGTTTAAAATTTAGCACATTCGGTGCGTACGGCGCGTACAGTAGTGTATGCGTTCACTCAAAGTCAAAGTCAAAAATCATTTATTCAATTATGACAGAAAATTGCCACTTAAGATCGTCAATAATAATATTATTGGCCCATATGGGGCCAGAAGATGTCTGCTTATTTTTTGGGCCCTACTAGCGCTTCGAGACAAGACACAGACAATCTGGCAAGTGCTGAGAAACCAGAGTAGCTATTTGTAAAAAAACTTAAGATAGATAGATACTCTTTATTGTACACCATACAATGAAGTTACAATTTGTGTTTACAGAAAGATGCAAAATTTAGGCGGTATTTTGAACTTCAAAATTTGAAGGCAACCCGCCTATATTCTATTAAACAACATTTATAAAATCACCTGCACGCAGAAAGCAATATTCTGGCAAACGATTTTTAGTGTTCGAACTTACTATCTGCACCTCTATTATGTTAAGTGTAGTACATCCTTTTATTGTTATCCCGGGGCAACATCCTTGCACTGAATAAGTTGCGGCAAACATTTTTTGTCTTCCATTGATTGCTTTAATGATGCGCGAAGGCAATGTGCCCAAAATAACGACAAGTTCACTGAACCCATTGTTCGATGCATTGACTATTCAATTACTTATTCCTAGAAGTATACATACATCTTTGAATCTTTAAACCGTTACCTAAAGGAAAAAAAGTTTATCAACGAGACAATGAGATGATTACGGACAGAAAGTATCAATGACCAAGCTTATTTCGCTTTTGTTCTAAATCCGGATTAAATGGGAATTCCCTAACTCCTTCTAACTTTAGTTTATAGTAGTTTTTTACCTATAAGACTAATGCTTTAATTTTTTTTAAAATCGTTAACCACATCTATTGATTTAGTTACATAATTGTTTCTGCTTAATGGTTATATGAAAGCTACAAATAAGAATTCGTTTTAACCTAACTACATTATTTCATAAATATTAATCAATTTGAATTTGGGCAAGGCTAAGTAAGACAAAAGCATATCGCATACTCTTATGTAAATAATGCCGATTGAATTTTTCCTAAAAGGCTTGCCTAAAGTTTGGTATCTAGCTCGCTTATTTTTTTTAGAAAAAACTTTCGGAGGGTTATGACGTCTTTGGTTATTACCTACTGAAACGGATAAATCCCAAATGGATCTTTTAGGCAGTATAAAGAGGTATTACTTTTAAGCTATAGTTTACGAATAAATCAATCTGACGTATGTTTGTTTTTGTGGACAAAGTTGTAATAATAAGACTTGTTCGTTAAATTCCGTGCAGGTCAACTGCTCAATCTAACACAACAGACAGCTTTTCCGTACAATAACCCATGTTTTAATTAGATTCCAGTTTTTGTAGCTTGACATTTAAATTGACTTAATATTATTCAGCTGGGGTGCGGTGGTGTTTATGTAGTCTTTGTAGGCAATAAGGAACTAAGCTGTTTATATAAGTACAGTGATTAAGTACTTACTACCTAAACTTATTTACCTACATGTTTATATCATGGTATATCGAAAATCTAACTGTTGTATCAACACAACACCGCGTCTTCTACAGTTTCTAGCTTCATTTGTTTAATTAGTGCATGCGATTTGACAACATCACATACGAGTATATTGCTCTGATCCTGAGGTAAGTAGCTAAATTACTTTTGTTATAGAAATCAGAAACAACGACGGTACCACAACACCCAGACCCAACTCAACATAGAAAAGCTCGTTTTCTACATTGACTTGACTGAGAATCGAATCCGGGTTCTCAGAAATGGCGATTCCAAGTCCGGCGGGCTCGCCTCTCGGCTACGGACTACCTAAAATTTTTGTAATACCTACCTATTAGGTACAAATGTCTGTGTTTATTATTATTGTTGGTATCTCACCTTTCTTGTGGTGCGTAATATATGAACTGCTGATGATCTATCAGGCCCTGTTCCATTGAAAATAAGTAATTTTGATAACTGCCTTATAATGCTAGTTTCCTGGGTCAAAAAAGATTATGCTATTTAGTCCGTCAGTTAGATTATCAAAAAATATTGGACCCATATTTTGTCTTTTGTCAATCAAACAAAAACTGACGAAGATAAAGCGCATCAAAATGAACATGTGACGTCACGCCTTGCTAAAAAGTGTCGCAAGGCGTGACGTTACGCAGAACTTTAACGGGCTATATCTTCATGATGTTTTCTTTTATTGAGAAAAGAAAAAATACGTGTTCAATATTTTCTGTTAATCCAACTGACGGACTGATTAGATTTTTTTAGGAAACTAGCCCATAGTACCAGCACCTTCTAAAACATTTACTGGCATCTCTCTAAATGGTGTGTTAAAGGTTATTTTTAATAGGTTGTACTTCTCAGATAGCTAGAAAGAGGCCTTTGTTACTACAAATAATATATTATATCTGTGCAGTCCAATGGGAGCAGAACCAAGGTCAGTGCGGGGTGTGCGGAGACGCCCATCACCTGAACGAGCCCCGGCCGCACGAGGCTGGCGGCATGTATGGGAAGGGGATTGTAACCAGGCACTACAGTGTTGGACAGGTAAACGTGTACTTCACCAAACCTTTCTGCAGATATTTCTAACTAGCTGTGCCTGCGTCTTTGCTCCGGTGAAAAAATACAGTTTGTCCCACCCTATTTTATTGCTTAGGAGTTGGAATAAAAATATTTGCCTATGTCCTTTCTTAGGGTTCAAGCTTTTTCCGTACACTCATCAAAATCGGGTCAGCTTTCACTACAAAAAGTAGCTTATGTACTTCCCTAAGCTATTGTCTGTCTTTGTACCAAATTTAATTAAAATCGGTTCTGTAGTTTAGGCGTCAAAGTTACTTTCGCATTTATAATATAAGTAGGGATTTCCTCTGTCAAACAGATTTGTGCGAATAGAAGGAATACAAACTGGCATTAAGACTTAAGTAGTTAATTAAACAGGATTTTATGGGTAAACAATGCACACGAGTCAGTTTGTTAGAAGAATTCTTATCATTGCACTATTGACATTGTCTTAGAATTAGACAGCATCTCGACGAGTGATCTGCTTTATTTTGCAGCGCCATTCCTCTGAACATCTCATTAGAGATCTGATACGTGCTGAAATTTTCCATCTTTCCCTGCATTAAGTTTCAAGAGGGACTATACTTTCTACAAATTAACTGTAAAGTGATCTCCTATGATAAAGAAAGCTGATTTTGTAAACATAAAAACTCCGATTAGTTATTAAGTATTTTCTACTTCTGCCAGACTATCGAGTTTTGGCATTAAAATCATAAGTAACAGCAAGTCCTACTCTTAAAATCCGCCAATTGTATGTAGGTACTCACCTTTGCAATAAAGTTTAAATAATAAATAAATAAAATAAATATGGCATCTACCTACTTACTTATTAAGAACTAGGTTAATCTTTTTACTTATCGTTACTTAGTTAAAAAAATGATTTTCTGTTTCCAGGAAATAGAAATAGAAGTTGAACTGACTGCTAACCACCTCGGCACATTTGTGATTAAAATGTGTCCAAATAATAATCCGAAACAAGAAGCCAGTCAGGAATGTTTTGACAGGTAACACAGAAAACACATATAAAACACATAGAAAAACAGCACAAAAATAATATTTTTATTATTTATTATTTATTTATTTTCCAAATTTACAACTATCATTACAGGCTTAACCTAATGCGATAGAATAAAATACACTTATTTCTTAAAATTAAACTTACAAATAACAAATTACGAATAATGCAGCCCTTGTGAACTCCCACTTTATGTATCCCAGGATTTTTTTGCAATTTATTTGGCTTAAATACGCTTGCAATAAAAGTTTACTGGCCAATTTGGATTCTATAATTTTTCATCACCGTCTTGAGCCGGAAAGGCCTGCGGCTAGACAGGCGCAGTGCTATTAAATCATCCTCATTGAAATCAAGAGCATTTTATCAAAGCTGTATTTTTTTAATTTCTTCCGATAATGATTATAAATCATATTTATTTCCAGGTATCCCTTACACATATCAGGCACTCGGGAGGACCGGTTTCTTATCCCTCTGGACACCGCCAAAAAGGAAATCTTTAGGTACCGCGTGCGGCTACCAGCGTACGTCACTTGTACGCAGTGTGTGCTGCAGTGGACTTATTACACTGGTGGGTATTTTGACTAGTCATGGAGTAGCCTGGTAATTAAAGGTTCCGTTTCGCTAATTAAACAATCAAAATGATCAACGGAAATCATTTTTGGTTTCCATATGCTTACACCCAACATAGTACTTTTTTTATCAAAGTATAAATAGTTAGTGTATCACGTAAAAGCAACTAAAACGACGGTGCCTGCCTCGTGTGTGAAATGGTCTATTTCAAGAAGGACAATGAAACATTTTGCTCATTGCTGGTTGCAGTAACATGATCTAAGAGACCAAGTATTGCGTTTGCCCAGAGCGGCTTGCCTGCCTCTCTGTGTAAAGCGTTGAAATCTTTATTAGGCCTAAGAAAAGTTGCGGAGACGCGAGTCAAGTGATATGCTAAATACGACTACTTATCTCTCGAAAATTTTGTGCAGTAGGTTAACATTAAATCATTATAAAAACGAAATATAAGCTCATATAGGCGAACTTATTACTATTTACGAGTAAATACCTATATACTTGTTTTACTCTCATGGATTATTTGACAGTCACATATCATCGTGGTAATAGAGTTAAAATAATGGCGTAATGCATCCACAAACACTTAAATAAGACTGAGACAAATACAAAATCTAGGCAAAGTCCTCATTTTAATAAAATAATTTTGTTCCCTGATTTTGACTTCCATGCTGATTATTCCAGGCAACATGTGGGGTATCTGCCCCAACGGGACTGAGGCGGTCGGCTGCGGCCGCTCCGAGACCTTCCGCAACTGCGCCGACGTGAGCGTGATCACCAGCACCGGGGGTCTGCCGCCAGCATTCGCAGACCTACAACGGGACTACCCCTTCTTGCTCTACTACCGGGACTTCAGAATGCCACAAAACGTCTTCCCGTTGGTCGTAAGGTGAGTGCCCTTATTACTGGCTATGTACCAATTTTTATCATTATTTGAAAACAAATCGTTGTTACGTGTTACTTTTAGCTGTAAAGTTTTTGTTGTGAAAAAAGTGAATAACAGTTTTCAAAATGTACAGTTGTGATTGAGTTTGATGCAAAATAACTTATCGCACCTCATTTATGTCATCTTTTGATCTATTAAATATATTGATTTTTATATACCTATTTACCTACTTATAATATGTATACTTTAGTGTAACGTATTAAAACTTTTTATATATTATTTTGTGGATTAGGTACCTACATAAAGGTAGGTTAATTAAAACCCTGAAAGGCGACTGAAAAGAAGTTAAGAAGTATTCTCTTTATCACTTAATAATAATTTTGCTTCTACCATTATGCTTTTTCATCATTCTGTGGCTGGCTGAAACTTATAGTCATATGATTAAATCTTCATCTTCACCCTGAATAATAATTAAACAAAAGTTTCAGTCAGCTTCATGTGCTTAATATTTCAGAGAAACACGTAAAGACATCGGGATGGCAAGGTTTCAAGTGATTAGGTAATCATCAACCTATTTAGAACTATCCTTCATTAATTCATTATTTCATAATGACTTGTACAGGGTGGATAGGAGCACACGATAAGTTCTTCGTTTATTTACATGAAACATTGTACTTTGTCATGTTATTTCACATAATAATCCGTCATGTTTTTTACAATTAAATTACATATTAAGGTGCATAAAAATCAGTTAGTAATGTGAAAAAAAGCTAAATAGCATACCAGTTCTTTTAATTGGCAAGTTTTTAAGGCAATTTGGTCATTTATTAAAATTTAATGGCCATGGCCGAACAGTTTTTTTTTAAAGCCCACCATGGGCATGGCACCAAGTTGAGCAATTTGGTGCCATCAACTGATTTGGATACCTTATCAGTAAATTATATCACGCTTTTTCTTAAACTTTGCTCAAGTTATTTCTAGAGATAAGAAATACTAAAAGAAAACTGTTTTCTTTTATTTATCGTTGCTTGTAAAAGTAGTAACAACAACATCAACTGTGTTTCATTTTAGTCGTATGATCTGCTCCACCTTGTAAAAGTACCTACCTATTTATTTATTATCAAAAGATACATTCATTTCTGTATTATACAACAAGTGATTAACGTGCACATTGATAACAGTGATTTTTTTTCAGCAACGATATATCCGACAATGACGGAGACGATAAAAAACCGCCGGTTATTAGGTACCACCAGATTTGTGTTCTTGAATGCCGGTGTGGGCTGTTGAACTCGACTTGTTGTGAATAATTTCTCTCTTGTCTTTTATGATTCTATCTACGTAGATGTTTCAAGGGCGAATCCAGATATTATGAAATAGAAGAACTTACTTTTACACAAAGCAAAGTATATATAGATTTATATACCTGTTTTTATTGCTCAAATATAACAGGTTTTACTATTGGACAAACAAAAACGTCGCAAAATCGGTTATAGGTTACTTGTATGGACAAGGGGACAATGGAGCTTTTTAGGGTTCCGTAACTTAAAAGAAAAAAGACAGAACCCTTATAAGATCACTTCGTTGTCCGTCTATCAAGACCCTTTATCTCGGGAACGCGAGGAGGTATCAAGTTAAGATTTATAAAACCATGTACTCTATTCTTGATGTTGTGAAAAAATCAAACTTCTGTAAGTTAAGATAAAAAAAAACGCCGTTTATGCTGCAAACAACATATATTTCGAGACACTCAAGGGAATCAAAATTTATAAGGTACCTACTTTCCGTTGACCTAGAACTATGATATTTGGCAAGTAATATCGTCGTATACTACAAGTACCTGCAGGGAAAAATCTGAAAACTATAAATTTTGTAATTAAGCTACTACACTCGATTCCTGAACTATTTGTAATATTGACTACAAATTTTTACGGAACGCTCGGTGGGCGAGTCCGACTTGCACGTCCGATTTTTTAAACACTTCAATGATGAAGCCAAAGTAAAAAAATTGTATGGAGTAGTAGAATTACATCCTAAAATAAAGTTATATAATTTATAAAACGACATTTTAAGTACAGGATGTACAAATGAAAAGAATAGAACAATCCTTCAAACTATTACAAGCTTTAAATATCGGAGCAACATCTACATCATGAAAAAATAAAAGTTTGGATAAACCTATACAGGGTTACATTTCACGGTAGTGCCAATTTTCCAGCCAGAATCAGTAACTAAATCGATCTACGTAAAAAACACTCATTTTTTTTCAATTTTATTCTTCCATTCTGCTTTAAAAAAATTGAATAGTTACGTAGAAAATTTACGATAACTCGATTAAATTGCACTGTATGTGCACTGCATGAGGTTCTCGTTGGAGCGGCGGCGTACGCCTGTGATCTCTGATGAATAACGGTGCATCTCGCTTCTTCTTTTTTTCGGAAATTTTTAAGTATATTTTACTCCAGAAATACGACGACTGAAATTAATTGCGATAAATTTGTATTTTTATATTGTTCTATAGACCTTATTTTTAAAATTTGGCACTACCTTGAAATGTAACCCTGTATAGGTATTGATGCTCCTTATCTTGAGGTAACGCGTTTTGATTTGAAATTTCATTTATTTATTTTAATAATAGATTTATATTAATAGAATAGATTACTGAAGCTGGATTCGCCCTTACTCTTAGTGTACAGTGTCTGTAACAAATAAATATCTTAGTTTAAAATGTAATAATAACTGATGTAAAAAAACGTTTGTAACTAACTTCATGTTTGTGTTTTAATTGACTAAGTACGTACGTAATGTGTAATTAATTTTATGTAATTTGGCGAATCAAAAGTTACTCAATATTTTTCAAAATAAAGACACTAATTATATAGTAGATTTAAAATACCTTTCGTTATCATAATTATAAAATCTTTATTGTACAGCATGGGGGTACATCAGGGTCTTACAATGATGATCTTTTTTCTGCTGATTCGTCTCACAGTGATGATTAATGATCTAAGTGAAGCAATATAGTATATCTTATTTGACTAGGATTAAAACAAACTTGGATCAAGTAGTGAAGAAAAACTGGCAAGAAATGAGGAGAAGTGCTAATAAGATTAATTAGCTATGTTATATTAAGAAAAAATCATTTGAACCATAAAAATGATAGTAGCGCCGATAGTTTGAATGAATAATGATAGTGATACAGATTTCATATTTGAAGATATCAATGTTTTCTTCTTTTAAAAGTGTTAAGCTACACTTAAAAAGATGTTATAAAAAGTAATATCCAAATTTTGGGGGGTCATTCAGAATTAAGACTACTAGTATACACATTTTAAAAAAAAATTCTTTTTTAATACAAAAATGTAACTCTGTACGTGAATACCTACACAACCCGCATAGTTCAATAACCTCACTTGTAAGTAGCTAAGATATCTTTTCGCACTAGGAATTGAACGTAGGACCTCTAAGTGATTTATGTATTATTACAAATATTGGACAACATCACATACATTGCTCTGATCGTAAGGTAAATAGCATAAAGCACTTGTGTTATAGAAATCAGAAACAACGACGACGGTACCACAACACCCAGACCTGAGACAACAAAGAAAATATCGTTTTCTACATTGACCCGACCGAGAATCGAATCCGGGTCCTCAGAGATGGCGACGCCAAGTCCGGCGTACTCGCCCCTCGGCTACGGTGCTCGTAAATGCTGCTGGTATTTTGTGCTCCACCGAATATTTTTTATAAATATTATACTCGATTACATAAAATTAGGCGGGTACTTTTCGACACCCTGTTTTTTTTCCTAATCTAGTCCATGAGTAGCTGCTGTAAATGAAAAGCCTATAGTATAGAAAATGTAAAACAAAGTAGTTAACTGCCCGGCCCTGTAATAACCTGTAACTATCCTGACTGTTGTGTTAACCACTGACGATAGAAACCTATAGCCGTAACTAACAAAGTACTTAGTCTTTATTATTTTAATTTTATCTCAGTTCAACTTCTAGTAGTATTGCATTAGATATTTTTGCTTTACTAATTTGTAAATACCCAATGAAATGTTTATGTAAAAAAATAGAAAGACGAGCCTTTACTTCAGTCAGACCCCTTACGAACTGCCCTGCTTTTCGTATGAAAACCACCAGCGCATCTTTGTCTACTTTGGTCATATTTCCCGTCGACGGCTAGAAACCTCGACAATTTGCTTGTGTTTGGAAAGGTGGAAGGGAAAAGACCACGCGGCCGATCACCAAGCCGCTGGTGTGACCAGACGACTGCTCTAACTAGCCTCACGGTGGTAACTGCCCTAAGAGAAGCTCAAAACTGGACAAGATGACGGGAAATTGTAAGAGAATATGCTAAGGGCTTTCAGGGACGCGACATTCAGAAATGAAGAAAACGACTAAGCTGAAGAAATATGAAAAAGCAGAGCAGTTCAAAAGCAGGCCTGCTTTAAAAGCTCATAGTACAAAAGAGAGCAAAATGTTACTTGTGATTTATAAAAACTCTTTGATGGCTTGAAAAAATAAATTATTTTTCATTTGCTTAAAACGTTTTTTATAATGTTCCAGAGACCAAGTGTGCGTGCCGACGGACGGGTTCCGCATGATCCCCGGGATGCTGAACTGGTGCCAGACCAACTGCCTGCGGTACCCTCCGAACTGCCCATCGGCTTTGTGTCAATGCCCGTAAGTACTTTAAGATAAGTTACTCGTAAAGGCTTACTTGCACCCCATCGAGCAGCAATACGAGCTTTCTATCTCCGAAACTAGTTAGTGATTTTTCACTTTCATATTTTATTATGAAATGACCAGTCCTGATAACTCTCGCCCATACAAACACAGTACAGATACAAATTAAAAAATGGCAAAATAATTGTCAAACAAATCAGACGATATTTCTACTCTATAGATGTGCTCCATGTTCCCACCCGCTCAATTTTTTTGTTTTTCCATACTTCCATTCCTAGAAGCGCCAAAATCTTTCTGGGAAGAACAAAAAATAGGCAGGTTATTTCATTGCATGGTGTACAATAAAGAGTAGGTACATCTATAATATCTACCAATTCTGTTCCTACCGGCTCCAAGGTGAAAGTAAATTATGTAGGAATGTAAATTAATAAGAATGCAAATTGTTCTTTTGATTTCAAACTTTAAAAAATGACACCATGTCAGGTAATGATAGGATTTAGTAAGTTGTAATTAGGATTAAAATTCTTTTTTTTCCTATTTTTAGTCAAGTTTGCGAAGCTGTGGGAGAGATCGAAGGACGCGACGGCGCAGACGTGTACTGCATGGACCAGTGCATCGTCTACCCGCCGCACTGCCCCAAGAACAGATGTCGATGCTACTGATCCCAGCAGTCGCCTTGGCCGCATATCGCCTGAACTGTAACCTGAAGGAAACCGTTTTTTGAACATACCTTGACTTTTATTCTCAGTTATAAAGATAATAAGGTTTTTACACCCTTTAAAAAGAATCATATATTTAGTCCCGCGTCGCAAACATTATGATTTCGAATCCGACTCACCCCCAGATCGGGCCCGCTAGAAAGGAGCCCGACAGCGGTCCGGCCTGTTTCGGCAGTTCCGGTCCCGTCGGTGCCACCACTAGCGGGTTCGCCACTTGGTAGGGTGCCCTTTGCACTCCACATTGGCCCGATCACGCCTGCTAGTATGGGGCTCGGGCCTCACACCCGGCCGGGTCGCGGCGACCGCTAGCGGGGCGGGCCTAGGCTGTGCGCCTTCAGCGCACGCCACAACTGCCCGGTTAAGCTGAAGAATGCCTTCCTCAATGACACTCAGCGATAGGTCCGTCCAAAAAAAAACCATCGTGATTTCTCATCGTAGCCCTCTTACTTCCCTGAAAATAAACGACCTTCAAAGTCAAAGGTCAAAAGTTTCGGTCAGGACAGGCATTAATATTTTTACACCCTCTATTAACGATGATATACTTAGTCTCGCGTCGCAAATATTTAAATTTTTTATAGCCTACTTCTCTGAAAATAATCGACCTACAAGGTCGAGGTCAAGGACAAGGACCAAGGTTTGGTCATGTGCGAGTGTGGCAAGTCGATAATGTACTCAGAACTTATATAATAAACCGCGAGATATATATACTGAGAGATGGTCTTAATTTTAAATATTGCAAACAAGCATTTGAATAAAGCTAGCATTTATATGTTATGCTTTTATTATAAATATTTCAGAAAAAGTATGTTTGTCCAAAAATTAAAGCAATTTTCTCAAGTGGTATAAATTTATCCGTCCATCACAGGTTTACATTCAGTAATTTTTTAATTTTTTAATTTATATATTTTTTATTTTGTTTTTGTTTTTTTTTTCTTTAACTTTTTTGTACAGCTGTAGAACATTATAGATGATTGTATAAATTAGATATGTAAGTAAATAGAAAATTCTGTAAAGTAAGCATATTTAAAGAAGAGAAACGACATTTTCTTGAAGTTAAATATTGTACTTAATAAATGTTATAGGTATTTATCACTTCGAATAAATGTCGTCTTCACACGCATTTGGTATAACGTAAGAAACTACATTTTGCCATAAAATTATGTAATCATGTGCCAGAAAGTCAACGATAAGTTTATTTTACTATAAAATGTATACAATATTTTTAAGTAAGTAAATATTTGTAAAATAAATACAATTAAAAGACATCATGACTTGGTTTTTATTTTTTGTAGGTATACACAAAGGTTAATTCGCCCTGAATACTTAGTAGAAAAAAATATTCAAGCATCGGAAAATTTTAAAAAAAATTAAGAGACAGTGCACCTAATTTCAGTGCAAAATTGAAATACAGTTCCATGCTTGTGTGCGTCTATGATGCGGGATAAAGCGTCAACAATGTTGATCCTTTACAAAATAATATTGATAATTTATTACGTAGTGGACCCTACCTTGGTTTGAAAAACGATCGGTTTTGCGCGCTTGATTTCATAGTTAAGTTTTTAGACTTAGGTTTACTACTTCTTTTTTGCTTTTTTCATAAAATAAAAATTATATTATTTTAAAAGTATACTTGAAGATCATTGTGTAGTGTTTAAATCTTATAATAGTTGTTCATAACGACAGTTTTTTTTAATGATTTTTTGCTATATTTTGTAAAAAAGTATTTAATCCATGTCCAATTAAATATTAAAATCGAATTGTCAGGTAACTTGTAGTCTCTTGTAAACCGATGTTCAAACGTAACTCGAATGTCATTTTTTGAAATAAGGGTAGTATTTTGGTGTTTTACCTTTATTTTTGAAACGATCTGAAAAATCCATTCGCGCTACATGCAAGAATAAGAACTAGTCTTTTAAAATCACGTGTTATTTGGTTTCAATTATCATTCGTCTTTACAATCAGAGAACAACATGTACGGAAATAAGACGATTTCTAGGACGGCCTCTTGAGAGGCGATAATATTATGAAATTTGCCGGGACGGCTATGGTTTATCGGAGCAAAGCATAGAAGCAAAGTTTATACTTTGTATGATTCTCTATGATCAAGACAGTAGAACGTCTACTGTCACCTTTTATTTTTTCTCATTAATTCGTACTTTAGTTTCGGATCTTTGTTAAAAGCTTAAGTAAGAACAGTTACTTACCTACTATAGTAGTTGTAGTGCCTAATAAATAATAGTTATGGGTGTCAGAAGTTAAGTTTCATACAATGCCCCCTAGAGCACAACGCACACATACACATCGCTCGCGGACACGGAATCTCGGAACACTCGGGATTGAACTATTGTCACAGTGTTCCAGGATTTTTTGTCCGTCTGTGTGTCTATATGTGCATATAACTATTATTAATTCTGTGGTAGTATCTAATATACTAGTTGCAGGTGGTTGCGATCAGTGGTTGCAGTCACTGATAAAAAGTAAACCACTACCTTAGAGTTGCAGTGCTTAATGTCCTTCGATCAAGAATACACTAAATAACGCCTCGCTTATTAAAACAGTGCTCAAATATGGCACAGTCTTGCTATATTATTGAGTAGAAAGGAGGACTATAAAACAATCAATAATTTAGTTCTAACTTGATGCCTTAAACTTATGCCTTAACCGCAAACGTTAAGGCGCAGTTTTGTTTGTGTCGATGTGTCGATATTCACACGCGGTCGTAAAAATCCGGTCTTATTTTATTTTGTCACATCTGCAGCAACTACTTATTATTTTTATAAATACAACTCTTAAGTTCTAAGAAATAAAGCTTACAGAATAAATTATACAAAATAAGACCCAATTTAAAGTGGGGCGTTATATTTGGCGTCTCAGCTTGGTTTGGTTTTGAGTAGCTGACCCAGTGAGCTGACCGGTTACATAATTCTAGAGAATTTAATGTTAAAAAAAACTTTCAAAAAACTTTGTTTTTCCCGCCCGTCTCCTTTTTTTTTTTTTTTTTGGTTCCATTCTTTCCTTCCTCGATGGTTGGAAAAGGCAACCGCCCGTCTCCAATGTCAATATCTTGCGTTTAGTTTAGTCTGTTGGGATGTTTTTTAAATGAATGCAAACAATTTTAATAAAATTTTGGTCTAAACAGTAGCAATAACAATATTCTATGGTCTAAACAGAACTTATTTGTTGTATTAACTGTTTCAACTTTTAATAAAAATTATTTAATGTTTGTTGTTTTAAATATTGCAGTAGAAAAAACAACATGACTACATGAAGAACAAAACGCTACATGACATTGACATTTCGCTTATCAGCAAACTGAAAGCGGTCGATTATTTTTACTTCACTTACTCAGAAGTGATAATAAGAGTAACGAAACAAATAAATAAACACTTAACGCTTTAAGAAAATAGAATGAGTGAGTTATTAGACGAAGACTTAGAGTTTCGTGGGGGCACGCTGCAATTGACAACCGACAATATTGCGCCTGAGACTTCTGATCGTGTTCAAAACAATCCTGCGGATATTTCTAGCAACAGTAAGCCGAAACCAAACATAAATCCATCAGTATTATCAGGTGCGGATTCCCTATCTTCATCCACGTCATCCTTTGCAGGTAAAAAGTTATTTATAATATGAACCCAAATTCGACGTCATTACAAAAAAAAAACAAATTTAATTGAACTTTTCCCTATCTCTGCTAGTAAATTACTAATTAGCAGACTTGGTTTCATGTGTGCTACCAATAAATATATTTTTTTTAATCAAAATCATATTGGGTTTTAAAGGAAAAACATATTTCTCATAGCTTGTGTTGGTTTAGATCTAGTTAATCAACTATGGATAGTACCTACTGTCAAATCGGACAACAAAAATAAATATGCACGTAAAACAACTTCCTTTCCTACCTATGAAACTGCTTATTTATTTTTAACTGTATGCTCAAGATGCCAGAACAGAGGTTCAACCAAATGCGGAAGCAGCTGGTGCCACTGAGTCGGAGGCGGCACAGCCGGTTTACCCACGCTACGATGTGCCATTTGACCGAGAAAACATAAAAGACTTCTTTACGTTCCGCCGAGGTGTAGCGGAGAATGCCATACAGGACTGCATCACTGCTCTGCTGTTTCCAGAAGATGGAGAATATCTTGGTGCTTGGTTGCTTACGGAGTGAGTTTAAATTTAATAATAATTTTTTTAATGAATTTTCAAAACTTACAAAATGTTGCTTTTCATTATGTGGGCTGGTCAAACCTATTTGGCTCAGCTTAGGCTCTCATCAAGAATACGTAAATCAGACACAATAGAAATTCCATTGTTATGCGGTCTCATGAGACCGCTTGGATGTTAACAGGTTAACTTTTTGTATGTTGCATTTAATTATCTAAAAACAATATCACAAAACAATTGATTGCTGCATAAATATGTATTATGAAAATGAAATGAAATGAAAATGAATAGGTACTGTTTTGTATTTTTTGTTGTTGCAATGACATAAATATTGTTTCTTTTGCTGTGCGGTTGCGGAGGCGGAATGCCTAGCGGTCCATCAGACTTATAAGTTTTATTTGAATAAAATAAACCAGTCCGCGCGTCTCGACGTGCTGTTGAGCATTCGGGTTCCTCGGTTGTGCTGCAGAGTCGCACGTTATAAATTAAATTAAATCATATTTATAAAACGTGGATAATGATGTTGGTTGTACAATTACGCAAACTATTTTACAAAACATTGTTTAGCCTAAGAATTGTACAATTGTTTTTTATCCCAAATAAAATAAAATAAAATAAAAAGTATTATAGTATATATAATTTTTTTAAGTATACAAAGATACTAAGAAATCACATACATACCAATATGAGACACTGAAAAACAAACACACATACTGTACGAGTCCCTCAATCTGACTTCTTCCTTGTGATGCTTGATTTATAAATAAAACTGTTTTTCCTGTGAGTGCATCGAGTTTATTGCATTGAAAGTACTCATACAATAGAAAAAACCAAATGCTACCGCGATTCAATAGCGTACAACGCCATCTATTATAAAATATCAAAACCTAGGTACTAAATTCAAATATTTTTAAACATCGTATTCCAAACATGCCGCCCACCATGGACAGAATGTCCATAATCAAGTTAATAGCAAAATTTAAGTCTTAATTGAAAAAAATACCTATTATATAAACACAAAACTCAAATAGAATACCTTACAAACTGAAAATAAATTAATAACATTACAAATTGCCAATTTCCCTTAATGTGTGGTTAGTATGGGTGCAATTAGCTCAATCTCCTTTCAATAAACAAATGATAATTTATCTAAATTCCTAACTGTAAATTCAACAAAATACTCAAAACATAACACAAACTCTTACTGTTAATACCAAAACAAAACAATCGAAAAAATTATCTCTACATCTTCAGAAAAAAAACCTGACTAGCTACCTAGAATCAATTCATTATTATAAAACAACGCAAACAATACAAAACAAAACTAGTTTGCTATTGGCAAAACTATAAGCTTAGAGATAGGTCGTTTAGTAACAACACCATTTCCACAACGTAAACTAACAACCCGTGTTACATTATCGGGACCAGAATGTTTGTCTATTATAACCCCGTAAAGCCATCTAGCTGGTGGAAGAAAATCTTCCTTAACTAGAACTACATCCCCTAGCTTTGGTTCCGGAGAATGAGATTGCCATTTATACCTATACAAAAACTGCGTAAGATATTCAGCGGACCATCGCTTCCAGAAATCTTGAACCATTTTTTGAGTATGTTGCCATCTTCTGAGACAACTTACATTAGAATACTCAAAATTTCGATCTGGGGGCAGTATCAATGGTTCTCTAACCAAAAAGTGACCCGGCGTTAAGGGAACAGGATCATCGACAGCATCGCTAACTACTGATATAGGCCTTGAATTAAGGCAAGCCTCGATCTGTGACAGTAAGGTAGTGAGCTCTTCAAACGTTAAGGTCGCGTTGCCTACAATACGCTTAAGATGCTGCTTCGTCGATTTAATCCCTGCCTCCCAAAGTCCTCCAAAATTAGCACTGTAAGGTGGAATCCTATGCCAAGTTGTCCCATTGCTAGACAACCAGTCAGCTATCTCAATGGCTACCGATGACCTTTCCTCAGCGAGCAATGACTTTAATTCGCGATCAGCACCGACGAAAGTAGTACCGTTGTCACTCCACAACTCAGTACATTGTCCACGTCTGGCTACAAAGCGTTTAAAAGCAGCTAAAAATGTCTCTGAAGTTAAATCACTCACCGCCTCTAGGTGAATTGCCTTTGTAGCCATACACACGAAAAGACAAATATAACCCTTTGTAGAACGATGACCACGCCCTTTTGTCGTCCTTATTGCTATGGGACCTGCATAATCGACTCCACTGAATCGAAATGGTCGATTAGCTGTTACCCTAGCTGCAGGTACTTGACCCATTATCGGTTGACTAGATCTTGCTGAGTAACGTAAACATGCTATACATCTGTGCACATAAGATCTCGCTAAGCTCTTCAAGTCAGTTATCCAATATTTAGACCTGATGTAATTTATCATAAGACGTGGACCACCATGTAAAGTCTTCTCATGAGCGTCTGAAACTATAAGTTGAGCTAAATGAGACTTTCGTGGAATTAAGATTGGGTGTTTCATATCTTCGTCCATATTTGCAGCTTGCAATCTACCACCAACACGCCACAGTCCATTGTTATCGAAATAAGGACTAAGAGAAGCGTATTTACTTTTCTTGCTTGTCAAATCTTCCTTAAAGTACATATCCTGACATCTTTTTATACAACAAACCAATGATTCGTGTAGTTCTGTAGCCGTTAACCACGAAGGCTTGTTGTCTGATGATCTTCTTACATTAACTCTTCTACACCAAGCAAAAACACGAACAAGCCTGCGCAAAGATGAAAATCTTTCCATGAAGGGATCCTGTATCTCCTCGGCAGTTGCAAGGGCACATATCTTTTCTCTTATTTCCAAATTTGTATCCCATACAGCTCTGTGATTATTATCATCTACGATACTATCATAACGCGAATGTAACCATGCAGGACCCTCCCTCCAAAGCACTAACTCTTTCAATTCCGATGGCTTGACACCTCTTGATGCGCAATCTGCAGGATTCTCTTTCGACTTAACATATGACCAATGGCTTCGATCATAATGATTGATCACTTCCGCCACTCGATTACCTACAAATGGCTTCCAGCGACTGGGGTGACTACTGAGCCATGCTAAAACAACAGTAGAGTCTGTCCATGCATATACGCGTTCCTTGGGAATAGACAATACTTCAGATACTTCAAAAAGCAATTTTGTTAATAAAACCGCGCCACATAGCTCCAACCGAGGAATTGAAACTTGCTTGATCGGAGACACTCTTGTCTTTGCCGTCACCAAACTCACACGAACAGTTCCATCATCTTTTAGTATACGAATATACACGACAGCAGCATAAGCTTCATTGGAAGCATCGCTAAATCCATGCACCTCTGTCAATGTATCATTTCGATTCGTATCCATCCATCTAGGAATTTCAAATCCTACAACTGAAGACAGTTCATTCCTAAATGATAGCCACTCTTGCAATATTTTATTCGGCAGCTTCTGGTCCCAATCGATACCTGTTATCCAAATTTTCTGTATAAGTATTTTGCTTTTACTACTACAGGAGCTATCCAGCCTAGAGGGTCAAATAACCGCGAAATATCTGAAACAACTTGCCGTTTTGTCACAATTTTTTCCGTTAGTGGCAGTTGAACAGAATAAATGAATTTGTCTGTCAAGCTATTCCAGCTTAAACCCAATACTTTAACCACCTCTTTCGTTTCTTTGTCCATAGTAATTTCCACTCTGTTTTCTTCTTTTTTTTCTGCCTTGTCCAATTTCTTCAATAATTCGCTACTGTTACTTCTCCATTTTTGTAATTCGAAACCTCCTTTTTTCATTAACGAATTCACATCTTTGTAAATGTCAATTGCTTCAGCCACTGTTTCAGAACCTGTCATTAAATCGTCCATATAAAAATCCTTAAGGACAATATCAGTAATAGACTTGAAACTTGGCGACTCATCGATGGCGAGCTGCTGTAATGCCTTAACAGCTAAATACGGCGCTGCCGATACTCCAAACGTTACACGTAACATCCGAAAATGTTGCAAGATGCCATCCTTGTCATGCCATAATATTCTTTGAAAGTCAATATCAGACTTTGCAATCTTCACTTGACGATACATCTTGACTATATCGGCTATGATGCAAATAGGATGACTTCGCCAGCGCATTACCAGATGTCTGAGGTCGGGTTGAAGTCTAGGGCCTGTCATGAGATCTTGATTCAATGAAACTCCATTTGTCCCAGGACACGACGCATCAAATACTACTCGTACCTTAGTAGTTTCTCTGTCCTCCCGCACTACGGCATGATGAGGTAGGTATACTGCAAGTTGGTCATTTTTCTCTTCTTCAGGGACGACTTCCATATGATTAAGCTCCACATATTCATTTAAAACTGAGGCGTATCGCTCTTTCAAAAAATCATTTTTTGTTAGTTTTGTATCTAAATAATGAAGTCTTCTTGTTGCAATCTTTTGAAAATGTCCATATTGACATCTAGGATCTTCTTCACGAAAAGGAAGCTTCACAATGTACCTGCCAGTCTCGTCTCTTCGAGTTGTTCTAGCAAATATCTCCTCACATCTCTGTTCCTCTTCCGTAAGAATCTTCCTATGTATACTCTCTGATGGTTCCGATTCAATCTCCCAAAACTTCCTTAACAATAAATTATCATCTACTTGCGTATGTAGAGTAACAATTGTGTCAGTCTTCTTAGTTCCCGAGTACACTTGTCCTGACAAAATCCATCCCAATTTATTTATTTATTATTTTTTTATTTTATTTTTTTGTTAGTTTTGTATCTAAATAATGAAGTCTTCTTGTTGCAATCTTTTGAAAATGTCCATATTGACATCTAGGATCTTCTTCACGAAAAGGAAGCTTCACAATGTACCTGCCAGTCTCGTCTCTTCGAGTTGTTCTAGCAAATATCTCCTCACATCTCTGTTCCTCTTCCGTAAGAATCTTCCTATGTATACTCTCTGATGGTTCCGATTCAATCTCCCAAAACTTCCTTAACAATAAATTATCATCTACTTGCGTATGTAGAGTAACAATTGTGTCAGTCTTCTTAGTTCCCGAGTACACTTGTCCTGACAAAATCCATCCCAATTTTGTTTTTTGGGCCAAAGGACACCCCGGTGGGCCTTTAAGTACACCATCTTCCAAAATTTGACAAAATAAATCTGCACCAACCAACACGTCAACCTTATTAG
The DNA here is from genome assembly GCA_963576865.1 of Anania hortulata. Lineage (NCBI taxonomy): Eukaryota > Metazoa > Arthropoda > Insecta > Lepidoptera > Crambidae > Anania > Anania hortulata. Next base: position 3,505,044 of record OY756391.1, read on the forward strand.
AAACGTCAAACTTTGGATCCGCTAACTTTAATTTGGCCAGTTCCGGCCACCATGGTAAAAGCACCTTTTCCGCAGGCAAAAAAGCCGTAAGTTTGTTCATTACATAGACCTTGACTTCAAAACTATACGTAGGATCATAGATTGAACACAGCTTCAGAATCACAAAAAACCTAGAGTTTATAGCTGAGTTCGTATCACTTCCTACTCCAGAAACAAGAATATTTGCTGGATATTTCTGCAAGCCTAATGACTGTACAGCTGCTTCCGTTATAAATGAGGCTTGCGAACCTTGATCCAACAAACATCGCATTGTCCTGTCTCCCCCAATTCTCGATTTAACCCTAATAAGAGCAGTTGCCAATAACACGCGACTTTGAGTTGTAGAAGTACATGTCGTGACAGGATTAATTTCCGATTCTACCTGTTCTTGTTGAGGATTAGCAGTGCCAAAGTTAACCCTAACACCCCTACTGTCTAACCCTTCACCCCTAGTTGGCTCTACGAGGTTATCCTGAGGGTGAAGTAAAGAGTGGTGTTTCCTCTTACAAATTTTGCATCGAGCTGTCTGTTTGCAAACAAATACCGAATGGTTATTGCCTAAACAATTGTAACACAGGCGATTAACTTGCGCGAAATCTCTACGCGCTTGTGGATTTTCTTTGGAAAATAAATTGCAATTGATAAGCTTATGGTTGGCTTTACAAAACAGACACACTATAGAACATTCGACAGTATTCAAATTGGAAATATGATTCACTCTGATTGGTTTGTTTAATTTTAATTTAGTATCCAAAAATTCTAACGATCTAAATTTGTGTTCTAAAAATTCTTTAAACAAGTCTAAGGTGGGCAACTCATCGGGAGCTTCATTTGACCTGGCTTCCCATTGTTTCCTGGACTCCGTATCTAATTTTTGACTAACTATATAAATGACAATAATATCCCAACTGCTTGTATTTATACCTAAATTTTGTAACGCGTTAAGGCATTCGCTTGTCGTATCTAATAAATCTTTCAAAGCAGCTGAAGATTCTGTTTGCAAAGCGCGTTGATTAATTAACCGATGTAAAATGTGAGTGGATATGTATTTCTTATTGTCAAATCTATTTTTAAGCTGGGTCCAGCAAACATTGTAATTGGCAGCCGTAATGGGAACATGTCTTATGAGCTGCTCAGCTTCGCCTGTTAAATACGTTTTTAAATAATGAAGTTTTTGAACTTCGTCCAAGGATTGGTTTCGGTCTATTAAACAGGTAAAAAGATCCCTAAAAGTGGTCCATTCTATATAATTTCCACTAAATTTTGGAATGGTAATAGTTGGTAATCTTACGTTCGTATGCTGTGTTGTACTATCTGACACACCCTCTCCAACATTATGGACGGATGCTGCTTTCTTTAACTGTGTATTATTTATTCTAAACAAATGTTCCTTTAAAAGAACTTTGTAATCAGTGTAAGTTTCCTGAGTTTTATTGTAAATATCACAATTAAAATAATCCGAAGCAGTCAAATCTGACTTTGACACGTTACGTAAAATGTCACGATGTGTTTCAAAGAAGTTTTGCCAGTGAAGTTCTAAAGTCTCTAAACGAGTTTCTATATATGGAATTGTAATTCTGTCTCGTGGAGATTTTTTAAAGTTAGACAAATCTTTATCGATTAAATTGCTAATGTCTATTTGCATACGATCGTACGACTCCATTTTCACTAATTTGACAATCGATAACAAAATAGAAAATACGTCACAACAGCACAAATTTTAAAAATATAAGTCTTAATTTATCAAATCTTCAATTTTTCAATTTCAATATTAATAAAAACAAACAATCAAAATTATCGATGGTTTTCGTCAGATAAAACGAAATTTTAACAAAAAATCCCGTCACTGCACTTTTTTCTAGTTATTTCAAAGTAAAAACAATATGAAAGTTAATTTATTTCAAATTCACCAACAAAATATAAAGCAAAGTACTCACTTCATCCCTTGGCAACTCACTTCACAAGGAATCTGTTCATAATCCATAGAGCATGACATCCGTTTAGCCGCAATGTAACGATGCCGCCGCGATTCCAAAATACCAACACCGTTGCCGCTGGTCGGGCTCGATTCGCAGCACCCGTAGAGCACCGCAGCAGCAGCAAGGCGCCGACGACAATCGTGACGTCAATGCAGCCAAAACGAACCCCTTGGTTCGAAACCGTATCCTTAACCACGTCCGGCGAAAGAAGGACTTATGTACGAGTCCCTCAATCTGACTTCTTCCTTGTGATGCTTGATTTATAAATAAAACTGTTTTTCCTGTGAGTGCATCGAGTTTATTGCATTGAAAGTACTCATACAATAGAAAAAACCAAATGCTACCGCGATTCAATAGCGTACAACGCCATCTATTATAAAATATCAAAACCTAGGTACTAAATTCAAATATTTTTAAACATCGTATTCCAAACACATACTCAAATAAGTAATGTATATAAGTACATCCCATGTAATGCAGTTATCTTTCATGCACTTACTAAAAAGGTACTTAAATAAATAAATAAATAATAATAAATAAATAAATAATAATAAATAAATAAATAATAATAAATAAATAAATATTGGACAACATCACATACATTGCTCTGATCCAATGGTAAGTAGCTTAAGCACTTGTGTTACAGAAATCAGAAACAACGACGGTGCCACAACACCCAAACCCAAGACAATATAGGAAAGTTATTGTTCTACACTGACCGACCTGGAATCGAACTCAGGACCTCAGAGATAGCGACACCAAGTCCGATATGTTCGCCCCTTGGCTACGGAGGTCGTCGAAGAGATGGAAGACCTAGAGAAGATCTATGTGTTTTCTGAACATGCTGAGTTCACTTTTACACACTGTGTAACTCTGAATACGTAAAACCTCTTAGGGGCTGATTCTGGTGCTCCAATACAACAACTTTTTGTATGGGACCAACAGTCGACTCTAAAAAAAACATCTTCATACTAAATGTCTAATCAGCTGTTAAGCTTTGTATGGGGAAACGAATTTTATTTTTAACTCAAGTTAAGGTGAATTTGTGATAAGATTTTGGTTATATTTGATAAAGTAGTATTTGATAAATTTATTTATTTACGTGCTATGCAGCGTGGGAGGTCGCACGGCCATGACAGGCTCAGCGAGGAGCATATTGTCTACGCCAGCAGCGAGATAAACCTACTGTTGAGTGAATTGTTTAACATGTGTCTAGGAAAAAGCTATCTTCCTGACAACATAATGAGGACTGTGATGGTACCTATTGCCAAAAACAAAACCAGTGATCTGTTGAATATTAGCATTTATAGACCTATCTTTTTAGGTACAATTATAGGTAAAATATTGGAAAGGCTTCTGCAGCCTCGACTGGCGAAATATGTTAGTACGAGTGACGCGCAGTTTGGTTTTCGTGCTGGTCTCTCAACGGTTTCTGCTATTTTGTGCCTAAAACATGCAATAAATTACTAGAATGCGAGAGACACCTCTGTATATGCGTGTTTTCTCGACCTGAGCCGCGCTTTTGACCTCGTAAATTATGATCTACTTTGGTCAAAAATGCGTAAGTCTAAAGTCCTTGACCAGGATGTGGAGCTGTTTCGGTACTGGTACGAGAACCAAACTAATAGTGTAAGAGATACGTGCACACTCTAGTGACTATAGACAAGAGTGCGGCGTACGTCAAGGAGGACTTACATCTACGGACCTATTTAACTTGTACGTGAACGACCTGATCGAGGAGCTGAGAGGCACCAGGACCGGTTGTCATGTGCAGGGAGTCTGTTTTAACAACCTCAGTTATGCGGACGATATGGTGCTGCTCAGCCCCTCGATCGGTGGATTGCGTAAACTTCTCGCTATCTGTGAAAGATTTGCTGCCACGCACGGCATGAAATATAATACAAATAAGTAAATTTTATTTAAAAAAATAAAACCGACTTCAAAACACTAAAATGCTAAAAATAATCCTAACACTTAAGTACCTAATCAGTTACTTTTGGAGTCGGTGCCAGCCGATGAGAGATTCAATGTTTTTGTTTGCACCGACTCCAAAAGTAACTGATTAGGTACTTAAGTGTTAGGATTATTTTTAGCATTTCAGTGTTTTGAAGTCGGTTTTATTTTTTTAAATAAAATCTACTTATTTCATCTATGTTTAGTGATAAATCCTAATCTAACTGCTGAACACCGATTTCATCCCCTATTTTCCTACCCTTAGGGGTGATTTTTATTTTGCAAACTTTTATCATATTATCTTTGAAGTATAAGCTATTAAATAAAACAAAAATCATCAAAATCGGCTCATATTTGTCGAAGATAGTTAACAAGAACCACAACCAAAATATTATCTGGGTATATATTTGTTGATTTTCTCAAAAAGTTCTAAATCAATTTCGATAAAATCTATATGGGACCACCTCTGAAGTATGATCTACCAAACAAAAAAAGAATCATTAAAATCGATTCATAATTGGCGGAGTAATCGCGTAACAAATATACAAAAAAAAAAAAAAAAAAAACATACAGTCGAATTGAGAACCTCCTCCTTTTTTGAAGTCGGTTGAAAAGGAGGAGGTCCTCCTTTTTTGAAGTCGGTTGAAAAGACAGAGATGATGATCTTTCGTGCTGGTAAAAGACCGGAGAAAGTCCCACCAGTTTACTCGAATGATTCGCCGATCCAGGTTGTAAAGCAATTTCGATACCTTGGCCACGTACTCACGGAGAATTTATGTGATGATTTGGACATGGAAAGGGAGCGACGGGCCATGGCGGTGCGCTGCAACATGTTGGCGCGAAGGTTTGCAAAGTGCTCGAGGGATATCAAGCCTATAACCCTCTTTAAAACATTCTGCACATGTTTTTATAATTGTCAGCTGTGGCTGAAGTATACAAGAAAGTCCTATGGGATCTTTAGAGTACAATACAATAATGCGTTTCGCATTATGATGCGATTGCCGAGATGTTGCAGCGCTTCTGCCTTGTTCGCGGAGTCCGGCGTTCCAGACTTTTTTGTCGTACTGCGTAGTCGTATAGCTTCGTTCTGGCAAAGAGTGCGGGACTCGACCAACGAGATGCTGTCTGTGGTCAGCAGTGACCTATATAAAAATAACTTTTTTACATACTAGCTATCTGTGCACTGGAGCGTGAATAGGAAATAATATTTTTATTTTTAGTGTTAGTAAATTTTTTCTAACATTAACATTTTCAATTTTACAAATTTAATCTTTAAAATGTTATTTTACTTTATTTTTAAATAGTTCAATTCAAATTGCATTTGAATTTAAATTTATATCTTATTTTATATTAATTTGAGTATTGTTAATATTGTATATTGTATGTATTTTTTGTCTGCCATATGGGTGTATTTACCTGAAATAAAGGTCTGATAATAATTAAAATATTAAAAATTACCCTAATATTTTTACTGTATTATTTTCAGGATAACATTGTGGGATAATGAAAAGGAGAGGATTGTCATCCTGACATCCAGGCTGGTGATGACTATAAAGTATGACTTCATAGCTATGAAGCAGCTGGATTTTAAGAAGACATACCTGGATGACCTGGACACCATAGTCATTGGGGAGCTAGTGTACCCACCGTCATCGCTAGTGCCGTAAGTTTTTCCATGCATCAAACTACAGTAAATTTTTTAGTGTTTGTTTTTTTTTTGTGTTTATGTTTTCTTGAAATATTGTTGTCCCTCACCATGTATCATTTTATTCTTATTTTAAATTTAAAAATAAAGATGAGAAATAAAATACTTATAGTGACTGACTCAAAATATAATAACAAAGTAATAAAAATAAAAGTTTAAGCCGACTCAAATAATGCTCATATTATTCATAATGTTGCTTCCCTGTATCCAGTTGTGGAACAGGTTGAAGCATAATTAAAAAGTTGTTTTGAAACTACTTGGATTGAACAGAGAAATAACAATTTTATTACACTGGTCACTGATGTATAAAGTAGTATTTAAAAATATAGCACTATTTGTTTTGTTTATTTTTTAAACCTTATTTTCTGACAAGTGCTGTTGTTGCCTCGTGATCAGTGTGCTCTAGTAACCAGATGCTTTCAGGGGCCTTATTGTCTAACTCCAACATCTATCATGGTTTCCTTTTACTTGACATTTATACACCAACCATAGTTGGTTGCATAAAAAATAATTGAATTATAATTCATGTACAGGGTTACATTTCACGGTAGCGCCAATTTTTCAGGGTCCACTCAGAATCAGTAACTAAATCGATCTACGTAAAAACCAAACATTTTTTTTTCATTTTTAATTCTTCCATTCTGTATTTGAAAAATAAAATACGTAGAAAATTTACGATTACTCGATTAAATTGCGCCGTATGTGCACTGAATGAGGTTCTTGTTGTTGAGAAATTGCTATCGGGTTCGTGGTTATTGATTGATAAACACTTTAATCTTCTAGCATTTATTTGTATGAAGAATTTAACAGCGTACAGCAGACATGACAGAGCCATTGACAAGACAAAGTTGACATTTATTAGTGATGGGGACGCATCCCGCCATAGATAAATATTAGTGATGTAGTGTGAATTACATTATCTCAACACTCTTCCTCAAATTTAACAATAAAACTTATTTAAAATTTGCAAAACAAACAGTAGTACATACTACATCACGCATCAGTTCTTAGAACATAAGTTGGTTTACAAAGTTAACAAATTTTTCTTTACACAGACTTTTAGTCATTAAATCGGCTAAATTATTATTTGAATTTACATACTGAATAGAAATTATATCTTTACTTATAATATCCTTTATAAAATGATACCTAATATCAATGTGTTTAGCACGTTTAGAGTTTTCAAAACTTTTGGTAATTAAAATGGCACTTTGATTATCAACAAAAAGTTTTACATTTGATGAACAATTTAGGTTATTTGCAACTCCAATAAGGTTCAATACTTCTTGTGTAGTCGTAGCAGCCGCCACGTATTCTGCTTCCGCAGTTGAGAGTGCCACGCATCCCTGTTTTTTAGAGAACCATGTGATAGGATTACTCCCATGCAATATTATTCCTCCGCTCACACTTTTCCTATCTTTGTTATCTCCTGCCCAATCTGCATCCGAGTAGGCATAAAAGTCATAGTTCTTACTCTTCCTGAACAATAATCCTTTTTCTTTAGTTGCTTTTAGATATCTGAGTATTCTTTTAGCTGCTTTCCATGTACATTCATTTGCTTTGTCTAGATATCTGCTTAGATAGCTTACTGAGTATGTAATATCTGGTCTTGTTGCAGTAGTTAGGTATAGTAGGCTTCCAATTAGTTCTCTGTATCTTTCTTGAATATCTTCTTTATTTCCTTCTGTGTCTTCTATTATCTTGAAATTCGTTTCCATTGGTGTTCTCATCTCTTTACATTCGGACATATTAAATTTAACTAACAACTTCTCAATTAATTTTGTTTGTTTTATTTCTATTGTATCTTCCTTTCTAGTAAATTCTACTCCTAAAAAGGTTTTAATCTCTCCAAGTTCTTTTGCTTTAAATTCGTCTTTTAACTTCTTTATTATTTCCTCACAATTTCCTATCAGAATTATATCGTCAACATATAATATTATCCAACAATCTTCTTTGTAGTAGAGACAGGTGTCATATCCAGATCTTTTGTAGTCATTCTCTTCCATAAATTTATTTATTCGTTCATTCCAGCACTTGGGTGATTCTTTTAATCCATATAGTGCTCGTTCTAATTTTAATACTGTATTTTTCTCCTTAGTTTTGTAACCTTCTGGTGGTTTTATGTATATCTCAGATTTAACTTTACCGTTAAGGAATGCAGTAGGTATGTCCAATTGTTGTATAGGTAGGTCTTCATTTACAGCTTTTGATATTAGCATTCTAACTGTCGGGGCTCTAGCAACAGGTGAGTACATTGTTTCAAATTGATTTTCTTTCTTTAGTTGAAATCCACGTGCTACTAGTCGTGCCTTCTTTGTTCCATCACTTTTTTCTTTAAATATCCATTTAGTATCAATTGTTTTCTTGTTTACTGGTAATTGTACTTCTTTCCATGTTTCTAAATTTTCTAATGCTTGTAATTCTTTGTTTACTGCATCTTTCCATTCTTCATTTTTTATTGCTTCTTCATACGAGTTTGGTATTACACTTAGACAAATAACTACATTAGTCTCATAATTTGCTAAATATGTAGGAGGTTTTATTATTCTTCCCGATTTAGTTGTTTTTTCTTTCTCTATATTTTCAGTAGGTTCTTCATTAATAGTATTCTCATGTTCTTCATTTGTTTCTGTATTATTTTCTTCTTCATAATTGTATTTCTCTTCCTCACTTTGTTTGTTTTCTTTATATTGAACATCACTTTCATCAAATTTTACATCTTTCGATACAATAATTGAATTGTCTTCTGGATTCCATAATCTATATCCAACAGTATTGTAGCCAACCATTCTAGTTTCTTGCGCTCTTTTACTCAATTTGTCTTGTCTTGGTATAATAGTAGCCCACGCTCTAGAACCAAAAACTTTCAGCCTTGATAAATCAGTTTTTCCATATTTCATGACGCATGGTGTCTTGAAGTTTATTGCCCACGAAGGTGACCTGTTCAATTGATAGGCAGCACATTGTATAGCTTCACACCATAAAAACTTGGGTAAATTTGTCTCTGCAAATAGAGTTCTAGTTTTATCACATAAGGTCCTATTTAAACGCTCGGCAACACCATTTTGTTGCGGGGTATAAGGTAAAGTATATTCTAAACTGATACCTTTCTTCTGACAGAAGATTTTTACTTTATTTGCTGTATACTCTGCACCATTATCGCATCTTATACGCTGTACTCTATTTCCAGTTTCGTTTTCTAATTTGATAATATAGTTAATAAGCTTCTCAGTTGCCTCCGATTTGTTAATTAATGGGTATACTACACAGAAATGAGAATAGTCATCAATTATGGTCATAAAATATTTCTCACCATTGAGTCCACAATCTCTGACTGGTCCTGCAATATCTGTATGCAACATCTCCCCTACTTGCTTTGACTTCGGTCTTGGAGTCTGCTTAAGAGGTGCTCTCGTAGCTTTTCCTTCCATACAGGGGCTACAGACTTTATTACTCATTGGTAATTGCATAATACCCAAACATTTTCTATTTAAGTGACCTAACCGTTTGTGCCATAGACTTAAAAGATCGTTATCACATTGATTATTAGCTTTACTAATATTACAGTTTTCATTATACAAATAAGCATTTAATTTATATAATCTACGTTCTGAAAAACCAACCAGATATGACTTTTTACCCTTAATCACAACTTTGTATTTATAAAATTGAACATGAAAACCTGCTTCAGTTATCTTTTTGACTGACAACAAGTTGTAAGTTATATTTTTAACAATTAATGCTTCTATATTTATATTCAAATTTTTATATTTTATTTTTATATTACCCTTTTTATTTGTTGTAATGTATTGACCATTAGCGACAAATATTTTTACACTTTGATCTAATATTTTTACATCTGTCATGTATTTTTCAAACTGTTCACCAACTATGTGTTGTGTACACCCAGAATCCACTATGAAAGTAATATCAAAGTTATTGTCAGCTGCACTAAGAACACTTTCAGAAGCGATAAATCCTATGTCCGATTCACTCACTAATGATGAAGCTCCTCGTCTTTGTCCACGAAATCCTCGACCTTGAAACCTTCTTCCTCTGCGACCTCGACCACCTCTTTCTCCTTTTCCATTTGAATTTTTCTTATTCATTTCACACTCATAGGATTTATGCCCTGCCAGTCCACAGGTGTAACATGAAAACGCCTTCTCTTGGCAATCTCCTTCAGCATTTATTTTTGTTTCCGCATCCAACAATCTGGCCTTTACAAAATCGAAGCTTAAGCCTTTTTCAGTAGCCATAGTTTCTATAGAAGTTATGACATGGTCATATTCTTTAGGTAACGACGATAACAGATAACATATTTTGTCATCTTCTGCAACTTGGACATCTATGGCGTTAAGATCACTGATTATTGATGAGAATTTAATAAGGTATGACTGAATTGGCTCATTGCATTTTAGTGAAATTAATTTTCTTTTTAGATGAAATTTATTGTATACACTTTTCCTCTCAAATACGCTTTCAAGTAAGGTCATCATTTCTTTCGCTGTGGCGCCATTTTTGATGATTTCTATGTACCTGTCTGAGACACACTGCGCTATTAATGATCTTGCCTTTGCATCGTCCTTTGCAAATTTTTCGCCTTCTTCTTTGTTCACAAGTACGTAGGAAACTTGTTTTTCTTCAAGAATGAGCTTTATTCTAAACTTCCACGAACTGAAGTTGGAGTTTTCATGTAAACACGGCAAAACAGACAACGCGGTACTCGTAGCCATTTTCTTGTTTTTCAATTCCCTTTTTTTTTTTTATTACACTGGATCGCAACCCAGTTCACCTCAATAACCCGAACTACGCTCTGCTACCATGTTGAGAAATTGCTATCGGGTTCGTGGTTATTGATTGATAAACACTTTAATCTTCTAGCATTTATTTGTATGAAGAATTTAACAGCGTACAGCAGACATGACAGAGCCATTGACAAGACAAAGTTGACATTTATTAGTGATGGGGACGCATCCCGCCATAGATAAATATTAGTGATGTAGTGTGAATTACATTATCTCAACACTTGTTGGAGCGGCATCAGCGAACGCCTGTGATCTCTGATGAATGACGGCGCATCTCGCGTTTCCTTTTTTTTTTTCGGAAATTTTTAAGTATATTTTACTCCAGAAATACGACGACTGAAATAAATACGATAAATTAGTATTTTTATGTTGTTCTATAGACCTTATTTTTAAAATTTGGCACTTTAATGTAACCCTGTATTGCTTTACATAAGTAGATTTAAGATGTAATGTATGATGATGTAATGTTTAAAAATAATCCTAACACATGAACCCTGTAGGGTACCACAATAATAAAAATAAAACGATACATTATAGATACTCAGGCACCCATTCTCAGTAAATATAAGTATAAATTTAACTAGCTTCCGCCCGCAGCTTGTGTAGAGTTCGTCTGTCTGTCACTTATCAACAACCAAATGCATTATTGTAGAACAAATTTGATTACTATAAAAAAGGTTATATTGAGTCAACCTTAAAAGATAGACATATGCTGTTACGGACTTATTTAGAACTTGGAACAATTTCATTAAACATGATTTTTGAAGCTCTTAAAAGGAATATTTTTTTCCGTGTTGACAACATTTTTCATTGATGCTCCGCTCCTATTGGTCGTAGCATGATGTTATAGTATAGCCGCGCTAAATGGAATATCAAACACAACAATACAATTTCAATTCGCATCAGTAGTTCCTAAGATAAGCTCGTTCAACAAAACAAACGAACTTTTCAGCTCTATAGTATGACTCACTATAGATAAATATGAATATGCTCCAGATAAACCATCAAGTCATGGTCTCAAAGTAAGAAACTAGGTAACATCCATCTAACTAACTCGCGAGGTACCTACCTACCAGAGCATGTATTTTGCTAAGGGAGATTCCGCATGCGGCTCGGGTCTAGAGCCAATATTGAAAAAATATTTTCCGAATTGTACAAAACCGGGACGCGAGTCGGGGACCTTTAGCATTTTAAGCAAATCACCAGGCCACTGTCAATTGGGTCGTCATAAAACCATCAATGGTTGCCATATAAATGTCAATGTACAGGTACTGTGATAATAATTACGTTAGTTGATAATACCATAACGTTTATCATGTTTTTGCTAGTTTTGTCCAGCATTTTTTTTCTTGTACTCTCGGACCACCTTTTTATTTATCACTAATAGTCAGTAAATCCACGCAGTCGTCTAAACGGGATCGCGACGGGAGTCACGACGGTCGTGAAGGACTGCGTCATAGACCGCCTGTGCCGGCGGCCGAGCCACGCCGAAGGGGACAGTAAACTGTTCGATCCCAAGTATTTTGAACCTAGGTACTTTGAGTTGCGGTAGACGCCCACATCTACATATATTTTGCAAGCTTCATTTATTTTCACGGCCCTTTTGCTATTAACACAAGCATTTATCACTGACTGCTACGGATCACAAACAATTGAATTTTGATTGTGATTAGAAGGCCAATCCTGCTAATGCAATTTCAATGATTGGTGGTTAACGGCTTGATCACAGAATACAAGCTACTAATTGCTCTACTTTAATTACCTAAAATATATTGCAATATCTTGAAAATTGGCGCAACCTTAACCATTTCCTTCCAACAATTCTACTTGCCCAGCAACGCCTCGTTCCGTTCGGCAGGTACAGACATGTTCCTGGCCGCTTTTCACCTGACTGCCCCTAGGACGACATCCCAAGCTGAGGTCTGAGCCTTAACTAAACTACGCTACAAAGGCCCCTTTGAGACTAGTCTGCCCCCCACTGGATAGGGCCCACTAGAAAGAAGAAGCCTGCGTGGACTGATCTGAGTCTGTAAAAGCCTTCAGAAAACAGCATTAGTGCCTTAAAAAAAGCCAACCACAAAGCGCAGAATATTACTGAAGCCCGCCGGCTTGCCTGAGGCGGCTAGTCTTTTATGAAGGCCATAAGTGGGCCGTCTTCACCCACCCTAGCTATGCCACTGACCAAATGTCAGAATCAAGCCAATACACAACCATTATATTGCGATTTTATAAGCAGAATTGGGTTCCTACTGGTGTTCGCTTACCTAATGTTTCTAACCAAACCCTCAAAGCATGTTCTCTGTCTGATAATGCACGTGAAGGTATGATATACATTAATCATTATTTTAAGGCTTCTAGATGTAGTATGCTTCTTTTGAATAACATACTTTTTATTTCATTTTTAATTGCTCGTCGCTGGTTGGTTATAGAGATACAATAAAAACAACTGTAGGTAATCTAAATTTTATAATATTTATTAATTCAACTGTTATCAGTAAGTTATATTATTGTTGTTATTTGTGCCAATATTATTTATTTAGCAAGAATAGTAAACAAAACTAAGTATACACTTTTGACTGCGCAGCAAATTTTCAATTAACTTTGCTAAACTTAGCTAAGGTTCCTTTAAATTGTTTTCGGCTTGTAGTAAAGTATAAAATTCAATAATTGTAAAAAGAAGTGCATTATTTTATAGTTACAGACTAAAGACAACTAAATTACATCCTCTATGTTTTGGACTTAGAGTGGCAAGGTATCATACGTGCATTAAATGGTAGGGAGCGTCCATGTGTTCGGAAGGACTTTACCGTTGTATCTCCGCCACAGCTTAGCCCTTCTCTCAGCTTTCGATTAGAACGCGGCTTAATAATAAGCTTTGACGTATTTATAAAAATCTGATGCTAAATCAAACGCTTCGCCAGTATGTAGGCTTCGCTAGTAGGTAGATTTAAGGCCGATTCACATTCAACAAAATTCAAATAACGGATTCTGCAATTGTAGAAACTCATATGGACGGCTAGTGTAAATCGGCCTTGCAACAAATCGAGTATTGTATTATCTGTTTGACTTGTCGCGTTGCAGGGAGCGCAACCTCCGCGGCGTGAGGCTCATGTGGAACAAGGGCGAGCCGCTCCCGCTCAAGACCGTGTGGAACCCGTTCAGCCAGGACGTGCCCTTCATCACGTTCGCCTCTCATCCTATATTTTGGCATAAAGGTATGAAATAACTAGTGAACAAGATAGGGATTTGTCTTTGATACCAATATATAGGGTGACCGATATAAAAACCATAACCATAACTAGAGATGTAAAGAAAACTGGAGGAAGTAGGGGGGGCAAAAAAACCATCTTCGTGTAAAATAATAGGACTAGCTTATTTTCATTTTATTTCTAGTTTCGCGGCAGTTGTTGTGATGTTTGTTTGTTGTTCCAGCAAAAAGCGCTGCGCCACTTGTCAAAAATATCTGATACTGTTTTGTCTATGGTAAAACTGATAGGCCATTGAAAACCCGTATCAGATCGCTATGTATTATTTTTTGTCCCATTCATTTCAGACGGAGAACTAGAAGACAAAGCTACTTACGACATGGAAATTTTCGCTCAGAAGATACAAAGAGCCATAGAGGCTATGTCTTCGTCTGCCTGCTGTATACACCACTCCCCCATCGTGATACAGAGCTACGTGGGTCTCACCTCCATGGTACATAATAAAACTAGCATGGGTTTCTTCAAGGTCAGAGGGAAGTTCAGCTTCTAATATAAAGAGGTCCTGACTGTATCCAGCGGAGTGAAGTATCGATATTAAGTTTCGAGATAATGTTGATAATGGGCTAGAGAATTGTTACTCAAGAGTATTAAGTCATTAACGGCCTAGATACTAGACACAATAGAAAATTTTGTTTGGAGGTCACCGGTGACTCCATGGCAGTGTCAAAGAAAGGTTTTTTTCTCTATACAAGTCTGTAATTTTTTAGATGTGGCCAGTTATTATATTTAAAGATTTGAAGAACTGTTGTAAAACCTACATAAATGGTGCACAAAATTATGTTTTATCATCTTTGAGCATAGTTATTCACGTAAAACTAACAAAAAAAAGTATGTCTCTAATAAAACGTACTGTGCTTGGATCAACAGAGAACTAAACTTTATTCAAGCTTTTTTTATTTATATCCTTTTATTTTTTTTTAAGTCAGTTCAAATAATACAAACCGTATTGTTTACAATGGGCTAGTTTCCTGGGTCAAAAAATGATTAATCTATTTAGTCCGTCAGTTAGAATATCAAAAAATATTGGACCCATATTTTGTCTTTTGTCAATCAAACAAAAAATGACGGAGATTGAAGAAGAAGAATAGAAGAAGCGCATCAAAGTGAGCACGTGACGTCACGTCTTACTAAAAAGTGCCGCAAGGCGTGACGTTACGCGGAACTTTAACTGGCTATGTCTTCATCATTTTTTGTTTGATTCAGAAAAGAAAAAATACGTGTCAAATACTTTCTGTTAATCCAACTGACGGACTGATTAGATTTTTTTAGGAAACTAGCCCATTCGTATAGGTTTTACATTCTTTCCTTCCTCAAAATACCATTACTGGCCGCATCGAAAGATGGATGCCACATAAACTGATGTTCTCTAAACATTAACCTGGTTTTAAAAAAAAGTGCCTATACCGGCCTACTTCGCTAAGTTACTATGTTGTTAGTGCGAGTCATCGAGCACATCACGCGACAATGTCAAAAAACGTGGACTTCACCAGTTTGCTTCGCTCTCTTGAAGGGAAACCGATGCATTTGACAAATAGACGTCAAATAGAAAATATACTATACTAACGATCCACTGTTTTTTTTTTTGTAAAACATTATGTATCAAATTTACTTTTCCTTTTGCGATCTGGCAACACTGTAATACGCAATAAATTGAGTTATTGTAAAATACTATACTTAGATGTACGATTGGAATCGTATGCTCGTAATGATAAGGACCTAATAAACGAAACTACACAACACATAGGAATTTTCCACATTTTGCTCAAACTGTTTCAGTATTTAACTCGGTAATGACAAACAAAAAATAGACCCTTAGATATTATAATTATATAAAACAAAGTCGGGCTAGTTACTCCATTTATAAAATTAAAGAACAGCGGGACTGATTTTTATGATCTTTGATTTGTTAGATTTGTTTGCATATCCATTTTGTATGGAACAGCTTTTTGATGAATTCTGAGGCATTACGAAGTTTGCCGGGTCAGCTACTAACACACATGAAACATTCTCAGCAAAAGTTGTAGTTGGTATACTTATTAGTTAAAAATTTAACTGAAAGACTACGTTTTAGATTGTTAAAAAAATGTGTAAACATTTTGTGTGTGATTGAAGGTTAAACTCATTAGTCATTTAATTGCCAATGCTCTACTCTGCAGAGACTACAGAGTGGGTTTGCGATTTCGTATAAGTTATTGTATGAAGTATTCCATGAAAACTTCTTGGATATATCCTAGTATGACATTACTTTAATTAAGGTTAAATATGTATTATAGCTCAACAACATATGATGCCACTACTCGTACTAAAACACTATTGGCATGGCCATACTAAAAACCTTCTAAGAATCTTTAGAAATTTCTGCACCATTTTCCTATCCAACTTGTGTCTGCTGAATTTACTGCTGGAATTGGTATTTTGAGATTTTAATGGAAAGTAACGTAACAGAAAGCTAAAAATTAAAACTTATTTAAATTTAACCTAAAATATTTTGTTGATAAATGATGTAAGTTTTCAGGATTTTTCCATGATGTTTAGCATACGTTACATTAAGTCTTTATTCAATGTGATTCTTAATTTGCCTTGACTTCGAAACAGGGGCAAACTGTTCTTCTTCAAAAAAAGTCTCTTCTCATTACCAGCCAATATATAATGTAGTCCCTAAAGCTGTGGTAGGGAAAAACTATATTTTGGGACGTGTGTAAGAGCCCAGAAGAAGGCTTATATCTACTTAATGAGTATTTTTACAATATGCCATAGTTTCGGAAAACCGAATATTTCGCCGAATAGTCGTTATTTAGAAAATAGTCCTTATCTTAAACTTATCTTAAATCAAAAAGTCATTCGACGGGTCCCTAAAATTCTTCCCTACAACGTTACCCTGATTCCCTGCGGCCGGCTCCTCTCGAAACCTTATTTGATGTTTACAGTAACAGTAGAAAACGTCAAACTAAATATCTTTTCCAATCACTATTTAGTTTCAGTTGTAAAATAGTCGGTCCCTTTCTAAATACTCATAATAAGGAAATTATCTAAACCAAATGTAAGTAAAGATAGTGGCGACAGAGAATCCAGATCATTGAGTATCACATCATGCGAAAATCTGAAAGGTAAAATAAAAATATGTATTATTCGAATTACTTATCTAAATCAAACTTATAAATTTAATCGAGTATCGTTCAAAAACGAAAATAATGTTAAATTATCACGTTTGTAGAAGATATTTAAAACATTACACTTTGGAAAATTATCTACAAAAATAATCTTCTATGGTGTGTAACTAGCATTGGAAATGCAATAATAACATGTTACTTAAGAAATAAATTTGTTTCATGAGTATATTAGATAGGTTTTATTGAAATAAAATATAATAATTACACGGAAAATTGTATCATCATAACTTAGTTTGTATTTTTTGGTTCTGCGATATTAATATAGCCTACTTAAATGTATATAAATACTCACAGACATTATAGCGCAATACACATACGGCGCAAAAATACTTCCAATTAACAAGGCAATTAGAATTATGCATTAAAAATGTTATTGATAAATGAGAGTATTTATTAGTCGGAATCGTAGCTTTTGCATAAAATAGTCATTTAGATATAAATTCTGTTGAAGTTTATAATCGCAATACCAGTTAATGGTTGATCTCGTAAAGGAAATCGCTAGTTTGTACTTAGAGAAGTATAATATATATGGAGAGTAATTATTTCAGATAATAATGTATGTAATTTTATACGTTTTACTTTAAAATTATTTCCGATCTAATTATGAATTGCATAATATTGGGTAGTGTAATACACTTTATTTATTTGTTACGATTTTGCTGCTAGCATAGCTAGAATATATTTTTTACTTTGTTATTATGTGCAATGCAATCTCGCAATACATGCTAGTTAACTTTTAACATTTTATTATAATAATCATAGTTATTAGACGGGCCTAAGGAGCACCACACAGGATAAGGATGCATTGACGCCATTCGGCAATATCAGAATTTGTGTCTGCCGTACTACCAAATTGTATGCCTGCTGACCGTTCTTATTGGATTGTATTACATCCTAATATGAATTCTGAATTTATATAATTGTTGTCTCTCAGCCTTAGTTTTAACAGAATTAAATACATTGTGTATAGCGAAAGTGTTTTTATTATAATTTTGACGTCAGTTACACCTTCTGTAAAACAGGCAACTTATAAAAGTTAGCAAAAGAAAAGAATATTAAATTACTGACGTTATTGTCCAGCTTGTGATTTTGTACATTATCCGTTGTACCTAATTACCTAGTTTCTTAATAATATGTATTTTGTATGAGTGCATGCATACACACAAATACGGCCTATGGTTTTAGTTTAGTTGTTAGATTAACTTGTGCTAGTTTGTGATATTGTTCTATGGGTTCAATTAAATATATTAGATACTAAACATCATGTTGCTTTATATGTTAAAGTTTTAATTATACTTTTGACTCTTGTTAATATTGATACCATTAAATAAATTTTATCTTCTATCTTTATCTATCAATAAAATTATAAATCAATCTAGTTGTTTTATTACCGAAAAAAGATACATACATGTTAGATAAAAATATTACGTGCAAAATAGTCAATTGTTTATGTACCATATTCAAAATCTCGACCATCCCATTTATCGGGTAGGTCACAATTATCCCAAAAAGATTCAGAATCAGGCTTCAATGTAGAATCATACTCCTCTAAATGAATTTCTCTAACATATTTTAAGTTTTCCACCCAAGATAGATCCTCTTCGAGATACACAAACTTTGAAACATTTATGTTAGAGATGGTTGACCCAGCGTTTTGAACAATGTTAGAGCTATTCTTTGTTCCAAGATGTTGCTGTACGATATTTAGGCGATTATCAATTTCAATATTCTTGTCAGCGTTTTGGCCAATGTTGGAACCATTATATGTTTCACTGCCGGTATTTTTTGAAGCTTGAAGTGCTTCATCGGAATTCTTTGCCAAGGGAATAAGTACTTTCGTATTGGCATCATTTTTAGTTACTGTGGAGTTATTTTTGTTATTTCTGCGCTTTGTTTTTGGTTTATTCTTTTTATTTTTCACGTTAATAATCCTTTTCTTATTAATTTTTGCCTCTGGAATTGATTTATTTTTTACAATTTTTTTTGTTTCCGGGTTAATAAAGAACTCCGTCCTTGTTTCGGCAATATAAGAAGTTTTTGGAATATCTGAAATTTTCTTTATCGTTGTCGGAGGGTTTTCTGGTGTAATTTTATGTGCTACGGTATCTTTATTGTATTCTACGCAACTTCGATCTTCATGCTCTATAATTTTATTTATTTCTCTATCGAATTCCACCATATCTTGACCACAAGTATTGTTCATGCAGTAGTCGTCTAAAGTTTTAGATGTTTCATTTGTCTCTGAGTTTTTAAGTATACTCTGAGAACACAAATCTACATCGATAGTAATCGGTCGTTCAATATCTTGTAAAGTCAAATCTACAATTACATTAGTGAGTTCATCTTCAACGTTGCAATGCCGGTTTGTATTGGCATTATGATGATCCTCATTATCAAAACCAGTACTGATTTTAGGAGTCACATTAACTGTTTCGTCTTCAATAAAAAATCGGACTGATTTGCTTGGACCATCGTATCTTTCTTTACTATTGTCATGAGTTTTGCTGCTGTCATTACAATTATTAGAAATAAACATATTAGTTTCAGATTGAAGATCTGGTATTAGTTCACTGCCCATATGTGTCTTGTCTTCGTCTGGCAAAGAGTAAACAGGTGATGCTGCATACAGATTACTGGAATGATTTAGTTCTATAAAAGTGTCTGTATCTTCGGATACAGCGTCATTTGCTTGTTGCTCGTCGATGATGCCTCTCATGCAGCGGGTAAGTTTTTCGCAAACCTGTGTAGGAAAGAGAGACCTTTCTTCATCATAATTGGTATAATTAACAGGGCAATGGGCGGACAGTACCTTCAATTCAATTCAATTCAATATATTTATTGCATTCTATAATGTTACACAGGTGTTATAATTAGATACATAAAATAGATCATTATAGACCCTGTACTGTACTGCACAACAATAAGATAGGTATTGTGGGCAGAGAGGATGACGACCTACAGCTTGTATTCCAATGAAACTAGCCCGACCAATGAAATTCGGGATGTCCTAAGGTACTAAAATTGTCTTCTTAAAAAGGCATCCTTTACAAAAACAGTCATAGATAATTGTTTTTTTAGACCTGGAACGAGTTAAAAATAACGCGAGCGATAACTTTGTAGCCAAACTCATTCCACATTTTTTTAAACTAAATCCATGTGTGCTACTTTGTTTATTTTCTATATATTATTATATGAATTAAGACATTCTTTATTGATTAAGATTCGGTACTGGGCCAACCTGTAGCGAGGGTGCGTCTCCCAAACATTGAGATTTGAATGATTTCAATTCCTCCAAATATATTTGGGCTTGGGAGATGGTTATTTGTTTGTTTTTATAAACATACTTGTCCACTAACAGACTGATAGCCATAAGCCTCATGGTCACTGCCTTTTTCTAAAATAAAATAAGAAAATATTACGTTACTACAAATAGTTTTAATACGGTGTAGTTTTGGAGGGCACTCTCCAATCGATACTCTCTCCAATCGATACCAACTTCTATATCGATTATAGAGTGCCCTCCAAATTTTTTTTTTCAAAATATCTACATTTACAATTTTATTACTTAGGTACAAGTAGGTATAGATGAACTAAACACATTGCGAAATTGCGAACGAAGTCGCGGAAAACAGCTAGTAATGAAATAAAGTATTAAGTTATAAAGCGTTTATTAGACTTTCTTTGTATGAATTCATTGCACTTGCTGAAACTTTTTTCAGTTTCAGAAGTCAGACAGTTTTTCAATAAAAAGTATCAAGCAGATACTGAATCAGAGAGTAATGGTTCTACTTTTATAAAAACTCGGTTTATCAATAAAATATTCAGTAAGTGTAAAAAACAGTTAATCACCTGTTAACGTTATACATTTTTATTAGTGCAAAATACAAGGGTTTGTTTAAAGGTACTCATTATAACCAACCAACAACTGCCAAAGAAACTACCTAGTCACCTAAAATTATTGACGCTGTCTATTGCTAGTTAACCAACTTTTGTTAGTTTACGTTTGCCGTCCGCGTTTGTTATTTTCGTACACTAACAAAATTAAGTTGAGATAGTAAAATAGTTCCTTTGGCAAAGTTGTTAGTTATCATGAGTTTACTAACGTAGTCTACACTAATATAAATTCACCCTATATATTTAGGTACACAATTATTGTAGCTTTAGTTAATTTAGCAGTGACCTTATGAATCGCGGCAATGTTTTCTGAGGAAAAGATATTACTTTTATGATAAATAGGTTAAGAGAGCTGTATATTATGTTTGCAGTAAAAAACCCGTTACCCGAGCGATCTGTTTCTGTTTGTTATTTTTCCTTTTTGGTGGCATTATCGTATTTTATTCTTCTTTCTATTTTTATCTTTCAAGAAAGCAAAAAACAATT
Organism: Anania hortulata; assembly: GCA_963576865.1. NCBI lineage: Eukaryota > Metazoa > Arthropoda > Insecta > Lepidoptera > Crambidae > Anania > Anania hortulata. Next base: position 3,526,344 of record OY756391.1, read on the forward strand.
AACGAAGTAAGAGTTGGAAATCTGTAGTTCGCGCAATTAAAAAAAAAACCTGTCTTTTTACACTATTACTACGGAGGGATCAAGGAAATGTTTCTATAAGTCCTTTTAATTTCATGAATATTTATTACAACTTACAGGAAGCTTACACATTTGGCGATTTGGCATAGAAAATTTTAAAATAATAAATTCCTACCCAAATCTGAATTTGCAGCCACATCCGTCCGAGTTGGGAGGATGTTATAGTTCTCAGAATTTCCTGATTTATATACCTACCTAATAACGAGATAACAATATAATATCACTTAACTGTTTAGGCTTCAGTGCAGCTTGCGGCACCAGAGCAAGCAACAGATTTTTTTATATATTATAAATGGATTTAAATAATAGTTTAACAACATGCGTTTAGTTTTACATACTTTTGTTTTGATGTGCGGGTCATGCCTTTGTAAAGGATATGGAGAGTTTCCAGATGCGTAAGTAATTTCCTCGTATTATTTAGCTAAGATAAGAATAGTTGTAAATAAGTAAGAACTAGATTAAGTAATTGATTAGAATTATTAATGCTTTTAATCAGTATTAGACGTAAAATAATTTTTACGATGTCTTTATAATCTACATAATCTCTTTTTTATAAAATATTCATTTATTACGAGTATTATCGTTAATAAATAGGGTAATAAGCAATTTATTGATTAATTTAATAGTACCTAAGGCTAATGCCGTGAAAGTTGCTCGATTTTATAAACAAGTATGCCCTAAAATCATTGATAGGTACGGTCGGCCCAGAACGTGGTCTACCAGTTTTGTCAAAATTTAGGGTCCGGCCGTTATGGTCCCATTCCGTTACGCACGCGGCCGCCACGCACCCACAGAAAAAAAAATGTTATTCCGGTATTATTCCGGTCGCGACGCCCCTAATGTTTCTTTTTTGCCATGATACCTAATTAAGTACAGCCGAGTACAAAAGTGAAATGAAATTAAGACCACAATCATGAAAAATCTGGTATCTAACTAATATCGATCTATAAGTGTGCAGGCTACATAGTGAAGAGCGATCGCCTATACTTTACTCTACATACAATATTGTGCTCGTTTAATTTTAATTTGGAAACCAACTTATTTTACTGTTAATTGAGTTTGCATGATTAAACATACTTTTGATAGATATTTTCAAAACAGTATCTTGCTAATTTTAAATCATGATGGTAGAATAAACACACCACAAAACAAAAATAATAAAAAATAAAATACATTTAATTTCAAAAACACTTGTTTTTAATAGTATTTGTTAAATTATATTGTCCAAAAAATGATTCTTTTACTGGGGGCCTCGCGGCCATAGGCGTACCGGAATAACATTTTTTTCCATGTGGGTGCTTGGCGGCCGGGTGCGTAACGGAATGGGACCATAACGGCCGGACCTAAAATTTAATGTTTAAGTAAAATGGCAATAAGGTTGAACTCATGGACTTTTACCTTTTTAACAATGAAAGAGATGCACAATTACGACGTATCATTTATTTTTTTTGACGTAATATGATAAAGGATTAGTAGCTGTCAGAATATTTTTGCATGGAAAAACAACCCTGTTGTTCTTTGACTCGCGAATGACTTTTAACCTTGGGGTGATAGACCACTTTCTTGGCCTACTGTACCTACGACAAGAGAAGTTTGAATACTATCAAAACTAGTATTTTGAATTTATTACAGCCAATCTGATGTTGAGGCCCCGGCCTACATTCCCGCATACTTAAAACACCAACACTTCTCTAAAACTGGCTACAGCAAAACCGGGTACTCAGGTACAAAAACAGGTTACTCTGGCACCAAAACCGGATATGCAGGCACTAAAACTGGATACGCTGGAACTAAAACCGGTTACGCCGGGACTAAAACTGGGTATTCAGGAACCAAAAATGGCTACACGCCCTGGTCACCATACGGTGAAGGAAGATCTTGGGACACCAGCTACGGTCATGGGTTAGTGGTATTTCATAGTAGGTACTAAGTACGCTTTAAGTTTTTAGGGTTCCGTATCTCAAAAGGAAAAAACGGAACCCTTATAGGATCACTTTGTTGTTCGTCCGTCCGTCCGTCTGTCTGTCTGTCAAAACCCTTTATCTCGGGAATGCGTACGGATATACGGATAACTCGGTATTAATTTTAAATTAAAATGATATACTCAAGTCTACAGTCAGCTGTGAAAAAATCAAACATAAGTTAACGTAAAAAAAAGATCGTTTATTTATTTTTATTTATTTCTTTATACTTTATTGCACATTTAAAAATAATTGTACAAATGGCGGACTTAATGCCGCAAAAAACGTATATTTCGACATTCTCAAGGGAATCAATATTAATAGGGTACTTCTCGTTGACCTAGAATCATGAAATTTGGCAAGAAGCAATGTCTAGCACAAGTAAAGGCAAAAGTCTAAAAACCGTAAATTTGTAGTCACATAAAAAAAGACATTTTAACAAACTGAAAATCGGTAAATATCTTCGAGATTCGATTTCCGTTAAAGGTAGACTAATTAACATTGATTTAAATAGTAAAGATACGGCTTACAGAACAAATCACTCTACACGTTTACCATACATGACACACTAACGCCATCTATTAGAACTACCTTAAACTGAGTCGTAAACGATTAAACAGCAACACACCATGCGTTGCTTTCTAATAAGCCAAACGTTGAGATTATGGAAACAAAATTTCTAAAACAATGTAAATATGTTTCTTAATTAACATATTTTCGACTTACCTGACATATTAAATATCGTACTTTTTATTAGTTGTGCTTTTGTCGCAGTGAACACGACAAATCTTATCATTTTCCTAATTTTAACGTACCTTCGCTCTCGACGACAGCCGACAGCCGACTACGTCACTTCGGTCTAAAGAGGATCACTTTAGGGCCACGTTAGTGGCAACAGTTTAACATGCGTTCCGCCCTGTCCTTACGAAGTAATATATAAGTCAATGCTAATTAATAATTATTTACATAGCTATAAGTTGGAACGGATCTCTCGGTGCGCATGTTTGAGTAGCACTTAACCAGTTTTAAAATACGTTTTAAAAAAAATACTGTCAGTATGTAGTTTTCTTGCTACTACATTTTTTTTAAATTTGGAATAAGTTACGCAATTAACTCCACGTAACGTACCACAAAAGGCGCAAGCTTTAATTCTTTTTAAATTTCAAAAGTATTATTTTTGCATTTTGCGTTACAAATAATAAACTTCTAAAATAGGTTTCCTACTTATGTAATTTCGGTGATCAACAGAATATATCTACAATCAAAAGTTTTTCTTACTGCCCAAAATGTCATAATTTTTTTCTTCTAATTAAGCAGAATGGATGTACTCTGACGATTGTAATGGAAGTCTTTTAAAAAAACGAATTATTACCAAAATAATATAGTATTGGTTTTAGAAAAAAAAACATCAACCTAATATGAAAAAAATAACATATTTTCACTTTCATTTACTTAATGGCAGAAATGTTTTTGCTATCCTCTATATTTTGTTACATAATTAAGATTTTCATTTTTCATTTTCATTTTTTTTCATTTTCATCCTCATCAGGTATTTCTTTAAAATAATTTTAATTAAAATAATATCTTGCAGGCCCTCGTACCAAGACTTCCAGAACAGTGCTCATCAACCCTACATGGGTAAGTATAATTAAATAAAACAATTTTTTTCATTCTATTTTGCCATTTATAGCGGCTGCGTATATGATGGACTTATGCAGTGGTCACATCGCATAAATCGAGCGAATAGTATCTAAACTGCTAACTGTTTTGTGTAACACTAGGCCCTCAGAGGTCTGATTTCCGTTGAATTTCATGCGAACTATTCATGTGAGAAACGTCATGTGCCAAGACAAAAGCCCGCGCATTCTACAGACTTAAGATCGGACGATTAGTGGATCGGTATTTGAATTACTATGATTGTCGACCGATCACAAATCATGTATTTATTAATGTTATGTATGTATGTATAGCGGCTGCGCTAAACTAAAATTCGAAACAGCTGTTCGTTTTAGTTCGTAATAAAACAGTGCGCCAATGGCCACCAGTGTGCTCACTCGTTTCGGCGGTCCTTCCATACTAACCAATTCATATTAAAAGACGAAAAGCAATAAAGAATATTCATAAAGTCTATAAAAAGTTCTTATGGGTATAAATAGTTGTTGGTCAAATTGATGGTATGGATGGCACCGTTGTTAAGTTATCCATATTTTATAGAGTTAAAAGGCTTGTAGTAAGAAAATTTTAACTTTACCGCTTTACTTTCATTCAAAATAGGTAGTGTCTGCAGTCTTTATTTTAAAAGGCCATACGCTAATATACATGGTACACAGGGTGTTTTAGGAGTAGATTCATATTAGTTACAGGAAAAATGTTTAGAATAATGCACTATCAGTTATTACGACCTCTAGGTCAAATTGCCGGCTCATTACTCAGAGGTCTTAATCGCAGTGTAGAGAAAACTGCAAAATCGAGATTACTGTTATTTATTCTGTGGCGAAGTTATTAAACTTAAGTAGGATGAGAGACTTGGGCAGTGTTACAGTCTCACCAGCGGTGCCATATTGACTTCGGTACGTCGAGGTGCTGAAGTGTTCATAAAAAAAACGCCACTATGTCGGTCCGAGTACAGGAGCAGAGCACGAAGGCAATTCCTCTGCAGCGAGGCTCAAGGCATAGGGAGATGTTATATCTCCGAAACTGTTCACCGCTGCATTGAAGCACGTTTTCAAGCTCCTGGAATGAAAAGGATTCGGCACCGACATTAACGGCGAGTACCTACGTCACTCGTCTTCGGTTTGCTGACGATATTGTGGTCGTGACAGAATCGTTTGAAGACCTCGGCACCAATGCTGTATGGCCTCAGCCGAGTTTCCCAACAGGTTGGCCTTCAGATGAACAGGGACAAAACAAAGGTCATGTCAAATGCCCATGTTGCGCCCTACCCAGTATCAGTTGGGAGCTCTACTCTCGAAATTATGTTTTCCTGGGACAAGAAATCCAGTTGCGTAGGTCCAATTTTGAGGCGGATGTCAATCATCGAATCCAACTCAGCTGGGCAGCGTTCGGTAAACTACTCAACGTCTTTTTGTCCAAAATACCTAAGTGCCTAAAGATAAAAGTCTACAACCAGTGTGTGTCACCAGTGATAACTTATGAAACTGAAACGTGGCCTCTACATCTCTCTCTCATAAAAAAACTTAAAGTTGCACAGCGAGCTAGCTAAGGAAAGGGCTATGCTGGGGGTTTTGCTGCAAGATTGAATCAGAAATAAGGATATCCGTAAACAAACAAAAGTCGCTGACAACGGATCAGCAAGCTGAAGTAGCTGTGGGCAAGACACGTTACACGCAGAACTGACGGCCGATGGGGCAGAAAGGTTCTAGAATGGAAGCTTACCGGCAAGCGTAGCGGCGTAGGACGTCTACACACGAGGAAGCCGCTGGATGCAGGCCGCTTTCAACTGGCCAATCTGGAAGTTAATGTGGAAGGCCTATGTTCAGCAGTGGTCCTATGGCTGACATGATGATGATAATGAGGTATCAGCCATGCGACTGTACCGCAACGAGTGTTAAATTTATGATTCCGATGAAATATTTAACAGTTTTTTTTTTATTGCAATAAATTAAAAAACCTGTACACTGGATTCTGAATGACCCTGATGAATGCATATTAATACATCGATCGATTGTATCTCTATTGAATACGTAGAAGTATGTATTTTAAAAAATCACTTAGACGGAAATTAGTAAAGAAAGCTATCTTGAATGAAAAAGTAGTCGACCAAACTCGATGAAATAATATTCTTCTTTATAACATATAAACGATTTTGTTTTTTATATATATATATTTCTGAAACAAAAAACAATAAGCCAAATCGATAACTAAACTCCAGAACTATAATCGTGAATACACAAAAAGCAAAATTTTTATGAAATCGATAAATCGTCCTTGTATTCAAAGAAAATTGCCTTAATTTTCAATTTATTACCTAAATTAAATAAGTCATCAGTATAGCTAATATTATCTGGCAGCGTGGGCCGAACTATCTCTCCAAACGGAAACCACTGGAAATCTGCCGCCGGATGAGCGGTTTAGCAGTGTGATTTTTTTTATTTAAATAGTACATAATTGTGCTTAGCCGACTTTTAACTTTTGTTCTACCTTTTATGTGTCTTGTTATCAAGAGTAGAGATCGCAAATGCAATGTGGCCTTTTTATCATCTTAATAAGGATGATAAAAAGGTCACATTGCAATTTGATCGGGGATGATTTTTTTTCTCGTAAATCGCATGGTGTGGGATGTCGTTGGATATGTCGTTTAAAATATTGTGGGTGTACATACACACCATTCTCGATTCAGGGATCCGTTTTCGTATTATCAAGGTCTAAAATTGCATTTTTTGTCAAGTGTCACCTCTTTGCCAGCTAAATGGTATTCAATAAATCTTTTTTGCTATTTAAAATGTACAAAATCACGACAGTAGTATATAACGGAGTTAAAAGGAAAACTATCACAGCTTGATTAGTCTTTGTTAATTTGGCCCGACAAGCACTGGCCCGGTATTTTATAAACGAGCCACCTGATAGTATTCGCTGTGTGCGCGATGACAGCGCCCCTAGTGACCACAAGTATTGTGAGACTTATACAAGACTTAAGATCTCTCAAATTTTGGCAACTGGATGGTTTGAGAATGATTTTCGGATTGTTTTTATTCGAAATTAGATGAAAATATCTAAAAAGTTTATGTATATTAAGTCATTTTCTTACTCGAGCTAAAATATGAATGTTATAATACGTACGAGATTTGAATCAATACAACATGATATAACTTTCCAACCTCAAACTGTCCAAAAAGGGAATAAAAATAGGATTAGCACAGCATGTGAGAGACTTGAGTTTAAAACCAACAGACAAAGCTACTTAAGAGCTGTGATCATAACACAAACGTCCGTGACACAAACTCCCTACAAACTTATTTCTTTTTACAGCAGTTATACATTCATTAATTTGCTTCACTTTCTTTCTTGATGTTGTAAACGAATAAAACATGCACGAACTGTTTTTCCCATTGTTTCTACACTTTATAACACAACGCGTACTGTGACCCATATCGCTAATTTTAACGATTTTACTTAAAAATACTTACTAACGTAAGTGAAATTCTATGGAAATATAGCAATTTGACACATGACAGTCCAGAGTTATTTCACATTTCTGCCAGATTGCGTGCTGCGATCGATTTGACAGCCCCCACCACCCACTTTGCACATAGCGAATAGCTGTCGTCGCCTAAAGACTCTTGCAAATTTTGCAATGCAAAAAGAGTTGCCAAAATGCGAAGCCGACAGCTGCTCCTTTAATGTTATCCTAGTTTTAGGTGTCCCTATTTTAATAAAAAAATATTTTTATTTAATACTATATAAATATTTTTTCCTGTCGAAAAATAACTATAAATATTTTATTTATAGTATTACTATCTGTAAGAATACATAATAATGAACGATGTTGTAACACTTAGGGCACCGATGTGACCTTCCAACACCTACGCCTCGCGACCTAAATAACCCCAAACAGCTGATAGCGTGCAGTGGGACACAGGCCGATAATGCAGCTGATTGCAGGTCAATGCTAGCTGAAATAGATTCTGAATAGATGTCAAAGTCCAAAACATCCTCTCGACATACATGATGATTGTGGGTCATGGCCCAGTGAGAATACAATAATCACGGTTTAGAAAACCTTTAAGTAAATTTAGCAATAATACCATCTAGTATGCACTATGCATTATTTTCAGAACTTTCTTAGAGAAACATAAATAATAGCAGTGTAATATTTTAATTTACTAATTTTTTTTTACTTCTGGTACGAGAGCACCGTCCAAAGTTAGTCGACGCTGATTTCTAAGTATTAGGTAATTAAATACACCCTGGCTTTGTTGTAACCTCGCTTCGCGTTTTCTATCTAGTTTCAGCCTGTGCGCCATATCGAAAGCGTTAATTATAACAAGAACGAGATAGAAAACAGTCAAAGATTCGAAGCTCGAAGGTTTTTTTTGCATTTAGACATCTTGTGAACGTATTTAAAATCGTAGGATCCCAACCTGATTTTGCCTTAGCAACATATAATTTAGAGACAACTTTGGTTATCCGAGACCTAATCACCAACAAATCTGACGCTGCAGCAGCTTTGGCTTTTTGCCACAAATATAGTCTGTCGCAGAATATCAACGTTGTAATTTTAATGTATTCTCTTAACAGCAAAATGCGTCCCCGACTGCAAGAACAATGGCATATGCGTGGCGACGAACACCTGCCAATGCCCTCTAAATTACCGGGGCACCCACTGTGAGTTTGAGAAGAAGCCATGTCTGGTCTACCCGCCTCTGCCGATGAACTCGCACAGGAACTGCTCCTCAGAGTACGTCACATCCGTCATCCATATTGTTACACTTATACTTCCAAAATAGAAGACCTATAAGAAACCGAGTTTCACTTTTCCAAGTTCTTGCCCAGATAACGCGGCAATTGAGTATTCAGTTCTTCTTAAATGAATAAAGGCTATATTTGACGACCGTCTTGTGTAGCGGTTTGCGCTCCGGACTACAAAGCCAGCGGTTGCGGGTTTGAATCCCGCAAGGGGCAAATGTTTGTGTGATGAGCACGAGCATTTGTACCTAAGTCATGGATGTTTATAAAAGTATTTAAGTATGTTTATCCGTTATCTAGTCGCCATAGTACAAGCTTTGCTTAGTTTGGGGTTAGATAATTGGTGTGTGTGTGTAAAAACAATTTATTATTTATTTATGTATTATAAATAAGGCTTAGTTTTGTTTCTTTAAAGATGATAGGATATTTTTTAAGTCATTTACTCTGGAAAGTCAGTTATTTACTAAAATCATTTGAAATCACTCGCACTCTATTTCTAGCCCCAACTTTAACAACTTCAGAGACAACAGGACTAGCGCTTTGCTACATTATATGATGCCGCACAGCTTAAAAATGAAATTCCCTGCTTGTGTCACGTGTTACCAAAATCATACAACCCAACTCAAAGGTCTTCATTTAACCCTAAGTGAATATTCTTCTTCTGTTCTAGCTTGTTCCACCATGTTGCATCCTTGATTGAGAAAAAAGCATGACGGTCATTCCAAATATGTATACTAATCAATCACCCGTTAAACCTAATTATATAAATAAGCCGCCACAGTCCTAAAATTGAATTTATTTTTAGGTTCTGCACAATAAAATGCATGAAGGGTCACAAATTCATCGACGGATCCACGGTAGCCAACATGCGGTGCAACGAAGGCCAGTGGCAGCCGACGCGCGCTGACTTCACCTCCATACCGGACTGTCTGCCGGAGTGCGCGCCGCCCTGCGAGAACGGAGGCGTCTGTCTCGCTCTTAACACGTGTCAGTGTGCTGAGGACTATAGAGGACCGCAGTGCCAATATGGTAAGTCCCTCTCTTTGACTACGATTTCCAGTTTATCTATTTTAATTTATGTAGAAGATGTAGATAACCACTGTCTCCGGTTCTGTATCTTTTATTGTGCAAGATTATCGTAAACGTAACGTAAAAAGTGTTAAATTTTTCAAGGATTTTAAAAGACCGCGGTATCAAAATGGTATACGTCTTTTTTATAATTACTATAAATATGCACTGTGTGCCAAAGTAGTATTTAGTTCTACCTTCTTCTGTCCATAGTTTCTTCTTTAAACGAAATTTAAGAGATCGTTTTTAGCAATACGACCGCCCAAAGTCTACATCTTGTTTTATTTTGCTTTGCACAATAAGGGTTCACATCCATGAAAGATCTTAACTTCAATGTAGAGGCATACCTACCAGACTTGGTATGGCTAACTCTAAGGTCCCGGGTTCGATTCCCGGTCGGTCAATGTAGGAAAAAATACTTTTCTATATTTTATTTATTTATTTATTTAAACTTTATTGCACAGGTAGGTACAATTGGCGGACTTAATGCTAAACAGCATTCTCTACCAGTCAACCTATATATATATATATATATAAATATATTGTCTCTGTTGTGGTACTTACCATAGGATCAGAGCGTTGTATGTAAACATCATCATCACCTTTTTTATGTCAGCCTACTGCAGTCCACTGCTGGACGTAAACCTCCCCAAAGAGCGCCAAAAGCATAATCTACCGCTTTTTTCCTCCATCCACTGCCAGCCATCTTCCTAAGGTCGTCGATCCACTGTGCTGGGGGGCGTCCTACACTACGTTTCCCAAGGCGTACTTATGTACATGCATGTATATGATGTTGTCCAATGTTTATTATCTATTTATTTAAAAGAGCCTATGTAAGTAAATAATTGCGAGTGACTACGTTCATAACAGCAAGAATTCCAGAAAACATTATCGACATCTTGTTCGGCCTCCAGCTGCCAGTGTCTGCGACGTGCGGAAGCTGGCATTCAACGGCGGCTACAGCTGCTCCGGCGACGGCGAGAAGTTCTCGTGCAAGCTGAACTGCCCCTCGGGCGCCACGTACAGCACTCCGCGAGCCGAGCTGTACACCTGCCAGTATTCGACTGGAGTCTACCAGCCGCAGCCTATACCGCACTGTGTCTTCAGTAAGTCTACCTAAACTTTTATATTTTAGATAAGGTTTTCTGGAAGAGATTTTGACGATAAGGCTGCCCGATTGTACATATTCAGATCACATTTCAGTAAGGATCATATTCGAAAGAGCCAGTTGTTTTGAGTTTTTCTAAAGGAATGGCGTCTGTCTAGACGATTTAGTCGTGGTCCACAGTGCAGGCATAGCGCGGTTCCGACGACAGTATGAAACGTTGTTTGTGTCCATAGTGTAGTGCTAGGCGCGCGACCGGCTTGTCTCAATCATTCGATGAAAGTTAAAAATATTTTTTCAGTGTACTGTCCAATTATTTTATTATATTTAAAAATAGCTGTTCTTTTCTCTGTTTTTAGGCATCCGTAGTTAAAACGACACCCATACATCTTCGCCATGGCAAGTCCGTCTGTTGTTCTGTCTGTCCACGGCTCAGCTCAGAGACTTAGTTCTAGAAAGCTGTGATTTTGCAATGGAACACGTATCATACCGACAAAGTGGTAGACGGAACCCATACATCTTCGCCATGGCAAGTCCGTCTGTTATTCTGTGTGTCCACGGCTCAGCTCAGAGACTTTTAGTTCTAGAAAGCTGTGATTTTGCAATGGAACACATATCATACCGACAAAGTGGTAGAATAAAATCTTGAATGTTTTATATTCTTTTATGTTCCGTCCTCTACACTTACCTACAGTGGAGAAGATAATTTTTTCCCATCTATCGCGTGGTGTAGGGTGTCATTTGATAGGCAGTTTAAAAATATGGTTTGACCTCATCCTTGAAAATGTAAATTATTCGGGATAGATACTAGGTAATGTCCATCCAAAAGGCTCATTATACTTAAATATTGATTGAGTAGTTTCGGAAATTACCTCATAACACCAAACAAACTTCTAGATGATTATATCAGTGCGTATTCATACCTTCCCTGGGAAAGCCTCTACTTAAATTACATGTAGTGACCAGCGGTTGCCTTGTTCGTAACGTGAATGAAAATCGCTTCGAGGATAAAGGTTTTCTAAAGCATAATCTCTTTCACACACGCGTCAATAAACTGCTTTGAACAGCCTTTGCACCATATTTACCATTTAACATTATTGTTTCAGATGACGTTTTTGTTGTTACTCCAACCAATTACAGCGTAAGTAACCAATTCTTTTTAATTTATGTATTATGAACTAAACAATAATTGTGTTTAACTGGATACATAATTATTATGTATCCAGTTAAATACAATTGGGATGTTGACTGACACCATTAAAAATATATTTCACTCAGAAGACACAATTCCTTAAAAAGAACAACCTATTAGTGATATCTAATTATTTATGGTTCTCATCTTTACATGTATAATTCTTCCGTGCTTTTGTATGTTACTAAAAACTGGACTGATTTTGATGTTTTTTTGGGTGTGTTTGAGTACCCTGGATGGTTTCGTCGATTCACAATTGGACCCGGAAGGTGGCTTTGCAATTTGGATGTAGTTTTTTTTTCTTTGCATATGAGAACATAAATCACAAAATTTTACTCACCGTCCCCCTCTACCAAGCCTCAATATAATTTAACGTACTCAACAAAACCCACATGCGAAGTCACTTACGTCGTAGCTTGGCGTTATTTGCCGTTAGTCTTCGTTTTGTTTTGTTGTCCGTAATACGTTAGGACAAGGTTTTATACAAAAAGGAAAATTGGAAAGTTTTTTAGAAAACTAAAACTTGGAAAGACGCTGTTTTTTGTAGTATTTTTTCTACTATGGGCGCAAAAGTCGTCTCACAGCTGATTGTTTTTGGACATGACAACGTCTGTCAGAATAGCGAGTTATTTGTAAAACTTTATTATTCAGTACGAGAGCCACAGCTGGTCGTCATTAAGTCACAGCCACAGTGGCTCTAGCGGCGGGGGCCACTCGGGCCACGGGTCCTATGGCTCCCACGGGTCTACCTTCGAGCATGGGTCGCACGGCACCGGGGGAAAAGCCACGCAAATTGTGGTGCAGGATTTGACGCCTAAAGGCGGCACTTGCTTGACTTGGGCGGGCGAGCACTATAAGACTTTTGATGGGAAGATTTATAGGTAAGTAGATGTTTTGGAATGTTTTTTTTCCATATTACCTCTAAAATAAAAATAAAAAACCAACCAGTAAAATTTTGCTAGAGTAGAGCTTTTGGCAGAGAAACTATAACATATTTACTTATTTATTTGTTGTACAGACAACAGCTTGTCAACCTACTACAAAAAGTCAAATTTCCTCAATTGATATTGATCTCTACGTGTAGGACTTAAAGTTGAAAATCGGTTTTATTACCTTTAGCTTATTGGGTAGGTTGACCTACCGTTGTTGTACTTGCTTGAGACTAAAACTCAATTCCCCATTTAAAAACAGTTTTTTAACAAATACTAAATAAAACTATTTAATAGACATGTGTCATTATTAGTTACGGTTAACATTGCAAAACCATTAGCTATTCTGGTTGTTTGAAAAACCTAGTCACTAATACCTTGTCGCGGCGCGAGCTGTGACACGCTGAGACGGGGACCTTTTTGCTGCTGCAACACTGCTTACCGTATTAAGAATGTTTAATACTCTAATGTTTATTACTGTGCATTTGTACTACTTATACTTTGTAGCAGCGAAATAAACAAAAATAAAATTTTTTTATTTTTTATTTTTATATTTGGACTCAATCCCGCTCTTTAAGTAGAGGAGTGGATCTGCCAATGTCGAGTGTATTCTTGATATAGTTCACAATAAATAATGGGTGTTTAGGTTTTATGGCTTTTCTTGGATTCAGTGAAGGCTACTGTTCCCGTAAAAGCAGGTTTCAAGACGTTATCAGGTCAAAAGCAAGTTGTCTTGAGACAAGTCACTTGACACTCGATGCGGCGTTGAATACAATGATATTTTAGATCTTTATCACTTCACCAAACATTAAAAAACAAACTACACCAAACTTGCACTCTAAAGCTCTTTAAATTATAAATAAAAACCATTAAAATAGATCGATCATGCTTTTCGTTAGACTACTCCCCACCGAATCCCTAATACGTGTTATTATAGCATTTCTAGTGGAAGGCAGTTCTATTTCGGATATTAAAACCTTTTTATCTTATCTACAGCTTCAAATCCCAATGCCAGCACATTCTAGTCCGCGATGCGCAAGAGCATAAGTACACAGTGGCGGTCAAGACAGGCAAGTGTCTCAACCGCGCCTACTGCCCCTCGGAGATCACCATCTACGTCGAAGATAAGGCGTACACCCTCTCTGTACACCCGGGTAAGCGATTTACTTGCATTGGATTTTATTCTTTGCCGCCTCTCAATTAATTGGGGTGTTGACACCAATTACGAATAATTCATTTAATCACTTCATAATGTAACAGCATTATACAGGGTTACATTGCAAAGGGGCGCCAAATCTTTTGGAGTGACTCAGAATCAGTAGTACTTGATTAAACTATGCACAAAACAAGAAAAAAAATCTCATTTAATTATTCCTATCCACTGTTAAATAATAATCTAACTCATTCATGAAAAAATTGCACCGTATGTGCATTGCGTAAGGCTTGTTGGCTCGCCGTACTTACGCCTCTGATGAATGGCTTTCGTAGTCTCTCTGTTGACTTTATTTTCGGATGTTTTAAAGTTTTTTTCGTTATTATTATTATTATTATTAAAATAATAACGATTAAGACGCTTTTTTATATTGTTCCCTAGATCTTATTTTTAAAATTTGGCACCCCTTTGCAATGTAACCCTGTATACGTTGGCATAATGGACAGTAAATATTTTTCAATATTACAAATGTCAAAAAAATTACCCCTTAAATTCAGACATAATTTTATTTATCATTTTTAATTATTTGTAATATGTAAATGTTTTTATCCGCTTTGGAATCAATAATTATTTTGCTTTACATATAAGTGTCGTCATAACTAACATTCCTTACAAAATCTATGAGAATATCGCGTTTTCACAGGTCATAAAAATTACGTCAAGCAAACAAACAATTGCCCCTTGCGAGATTCGTGTGCGAGAGCGTAAACCTCGCGATCGTAAAATTAGACCAAACGTCGTAATTATGTTTTGATTGATTTTCTAACGGGCCTACTGTGTACACTAGTGGCAACATAAGACTTGCCAAAACAACCCGTTATCTATAAATTTGTAGTGCTAGGATTCCCCAGTATGATAAAGTTACAATCTCTGAGTTTTCGGATGTGCGAATCGAATGTTTGTTCCCGCACGCACAATCATACACCCTTATCATACTCGTTTAAAGAAAAAACCAACAGTCCGTTTATTTTTACGCGTAGTCTTATAACTGTCATTCAACCCAGCCCCCCCCCCCCCTAGCATGAGCAACAAAAAACGGTATGATATAGCGATATACTGACACCAACTCTAAAATATGATAGAAAAAGCCACCGCCGCCGTGAAGCAACATGTTATGATCGCTGTTAAAAAAATTCAACATGGCGGCTATATCTATCATATTTTTAGAGTTTATGTAGATATATCGCTATATCATATCGTGTTTTGAGGCTCATGCTAGGGCGGCAGGATGATGTAGGTATATTTATTTATCATTTCATAATATAATAGCAGTATTACCATAATACATAACGTATTATCAGTATACCTACACACGAGCATTTATACTCGTAGTTTTAAGAACAAAACAATCATAATGATTAAATAATTGCATTTAGAATATTCTTAGTCCGTAATTAATTATAAAGTACTAGCTTTGCCCGCGGCTTCGCCCGCGTGAAATACGGCATTTTATCCTCTTTTTTACTCCCCTAGGAGGTGGATTGAAAAATAGTAGTCTATGTCCTTCCTAGGGTTTAGGCTTATTCCGTACAAAATTTAATCAAAATCAGTACAGCTTTCACAGCAAAAAGTAGTTCAAATTTCTTCAAAATCGATTTAGTAGAAGCGTGAAAGCGTAACACACAGTCAGACAGACAGACAGTTTCGCATTTATAATATTAGTAGGGATTTTCGAATCAATGCACTGCACACTTATTCCGATATGTGTCGCATTGTGTTCACTTTCATATTAGGTTCATGTCCATAATATGCATGTTCCTTAGGGATATTATGTTCAATCCCGCAGTCCGAACTTAAATAGTTTACTTAACTACCTAGACAGGTTAATAGAAATCACCAGAATGCGTGGAAAAGAGATAGACAACAGATTAGTTGGTAAGTGCTTAAATATATTGAAGTTACCAAGAGATAAAGGTTTCCACAACGAAAGATTGACATGATGATGGCTTATCGTTAGGGAAACCCTTTCTTAGGATACCTTCCTAAGAAAGGGTTCCTTCCTTCCTTCCCCAACAATCAACTAAATAAAAAAAAAGTTTTTTTTTTGTTTTGAGCTTTCCCAAACATTTTGAAAGGTAGTCGTCAAATAAATAAATGTTCGTGTAATCTTCGTTCTGCTTCTTCTCGTCGCTAGCTCACAGTATTGTTTCGAAGCAGTGGTAGGGTAAAAAAATATTAGGACGTGTAATGGAGCCTAATTCAAATTATTTTCAGAAATACATTTTTGCTTTTATTATTTTTATTTGCTTTAAACACACTAACTGTAGTGGTCTCGATTTATGGAATTAAGGTACGTGTCAGGGGCGTGCATCCTATATAGGCTATTATGCAGAGCCTACCTTCATAAAAACCGACAGAACAGCTGACCATAATTATTAATTACGTATTCAACAATAAACAATAAATATATTGTAACTATTTTGTCGTCTACCTGTACTTATTCCTTACTAAAGCGCGCAACTTAGATCGTTACTGTGCAGTTTAACCAATGTTAGGCTGCCGCGAGATCGCCTATTGTTTCACGCAAACTTACTCAATTTTCACTTACAGCCTACCCCCATCTGAAACCAATGCACGCCCCTGGACGTGTCACGAGGTACCAGACAATGTATTTTGCCAGGGGCATCTCCCATCACACCCAGACTCAAGTTAATTATTTAAATACTATTTTACCCAAACCGGGAATCGAACGACGAGCTAATTATAGCTTTATTACCGATTTTTCTGTATGCTGTAGAAGATGGCAGCGTCTCGTTCCGCAGTACGAAGCGCCTGATCCCCATCCCGGCGTCGCTGCCCGGCATCCGGGTGGCCATGCCGGCCGACTACGTCATCGTCAACCTGGACGGGGGCGGCCTGGCCTTGAAATGGGACACAAATGTAAGAAACGCTAAATGTTGTTTTAGTTTGGAGGCCCGCCAATACTAGCGACGGCATTAATTTTAATGATAAATGATTTGTTATAAAGGTTTGCCAATTTGTGTGTGGTTCCTTGCTTACCATGATACGTTTGTGAATAAATAGTGCCTTTAAAAATATAAATAGAACCTAGCTGCGCCAATGCAGATGCCTTTATCAAGTTTCATCAAACACAAATTATTTTAGTTTATAATTAACATTTCACAATTTCGTAGGCGTTATTAAAACTCGATTGTTAGTTCTTATCATTTGAAATTAGTTTTAATTTGCACTTCTAATTTTTTCGCACCGAATGTTTTAATTTAAATGTTATTTAATTTTTATATTAATTCAAAATAGCTCTGTTTTCTGCAGCAGAAAGTAAATTTTAAGTATTGATATTTGTTGACAACTTTGTCAGATGATTTTAGTAGGAAACAAGAATCATCCACGTAATTTCGGCCTGCTTAGTAAAAGTAGATAATAGATAGATACTCTTTATTGCACACCACACAAAACAAACAGTACAATGAAAAAAAATACATTTTCAACCGACTTCAAAAAAGGAGGAGGTTCTCAATTCGACTGTATGTTTTTTTTTTTGTATGTATGTTACGCGATTATTCCGCCAATTATGAATCGATTTTAATGATTCTTTTTTTGTTTGGTAGATCATACTTCAGAGGTGGTCCCATATACATTTTATCGAAATTGATTTAGAACTTTTTGAGAAAATCAACAAATATATACCCAGATAATATTTTGGTTGTGGTTCTTGTTACCTATCTTCGACAAATATGAGCCGATTTTGATGATTTATGTTTTATTGAATAGCTTATACTTCAAAGATGCTATGATAAAAGTTTGAAAAATAAAAATCACCCCTAAGGGTAGGAAAATAGGGGATGAAATCGGTGTTCAGCAGTTAGATTATCACTAAAAATAGATGAAATAAGTAAATTTTATTAAAAAAATAAAACCGACTTCAAAACACTAAAATGCTAAAAATAATCCTTGTAATAAGTGTTTTGAAGTCGGTTTTATTTTTTTTATGAATAGTACAATGCATACAGGCTAGTTTCCTGGGTCAAAAGAAGATTGAGAAGAGTTGTATCTAGTCCGTCAGTTAGATTATCAAAAAATATTGGACTCATATTTTGTCTTTTGTCAATCAAACAAAAAAATACTAAGATGCGCTTTATGCGCATCAAAGTTCTAATGTAGTTTTACCTGATCAGTGATCAAAGTGAGCACGTGACGTCACGCCTCGCTAAAAAGTGTCGCAATGTGTGACGTTACGCGGAACTTTAACGGACTACGAGTATATCTTCATCATGTTTTGTTTGATTGAGAAAAGAGAAAATACGTGTCCAATATTTTCTGTTAATCCAACTGACGAACTAATTAGATTTTTTTAGGAAACTAGCCCATAGTCTCTTCCGGACAACCTTTAGATAGAGGACAGTTTAAAAAGTTGAGAGAAGAGGCGGTGACGAGTCTAGTAGTAACTGAAGATACGTATTGCAGGATGTGATCCTAGTAGAAGGTTCGGTGCTACTGTGGAACAACACGGAGGGCTTGTGCGGGAGCCTGAACAGCGACCCGGAGGACGACCTGCGCACGCGGGAGGGGCTGCGAGCGACCACCAAGGCGGCCATGGCGTCGTCATGGCAACTCAATAAGATTGGAGGTCAGTGTTACTGACAATACACGATTACTTTATCGTGCAAAGATGCCTTAGATATAACGTTTGTAAAATATAATCTAATGATTGTTTATCTATATTGCCTTTGCTATTTTTTTAATTCGCAAATTATAATTAATTTGATAAAAATCTAATTCAAACGTTTATTGCATGTCACGTTAAAAGTTTGCGCGAATTTAAGAAGAAAGAAACAAAATTTTAACGCATTTTTTTGCATTGACTGCCACGAAAACGTCTTAAAATCTTTTTGAAGACTATTTCCACTGAAATATTATATCGTATACCTTTTTTTAAGAACTAATGTGTTCTACATAAAACAAAATACTATTTTATTTTATTGTTGATATTAATTATATAAAAAGCAGTTATGTCCGCCAATACACTTTGATCTACATAATACTGTATTACTTAGACATTTGCGAAAGCAACCCTTCGGACGTCCAGAGCTGCGCGTCGCAGCCAGATGACACCAAGAAAAAGGCCCAGCAGTTCTGCGCTACGATATTCAGCAAGGAGAAGTTCCGCAAGTGCTCAAAGGTTAATCGAATATAAAAACCAATTAAAATATAAGTAGGTAATACAGGCCGCGATGAGACGAGGATTTAGTACAGCTATTTGCTTAATTATAGTTATTTAAGTGGCTTAAATATTTGTGTAATAAATTTCACCAGAGGGCGCTTGTTTAACACACGACACCAAAGCACTTATAAATACTGTGCCGTAGTGCAAAGATTTTTGTAGAAATTTTATTTTATTTTATTTTTATTTTATTTATACCTGTCAAGCATGTGTGAACGAGACACAATAGAAATTACATTGTTATGCGACCGCCGGCGTTCTTATAATCCTCAACGGGTTAACAAAATCCACAGCTCTCAATTAACATAGTTTGAATATTACATGTTAACCTTACAGCCAATAACGGATTTACGTTATATAAGTTAATCATCAATAAACGGTCTATAGGAACATCACGATATAACATAAGATATAATATAACATATCTATTTACGTTTCAGTAAGTAATCAGGTAAAGAAATTAAATCTAGTATGTGTATATGTTTGTGTGTGTTTGTGTTGTTATTTTGAGGCAATTTACGTGCCTATGTAACGACACACTACATAATATACAAAAAACATTTTATTTTTGTAAATAAAAAAACAAGTTACATGACGGCTTATATCAAATGTTATCTACACAGTGTAACAAAAACCAGCTTTGGTTTTACCGTACACCGTTATTTTACATATTTTTATTTATTACAAAAGTGAAGGATATGTTTTCAATAGAATATACATATTATCAATCTTTCTTTAGGTTATGGACGTGACTCTGCTATTAGAAGCGTGTCAGGAGGACTACTGCGCTTGCAAAGACAGCCAAGGTAAAATTACTAGTCGAAAATTGTATTATTGATGACACAATCACATCACAGTATAAATAATGGTTTAACATAGTACAACTCTATTTTGCTATAAAATTAAGAAGTGTATTCTCTTTTCATAGATCCAGAGGAGTGCGCTTGCAGCACGGTGTCAGTATTTGCAAAAGAATGCCTGAGACATGGAGTCGAAGAAATGAAGTATTGGAGAGATCCTGAAACATGCCGTAAGTTACTGGACTGTCATCAACAATTATTATTTTATGATCAATTAGATCAATCTCTGTTAGTCTGTTAGATATCAAGTACCACTGATGCCTCTGTTAGTGACTAACGGAGCTTTCAACAGTATTTCCATTATTAGTTAACTTCCATTCATTTATCATTAATGTCAGCCTATTACAGTCCACTGCTGGACGTAGGCCTCCCTCCCCCCAAAGACCGCCAGAGAGCTCGATCTCCCGCCTTTTTCATCCATCAACTGCCAGCTAGTGTTGCCGAAAAATCGATAGTTTTGCAATCGATAGTTGAACGCCAAATTCATCTATACGATCGATAGGACAATCGATAGTATCAATACTATCGATAGTATCGATATTTCTTTTACTGCAATACTATCGGTAAACAACAATACTATCGATAGTATCGATAGTTTCGATCGTTGCCAACTAATGAACTATCGGTACTATCGATAGTTGTGTACTATCGATAGTGAGCTTTAATTCAATAGTATTGCCACCTAAGAATTCAAAGAATTGCAACCTTTTTTTAAAAACAACTAAACGTACGTTTAAAAAAAGTCAAATACACATAAGTAATTAATTTGATTTCGTTGAATATACCACTCATTATGCCTGCATACAGAATGCAATACTATTGAAATAAATATCTCTATTGATAGTATCGATAGTTCATTGGTTGGCAGCGATCGAAACTATCGATACTATCGATAGTATTGCTTTTTACAGATAGTATTGCAGTAAAAGAGATATCGATTCTATCGATACTATCGATAGTATCGATAGAATCGATAGACTATCGATAGTATCGTTTTTCCTTCAACTATCGATATTGACCTATCGAGCGGCAACACTACTGCCAGCCATCTTCCTAAGGTCGTCGGTCCATCGATCTAAGGGGCGTCCTACACTACTTTTACCAAGACTAAACTTTAATTACAATATATTCACTGAAGCGATAGACTTATTCTTGAGTTGATTTGGAGAGCGCAGCATAGAACGCTCTCTAACAAGGTGCGATGAAATAGGCTGCTGCTGCAGGCAGATGGAAAAGATCCGAGGAGGAGTGGCGTGCATTGGAAGAGGCTTGAATCCAGAAATGCATTAACATGGGCTGATTATGCGGATGAATGTATTCAAGTAAGCAGTACGTCTAACCGTTATCTAGTCGCCATAGTACAAGCTCTGCTTAGTTCAGGGCTGGATAGTTGCTCTGACTGTCGGCCGAATTAACTAAATTTATTTCCACAGCTAAAACATGTCCTGACGGTAAAATCTACAAGGTCTGCGGGCCGGACGCTCAGCCCAGCTGCGCCTTCCCCCAACTGTCCTCGAAGGTCAACAATGCTACTTGCGTAGAGGGCTGCTTCTGTCCTGAAGGTCTTCTGCTGGAGGGAGGGAAGTGTATCCAGAAAGAAGAGTGTCCTTGTAGGCTGAGGAACAGGAACTTCAAGCCGGGATCGATTATACCGAAGGAGTGTAACACTTGGTAAGCACTCCCAGCGCTTGTTAACCCTACTTTCGGGGCTGCTTCTGTCCTGAAAGTATACCGCTGGAGGAAAGTAAGTGTATTCAAAAAGAGAATTCCTCTTGTAAGTTTAGGAACAGATACTTGAGGAAACTTGAAAAAAGAATGTAACTGTTTGGTTCCTTAGGTGGCAGAAGATATAGAAGTTAAAAAGCAAACTATGAGACAAAAGCATTCCTTGGAAAAGCGTCGAACAATATTGGATCTCACTTTTTTACATAATTTTATTAACAAAAACAAATTAATTTAATAAATTATTTTACAATAATATAGATTGTCCACAACTATTATGTAAATTTAGATTCAGAGCACCTCACAAGTTACCTAGAACCCAAATCGCACCTTCGGCTACACCTTTTGCCCTGCCAATGCGCACTACAAAATTAGGCTCAAGTTCATTTGTCTCCATGGTAAGCAGACTTCTGAATTGTTATGGAAAGTCGACAGATATTCACACTGTAAGTATCGATGCATCGAGCACTAGGAGTGACACCAAAGGCCCCAATACTAGTGGGCGTGATCAAGCCAGTGTAGATTACA
Source organism: Anania hortulata (assembly GCA_963576865.1). Classification (NCBI taxonomy): domain Eukaryota; kingdom Metazoa; phylum Arthropoda; class Insecta; order Lepidoptera; family Crambidae; genus Anania; species Anania hortulata. Next base: position 3,548,608 of record OY756391.1, read on the forward strand.
TAAAGCACCCTACCAAATGGCTCGATTCTAGAGGGCCCAATCTGAGAAGTAGGACGGACTTGGACCTCAAGGGTGTCTCTGTAGGCTCAGCCCTTGGCTTGAGCTGCTATCCGAAGGGTAGACGCTAAAAGGTGCTTATCTTGGACTCATTTTCCGCTAGCACGTGTCAAGCAGGCGAGTGGAAGTGCAGCCAGGTCCCTTGCGGGGCGCGGTGCAGCGCTGTCGGTGACCCCCACTACACAACCTTCGACGGACAGCGGTACGACTTCATGGGACACTGCACTTATACACTACTACAGACTGGTAACATCACTGTGGAGGTCGAGAATGTGGCTTGTTCTGGATCTATTTCTGAGGTGAGATAAGTTAAAAACCGTTGTGCAAGTAGTTATATTAATGGCAGTTACAATAGATGGTTCATCATCATCATCATTTCAGCCAAAGGACGTCCACTGCTGAACATAGACCTCCCCCATTGACTTCCAGATTGGCCGGTTGGAAGCGGCCTGCATTCAGCGTCTTCCTGCGACCTTTACCAGTAAGCGTAGCGTAGGACGTCCACCCTCAAGGTGGACAGACGACCTGGTAAAGATCGCAGGAAAGATAGTTATGTTTAAATAAACTTATTCTTTTTCTTACTCACTTATTTGTTGATACACAGCTATTTATTTTCTATTTAAAAGCAAGGTATTGATATTAGAATCTAAGAAAAACGTTTATTTATCTGTGGTGCCGATGATTTACGACAAGAATCAACTAGTAGTAGTAAGTATACCTTGACTCACTCATATGAGGATACTTGTATCCGAAAACGCTATTTTTTAAATCAGATACCAGTTCTGATATCACTATTCCCTTAGGGAAATTTACTTTTGAATAGAACATTCAAAAATGTTTAGTTCTGAAACGTGACCAACCCTGAAATAAAAATCTTCTTAATATTGTTTAGGAAATGAACCTGCCTTCTTACAAAGGCAAAGGCATGCCTTCATGCACTAAGGCCGTGAACCTCATCTACGATGGTGCCCAGATCCATCTGAAACAAGGCGGGCTGATTCTAGTCAATGGGAAAGAAGTGTCTTCGCTGCCGGTCAACGTGGGACAGATCAGGATAAGAGCTGCCTCCTCGCTGTTTGTTATTGGTGAGATAGTAATCTAATATTATAAAGATAGCGAATTGCCGAATTTAGGTGAGATTTAGACACTAATCAAGAAGAAAATTGGGTCGTGAACCACAGAAATAACAGAGGTTGCCCATGAATGGACGAAGGACAGTGGGCAGCCAGTCACACCGCTGGTCCAACGATATCATGCGAGTGACAACAAATGGGACAAACAAGATTGGCGCAGCACCGTAAGAAGTGACGTAGTAAAAAGGATAGTAATACCCAGCAGTAGGCTGATGTTGATTATATGGATTTGAAAAAACAAACTGTTTATTTTATCAAAAAAGGAGGTCTTTTTTTAATTTAAGATGGCAAAAATCTTAAAATTAAAGATTATGCAGCCTCCATTAAAGAGTTACCCTTAACTGGCTTGCATAGATAAAAGCAAGTAACTCTGGCTGTAAGTAACCTAGCTTATTTTTTTACTTACAAGTAAATATTTTTCTTACGATTTGTGTCAATGCAGACTATATGATATTCGATACGATTATATATGATTGATACTATATGACTTTAGGACACGGCCCTAATGTTAGTGCTTGTTCTCAGTACAACTGCCTCTGAAAGTGGACATATGGTGGGATGGCAACACCAGAGTGTTTGTCGATGTACCGGCCTCATTCCAGGGCCAGACCAAGGTAAGATATTAGTAATATCTGTTTTTTATTTATGATGTCCAGGTCCATGATGCTTCAGCTGAGGGCTCAGCTGTTAAACCCACGGAAAATATCAACTAGTATTTTACAGAAATTAATTGTTTCTTTGCATTAAAACATGGTAGGCTACTGCTGTTTCAAAATACCATTTGTTAAAATTTCATTCCATTTCACAATTTCCAGTATATCATTCCAGATATATCGGAAAAGTGACATTTTGGATGATTTTCATCATATTGAAGAAATATTTAATTTGGATGAAGAACGCGTCCTCTAAACAAATTTTTATCGTTTTATTTCAAGTTGTAACAATGTTTAATTGGTTTATATTTTTAGTTAACTAGAAGTAGAAGTTTAGAAGTAGGCTTCAACGTAGTAAAAGTTGGGGTAGCCCGATTGCAGTAGTCGACGAAAACGAACTTTTTCTAAATTGGCTTGGGTCTTTCTTGGCTTAGAACTTTTTCTAAAATACATTCTCTGGTATCTCGTACGTAACACAAGGATTTTAATTTCTTATTTTGTGATCATGACAATACGCTAGTTTCCTAAAAAAATCTAATAAGTCCGTCGGTTGGATTAACAGAAAATATTGGACACGTATGTTTTCTTTTCTCAATCATACAAATAATTATGAAAATATAGCAAGGCGTGATGTCAAGTGCTCACTTTGATGCGCTTTATCTTCGTAATTTTTTGTTTGATTGACAAAAGACAAAATATGGGTCCCATATTTTTTGATAATTTAACTGACGGACTAAATAGATTTTTTTTTATTGTGTGTTATATGGCACACATCTATTTATTAATTCTCCAGGGATTGTGCGGCACCTTCAACCTGAAACAAAGCGACGACTTCCTCACCCCGGAAGGTGACGTGGAGCAGTCCACCCTCGCGTTCGCGAACAAGTGGAAGACCAGGGAGTTCTGTGAGGACCTCGACACCAAAGAGCCCGATCACCCCTGCAAAGCGAACATCCAGAACAAAGAGGCGGCCGAGAAGTACTGCAGCAGGCTGAAGAGCAAGCTGTTTGAAGGTAATGTCATTTATTTATGATAGTTTGGTTAAGCCAGCGAGTGATGTAAACAAACCTTTATGTTAGCGTAACTTACAAATTGTACAAGGTGTGTAACCATAAATCGTCATGCATCTTAAAAAACACTATAAGAAATACGTATTTCATAACAGTAATGGGAATATTAATCAAAAACCTTACGTTTCTTTCGCAATCTGTATTAATTACAAATTTAATGTTTAACCAAAAATTCTAAAACCTTATATTTCATTCTCATCCTGTTGCCGCGGCTTTGCTCTTGTGAAATACATGTAATACCACTCTAAGCAGAGCAGTGATTCTGCCAATGTCGAGTGTTTTATTGATATAGACAAAGACTAAATGTATAAGAATATTAACGAATATAAAACAAAGAGATTCATGCAAACCACATTTTCAAAAATTAAATATACTAACCCTTTCTTGTCTTTACATCTTCGAAGCTTGTAAATTTGTCAAAAAACATCAAGACCTATATTCCCCAATCAAAATTATAAGACGCAATAACCGATACCAAAACAAGCTTAAAATACCTTTCACTAAACTTAAGTTATTCTCTACGGCCCCACATTCAATGTTGATTAAAATTTATAACCACGTCCCAAATTCCATTAAAAATATCGACCACAACACAAAATTTGAAAGCGAACTGAGAAAGCTTCTCATACAAAAAAGCTACTACAGCATAGCAGAATATTTTGAGGATGACTTCTACTAACAAAAAAGTAGAATTTTCACTATCATGTCTCATAAGATCAGCATGTTATATTATAATAAAATTGCAATTTAATTTAACATATTACAATATTTAATCGTTGCAACGCCCTTACACATGTACTTAAACCCCACTACTGTCAACTGTAAACCCATGTGACACGCAATAAAGATTTTGAGTTTGAGTTTTGAGTTTGACTTTAAGTGACAGATCGATCTCCACGCGGGCGCAGCCGCGGGCGAATGTTAGTAAAAAATAAAATAAAAATCTTTGTTTTTTTCGTAGAATGCCACTGGTACGTGGACGTGGAGCCGTACTACCAGTCGTGCCTGTACGACATGTGCGCGTGCGCAGGGGACGTCTCCCGCTGCCTGTGCCCCATCGTCGGTGACTACGCCATGGCCTGCGCCAAGAGCGGCGTCAAGGTGCAGTGGCGGTACAACGTCAAGGAGTGCGGTGGGTTGACACAGATACTAAAGCATCAGCAACATTACATTTAACAATGAATGCTCCATACAAATTACCTGTTTACATCGACGATTTTGTATGGAACATGTAATTATTTTTCCACGATTTCAATGTGTAGACTAGTACAAACTGTGTTTTCTTTTGTCGTACGATCGTCTCCACTCTCTATATTTAAAACTAGACTTACCGCATTTATCATCTTCAAACAAACCCCGAATAAGAAATAACTAAGTGCTAGAAGAAAGAAAATAGAGCCATTAACACTGCAACTTTATACAGCGTTTCTGCATCGTTTCAGTCAAACGTGATGCATCAGTGATGCATTTACTAATACCTGCTAATAATAACCTTTACACACACGCGCTACTTGATGTAGAGTTACGATCGCCATGTAGTTGCGACACAGTCACTTTTCGTCTAGCTGTAGTAATACAATTGCAATACAGCATCTATGCACATGCAATACAGCATCGATGCAAACGCGATACAGCATCGACCGATACAAACGCGCGTTTGCTAACACACACGCACAGCTAACTCTCGTAGTTCAATTTAAGGCACTAAATCACTAAGAACAGATTTTCATGGTAACTAATCCTCCAGCTGAAGTTGCCGGCACTAATGAAAGCGAGGCAGATGCACGGCTCGAATCTTATTGTCTAGTGGCAGCTTTTTGTCATTTTACTAGATTTAGTTTAGTGAAACGACATATCACTGTTATTTTATTAGTGTTTTCCCATATCACTAAACATTTTCAGTAATTAGCGTAAGAAACAAGAATGTTCGACATGTACCGTGATTTCCCTAGTATCCTTATTTCCCTGCAAGATATCGATACAAACGCGTATCTGCATCGATACAAACGAGCGACTGCATCGATATAGTCCGTTTTCTTTGCTAAATATTGTAAACAATTTCGACATTGCGTTTTAACGAAATTGTTCTTTCAAAAATAAAATAGACACAAAAATAGTAACCCACTGTGTGTATGTATGTATCCTTTTTATTCTTACAGTTTGTTTATTTTATTAGCAGATATTTTTGTAAAAAGACATGCCAAGATTGTTTACAATGTTCGCCAAGCAAAGAAAAACGGACTTTATAGAACTCCAGTGCACAGGCGGGCATGAGTACATGGTGTGCCCGAAAAGGCTGTTAAGTGCTAGTCGCGCGTCTTTATCCCTGCAAAAAGTCGCAGAGTGTAATGAGTCTAAATTCAACGTGTACAGAATTCCAGTACACAGGCAGGAGTACACGGTGTGCATGGAAAGGCTGTCAAGTGCTAGTGTAGCGATGCAGTCGCGTGTTTGTATCGCGACAAGACGCAGAGTGTAACGAGTCTAAATGCAACGGTTACAGAACTCCAGTACACGGGCGGACAGGAGTACCTACACTGTATGCCCGAAAAAGCTGTTAAGTGCTAGTGTAGTGATGCAGTCACGTGTTTGTATCGCAAAAAGTTGCAGAGTGTAATGAGTCTAAATGCAACGTGTACAGAGCTCCAGTGCACGGGCGGGCAGGAGTACACGGTGTGCGCGGACAGCTGCGAGCGGACCTGCACGGACGTGGCGCTGGCGGCCGCGGGGCACTGCCGGCCCTGCTGCGTCGAGGGCTGCGCCTGCCCGCCGGGGGAGGTACGACACTACTACTACTACCTACTTTGGATTTACTACTAACTAGCTTTTGCACGTGACTTTTCTGCGTTGACCTTCATCATCTTAATTTTGCCTTAGTTTTAACAAATTACAGACGAACAGGAGATATAGGGACCTTAACAAAACGTATTTCATGCTGCACCTAGTGAAAGCTAATGAAACAGTATCACTTATCTCTTTTGTTGCTTCAGTTTATGATAAGTCTCCAAAATTTGCATCAAATCTTCTTCGACATCTTCATCTGACTTTTTAGTCAAAAGTTTATCCATTTGACACGACTGAACACTTTGAATGCTCTCGGAACAATGACCCTAGAAACTGCCTGTGTCGTGGCCTCGATGTCGATCTGGTGTCGATTCGTTGCGTTGCATCTCGTTTTAAATGTATGTTTCCGCCTCTAACAATGAATGCTCCATACAAATTAACTGTTTACATTTTCTGCGTTGACCTTCATCATCATCATTTCAGCCACAAGATGTCCACTGCTGAACATAGGCCTCCCTCAGTGATTTCTAGATTGGCCGGTTGGAAGCGACCTGCATCCAGCGGCGTCCTGCAACCTTTACCAGATCGTCTGTCCACCTTGTGGACGCAACGGATTAGCGAGCTGAAATGGCAGTGGGCGGTGCTCATAGTACTCAGAACTGACGGCCGATGGGACAGAAAGATTTTAAAATGGAGGCCACGTACAGGCAAACGTTGACTTTACCCGGATATCCTATGTAGGAAAGTATCCTATGTGTTAATCCAGGCCATGGTCTATCTGTATGCGAAATTTCATCAAAATCTGTTCAGTAGTTTTTTGCGTGAAAGAGTAACAAACATCCATACGCGACCACATACAATGTTCTTCCACAGACCGCGATCAGACGCTGTGTGGGCCGCACGACGCATGTTTCCGCCCACCGTCTAACGTCGTCCTACGGCTGAAATAGTGATGATGATCATTATTATTATTGTAAATGTTAGTCTGTCTGTAAGGTGTTTATTATAAGGGTCTTGTATAATAATGTCATCTGTAATAATTATTAGGCCTTTTTGGCACATTTATATTTATATGCTTATCCTCAGTTTACTTATAATACTACGTAATTAAAATGTATCTAAGTTTATAATGTTGTGCCATAAAAACTGGGTTCCGAATTCTTCCAAAACTTTTCCACTGTTTTTATGGTAGTCTTAAACCTTCAAATCAGTCCCTAGTTCTAATTTGTGGACTGACTTTCTGAATAAGGGTGGTTCGTTACAAGAACTTTATCTGCGGGATCAATATCGAAATCGCAAAGCGACTTTCGCTTCACAACTATTGATCAGTTATTATGGGTTGTGTAATAATATCAACCTATTTTTTGAGATTTCAGCAAACATATTACAGCAGTAGAACACTTCTTTTATAAAAATGAGGTTACCCTAAAATTATCCAATTGCATTTGTTTTTATCGAATTGCACTTATGTTAATTCAATGTTAAATTGTCTCCATAAATAATTTGTTTGTAGCTTATGTTGCCAAGCTTTACGTAAATTTTCTCTGTAGGTTCTCAATGACAATAACGCATGTGTGCCGAAGGGGCTATGCCCCTGCAACCACAAGGGGATGAAGTTCGATGCCGGCTACAAAGAAGTCAGGCCGGGCAGGCGCGAAAGGGAACTCTGGTATGATCTTTCTGTATATTACGGCTAAAAGATATTGCACACCGTTTGGCACTTCAACGTCAAATTGCTTTTGTAGGATATACTGAAACCCCAGAAAATCTAATAAAATATTTGATGTCTATTTGTCAAATGCTGCAAATGTAAATGTTCCCCTTGATATATGTTTTTCAATTTTAATACTAACTTGTTTTTTTAACGAATTTACAAAGTACTTGCAGTGACGGCTTTACACTTGTATTATTGTATCAACACTTGTAGTTCGCAATGTATTCTATAGAGGCGCTACACAAGTTTCCATACAAAAAAATAGAACCCCATCGTCTCTGTAAACGTGTAAAATCATTGAAAAATTCAACATATCTTCCAAGTTAGCACATATTAAAAGGTTAACTATACTTTTAAACTAACTACTACTACTTATATTATTGTATCAACACTTGTAGTTCGCATTGTATTCTATAGAGTCGCTGCACAAGTTTCAATGCAACAAAAGAATCCTATCATCTCTGTAAATACGCGTACTCTTAAAAAAAAACTTCTAATAGTTATCTCCGTAAACACGTAAACTAATTGAAAAATATAATATTTCTTCCAAGTTGGCACATATTAATAGGTTAACTATAACTTTAAGGCCCGATTTTCAAACGGCAGATAACTTTTATCCGACGAATAAAATTGACGTTGACATATTTTCTATACGAAAACTGTCAACATGACAAACTTTTATTTATATTATCTATTTTTACAACTATTTTTACAGGTATAAACCTAATACAATAGTGTTATATAATTTATTAGATGGAGTTACTAATAATAAACAGAGCAGTCTTTGTAAATTTATTCAGGGAACAGTGAAACAGGTAGATTTTCTCCGCTATGCTATTAAGGGATGTCAGCGCTCTCGTCAGCTCAAATTTAAATTATTGTTCAAATAAAAGTTATCTGGGTATTGAAAAATCGGCCTTTAATCAAATCCAAGTTGTGGTTCAGTACATGCGTGGGCGCACGCTGGGAGTGCGTCCCGGCGACGCAGGCGGACATTCAGAACTACCCGCCCGCCGAGGACCTGCGCGCCAACTGCAGCGCCGCCGACCGCATGGAGTTCACCGCCTGCATGATCGCAGAGCCGCTCACTTGCAAGGTTTTATAACTAGCGTAGACTATAACAGCATACTTTTATATTTTTTGCATTTACAATAATGCTAGTTTATTATATCAGAGATAATATTTTTACTTAATTTTTTTTATCGGTCATGACCAGTGATCGGAGTAGGTAGATTGATTTGATGTACTTTGGTAGTGCTAGCGAAATATAGAATGCCTTTTTTTTCAAAAACGGATACCAAGAAATTCCGGAACCCAGGAGGCATGTCCATATTAACATCAATGTTTAAGATGATTGACCCCAAATCAATCTACCTACTCTGATCACTGGTCATGACTCAGATACAAACACTTGTGCTCATCACACAAAAAAGTACCTCTTGCGGGGATTCGAACCCAGGATCGCTTCATCGCCTGGCTTTGTAATCCGGAGCGGAAACCTCAAATATCGAAAGAATTCCACCATAGGTACTAGACGATATTAATTAAGATTCGGAGCCAGACGCTTTAGTAATAACTTAAAGTTTTTTAATACTTTTTAATGGAGTATGGCCCAAACCACCTGATAGTTGCGGTATCCTGTGCCCTGCAGTATATAGGGACGTATACAGGGTTACATTGCAAAGGGGTGCCAAATTTAAAAAATAAGATATAGGTAACAATATAAAGAAGCGTCTTAATTGTTATTATTTTTAATAATCGTATATTAGGAACAAAAATTACTTTAAAATATCCGAAATTAAAGTCAATAGAGAGACTACGAAAGCCGCGCGATCATTCATTAAAGACGTAGGTACAGTAAGCCAACAAGGACTACATATTTTTCATAAATGAGCTAAATTATCCACGCGTACGATTTTCAACAGAGGATAGAAATAATTAAATTTTCTAAAAAAATCTTGTTCTTTGCATAGTTCGATTAAGTTACTGATTCTGAGCCACTCCTGAAGATTTGGCACCCCTTTGCAATGTAACCCTGTATAGGCATACTTTTTTTTACACTTAGAACATGCACCTGCCCCCCTCAATGACCACGGTGGAGTGCCGGCCGGGCTGCCAGTGCAAGGCGGGCTTCGTGCTGGACGCGGGCGCGCGGCGCTGCGTGGCGCGCGCGCACTGCCCCTGCCACCACGGCGGCCGCAGCTACCCCGACGGGCACACCATGAAGGAGGACTGCAACCAGTGGTGAGGGTTCATTTATCATCATCATTTCAGCTGTAGCACGACCACTACTGAACATAGGGCTCGCCAGAATAGGTTGACACTACCAATCAATTGACATACTTTTTATGAGCTGTCAAAACGTACCTCTTCCTTAGAATTTGTATGGCAATAGCGGACAGTGACGTCACTGTTTACTAAACTCAACTGACTATCTATTGATTAGTTTTAAAGCAATTTAAAATCTATTTCAAGAAACAATTAAAAATAATAATTGAATAAATTAATTAAATAAGGTGTTATTCAAAAAAAGAAGTGTCTCGGAATTGTTTATGAATGGTGTCAACATCCCAAATGGATGATTTTTTATAAGGCCAATGCTGGTGCTTGTCATGTTGAGCGATTTAAATATAATATGGTGTATAGAGATTTAGAAAATCTGAATGTGGCCATCTACTTTTGATGCTGATCGACCATTTATCATTCGGCTACCCTATTTTTATTTTATTTTAGGTCAGTATGAGTGGTAACGATCAGTGTAGTGGTTCGGTAATTTGCACATATCCAATACTTATTGCTTTGCATTCGCCGCAGTTACAATAGGAATTTTCAGACTGGACATATTTGCATTTATTCGTGGTGGCAGCTACCAGGACGGGTACGCTATGAGGAAAAACTGCAATCAGTGGTGAGTGCCCGTTTATCATCATCGTTTCAGCCGTAGCACACCCACTGATGAACATAGGCCTCCTCCAGTGACTTCCAGATTCTTCTCTTCTTCTTCAGCATATGTGTTTCGTCCACTGTTGGACATAATATGCCTCTTGAAGCTCACTCCAGCTAGCACTTAATGCACCGATTCTTGTCTAGGTCGGTCCTGCCATCTTTGTTATATCATCTGACCATCTGACTTGTGGTCTGCCAACACTTCGTCTTCCTGTGCAGTGGCTCCATCTTTCGTCGTCTCTACGGCATACGTGGCCTGCCTATTGCCATTTCAGTCGTGCCACCTTTCTGCCGACGTCGGTAACTTTGGTGCACTGGCGGATAAAATGGAGTTTCGTACTTTGTCACGTAGAACGATTCCGAGCATTGAGCGTTCCATGGCCTTTTAGGTCTATCCCTTAGAGGAATATCACATTACTCAAAAAACTTTAAAAAAATGCAACAATGACGATTCAGTACCAAAGCTGCACATCTGCGACTCCGATCCAATGAGGTGTCCGACAGGGCGTTTCATTATCGCCTAAGCTCTTTACCAACACCATTGAAGACATCTTTAAGACATGAACCCATTGAGTCTACTCCCAGATTGGCAGATTGGAATAAATGTGGACTAGCGGCTGTCAAATTTTTTTTTTTCTAGTCCGATTCACCCGCTAGGAAAAAGCCCGACAGCGGTCCGACCTGTTTTGGCAGTTCCGGTCCCGTCGGTGTCACCACTAGCGGGTTCGCAGTTTGGTAGGATACCTTACCCACTCGACACTAGCCTGATCACGCCCGCTAGTATGGCGCCTGATACATACGAGCCCACACCCGGCCGAGTCGCGGCGATCGCTAGTGGGACGGACCTAGGCTGAGCGCCTTCAGCGCTCGCTACAACTGTCCAGTAAAGCTAATAAGGCTTTCCTCAAAATCTACAAACGAGGTCCATCTAAAAAAAAAAAACAAATTAAATTCGTTACTTTAACTCTCATTTTTGGCGCCTAAAAAATTAAATATCGAGTAATGCATGTCGAGACTTTAGTGATAGGATGCCATGTTTACGGCCTTTTAAACTGCTCAAAGACACTTGCCTTTTTAAAAAATGTTCTGTAACCTGTTTATGTATATACATAGCACATTTTGCAAACTTTATGGGCAAAGTTCGAGGTTCGATTCCCAGTACTGATTATTACAGAAAGAGTACACATCTAAATAAGCTCGGGTCTGAGTGTGCTGGGCGACGCACCCGGCAAAATTCACTGACTGATACCTCGTCGTTATACAAGGATGTTAAATCTTTGCTTTGAAACCATGGCAATATGTGTGTTATGTGGCGCATACTTATTAATAAGTATTGCTTTAACTTATTGCAGCTAAGTCATACAATTTTGGCAGTCACGTTATAAGGACCCGGTTAGGCACAGTATTTAGGACTGAAGCAGGACGACTCGAGCTCAACACACAAACACACGACCTCCGTAGCCGTAGCCTACCGGACTTGGTGTCGCTATCCCTGGGGTCCCGGGTTCGATTCCCGGTCGTTCTGTGTAGAAAAATAACTTTTCTATATTGTCTAGGGTCTGGGTCTAGGGTTGTGGTACCGTCGTTGTTCTTTATTTCTGTAACAGTGTAAGTGCTTTTGGCTACTTCCATAGGATCAGAGCAATATATGTGATGTTGTCCATTTTTTTCTTACTTACTTAATTTTTTATTACTTGTTCCTTGCGAGATTCGAACCCGCGACCGCTTGGTTATGTAGTCCGAAGCGCAAATCACGAGACCGTCTCGGTCTGGACTGGATGTCCTTGATTTACTCCCATTGTAAATTCATTGATATTTTTAAAAAAAATAGTGATTTGTAATAGATATGACCAGTTCAATTTGGTATTTTGGTAATATGGCACCTGCAGTAATTTTGCAGAAGCATTCGAAACAAAGCAAAAAGTATAATTATATCTCCTCTAATATTTATTTATTTATTCAAAGAACAGACAGCTTTTCTCTATCTCTTAAGTGTAATAATCATGTTATCAACACATTAGCCACAGAAGTTTCCAACTTGAAGATTTACATAGCGAAGACTTATGAAAAAGGTAAGTTTTATACATGCTGATGTGCATTGTAGGTTATTGTTTGAAAGAAAGAAAAACTATATAATGCAAAGTACCCATAATGAATGTACAGGCAAATTAATATACAGACAAATATGCTGGGTCAACTTGCTTAACAGATGAATATAACCACGAAGTTTCTAGCAAAGAATTATCGTTTTTAACTAAGAATTATGTTAATCGAGTTTGTATACCTTGTTTATTTATATGTTTACTGCTTGACCTACATATAGTGAAAGGTAAACATGGGTGCAAATGGCACAGTCGGCAACATGCGCACTATTTTAAATACATACTTGCTAATGCTGCAATGGAACATTAATTTCGCCGCTACACTCACCGGGGGGCGTAGCTCAGATGGTAGAGCGCTCGCTTAGCATGCGAGAGGTACCGGGATCGATACCCGGCGCCTCCAACTTATATCAGACAGTTGTAGTTTTTGTATTTTTTTTTCATATCAATTGTCTGGTATATTTTTTCTATTTCAGTTTGTCATATAAATACTTTTTTTTTTCTAGTAAAAGTAGTAAAGAATAAGTATTAAGTACATAATCCCTTAAAGTACGAGTAGATTTAATACAAAAACGATTCAAAGTAAATATTATTATTTTTAATTTAGCCAATTACAAAATACTTAAACAGATGAAAAATTCAAATCTTATCTTATCAACTTTAAAATTATTACTTAATTGTAGTATTTTTTTAGAAAAAAAATATTCACAAGAAATTGATTTTAAAATAAAAATTTTTTTTGATCTGATCTGATGATAAAGCCAGGAGGTGGACAGTATGAATGGCTACCAGTAAAACCTTTGTGTTGTCATTTGATTCAATTTGACGATCCCTTACATGAAGTATAAGTGAGAAAGTGACTTTAATAATTTGGATACAATGATCCGTTACATTAGAATAGGGTCAAAGTGACTATTTTATTTATTCATGTTGGTATTTTATAACCGGCCAAGTGCAAATTGCAAAAAATATACCTTTGTTAGACATCGAATACCAGGCTAGTGCTTTTCCTACTAAGCTACACAAGACGTTAGCGACGTTTTTCAAGTGTTAAATTATCTTAGATATAGCTAGCACAAACTAAAATTGGATTTTATTTCTATTGTTTTATTATTAAAGAGGCCATAGAATCACACACTGTAAAAATCCAATCCAAGATACATCCTTATGTCAGGCGGACACACTGACTGTTCAGTGGACCCATAATAAGGGTCCCGTTGGCAGCCTTTGGGTACGGAGACCTAAAGAAGTATCCTTATGAGACAGCGGAGCCTTATAGTAAAAAGGTACTTTTTTGGGTACGGGACCCCTAAAATCTATACTAATAATATAAAGCTGAAGAGTTTGTTTGTTTGTTTGTTTGGTTAAAACGCGCTAATCTCAGGTCCTACTGATTCAAATGGAAAAACAATTTTTTTGTTGGATAGTTTTTTTATCAAGGAGGGTAGTAGAAGAATCTTATATATAAAATTCTCGTGTCACAATGTTCGTTCCCGTACTCCTCCGAAACGGCTTGACCGATTCTCATGAAATTTTGTGAGCATATTGAGTAGGTCTGAGAATCGGCCAACATCTATTTTTCATACCCCTAAAGACCACGCAGACGAAGTCGCGGGCAACAGCTAGTAGGCTATAATATACCATCACGCTATGACTAAAAGAGAAAGTCCTATCAACTCTCGCTCGATACAGATTAAATAAATTAAAAAAAACCCGACTGCAACTAAATAAAAGGTGAACTAAAAGGACGAAAATAAGATTTAATTTGCGGCAGGAGGCATCAAAACCATCTGCATTTTGTAATTAAGTTTCTTAGTCTATATTTTTGTATGAAAGTCTTGTATTAATGTTGGCATTTAATTCGTGTAGCAGGAGTCGTATCATGTAATTGTATTGTAATGTCATTAAAATCTTGTTTTCGTCCTTTTAGTTAGTCACCTTTTATTTAGTTAACTTTTCTGCAGTCGGGCTTATTGATTTTTTAAATTTATTTGCGACTTATTAGTTTAGTGTTCAAATATCGCAGACGTGTACGACACGATGTAAATATGAATCTAACAACACCTTTGAAGCTAAAATCCATCGAGCCGTTCAGGCTGCAGAGCGTGACAAACATTTGAATTTGGCGCCAAGAATCCGCCATTTTGTTTTTTTTATTTCTTTTGATATACCCAGTTTCACTCTCACAGTAAATACGAATCTTACGACACCTCTCAAGCTAAAATCCATCGAGCCGTTTAGGCCACAGAGCGTGCCAAACAATTATACATACATACATACATACTCTCGAAAAACATAACTCTCCTTCCGGCGCAATCAGATAAAAATGGCGGACATGTCGGAAGAATCATATGACATTTCTACTGTATACGATATGTGCTCCATGTGTGATACATACTAATCAATTAACTGATTCCATATTGTGGTGATCAGTGAATGCAAGAGCGGCAACTGGTCGTGCACCACCCGTGCGTGCCCCGGCATCTGCGCCGCGTGGGGCGACTCTCACCTCAACACGTTCGACGCGGCCGAGTACGACTTCGAGGGAGTCTGCACCTATCTGCTGGCTAAGGGAGTCATGGATTCTAATGACGGATTCGACGTTGAGATACAGGTTGGTGGGTTTTTGCTGAATATTTCCTGCAATTTTTAAATAGGGACACATAAAAACTCTTAGAATTTTCTTTTTTTTTTTTACTTGAAGATTTTGGGCCTTGTAAGGTTTACTCCTGTAGGCTATTTTACTTTCCTCGTACCAAATAATACTCAAAATAATAAAATTTAATATTCTGAACCGAACATAAAAAAAAGTGTATCATTTTAATTCAAATGTTCCCGCGATCAAAAAAAAAAGGTTAACTTTTAACTTTTTTAATGTTAAAATGGCTTTTAATTTTTGTTGTTTAACTTTAGTACAAAGTTTAAAGAATAAAAAATAAGTCGATCAGTCAATTAAAAGACTGTTTCTATGTTACAGCTTAGATCCCTACACAAAAAATTCAAATTTCTGATAATTCTTCAAATCAGTTGACCTGATTATGACTATTAAGTCTTACGAATAAATGTCACACATTTCTGTTTTTATAGAATGTACCATGCGGTACCACCGGAGCGACTTGTTCCAAGTCAACAACCCTGAAGGTGGGTGGTGGTGGCAACCAGGAGATCGTGTCGCTCACCAAAGACGCGCCGCTGCCTGATACCTCAAAGTTGAAGAGGTATTCAATAAATAATTTATTTCAACAATCACACTAACTGACGTACTTTTTATGAGCTGTTAAAACGCGATATCCCAATAGCAGTTTTATAGGAATACCTAATTGGGACGTCACGTTTATATAGAGTAAAACGAAGTCAAATTACTAAATATGTATTGATTTTAAAGTGATTAAAAATCGATCTTCGCTAATAATTAAGAATGATGAATGAAATACTTTACAAAACCCCTCCTCCAATCCGCACTATGCCCGCCTGGTGGAGTATGGCCCAAACCACCTCCTAGTTGAGGTGAGGCCTGTGCTCTGCAGTGGGACCTATATAGGCATACTTTACTTTTTTTTTACTATGAATGAAATAATGTCCTTTACCCTTCGAAACCCGGTGGCTCTCGGGAGAGCCAGGGCAAAAAACCGTAAATACCCGATGGCCCCCCAAGGAGCCAGTAGGACTACACCCGAAAATGCGCCAAATTTGTATAAATTTAAGCAGTTTATTGACTTGAATTGAATGCCAAACCATAGACAATTTAATAAGCCTTCAAATGATACCAAACAATGTAGTGACTTGAAAAGCAGTGTTTCAAATTGCCAGTTATTTGGTCGGCATCCTAACTGTGCACTACAACTAGTGAAAAATTGTGTTTTTACTGCAAAAAACTTAAGTATTTATAGAAATATTATAATTTTATACATTTTACAGCCTAAATACACATGAATATAATTGTTTAGTCAGTGTAAATAAGGAATAAACAACAAAATAATATAAGATTGAGAGGTTACTTGGACACTGTTTTTGTAATGTAAATCTAACACGTTTTTACAAGTTTATAATGATACTGATTTATTTGATTGCAAATTTTGTCAAGAATCTTAGAGTGTATTTATTTTTAATAATTTATATTGTAAAAATGATTCATTTTTTCAAAAACAGTTTGGAAGTTAATAAAGTATTATTTTTAAGACATGTTTTTTTAGAATTAAGTGTGAATAATGTCATCATCCCAATTATCTAGCCCCAAACTAACCAATACTGTCGTATTAACTGCTCTGTATATCATAGACTAGACTTTGGATACTGAGATATAACAAACACACGTGATAAATCTAGTATTATTTTGTTAAAAAATAAACATTATCATATACTTATTATTATTAGACGACCGTCTGGTGTAGAGGTTCGCGCTCCGGACTACAAAGCCAACGGTTGTGGGTTCGAATCCCGCAAGGGTAAAATGTTTGTGTGATGAGCACGAGCATTTGTACGTAAGTCATAGATTTATTAATGTGTTTAAGTATGTTTATCCGTTATCTAGTCGCCATAGTCCAAGCTTTGCTTAGTTTGGGGCTAGCTAATTGGTGTGATTGTGGAAACTATTAATATTATTATTTTGTGTTATTCTTTGTTTAGAATAAAGCTTCGCATAGCGGGTGCGTTTGTATTCCTAGACGTCCCATCTCTAGGAGTGAGTCTGCAATGGGACCGAGAGCTACGTGTCTATGTCAAAGTCGATTCAGTATGGCGAAACAGGGTAAGAACATTTGAACTAAGTCTAATTTGTTCTTCATTTTGGGGCTTACCTTGTTATAACCCGATCTGATAAACGGAATTTGAAAATTAGAAAATGCGTCATTTCTAGCCACTTCTCACTCACTCGATAATGTGCAAGTGAGAGATTAATAGAGATAGCTAATGCAAAAATATCTTCAAATAATTTGGTTACACTTGCGCACGCTACTGGGAAATTTTGCTCTTAGAAACTTGTTTGGCTACCGGTTGACTGGTATGAAATGTTTCTTGCCATTAAGTTCGCCATTTGTATTTTAAATATAAAACAACTGCTCCATATTTATTTTTCTTTCAACTTCGAGCTACTTTAGAATGAGAGAGAGAGAGAGAGAGACAGAAAAGCAATGTTTCGCCTTACGACACAGATGTGGCCCGAGTATCCTAAGGAGACCATGCTTAATGATCTTTTAGTGATTCTTTAACCGTTGTATCACATATGATGCATAACAATGATTTCCCTATTGTATCTTCTTGGACAGGGCATGGAATAATGAATACTTTAATCATAGGTGAAAGGTCTCTGTGGCAACTTCAATGGTGACCAACGTGACGACTTCCAAACGCCCTCTGGTGGTGGGCTTCCAGAATCATCTGCTTTGGTGTTTGCTGACTCTTGGAAGCTGAAACCTACGTGCCCTAAACCTCAAGAAGTATCGGTAAGTTAATAAATTTGGTATGGTAGATGATTATAATGTATACTCATTTACCCTAAGGTATAATAAGTATTGAAGTATAAGTACAAAAAAATGCTATCCTTAAAATTTAAATTTTGTATAGGTTTTGACAATAGGGATGACGACAAACTTTTTTTTATTCGCCTATCATGTAGATTATCAAAAAATACATCATAAAAGTATTACAGAGATATCTTAATTTGAAATGTCGTATGATCTTACGCTTAGGTACAATTTTTATTTAGAATTGACGTCACAACCTTTGACGCTCTTTATTTTTGTCATTTAGATTGACAAGAGAATAATAAGAGGTAAATAATATTTGATAATGTAACCGACGGACTAAGGGCCGATTTTCCAATAGCAATAGAAAATGTGTCAAAGCGTCACTTTTATTCGTCGGATAAAAAATATCTGGCTATTGAAAAATCAGCCCTAAATATACTTATTTTATTTTCTTTACTCAGTCGTCATCTCTATTCATGGCATATTTTTATATTTTTTTTTTACAATTTGTGCTTAAGTAGTAGGCTTTTGAAACCACACGCTTTACATTTAGCGACCATACTCGCCATTTTATTTTCAATTACTAGGACTACTGCCAAATTCGTCCCGAGCGTAAAGACTGGGCGTTAACCACTTGCGGCGCCATGAAGCGGTACCCGTTCACCCTGTGCGCGGCGGAGGTGCCGGCCGCGGCGTACATGGCGCGGTGCGAGCGCGACGCGTGCGCGTGCGACGCGGGCGGCGACTGCGCGTGCGCGTGCGCCGCGCTGGCCGCGTACGCGCACGCGTGCGCGCTGAGGGGGGTCACCTTTAACTGGAGGACTCAGTTGATGTGCCGTGAGTTGGTTGATTATTGTTTTTACAGACTTTTTGTTTAGATTTATAAAGGTACACCAACAGTGGGACATACAAAAAAAGTTTCATTTCATTTGTTTCTTTTGTTTTTTGTTTAATGTATGACCATACCACGCATAGCTTTGTGTAGGGACGTTCAATTATGATAATGTTTTTTTTCTTGTGTGGATAGGGAAAACTTTAAAGTGGGCCCCTTTATACATTGTACCAGCTTGCGTAAATAAAGCGATTAAAGCGATGTTTCGTGATACATTTACGATAAATATTATTACATTTTTATTTTATAAGTAAGCTCTTGTTTTAGAAGTAAACTATAACTCACATTTGCAAGTCGTGGCAGCCTGTAACTGAATCTACACTTAGCTCATATTTTAAACCTGTTACTTGTTAATTGTATCATTGGTGTAAGATTTGTTGGTTGCTCCTATTAAATAAATAAATAAATAAATATCGGCCACTCTTCTTCTCGTGTCGATGACAAATCAGTAAAATTTTTGATGACTAGTATTTTGCCACACAAATCGCACTATCGGTGGCGCATAAAGGTCTTCGCGTAACTCCGACCGACTTCTTTTTTGTAAAAAGTTTTTGGTCTTAATTATCTAGCCACATGACGATGCTACGTATACTCTAAATGTAGCGATGCGAGAAAAACGAATGAAGACGTGATTCGGTTGCGGACTGACCATCATCTTCTTGATGTAGTAGTAAATTATATTGTCTACGTTGATGATAATTTTAGTCGGTAGATCAAAATGCATATATTTAACGTCGCCCCCAGCGATGCAGTGCGACGAGGAGTGCTCTAACTACGACGGCTGCCTGTCGGCCTGCCCGCTCGAGACCTGCGACAACACCAACGACTACGCGGACATGAAGGGCGACTGCGCACAAGACGTCTGCGTCGAAGGTACGAGAACCAAACACACCACACACACCTTTGACTGCTATTCTTTGTTGACTACACAAACAAGAAAATTAAAGAAACTAGTCCTTTTTTGACTTGTATGTTATGCTGATGTAGATAGCGATGATTTAGTTTGAGTCCTGATCTGTCCCTTTCTGTTGTACTAACAGAAAGTGCACAGGGCTAAGAAGAAACGAGACAAAACAGTGCGTTATACCAGATTTTATAGACTGTTTTTGTTTTTTATAAATGAGGGCATAAAGAAGTCGAGATATAATATCTATTCTTTTTTTAAGAAAATAAAACTTTTTTTTTATTAATATGTATTACGTGATGTTCAGACAGACCGGCCAAGAATGTACTGGGATTTAAAATTTCTCTCTGTACAGACAACAGCTCGTCAACCTACCTACCTACTAATTTTCTCAATCGATATTGATCTCTTCGTGTCGGACTTAAAGTTGAAAATCGGTTGAATGAACTTTAGCTTTTTGGGTGAGTTGATCTGCCGTTGTGTGAACAATGTGTAGAAAAAAACTTGTACATAACTAAGAAAAAATTATATTTTGTTAAAAAAAATACAAAAGGAGTTATTTCAAACTTCCCAAAATAAAGAAACACCCTGTATCATAGAATTTTCCATCAAACAAGCCATAATTCTCTATTTCCTAGGTTGCAAACCTAAAAAGCCATGCCCAGAAGGCCAAGTGTACAGCAACAACAGTCTAACCGAATGCGTTCCCCGCGCGAAGTGCCGGCCCGTCTGTATGACACTGCCTGACGGGACACAGTTGTTCGAGGGAGACGTCATAGAGCAGGACGACTGCCACACTTGCCACTGTTCTAAAGAACAACGAGTCTGCACTGGCCAGCCGTGTTCTACCGAGTCGGTAAGTCACTTAAGGGGAAACCGACGAATTTGATAGATACATTACAAGAAAAGGTTTTTGGTTGGCTAAGTAAGAGAATCCTTAATTGGTGTATCTTTCATTTTGTATTTTGTATTTATCCATGTCATCATCATCATCATCATCATTTCAGCCATAGGACGTCCACTGCTGAACATAGGTCTCCCCCAATGAGTTCCAGATTATCCATGTATAACTGTATATTTCCCAAATATTAATAAAATAAAAACGTCAACTTATCTGTATGTCACTCACGAAGTGATACTCACTAGAAAATATATATTTGGATACAGAGATAGTAGAGTAGAGCAAGACGACTGCTATTACCAGAAACCATTCTGGTATCGATCATAGTATTTATTCCGTTAGATTTTAATACGGTTTAAAAGTACTGCTATTTCTTTTATAATTGCTTATATGTCAAAATGACCTAATTTGCAATTTTCTAAAAGTCCTATATTTTGGCGCTTTTGACATGTATGGTAAATTAGAGTCTTAGAAGTGGCAAAGACAATAATAGTTTTGGGTTTTAGTACTCATGAAGTATCGGAAATGTCTTTAAAGACCTGACGTAAACATCAAAACCTTATTAAAAAGATAACACAATTGTATGATATTTTAAATTTTGTATTTTATTTATACTATTCAGGAACCATACACCGATTTGACTAGCCCGAAACCTCACGACGAGCCATTGAAATGCGTGGACGGCTGGACGGCGTGGGTGAGCAAGCACACGCCCGAAGCGTCATCTAACGGGGACTCCGTGGAGAAGGAACCTCTGCCGGAACTCCAGGACTTGGTATGTAATACTTGATGGTTATCAAAAGTGAGAGACAAATCGAGCCGTTGGTAGGCCACCAGACGGCATATTCCAGGTTTTACTTGATAGCACTAAGTGCCCTCAGGTCGCCGCGGTTAAGTTATTCTACAATGATATACTTACGCAAGTGCGCTTATTAGATAGTAAGTCGCCTGGCCACGTTCTGTTCGCTTGAAACATCGTGAATTAAGAGTTTTTCTTTATTCTTTTTATTTATCGACTTTGTAATAACATTTTATACGTTGTTAACCTCCATTTTGGATCACTATATAAATCCAACTGACAATTCTAGCCACCCTACGTTGCCGCTGTTTTTTTTATTTACATTAATGCTACCATCAAAAGCTATCGAGTTTTTCAAAACTCGAAATAAGCACCCAGGTGGGTCGAAAACATTCAAGTCATAGCAGATGCAATCGGCTCAGCCTAGATATAATCGTTGTTAGAAATTAAGTACTAACATAGGTTAAATTATTGTTACTAACAAATTGGGCCTTGTTGTCATTAATAAAAATTTGAATTTGAATAGAGATCAATGGATCAAGGCAGACAGTCTCTAGGCTTGGCAAACGCGCATACCTATATACCTATACGTCTATATTGCAGCGTGGTAGGAATACCTTAAATTTCGAGTTATGCGATAGACAGATAGACTTGTATTTTTTAATAGATATTGTATGCTCAATGGAGAGGAGGGTATTATCCAAAAGTAACTTGATACACGTTGCGGATGGCGATCCTAAATACTTTGTGATCATAAGGGTATAAATTTCACAAAGAAATAGATAAACGACGGTATTTGGTTCACCTCGCAATTATTATTATTAAATACAGCCCTGAATGACAGCGACCAAGATTACCTTCATCGCGACCCTTATTCAAATTAAACAAGTACATTTATAAAGTTTTCTTTGTAGAAAATCGGCTCCCCAATGTGCAACAAAGAAATGATGACGAACATCGAGTGCCGCACCCGAGTGAACCACGAATCCCCCAAACAGACCGGACTCAACGTCGAGTGCAGCCTGGAGCGCGGCCTAGTGTGCCGGGAGGTCGGCACCACCTGCCCCGACTTCGAGATCAGAGTGCTCTGCGAGTGTGGTCAGTATTTTTAAAATATACATTCTATTTTTCTATTCATTCATTCATTCATGTCATTACAGTTCTCTGCTGGACGTAAACCTCCCAAAGAGCGCCAAAGAACACGATCTCCCGCCTTTTTCATCCATCCATTGCCAGCCTTCTTTCTAAGGTCGTCGGTACATTGAGCTGTGGGGGGCGTCCTACACTAATATTACTATTACTCTTAACAAATTCCTTCACTTATTCTAACCCATCCTAACCCATCTGCGTTTTTAAAGACAGCGCTTTTTGACTATACCACGAAACTGGAAGATGTAAAAGAAATCTGTGTTATTATAGAATGTGTGCAGTGGCTATTTATTGTTAAATCTAGTTTAGGCAGTTAAAATAAATATCTTCGTAGCATATATGCGATGTAAAGTTACCAAATATATTTCACAGAGCCATTCCAATGCCTGAACGCGTCCCATCCGAACCACCAGCACCCGACCGACTGCGACAAGTTCTATGAATGCACTCCTGACATGCTCAACCCTGGCAAACCCCATGCTGTACTCAAGAGTTGCAGCCCTGGCACTCTGTACAACCCTGTGACGATGATCTGCGACTGGCCAGCGGCGGTCATAGCCGTGAGACCTGAATGTGGACCGACTACAGTTGAAACTAGTCCAGCCACTACTAAGATTACTACAGTTGCACCTACATCTCCTACTACTCAAAGTAAGTCTAATATCGTTGTATAAACGTAGTCTTCTTAAGGTCTTATAACACACTCTCTTTATGCTTTGTACAATCCTGTGGCTATGATCTGCGCCTGTCAGCCAATCCAGCGGTCATCTTTAAGATACATCTTGTGTCATGGCCTGACCATTCTCTCTTCAGCCTGCCTAGCATGAGCACTAAAAACACAATATGATATGATATGATATAGCGAAATATCTACACCAACTTTAAAAATATGATAGATTTAGCCGCCATTTTAATTTTTTGTCGAAACAGCGATCATAATATGTGACGGCGATTCAACATGGCGGCTATATCTATCATATTTTTACAGTTGGTGTCGATATTTTGCTATATCATATCGTGTTTTTAGTGCTCATGCTAGGCAGGCTGGTTGGCAGATTTCTCCCTCACGTCGACGATTCTGGTTCTTGATTGGATAGTTGTGTTGCTAGAATTGATGCAATAGCTATATGTCATACCTCAAGTTAGAATTCAGACTTTTAATCAATGACCTAGTTTGTTGTACACCAAAGTTTACCGAACTGCTCGCCACTTTCGTCTAGAATGCTGCCTTGGAAATACTATTAAACAGAAAGTAAAGATGTTTTTGTAGAAGATTTCTAGCTCTGGGTCCGGCTCGAAGGACCATTTATATTCTTGATAATAAATAAAACTCGTTTCTTCAATAGCTGATATAATTGACGTTTCTTAGCTAGTACAATTTAAGAATAATGAGTTTTATAATATATTTAAATGTGTGAGAAATGGCGAGTACAAAGATGTCAAGTACTGTCCCGATCCACTCCCCCGGTGTTATTGTTTTGCTAGTAGTCGCGTAGACGTAATGTCGTGTAATTTGTCAACAGCCACACCAAAAACCACCCAACAAGCAAGCACGGCAGGGCTATGCCCTCCAGGTCAAGTGTACAGCGAGTGTGCCTACTCATGCGACCAGCTCTGCGACTACTTTGGGGCGACACTCAGGGACAAGGGCCAGTGCGGGCCTAGGGATGTAAGTATAGCTGTGTCTCTTTTTAACAAAATAGGTCAGACAACGATAAGAATGAATCGTAATAAAATACTAACAATCGTTTAGAAGGTTAGCCAATAAAGATAGACAGTCCCGTTGAGGGTATTTGATTAATATCTAATAAGTAGTACGAGCATCCTGTGAGCGAAAGTAGTAGCATCTCAGACGTCGATGTCACGCCTCATATAGGTACGTTAATTGTTAGTTGATATACCAGCACGTACCTCTGGATTTTCCGCAATCTATCTATAACTTTATAAAACTTGTTCGGCAATGGGGCTAAACATCATCACCAAACTTGCACATTCAAATAATACTTGTTTGTACCCATAGTCAAAAATGGTCTAGTTCCCCTGAGTAAGGGTTATAAAAATCAGATGACAATTCCTCCAAATGTAACAACTAATAGAGTTAGTAATTAGGAAAATAGCCAAGCGTACCCTGACCAGGAAAGGGACAAAGCGCTAGCACATAGACAGTCCATAAAATTTTTAGAAATGTCATCACCCAGTGATACTATCTGCCAATGACTGACTGACTTAGTGAATTGTTTTCTCTAGCTTTTAAATCGCTTAGTCTAACCCATCCTAACCCATCTCTGGTTTATAAAGGTGTTTTTTTTTCATTCTACTGAAAAACTAAAAGATAAATAGGAAGAGTGAAGAGCGTTTGTGTGTCTAACATCGACACAATCCCGTTTGCAGAAGTGCATCGTGGGCTGCGTGGATATATCGATAGCCGAACAGAAGTGCGGCAAAGGTTACCGGTGGCGAGACCTGAATACCTGCGTGCTAGAGAAGGACTGCACTTGTTATGCTGATGGGAAGATCATCAAGGTAATGTATTCAAATTGTCGTGGTTAAGAGAGAGTGAAGACAAGTAACTTGGCCTTTTTTTTCAAAGTAATTCGCATTTTTATGTTTACTAGGGTCGATAATAATGAACATTTGGTTAAAAAAAAGAAGCGACTATATTGAACACCATCCTTTCACTCTTAAATACATGTCATATTGTAAAACCCCTGATACAATATACAACGTACCAGTGTACAGTAGGTCCGCGTCGAAAGTTATTTGTAACTTATTAGATGTGCCATAAAACCAATTTCGTATGACGAAAGTTTTTTTTGTTAAATATGGCCCTAGTGCAAGTGACAAAGGATTGTTACCATGTTGTACGTACCTACGTAAAAAACATGCCAATTCCCAGGAATAGGCATGTGTAATATCTGGTCTGCTTTTGCGCCTGGTATGCTGGCAATCCTAGTTAGGGAAATTTAAAGTCTAGTCCTCTCTAAAACAGTACACTAACAAGTTCAGTTTTAAATGCATAAGACAGTTCTATTAACTTTCCAGTGAATCAATAAACTCACAGTGACATGTCTACAGAGTCCGATCCATATAGCGATCAGTAACCAAACACCTATCTTTACATCTAGTCAACCAAACCAAACCAAATGGGTTAACGACCGTCTGGTGTAGTGGTTCGCGCTCCGACTACAAAGCCGAGCGGTTGCAGGCTCGAATCCCGCAAGGGGCAAATGTTTGTGTGATGAGCACGATCATTTGTACCTAAGTCTGTACGATATTTATAAAAGTATTTAAGTTTGTTTATCCGTTATCTAGTCGCCATAGTAGAAACTTTGCTTAGTTTGGGGCTAGCTTATTAGTGTGATTGTTAAACTAGTTTATTCATACAATTAATTTTTTTATCGTGTTCTCCAGCCCGGTGGCAGAGTAATCGACGGCTGCGTCAAATGCCAATGCCTCGACAACGCGTTCCACTGCGACTCCTCAGAGTGCACCACACTCGGCACCACTGAGTATGAGGAACCACGAAACTTGCCGATCAAGTCCACCCACACATCTACAACAATCACTACCCCAAAACCGACAACTGTGACCACGGAAAAGACCACCGTCACCACAGAAGCGACCACTGTGACCACGCAGGCGACCACGTTGCCGCTAACAACTGTTACGCCTCTGATTATAAAGAGTACGGAATCGCCACCACCGGAATGTGAGCCTGAAGGGTGAGTTAATCAAATGTTTATTCATGTTTCTACCTTATTGGTTAACTTCCTGTTAGCTGGAGTTTTTGGTGACTTAATACAACCAATTTCTCTATGCGACCAATGCTTTGAATTTTCGGATCAATTTAGAAAAGGATATTTTCAAGATTGGGTCGGGTCTCGGTGTGCTGAAAGGCGTTCCTGGAACAATTCAGTGCCTGGTACACTGTAACATTAATTCTTTACTACGAGATCATAACAACTAGTGTATTTTCTGGTGCATATACATATTCATTAACTTTTTAAATCCATAAAAAGGGAGTGCAGCGTGACCGTCGCAATAATCGAATAAAGTTCTATCGTTACTTACTTTAACTTTATTAAAACATATCTGTTGAACAGATACAAATACTTGTTATGGGGAGACGACGTGGTAGTGAAGCCGATCCTGACTGCGAGTTCAATGGCCAGCAACCAGTTCCAGCCTCAAAACGCTGTACTGAACGGTCACTCGAAAGCTGACTCAGGTAATGAGAAACATATAAGATATAAGAACAATAAGTTAACATCCATAATACACAAAAAACAATTTAAAACTACCTGTGTTGAATTATCTCAACATAAATACCCTTTTGTTCTAAGTTATGTATAGTCAACGGCAGGTCAACCAACCCAAAAGGTAAAAGGTCACAGAACAGATTTTTAACATTAAGTCCGAGACATAGAGATCTATATCAATTGACAAAATCAAAATTTGACGTTTTGTAGTAGGTTGATGAGCTGATGTCTGTACTTCTCTGAAAGTATATAATATACTAGTTATAGTTTAGTCCTTTACTTCTGCAGCCTTATAGAAATGGCCTCTCTAGGAGCAGTCTATTTACTTGTACTTTCTCCCTACAGCTGGCAGCTGGAACCCTCAGTTTAACGACAAAAACCAATACATCCAAGTGGAATTACCCTATCCAGAACCAATCTACGGCGTAGTAATGCAAGGAAGCCCGATATACAACCAGTACGTCACCAGCTACGAGATAATGTACGGAGACGATGGCAATGCATTCAGTATTGTCAGCGAACCCGATGGGTCACCAAAGGTACTGTACTCGGTCCTATAGTATTGACTCTTTATAATGTAGCTTAACACCAATTTATTTATTTATTTAAACTTTATTGCACAAAATAAAATCGTACAAAAGGTGGACTTAATGCCATGTGGTATTCTCTACCAGTCGACCATTAGGCTAAACAGAAATGTTTTGTGGCACTTTTACACGATACATTTTTTTATTTTACAACTGTTTTGGCTGATAAGTGCCGTGAGAGAATAGTGTAAATATTAGACAGTTAATGTACGACACCATTACAAGCTCGTTTAGGAAAGACGACAATGCCACGACGATCACAATTTACTTGCAAATAAATTATTATCATTATTATCATTATCACAAAAGGTATTAATATGATATCTTGCCACTTACAAGAAGGTTGTACCTAGTCACATAGAAAAATAATAAATACGCTGCGATGATCGTCTTATTGATGTCTTGATGCCTTTAATTGTTTTGATTTGTATTTTTTTGTGTGTCAAATAATCTTTTTTATTCTATTTCTTTTTAAAAGTATATACGTTCAACCTCGGATCTTAGAACCTCGTAGAGCCGTTTATCACCTATTATTAAACATTAGGTAGAGGGTTAATCAGAAAAAAAATAGAACATTTAGGGCCTTATAACTGAATTTTACATTATTTACACGTCATATTTTTACACGTCAGTCGAGTTTGGCTAACCCAACCTATCACCCTGTATACTAATCATTTCATTTTGTAGGTGTTCCGCGGCCCCATAGACTCCGTTACGCCTTTGAAGCAAATGATCTCCCCTCCGATAGAAGCCAAAATCATTCGCGTGAAACCACTCACTTGGCACGATGAGATCGCAGTGCGGCTCGAGTTGATCGGCTGTGGAGAGCCGCTTAGTACCACTCCGGAAGAGATATCAACCACTGTAAGTATCCTGAATAACGTCTCACCATTTTGATGTAACGTGTTCGAGACCGCCGCAGCAGGCCTACTACGAATGTGTTTCGTTCTTTCGGATCTATAAATCAAACAACTTAAAATACCATCTACTTGTGTCAAACCTAACTAACTTAAAATATAA
The DNA here is from genome assembly GCA_963576865.1 of Anania hortulata. NCBI lineage: Eukaryota > Metazoa > Arthropoda > Insecta > Lepidoptera > Crambidae > Anania > Anania hortulata. Next base: position 3,577,043 of record OY756391.1, read on the forward strand.
TTCAATAATAGTAACAACATAATATGTTAGAAAGTAAGTAAGTAAGCTTAATATACATGTGGAGCTAACCTATGAGTATTTGTTGCATTTAGTTATTAAGTTATCAAATGTATATACGTATGTATTAATGTAAACAGATGTTGGTTGGTCTAAATAAATAAATAATAAATAATAAAAAAAACCTAGGCCTACTGCAGTGGTAGCTCAATGGTCGAAGAATCGGTGTCCCGTTTCACATCCGTGGTTCGAGAGTTGGTATCCCACTGCACGTGCCTCTTGATTTTTCGGGATCTATGAACGGGTTTATATCACTTGCTGGTGAGGGAAGTCACCGTGAGGAAACCTGCACATTCAAATAACATTGGATGTGTAGTCATGGTCCAAAAATAATCTGGTTTCTTATGGTTACGGAGGTCTGAGAGCAATCGCTCTAAATGTATGAACCAGGCTGGCTGCTTCTAGGATCATGGTCAAAGTGTACCCGTACTAGGAACAGGACAAAGTGGTAGGAAGAATAAGTTCGAGTCGTCCGAAATAATATCATTATCATCATCTCGGCCATAGGACGTCGACTGCTTCGACGACAGTCTGGTGTAGTGGTTCCCGCTCCGGACTACAAAGCCAGCGGTTGCGGGTTCGAATCCCGCAAGGGGCAAATGTTTGTGTGATCAGCACGAGCATTTGTACCTAAGTCATCGATGTTTATAAAAGTATTTAAGTATGTTTATCCGTTATCTAGTCGCCATAATACAAGCGTTGCTTAGTTTGGGAGTAACCAAGAAATGCTGGTTTGACGTCGTGAGGGCTGACATGCGTGCCAATGATCTCACAACTAGAGACGCTCAAGACCGAGCGAAGTGGAGAAGTAAATCAAGGAAAGCGGATCCTGGGCTCCAAAGCAATGGCTTTGGACGCAACCGGAATTGACCGTATAGATGAAGGAGCTTAGTTTGGGGGTAGATAATTGATGTGATTGTAAAAACTATTTATTTAATTTACTGCTGAACATAGGCCTCCCCCATTGCCTTACAGATTGGCAGGTTGAAAGCAGCCTGCATCCACCGGCTGCCTTACCTTTACCTTTAAATAATATGCAACACATTATTATCAACAGTATTATATATCTGTAAATATTTGCTTGAGCGAGAGAGCAACTAATAAAATCTTTTTGTGCTGAACACTGAAGAACACTAACGCACACCGACGGAATCCTACTATACGACCATTACAATAACATTAAAACTAATTTATTTATGCTAATAGACCATATATGAGGCACTTTTTACCCTACCACTGGTTCTGGATAATTGTCGGCATCTGCCTCAATAAGTATGTTCACAAAAAAATGTGTACCGGTGCGAGCTGGAATGTTTCTTTAGATCTTCAACTTGCCAATCATTAGGATATCACTATCAAGCTCGAACCTTAGATGATATGCATACACAATACCCGGTTTTCGGTTACACTGACATATACGTCATGTATGGAACACTCTTATAGAAAAAAAAATGTATTAGGACACCAGAAATTGTAGTAGGTTATGACTAAACTATTATTACCGTACGTTCCCCTTGCAGCCGGAACCGATGCAATGCACAGAACCGCTAGGGTTGGCAGCGGACCTGCCGATCGAGAGCATCGAAGTGAGCTCCAACAACGACGCGCGTCAGTACTTCGCACTGGACGGCCCTAGGGGGTGGCGACCCCTTTACAGCACCCCTGGGGAATGGATCATGGTGAGATTAAGTTCTGTTTTTATACTCACAGTAGTTCTCTGTTTCATTCGTCAAACATGTAAAGTTGTGTTTTGTCAAACGTGTATGTATGTAAATAAGTGTGCAATAGCGTCTGAATGAGCTAGAGAAAGAGACAGGTATTGATCCAGGTATCCGGTCACTGTTTGTAACTCGATTGATAGTTTCCGGCTTGTGACATCACATGGCAGCACATCATGGCTGACAGCGTTACCACGGGCTTCTTAAACATAAATATTTAAATGATTTTTTTTTGCCTTAATTACGACTTTTTAAATAAAATTTTTATTTTTATTTGGATACTAGCTTTTTCCCGCGGCTTTCGCTCGCGTTAGATTTGATTTTAAGTGAAGTATGAATGTCAAACTCAGTAATTTAAAAAACTACAAAACTTCTAGACAATATTTTTAGCATGACTATCAAAACACGATATGATATGATATAATATAGCGATTTATCAATTTTAGGATAACGCGGGTATACATCAAATGCAAAAATAGAACTGTTGTGTTGGGATCACGTATGGCTGTCTGTCAGTCCGTCTGTTACAACCGATTAGCTCCGAAATTACTGACCCAATTGGATTGCAATTTGGCACAAATAATTTCAAGAATTTTCATGTTCACAATATTCATTTTAAAATCAAAGTTCCAAAAAACCATAAAATCTACACCCATATTCATAGACATTTCAATCCCATCGCATCCCAACAAGGGAGATGGAATTTCACGTCCGCAACGTTACATTTTAAAATCGTTGTTGTTTTCGTAATCAGCGACCCGATAAACCATAGAAACAATACCCATGTTGATTTTCAGACTTTGTCAGCCCCCTTCCCCTTTTTAGGAGTTGACTTTTCAAAAAATCTGAAACACATGTTTACTCATTTATCGTAAGGAGAACTTACTCCTGTGAAGTTTTGAATAAAAGAGTCTGACTAATCTTGTTTACCCATACAAACTTTGGATCCCCATTTCACCCTTTTAGGGGATGAATTTTGAAAAATCCTTTCTTAGTGACCCCTAGATTTTATAAGAAACCTACGTGTCAAATTTGGAATCTCTAGAACCCGCGGTTTAGGCTGTGCGTTGATACATCAGTCAATCACTTTTGCCTTTTATATATGTATATAGATTAATTAATATAGAATGGAGTAAGGTGCTACGCATACACCGCAGTGGTGCGGCCTTTTTGACCGTGAAGCAATAAAGACCGCGTCTGCTCATCGATGCCCGCGGCTGCCCGCGCCTTGTACTCAACGTGCACGACGGTCAGTTCAGGACAACCATTCTAGTAGAGCGCGCGACGCAGACTAAGCTAGTCGCCCGCGCCGCCGTCTGCGTTAGTGTATACAAACTGGTTTGTGCGATCCACGGCGGGCAGCCACGGACATGCCGCGGTGCGGGGCGGGCACTGGCGGCGCAGTCTTATTGACCGCCGTGTGCGTTGCAGTATACGATTCCCTTTCGTCTATTGTTCGCGGTAAAATTGTCCGGCCCGCCCTGCTACGTCGTGTACGAAGCGCCTCGATATCTCGAAAACGGTGCGTCCTAGCTCGAAATAAACAAAATTTTGGCCCCCGTAGACCCCAGGCGACGTCTCTGGAACACTTCAACAGCATTTAAACTAATCTAAAAGCAGACCTTCATCGAGGGTTGAAATCACGTAAGTAGCATTAGAGATCAGAGTTCCCCGCGTAATTCCTATGTCCCATGGGAATTCCGGAAAACGATATGCTTTATGTCACTTCCACAACTGAGAAGAATCTCATATGGTGAAATACATCTCTAACGGCTTAGGCTGTAGAGCGTGCCAAAAACTTATAAACACACATACATACGCTCGAAAAACATAACCCTCCTACGGCAGCCGAGTGAAAATAACAATGTATTGAGTAAGTTTACTATAAACATAAGTTTAGTGATTATAACTTTAAAAATGAAGGACTTTCAAGACACAACTTAATATCCTTTTTCAAGAACGCTGTAATACATAAATTTATTTTCAATCGTCACCATAATACAAAATTTGAAAATTTTATTTGAAACTGATATGCTTTCATTAAATTTTCATCCCCTATTTAACCCCCTTAGGGCTATAATTTCCAAAAAAAACCTTTCTTAATGGATGTCTACACTGTATAAGGTAAGGCTGTGCGTTGATATATCAACAATTAGTCAGTTTACCATTTTATATAAATAGATAACTGAAATACAAAGTTTCTTTCCCCTTTTCACCTACTTAAGGGTTGAATTCAAGAATTTTTTATGTCCACAATATTAAATTTCCAAATCGATGTCATTTTCGTAATTAACATCCCAAAAAACCATAAAATCGACACCCATATTGATATTTAGACATTTCAACCCCATCGCACCCCAATAGGGGGATGATATTTTGGGTCCGCAAAGTTGTATTTTAAAATTGTTGTTGTTTTCGTAATCAGTGACCCGATAAACCATAGAAACAATACTCATGTTGATTTTCAGATTTTGTCACCCCTTTTACCCCCTTTAGGGGTAGATTTCGCAAAAAACCTGAAACACGTGTTTAATCATTTATTGTTAGGAATACTCCTGTGAGGTTTCGAATAAAATAGTCTAACTAATCTTGTTTCCCTATACAAACTTTGGGCCCCTATTTCACCCCTTTAGAGGGTGAATTTTGAAAAACCCTTTCTTAGTGCACCCTTAGACCTTATAAGAAACCTACATGCCAAATTTGGAATCTCTAGCACCAGCGGTTTGGGCTGTGCGTTGATATGTCAGTCAGTCAGTCAGTCAGTCAGTCAGTTTCTTCTTTTATATATATAGATTACGAGTACTAATCATTTATTTAGTATAGGCCCCCTTTTCTGAGTACTTATACACGTCCTAAAGATATAGCTTTGCCCTATATACCACCGCTTTGGGACTACAGCTGGTGACGAGAAGTAACGGCGGAACAAACTCAGTCACCTTTATTAGCCTTTTTACAGGAAATACAGTTACAAAACATGTAGTAAATGCGAGCTAGGCAAGTTATAAAATTCATGCACTTCATTTGGGCCCTATTTCAGAAAGCAGTCAAATAGCCTACTGCAAGCAGTTTTACCAATAGAATATTTCTTTCTCTAGTTCGATTTCACATCTCCACGCAATCTGACCGGCATCAAGACCAAAGGTGGTCCTAAGGGCTGGGTGACGACCTACCACGTCATGTACACGTCCGACTTGAGCACCTTTAACCCAGTCGTAGACAGTTCCGGCGACTTGAAGCTGTTCCCAGGCAACTTTGACCAGGACACGCCAGTTCTGAACGAGTTCCAACTGCCAATACATGCGAGGTATCTGAAGGTGTTGCCAGTGAAGTGGAATAAAGGTATCGAGATGAGGATTGAACCCATTGGATGCTTTGAGCCTTACCGTAAGTTGATTTTACAACTCTTAATTTGAATGTGACACTTAGATAAATGCCACAAGTCCCGATTCGACCAAGCTGGAGTAAGTTTTAATTCGAGAGTAAACCACTGCTTAATCTAGAGTAAGCTGATTTTGCATTTTACGAACCAGTTATCTAAGAATAAGTTAAATAATTATAATTAAATCTTTAAACAGGTGATTTTGACAGGGTAAAAGATTATACTGAGAATAGGTTAATGTCAAAGTTGTCACTTGTCAAATCCAGTCTTGTTACCTAGAAACTGACAAGTTGTCAACATCTAGCCACAACATCTAGCATGTACTAAATTGAAATGTTCTATTTCAAGTCAACCTAGAAGAAATGGATTACATGGATTTTAGTAGGTTTATGTAAGTTATCCAAGGGTAAATTCAACGAGTAAAAGTATACCCGTAATAGTTATTCCGGTACTTATAACTTTGTGTGTGCCGATTGCCGATTCAACTAATCGGCCCTTAATCCGTCAGTTATATTATCAAACAATAATGGTCACTTATTTTTCTTTCGTCAATCAACCTAAACATTACAAAGATTAAGCGCGTCGAAGTTCGGGAGTGGAGGCTTGTGACGTTACTTTCAAGTAAAAATTGTACCAAGACGTGACGTCATGCGTCATTTCAAATCAATATATCTCTGTAATATTTTGATTATGTAAAAAAAAAATACGTGTCCAATACTTTTTGATAATTGGGACTAAAATAATAGGGACACTAAAACGGGAAATTACCGCGAACTTCAATAGGTACATATTTTACCTTTTATTTGCCTGACGTTTTTTATAATCTACCTGATAGACAAAGAAAATAAAGTTAGTCGTGATCCTTATCGTAATAGAAGGTAATGTTACCCTCAGCGACGATCACGACCCCGGCCTTCGAGGTGGAGGGCTCGACGCTGTCGTGTAGCGCGTGCCCCGGCGTGGCGAGCGCGGCGTGCGCGTGCGCCGGCGCCACGTACTATAACGGCGAGGAGTGCGTGCCGCGCGACCTGTGCCCCTGCGTCAGCACCTACCTCACGTGAGTGCCCCACTGCCCCACTGCCCCAGTGTCCCACTACCCCACTGCCCCACTGCCCCAAATCCAACCCTACTTTTATTTATTTGTATCTTTTATAATAAGGCACAGCTACAGAAAACAAACTTGAAAGCATACATAAGACATAAGCAACAACAATACGCAGTCTGTGCTCCGATCACAGACGAGCACAACATTCACATAAAAAAAATTACAATAATCATGGTAAACAATTAATATTTTTACCTTTTCAGTACAAACTTGCATGTATAAATAGAGATATTTTATACATCATCAGCTAACGTCAATCCACTTCTGGACATAGGCCTCTCCCATAGAAAACCACATCGAATCGCTTTGGGTTGTATGCATTCAGAGGTTTCCCGCAATCTTGACTAGGTTTTGAATCCACCGGGTGGGACGCCTGCCCACGCTGCGTCTTTCAATGCAAATATACTCTCATAAATTAGAATTGGCGTGTAGGCACGCTAACGACAGCTGTCGGCACGTGCTCGTAAGTAAATTAAAAATATATATCACTATCGAATTGTATATTGGCCAGCATAAACACTTTACATGTCAAACAAAAAGTTTAATAAACATTTCTATTAGTTTTAAAAACAAGAGAGGTTCGCACTTTAAGGAGTAAAACCGTGTATTCGGTCCATATTGGATAGCGTAGTAATAACACTGTGGATTGACTGTCTAAAACGGAAGCATTAGACGTTAGCGCCGTGAGCGCTGAAAGTGCATCTCAGACCGACCACATTTCCGATTCTCTGCTATTGTTTTCCATTAGCTGCCAGCAGCTTTGCGAATCGCTCCATCTTGTCAGAGGGCGCAATTTTTTAATTTTTAATTTATTTAAACAAACATACAGCATTTATATCTCTTAGGTGTAAGAATTATGTTATTAACACATTAGCATGACGTAATTTCTGATATCCTCTATACAAAATTTAATATAGTTATTTCACAAACTAAATTAAATTTAAAAACAAACTTGCTGATGCCCGGTCTAGTCTTGTACCCTTAAATCCTAAACAGCGCGCAGGCGCTTTACTACATAAGCTTTAAATAATATTACCACATTATCGCCATCTGGGACAGGCATGCATTACTCAGTTTTATTTTCGAGTCGGTGCTATCCGCTTCCGCACGATTGAAATAATTAATTGCACACGCAGCTAGCTTGGCTCCCATAGAAGCTGGAGCCCAGGTGTGCGACAGGACTCAGCGGGTTGTTCTGTGCAGGTACGACGTGGGCGCATCGTTCCGCGGCGACAACTGCGACGAGTGCATGTGCAAGCTGGGCGGCGTCACCGACTGCAAGCCAGTCAAGGAGTGCAAGTGTGCCCCGGTAAGACACTCGTTTCCTTCTCATCATCATCATTTTAGCCATAGGACGTCCACTGCTGAACATAGGCCTCCCGCAGGAAGCCGCTGGATGCAGGCCGCTTCTAACCAATCTGGAAGTGACTGGGGGAGGCGTAGATCCCCTTCTCATACATTTTGATAATGAACTTTGTATTGTAAATTAATATTGTCCAATGCGTCATTGCGAGTTAGCTTCGGCTCCACGTACGCCTTACAAAAGTTCGAGACTCCATAGTCCCGAGATTGGCTTGGAGAAAGACTGGACCACCGTAAGTGCAAACATCCTGGTGGTCCGTGAGACGAAGACCGTTTAGTGTAGTGGTTCACGCTCCGGACTACGAAGCCAGGCGGTGGCGGATACGAATCGCGCAAGGGGCAAATGTTTGTGTGATAAGCACGAGCATTTGTACTGAAATGGATGTTTATAAACGTATTAGATATGTTTATTCGTTATCTTGTCGTCATAGTACAAGCTTCGCTTAGTTTGGAGTTAGATAATTGGTGTGTACAAAGAAATTGAACTAGATTTTTTCATCATATTGCCTTGGGAATCTGTCTCTCAGCATTTTTTAAAAATATATTAAGTAAAGTAAGCTGCTAGAATACTTTGCGTTAGTTTCATGACCAACCTGTGTAATACGAATCGTTCCACAGAATTTGGTACCCAAACTTATACCAAAACCATCATGCGAATGCCTCTGCGAGCCATGCCCCGAAGGCACCAGGATCTGTCCGACCAGCAAGCTCTGTCTCCCTCTCCACAAATGGTGCGACGGCCTCCAAGACTGCCCTGACGATGAGAAGGATTGTACCACGAAATCACCCACCACCACCTCGACTACGCCCAAACCGACCACACTGGAGCCGACAGTAATAACTACAGTCCAACAGACGGTGGGGGTCACTGCTGCCACGAAAGCTCCTATAGCCACCACGCCTAAACGTAAGTAACTTTCAGTACGGGTCTACCTTTTATCGCAGAACTTTTTGACATAATATAATAATGCATATCAGCGGATGGATGGCATCAACTTCATTTCGCAGAAAATCATTTGGCATTCACTTATTTATAAGACAATCAAAACTTATAATTTTGTAAGCCAGAATCATCTTCAAGCATAAAAATATCCACAATTATAAATCAGAACCATCATATCGCGGAAACTTTACAGTGAGAATCGTCTTTTGGCATACATTTTATATCTATGGTCATTAAAAGGCAGAACTATCATATCACAGAAAGTTTACATTCAGAATCATCTTTTGGCATACATTTCTATGTAATTTGTTTAATTGATTATTTAATTTTTAGCATCTATAACGAGTATCACTTAACAAAACAGTTAATTTCCTTATAAGCAATACTAGCATGAATCGTAGAACCGATGAGAGGTGGTGTAAACGGCATCTCGAAAGGAGACCACACCTTGGCAAACGTAATGTAGGTCGCCCCCGGCTCGATGGACCGCCAACCTTAGGAAGATGGCTAGCATTGGTTGGATGAAAAAAGCGGGAGATCGTGTTCTTTGGTGCTCTTTGAGGGAGGTTTACGTCTAGCTGTGGACTGCAATAGGCTGACATGAATACTATAGCATTCACTATGCATAGCAAGGCAAACATGCAGCATGCAAGTAAGCATGCAATATGCAGCATGCATGGTTTCTGTCCCAACTTCGGCGCCGCCTCGCCCCTCCGCGCCCGCGCGGATTTGTATTACACTCTAGGGGTAGGGCAGGGTAACACCCATTTTTCGAAATGTTTAATTCCAAATTTGGTACTCCGATTCTCTTAAATCCGAATTTCATAATTCCGAATGAATAAAATGTTGATTATTAAAAATCACAAATCCTATTTTACTGAATGCCAATAATACAAAGTCTAAGCCAATAATAAAAAGAATAATTTAATTTCAGCGATAATATGCCCAGTGGTGGAATGTCCGGATGGCTACATCGTCCGCTTTACATCAACATCCAGCTACTCGCGCGCTTACACCTCTGACATACCTCCGCCACGCCCAAGATACTCCTACCAGAGATACCAAAGGGGAGGATACTCTAAGGGCGGCTATTCCAGTGGAGGGTACTCTAAAGGAGGTTATTCGAAAGGTGGATACTCAAAAGGAGGATTCTCAAAGGGCGGATACAATCGTAAGTTATTTTTATTTTTTATATAAAGCTATTATGTTAGAAAAAAAATACAGTTTTTTCGATTGTTATGTCTTATTGCACATTTGAAGCCACAAAACTAAAATTGTATATCCAGCAAACTATTCAGCGCTTTTTTACTATTTTAGCACCCCTGCCACCGTCGCAACCAAATCAAGCTTTCACGCTCGACAAGCCAACTCTGAATCCAGCACAAAACCTAAAGAAACAAGAGTGCCAGCAGTTCAAATGTATACCCCAGTTGCCACCACCACCGCGACCAGGGTCTACTTTGCCTCCATTGATCTGTTCCGCGCCTGTGTGCCCGCCGCGTTACACGCTTCATCTGGACTCCGTGCCGCTTGGCCCCCATGAGTGCCCACAGTAAGTTTTTTTTGTACCTCTGATACAAATTTAAACCTTGAAAAGCTGGTATTAGTAGGAGTATAAAAGGAAAAGGACCTCATGGTCTATCGCCTTTGCGCTGGACCACTTGCATCACAAGCCTGCAATAAATATCACCCTGAAAAAAGCCGAAGACAGGCTTCTTTAGTTCTAGCCGGTGACCAAGAGTCACTCAGACCCTCCAAAACGGACACGACGTTTAGTAATAAAAAAGCAAACAAATGTATGCTACACCACCTATTTTGATTTGTTTTTCCTTTCTGTTTGTATCGTTCTTTAATTTAAAGTGTCTGTTGTTATTTTTATTTTATTTCTAATTCTATTCTGTGATTGTGTGAATTTTTAGCTGCTGTGCGTATATGATGTCCATATAAAAATGTACTTACTTCTTATTCGTAAATTTTAAGGTTTCGCTACGAAGTATACAGGGTGTAACGAAAAGGTGAAATAAAACTTTAAGGGGTTATTCTACGGCTAAATTACATCAACTTTTTCTATGGGACCAACATCGAAATCGCAAAAAAAAAACACTTTTCCATACTAAAACGCGACCAGCTGGCATCAGTTTGTATGGAAACGTCAATTTTTTGTTTGAGATTTTGATGTTGGTCCCATAGAAAAAGTTGATGTAATTTAGCCGTAGAATAACCCCTTAAAGTTTTATTTCACCTTTTCGTTACACCCTGTATATTTTAGGCTTTAATATTCTATTCGCACCGTTTGCTCATTTAGTTTTGTCAGATATAGGTTAGACCACCTACCTACTTATAATCTCACCAGAGGCAGTTATAAAAAAATAATAAACTAGCATTATTGTAAATGCAAAAAAATAAATAAAAAAGTTTAAAAACAACAATACCAAAGAAAAAACTGTTTTTAATTATCTATAAAGGCTGCTCGTATAACCCATCAAAATATTTTTTTCCAATCGTATGATCGTCTCCACCGTGTATAAACCGAACCCCACTCGCGCAGGTACTCGTGCGTGCCGCCGCCGGAGCGGCTCGCGTTCTGCAACGTGACGGAGCGCGCCGTGAGCACGTTCGACGGCGCCGAGCACAAGTACGACCTGTGCTACCATATCCTGGCGCGCGACAACCGCCTCAGCGCCTGGAGCGTACTCGGTGAGCGCTGCTATATACTAAAATATATTTAACTGTCACCTACATAACGGTGGATAGAGAAAATCTTATATCGGTAGACCTATTTTGTTGTGTGTGTAAAATAATTAATCGTGGTTGCTAGTAATCGTCTACCATATGGACTGCCGCGATAGTCATATTATTTTGAAAAATGGACCCCCAATACAACATGGTGATCCCTGACTTACGCTAGTAAAAGCCGTATTGATATCGCTTTGTAAAATGGACTTTAAGAAACAGTCAATCCGCACTCCTTAATCGATAAGTTTCTTTTTTTACTCTACCTTAAGCCGGGAATAGGACAGTCAAATTAATCATTCATCAATTTACTTGCAAAATTAATGTTATTATCTATTTGCGATTGATTCCCATAATCTAAAGAACTAGTGACCCGCTCCGTAGCACCAAGTAATCACTACGGCGTCGGTTTCTATCACTTTAATCACTAAGACTACAACGAGCGCTGCAATGATATAATTATAGCTTGGAACTGTTTTATTGTGTGTTTACGTTGTGAAAAAAACTTTTTTAAACAGTTCGCAAGAAGTGCCGCCTAGACGGCTGCCAGAACGAGCTGATAGTCCACCAAGACGACCAGCTCATCAAGGTGAAGCCCAACCTCATGATAGAGTACGACAACTACGAGTACACCGTGGAGCAGACCACGAAGATCTGCTTCCAGAAGAACAGCTTCGACGTCGCCAAGCTAGGAGATGGACTGTCCATAAAGTCTAGGAGATACAACTTCACTGTGCTGTACAATTCTGATGGAGACATTAAGATTGGGGTAGGTATTTCCTATTGTTGTAGTCCTAGCATTGAAACCTCATCTACAGTAGGCACTAAGTAGGCAGGTAGCTAAGTAGTCTCTTTCTAAGTATTTCACTTTCCGTAATCGTTATCCAAACACTATAAGCATATCATAGTCAAAACATTGTATCTTCTTTGCTTGGCGAAAAACTTGCACCTGTTCTTCTCCCACTTGTTACAATCATATCTTTAACTAAACGTCAGTGCATCATACTTTGACAGTTTTAGCTAAATTTTACTGTTTATCTTTTCTCATTCACACTAGAGATAAAGCTAAACAAAAATACATCATACGTCAATTTACTGCTGGAAATAGGCCTTCCCTAGTGACAGACAGACAATACAACAGACCCATAGCTGTCCTATTACTACCAGAGTCTCTTTCTAAAAGCTACAAGCTACAATTAGCGGCACGGATCCTGAGCGCTGGGCGCAAGATGTGCAGAGGACCATTATGATTCCGTGATTGGCGAATCGCGCGCCGCGCCCCCACCGGGAGTGGTTTCCTCCGCGCACGCTTCTCTCATACAATGATCGTCTCGTAAGATTCGCGAAGCGATCCCCACTCTATCCTCCAGCCCTCAAGATCCGTGCCGGGGATAGTACACGGTCTTTGATTTTGACACAGGTGTCGAAAAAGTACATGGGCACAGTGGACGGCCTCTGCGGCGCGTTCGACGGGTCGCCGCACAACGAGCGCCGGCTGCCGGACGGCGCGCCCGCCGCCAGCGGGGAGCACATGGCGCGCGCCTGGGGCCGCCCCGGCCTGCCCAGGGACGCCTGCAAGACCAAGGTCATCGACGAGCAGAAGCAGAAGCGAGTCTGGAACCTGTGTGACGTCATCGCGTGAGTTGCTTTCGTGTTTTTCAGCTTTTGTTTTCCACCAATCAATCGATCAATGTAGAGGACTGCCAACTGTGCTGCTTAATGTTTTTTATAGTTTGTGGAAATATTTTTCGCCTTAACTAAGGTTTATATATCGCAATTTATTGATTTTATGATTCTCTTTAGTTAAAGCTCTTTTCCAAATGAATTCGAATACTAGCGGTTGCCCATTTTTTCGTTCATTTAGTCCGTAATTTAGACATTAAATTCAGAAACCTGCCCCGACGTGCTCGCTATAACTCGCCTAAGTTTTATCGCGATCGAATAAGTGGTGTCGGAACGCATACGGAACAAACAAACAAACAGATAAACTGTCTTGATTTATGACGGTTACACGATAATAATTTATCTATAAATACAGGGTGTCCCATAAAGAGCGTGCCAAACGAAAACTGTAGATAGAACATGAAAAGCTGTATCTCTTGTCCAAAAATAGCCCTAGTAAAAGTCGCACCGTTTTTGAGAAAATTGTGATTTTCTGAAAATAATTGCTAAGGAAAACGACCCGAAATCGCAATTTGTGCAAAAATGGTTCGACTTCTACGAAGTCTAATTTCGAATAGGAGATCGAGCCTTTTTTGCTCTATCTATGGTTTTGGTTTGGCACGTTCTCTACGGGACACCCTGTATATATAAAAGAAAGTCGGGTTAGTTACACCATTTATAAGTCGATAACGGCTGGACCGATTTTTATGATCTTTAGTTTGTTGAGTTTATAGCAGCCCCGAATAGCAGAATTTCACTTTCGTTTAGGATAATCTAGTTTCTTCCTATCTATAAAATAGTTTTTTTTTACTCACAGCCAAGAACCCCTCGCAAAATGTGGCAAAGTTCTAAGCTTGGACAAGTGGAGAAACATCTGCCTGGAGAAGATCTGCAAATGCACGGACCTCATAGTGAACGGCACCAAGAAGACAGAGGAAGAATGTCGCTGTCTGCTTGTGGAGAAGCTCGTAGCTGAATGTCTAGCAGCCGATAAAGATATCGACATAACTGAATGGAGAACAAAACTAAATTGCCGTCAGTAACTTTAGACTCTTTGATTTTTCATTTACACAAAGTCACATCGCTCTGGAGCGTTTTGATTATATTCTCTCTTTATCCCTCAATCAGATCAAAAAAATATTTGTCTTCGATAATCTTCCGTAAGAAGTGGCGCAGTAAAATGGAGGCCTATATCCAGCAGTGGGTAAATATGGGCTGATTAGATAGATAGGAAGCCGCTGGATGCGAGCTGCTTTCAACCGGCCAATCTGGAAGTCACTCCCCAGTGACTTCCAGATTGGCCAGGCCTATGTTCAGCAGTGGACGTCCTATGGCTGAAATGATTAGATAGATAGACCGATGAAGCCAGGAAATCTCAGTGAAAACCAGTTGGTCTGTCTGTAAGAACTTGGAGGGTGGCTTTTGGCCAGCATTGAGTTAAGTTAGTTAGGCTATATTTAAGATATGCTTAAACCAGTGTTTCCCAGCTTTTTTCAAGGACCACTTACGCCAATTAAGTCCGCCAACCCCTAAACGCTCGGCCGCATTTATAAGCTCTTCTTTTATTACTTTTTTTCTGTTCGCGGTCCCACTGAGATAGGTCAGCGGACACCTGGAGGTCCGGGGACCAAAGGTTGAGAAACACTGGTCTAGACTGATGGGGTGTTGCCGCACGTCTCTTAACTGAAAGCATAATAAATTATGCCCTTCATTTTTACGCACATCAGCTATACAATGGCGTGTCTTCCACTGAGAAATGACACTAAACTATTTTGTTCTTTTCCAGCTGCTGAATGTCCACCACCTCTAGTCCACTTCGACTGCTACCGCAAGCGATGCGAGCCCACCTGCTCGGACCTCGGCTCGGCCAGCCAGGACTGTCCCGTAGAGGACGGCCAGTGCTTCCCCGGCTGCTACTGTCCCCCGGGCACTTACAGGAAGGGATCGCAGTGCCTGGCGCCCACCTCCTGCCTTGACTGTGAGTCTGTCGCTCTGTAGTGTAGTGTAGGATAGCCACGACGAGCGCCCTGTAGAGGATGGGCAGTGCGTCCCCCGCTGCTATAGTGTCTTATTGCTACTGTCCCCCGAGCTAATATAAACTAACACATCTTTGTATTACAAGGTACTAGACAACGATTTTTGTTCACTGAGATCAAACATTTCTTCAATTGATCTATTTCACTTACGTAAAGCTGCGTTCAAGAAGGGTATTTGGAGCATACTAGAGCAGATGTCTAATCTCTAAGAAGAATAATTTGATATTTAACATACATTTACAGTTATGTATAACATTTTATACATATGTATTTATTATAACTTTCTCTCTCACAATGGTATATGGTACTTAGTACGCACACAGACACAAAATGTTAAAATTTAAGGAGTATTAGTTAATAAAATATTAATTTAAAACATGCAAATGTTCAGCTTCAAGGCTTAAGAGCAGTGAATTTTGTAGAATAAATTTAAAAAAATTAAAAAAACTTTTAGCACTCTTAGACGCAAGCTAGTTTGTTTCCTAATTTTACCCAAACGGAAATCAAACCCTGGACCATATATAATGACATCACACGAGTAGTGGATCGACCACTCGAGTAATGTATGGCTAATGTCACCCATGGACATGCAACGAGTTGCAACAGTCAAAACAAATCATAGAAGCCTAAACACGAAGATTTAATATGTAGCCATTGAAGAGGTCCACTACCTATTCACCTCCCAACTCCATTACCAGACCTGCTCGAAAGTATTTATTTGTTGTCATCTGAATGTCACATACACTGACATAGAAGTAAATCTCACTCGACTATGTAATCAAATCTCGGAAGTCGTTATTAACTAAATTCCTATTAATAAAAGTATGTCAAAAATCATGATGTATGCCAAACAGTATCTAATCAACGTTATCCACCGCAGGTGCATGCAAGGGCGTGGGCACTCCAGCCGGGTACACGACCTTCGAGGGGGACAGCTTCCCCTTCCTAGGGAACTGCACGTACCTCGCCTCCAGGGATAGGAATGAGACAGGACAGCACAAGTATGAGGTAACAAAACCTGTTAAAGCAAATTCCTTGTCAAACCAGTCATCATGTTAAAAGTAAAGTAAGCCTATAAACCTCCCACTGCAGGGTACAGGCCTCACCTCAACTATGAGGTGGTTTGGGCCATACTTCACGAAAGGGGTGTTGTAAGGCCAGTGACTAAACTTCACTGTCAGATATCTCAAGGCCTCTTGATTAGGCAAGACTAATACCAAGCGATATTAGCCGGGACCAACTTTTAACATGCCTTCTAAAGCACGGAGATGCTGGTGATAAATGTTACTAAATATGGTCGGAATGGCCACTCATTCAATCACAACCGCAGGGTGTGTTGCTTAATCTTGCTAATCACTACCGCCACTGCCACCGCTAAGATCAGTTGTCAATGCTATTATCTCTACCTACTCCTTTTCAAATAAAAGTAGACCTGAGCAATTATTTTATTTTATCCAAAATGAATTTGCAGGAAATTAGTAAAAAAAACAATCAATTTAAAAACCTACCTAGTACGCGCTCACGCTTGTAGTTCCGGGAGGCAGCAATAAGGCTGAGGGCTATGCACGGTGTTTGCGAGATGAATCAGAAATAAGGAGATCCGTAAACAAACAAAAGTCGCTGACAGAGCCCAACGAATTTGCAAGCTGAAGTGGCAGTGGGCGGGGCACATAGCACTTAGAACTGACGGCCGATGGGGCAGAAAGGTTCTAGAATGAGGACCACGTATGGGGAGGCAGTTGAGCAGGAGAGGCTATGTTCAGCAGTGGACGTCTTATGGCTGAAATGATGCGTCAGCGAGAAGAGAGGAGGAGGTTAAAAATGCGAAGGCACTTATGCCAGGTGAGCTCCGCAGTCTTGGTGATGGGAAACCGTGGAGTGGAGATCCAGGGCGAGTCCGTTAGCGGAGCCCCGGGATGACAACCACAATCGTCACTCAGTAGTTTATAGAATACTTCACAGTGTACACCCTGTATAATACTTAACTTTATTTCCAGGTGTACGCAACTAACGGCCCATGCGAGGACAATACAGACGTCACTTGCACTAAATCTATCCACGTGATATACGAAAAGAAAGTTATCCACATCAGTAGAGATTCGGACAATAAGAAGGTAAGGCGATGCTCATACGAAATGACAAGTACGAGCTATGCTTGCTCGGGGGTAAAATAGTAAATTAACGTGATTTTTGGAACAATTAATTTGATGAATTCCTATGGTTTCCATTAGCTGGTGACCACGATTGACAACGAGGCGGTGTTCAAGTACCCTGCGAAGAAGGACTGGGTGACCGTCACCCAGCTCAACGGGAAAGATGTCGTCGTTCTGCTAACGGACGCTCACGTCGAGGTAACGTTTGTTGCGCAATTGTGATTGTACGTGTAACTAAATATGCACATACCCTAGAAGAAATGGCATTTATTTTCTACTTTTTCTTTTTTTTATAGCCAAATTGGAAATCATCAACTGCCACCTCATTCCGCCAATATTACATTAGTCGATTTTCAAGGTTTTTTTGTTCGACAGCAATGGAAAAGCACAGGCAATGTTGATCTCGGATGGCGCCGGCGTGTTTGGTCTTGACAACCGTTGTCAACCAATGTCCACGTGAATGTCGATGTTCGATTTATTTTTGTACTTTCTATTTTGACGCAAGTTTATAATCGTTTGACAACTTATGTTTTTTTTAACTGTAGTGATTATTTGATCTGTGGCAGCAGTAGCAGAACCGCTGATCGTATAATCATAACAGCAGGACCAGACACAATGCGACACCTAGTGGGCCCGTCAGACGTCGTTTCGATTGTCGTTCGCGATTCGTGGGCCTACATATTTTATTGAAAAATCTAGATATTAAGAACACCTACATTTAAAAAACTTTAGTGGTTATTACATAGGCTATCCCCATGTATGATACATTTTTAGAAATAGGCTAAACAGTAAATATGCAATAAAAAAACGTTTCAGTTTCCTTAAAAAACTAATCGATTATTATGATTAATACTAAAACTCAATAAATATGATGAAATCCAAGAAGTTTTGCATGATTTCTAGCCACAAGACAATTCACTAACACTTTGGCTTTCTATTTCACTCATTTGTTTGTTTCAAATCACTTACAATTGATCACAAAACATAATTAATTGTTAAGCAATCCCACGCGCAAAATGGCCGCGATGACTACTCACGTTTAAATAAAAAGAATTTTTTAGTGTTGGCAATACCCAGTTTCTTTTTCCGGTTCTACACTGACCTACAACATACTGGACTGACGTTAATATTCTCTTAACGGTAAAATAAATAAAAGCGTTACCGCCATAGACACGACCTTGAATTGTCAGGAACGCATATGAAGCGCACAGGACGCTGCTGCATTTTTTTGATTGAATCGCACATGGAGCGCACTAGATATTTGTTGAGTTCATGGTGACTACTTGTTAAAACATTTTTCTTTTCGTAGGTGACAGTGCTTCTCTCGAAAATGGAGTTATCGGTGAGAGTGCCGACATTCCTTTACAGCAACCGCACGGAGGGGCTGTGCGGCGTCTGCGCGGGCGCACACGAACACCTCACCACTAGCAATGGCACTACTACCGACGACTTCGAGGAGGTATGTTACTTTTCACCATCGACAAACGAAGAGGAAATTAATTTAACTGACTACTTGATATGCCGCAATTTACTTATAAAAACGCCAGAGAGAGAGAGACAAATTAAGGGGAAATGGAGGGCGGGCACTTTCACCATCGAGAAACGAAGACGAACTGTGACTGGCTGCTTGATATGACACTATTTGCTTTTAAAAACATCATAGACAGAGATTGAGGGAAGGGGGGATCAGAGCAATGTGTGATGTTGTCCGATATTTATTTATTTAAAATTTATCAAAGGCTGTTTTTATTTGAACATCTATTTTTCATATGATTTTCTACTCGTGTGAGTTAGTTATTATGACGTATTGATTCCAAAACTCTTATACTAGTACGGCAAGAGTTGGCAAGCGAGTCCAGCGGCACTGGGCGTGCTGGGCGTCCCACCGGAACAGCAGCAGTGCGACCAGCCACCACCCCCGCCGCCCTGCACGCCACCGCCGCCGGAAGAGAACCCTTGCTACAACCTCTACAACCCTGAAGTGTTCGGAGAGGTAAGCTAATATCATTATCATCAGTCTTTAGAAGTCCACTGCTGGACAAAGGCCTCTCCCATAGAAAGTCACAGCGGATAGCTCTGGGCCGTTTGTATTCAGAGGCTTCCTGCATTCTAGGTTGTATATCCACCGGGTGGGGGCAAGCTCACGTTGCAATTTCATATGCAAATATACTCTCATTATTTAATTAGAATGCCACCATTTTGATTAAGGTTCTTTACACCATTTTACTCCATGGTGTAGCAGTATAAAATTCCCTGTACTGTTTTCAAAAAATTGCGTGGGTTACACTGAAAGGTTTTAGAAAATAAAACATAGATCAGTCCGATTTAGTAGCCTGCTAACATTTTTATTGCTTTTCGAAGTCTTCATTTTTTTAAGCACTTTCGCATGTGATGGAACCATTGCGTGAAGCAGTGGGCACTTTTCTTTAAGGACCTCTTCCACGCCTTTTTCAAACGCAGCTATAAAATTTTCATGCTTCATAAAACGAATTATCTTTTATTTTTGGAAATAAATAAAAGTCACAATGTATCAGGTCGGAGGAGGAGGATGACTCACTGACTCCACACCTTCGACAAAAAAATATTCGATAGTCCGTCTGGCGAAGTGAGCTGGATCGTTGTCGTGGTGGAGGAGGATCCTGCTTCTTAAGCTCTGCTGTCTAACATTTTCCATGACAACTGGTAAACAATGACTGACATACTGGTCTGCAGTAACACTCCCTTTATTTTCTAGGAAAATAGTCCGTCCGTCCAACCGTCCAACGAATGAGACAATCAACTTTTTCCATTGACTTCTGTCTCTATTTACCATTGTCGGCAAATCTTCTAATGGAAACAGCCAATAGAAGATTGTCTTTTGGTTTCGGGTTTGTTACAATATATCCAGCTATCGAGTCACCTTCGTCTTACTTTTCAAGCATTGAGGGGCACTAATCCATACGACGGCGTTTTTATATTCTGTCAAATAATGAGGTATCCATCTTGTACAAAGCTTTCTGATGTTCATGTAAGACTTTTTGTATTTGACTTATGCCAATGCCTAAAGCTGCCCGAATCTGATAATATGTCATCTTTCTACAGCTTCTAATCATAATCAGTGAGTTTGTTTCGACCACGTTTAAACTCATTAAATCAGCTGTAAACCATTAGTAACCAGTTGTAGTTGCACGGGATGGTACTTCATCATGAAATGCTAATCGAAGTCTATTCAAACATTGTTGTTGATTAAGACCACAACGAAACTCGTAATAAATCATTTACCGAAAATTTCCTTTAGTCAAATCCATTTCAAAGCAACGACAGACACTTTTTAAAGTGCCGCCAATTTTAACAAACAAATGACATATGAATTTATCACACATTTGTAGATTGCCAAAGTGGTTCTAATTCGTGATTTAAATTCATCTTTCATCGACCTGTAAAAACTTTCAGTGTCACCTACGTATTTATGTATGCAATATGTAATACAACCCATACCTAAAGTCTAACCAACGAAGCGTGTAGTAACCATAAAATTTATGAATTAATTTATATCCAGTAATAACAAACAACTAAAAAGTATTACTGAAACAACCACACGACAAAGCTAATCTAAATGTAATCACCTCCAGTGCCACGCCCTAGTGGACCCGCAGTCGTACGTAGAGTCGTGCGTAGAGGAGCAGTGCTCTATGAACAGCAGCGACGTGTGCGGCACCCTGGCGCGCTACGCGGCCGCGTGCCGCGCGCAGGGCGTGTGCCTGGCCTGGCGGGCGCGCTCGCCGCTGTGCCCTTACAGCTGGTGAGTACTACATACAGTACAGGGGTACACATACACACTCCTGCCTACATGAACAGCAGCGACGTGTGCGGCACCCTGGCTCGCTACGCGGCCGCGTGCCGCGCGCAGGGCGTGTGCCTGGCCTGGCGGGCGCGCTCGCCGCTGTGCCCTTACAGCTGGTGAGTACTACATACAGTACAGGGGTACACATACACACTCCTGCCTACATGAACAGCAGCGACGTGTGCGGCACCCTGGCGCGCTACGCGGCCGCGTGCCGCGCGCAGGGCGTGTGCCTGGCCTGGCGGGCGCGCTCGCCGCTGTGCCCTTACAGCTGGTGAGTACTACATACAGTACAGGGGTACACATACACACTCCTGCCTACATGAACAGCAGCGACGTGTGCGGCACCCTGGCTCGCTACGCGGCCGCGTGCCGCGCGCAGGGCGTGTGCCTGGCCTGGCGGGCGCGCTCGCCGCTGTGCCCTTACAGCTGGTGAGTACTACATACAGTACAGGGGTACACATACACACTCCTGCCTACATGAACAGCAGCGACGTGTGCGGCACCCTGGCGCGCTACGCGGCCGCGTGCCGCGCGCAGGGCGTGTGCCTGGCCTGGCGGGCGCGCTCGCCGCTGTGCCCTTACAGCTGGTGAGTACTACATACAGTACAGGGGTACACATACACACTCCTGCCTACATGAACAGCAGCGACGTGTGCGGCACCCTGGCGCGCTACGCGGCCGCGTGCCGCGCGCAGGGCGTGTGCCTGGCCTGGCGGGCGCGCTCGCCGCTGTGCCCTTACAGCTGGTGAGTACTACATACAGTACAGGGGTACACATACACACTCCTGCCTACATGAACAGCAGCGACGTGTGCGGCACCCTGGCGCGCTACGCGGCCGCGTGCCGCGCGCAGGGCGTGTGCCTGGCCTGGCGGGCGCGCTCGCCGCTGTGCCCTTACAGCTGGTGAGTACTACATACAGTACAGGGGTACACATACACACTCCTGCCTACATGAACAGCAGCGACGTGTGCGGCACCCTGGCGCGCTACGCGGCCGCGTGCCGCGCGCAGGGCGTGTGCCTGGCCTGGCGGGCGCGCTCGCCGCTGTGCCCTTACAGCTGGTGAGTACTACATACAGTACAGGGGTACACATACACACTCCTGCCTACATGAACAGCAGCGACGTGTGCGGCACCCTGGCGCGCTACGCGGCCGCGTGCCGCGCGCAGGGCGTGTGCCTGGCCTGGCGGGCGCGCTCGCCGCTGTGCCCTTACAGCTGGTGAGTACTACATACAGTACAGGGGTACACATACACACTCCTGCCTACATGAACAGCAGCGACGTGTGCGGCACCCTGGCTCGCTACGCGGCCGCGTGCCGCGCGCAGGGCGTGTGCCTGGCCTGGCGGGCGCGCTCGCCGCTGTGCCCTTACAGCTGGTGAGTACTACATACAGTACAGGGGTACACATACACACTCCTGCCTACATGAACAGCAGCGACGTGTGCGGCACCCTGGCGCGCTACGCGGCCGCGTGCCGCGCGCAGGGCGTGTGCCTGGCCTGGCGGGCGCGCTCGCCGCTGTGCCCTTACAGCTGGTGAGTACTACATACAGTACAGGGGTACACATACACACTCCTGCCTACATGAACAGCAGCGACGTGTGCGGCACCCTGGCGCGCTACGCGGCCGCGTGCCGCGCGCAGGGCGTGTGCCTGGCCTGGCGGGCGCGCTCGCCGCTGTGCCCTTACAGCTGGTGAGTACTACATACAGTACAGGGGTACACATACACACTCCTGCCTACATGAACAGCAGCGACGTGTGCGGCACCCTGGCGCGCTACGCGGCCGCGTGCCGCGCGCAGGGCGTGTGCCTGGCCTGGCGGGCGCGCTCGCCGCTGTGCCCTTACAGCTGGTGAGTACTACATACAGTACAGGGGTACACATACACACTCCTGCCTACATGAACAGCAGCGACGTGTGCGGCACCCTGGCGCGCTACGCGGCCGCGTGCCGCGCGCAGGGCGTGTGCCTGGCCTGGCGGGCGCGCTCGCCGCTGTGCCCTTACAGCTGGTGAGTACTACATACAGTACAGGGGTACACATACACACTCCTGCCTACATGAACAGCAGCGACGTGTGCGGCACCCTGGCGCGCTACGCGGCCGCGTGCCGCGCGCAGGGCGTGTGCCTGGCCTGGCGGGCGCGCTCGCCGCTGTGCCCTTACAGCTGGTGAGTACTACATACAGTACAGGGGTACACATACACACTCCTGCCTACATGAACAGCAGCGACGTGTGCGGCACCCTGGCGCGCTACGCGGCCGCGTGCCGCGCGCAGGGCGTGTGCCTGGCCTGGCGGGCGCGCTCGCCGCTGTGCCCTTACAGCTGGTGAGTACTACATACAGTACAGGGGTACACATACACACTCCTGCCTACATGAACAGCAGCGACGTGTGCGGCACCCTGGCGCGCTACGCGGCCGCGTGCCGCGCGCAGGGCGTGTGCCTGGCCTGGCGGGCGCGCTCGCCGCTGTGCCCTTACAGCTGGTGAGTACTACATACAGTACAGGGGTACACATACACACTCCTGCCTACATGAACAGCAGCGACGTGTGCGGCACCCTGGCGCGCTACGCGGCCGCGTGCCGCGCGCAGGGCGTGTGCCTGGCCTGGCGGGCGCGCTCGCCGCTGTGCCCTCACAGCTGGTGAGTACTACATACAGTACAGGGGTACACATACACACTCCTGCCTACATGAACAGCAGCGACGTGTGCGGCACCCTGGCGCGCTACGCGGCCGCGTGCCGCGCGCAGGGCGTGTGCCTGGCCTGGCGGGCGCGCTCGCCGCTGTGCCCTTACAGCTGGTGAGTACTACATACAGTACAGGGGTACACATACACACTCC
This sequence comes from Anania hortulata, assembly GCA_963576865.1. Lineage (NCBI taxonomy): Eukaryota > Metazoa > Arthropoda > Insecta > Lepidoptera > Crambidae > Anania > Anania hortulata. The sequence continues at coordinate 3,600,857 of OY756391.1, forward strand.
TGCCTACATGAACAGCAGCGACGTGTGCGGCACCCTGGCGCGCTACGCGGCCGCGTGCCGCGCGCAGGGCGTGTGCCTGGCCTGGCGGGCGCGCTCGCCGCTGTGCCCTTACAGCTGGTGAGTACTACATACAGTACAGGGGTACACATACACACTCCTGCCTACATGAACAGCAGCGACGTGTGCGGCACCCTGGCGCGCTACGCGGCCGCGTGCCGCGCGCAGGGCGTGTGCCTGGCCTGGCGGGCGCGCTCGCCGCTGTGCCCTTACAGCTGGTGAGTACTACATACAGTACAGGGGTACACATACACACTCCTGCCTACATGAACAGCAGCGACGTGTGCGGCACCCTGGCGCGCTACGCGGCCGCGTGCCGCGCGCAGGGCGTGTGCCTGGCCTGGCGGGCGCGCTCGCCGCTGTGCCCTTACAGCTGGTGAGTACTACATACAGTACAGGGGTACACATACACACTCCTGCCTACATGAACAGCAGCGACGTGTGCGGCACCCTGGCGCGCTACGCGGCCGCGTGCCGCGCGCAGGGCGTGTGCCTGGCCTGGCGGGCGCGCTCGCCGCTGTGCCCTCACAGCTGGTGAGTACTACATACAGTACAGGGGTACACATACACACTCCTGCCTAGAGTAGAGGAGCAGTGCTCCATGAACAGCAGCGACGTGTGCGGCACCCTTCACCTTCAGATTTCACAGCGTTTGACGATATGAACGAGTACATATGATATGGTCAAACATTGTGTAGTGATCATATCGTAAAATTGTTACATTAAATACCAGAAGAGGCGCTGGTGTTGCTTTTTTATGATGCATTATGGTGTTCGACAATTATTATGTTATGAAAGCGAATAGGTATTAATGTGTAGGTGTAAGATGATAATGCAATGAAATATTATTACGACACTAAACTACGTGATTTTTATAAGACATGCAAAAAATTTTGCATGCACATGCAATTACATATTAAATTCCCTACAGTTATTATATGAACAAAGGATAAAGGATTTTTTAAATAGGACCTCATAATGCAAGGTGCAAATAATGTAATTAATTGTCTGCGTAACACAAAAATAAAATTCCTATCTTTAACTATGACAAATGGTATGTTAAATATACTGGCACAAATTGACTTATTCCTCACAGCGAGAAGCCGCTGGTGTACCGGCCGTGTGTGGACTGCGAGCGAACGTGCGACAACCACGACGAGCTAAAGAACCACCCGGAGAAGTGCGCGAGCCAGCCCGTCGAGGGGTGCTTCTGCCCCGAAGGGAAGGTTAGAATTATATCCTTTTAGTTTTAATGTTCTTTACTTAATAGGTAACTTGATACAATACTGACCTTATGAGGCCGCACGCGCGATAGTTTTAAATGCACCGTAGTTCATATAAACAAAATGGCGCTACTATCGCAAATGCATCTTCTTAATCGCTTGCCGTGGAAGACATTTAATGAGAAGAGGATAGATTTAGTAATAGGCAACCACTTTTCCTATTGGACCAACATTGAAATGCCAAAAAAACGCTATAAAATTACTTTAAGTAGGTACTACTACTATTGTCAGGCTTTTGCCTGTTGTGAGTTTACCAATGTAAACTCCGTGCCGTGTGGGGACGGCCGTAAAGAATACACTTTCCGACCGACTAACTCCTGTAGCACGAGACGGGCAGCAGCGTCTGTGTGCGAAACCGCGCTCGCCAACCCGCCTGCCAAACGTGGCGAGTATTGGCAATCCCCCCCCCCCCAATGAAAGTCATTGGGGGAGGCCTGTGTTCAGCAGTGGCCGTCCTATGGCTGAAATGATGAGTTTACCAATGTTACTCACGTTAAAACAGATCTAATAAAATTCAAGCGAAAAGTTCAGTATCCACCTTAAATGCCATGGGGGTCACCCACTACCCCAAACTACATATTTTCTGTCTAGTTTCTAAGCAGTTATAAAGACTTAAAAACTGATTTATTTGTAGGTGCGAGTGAACAACACGTGTATAGAGCCGACGAAGTGCTTCCCCTGCGATGCCGATAAGGAACATTATGCTGGTGACGAGTGGCAAGTAAGTTAAACAGAAAAACATTATAGATAAACAACTGTCTTGGTTCAGTGGTACGCGCTCCGTACTACAAAACCAATGAGTCACGGGTTCGAATTTCGCAAGTGTTTATGTGATAAGCACAAGCTTTTGTATGAATTAATTACATTTACGGTTATAGAGTAAACATGTAATTTTTTTGTATTTTTCGGGTAACCCGAAGATTTGGTGTTTGTAACAACTCTATGACAGGTCTCACTTATGCCAATGTGGTAACAACTTATATCGTAAGCAATATTTCTTTTATAATAAAAACGTGTGCCGCGTTGGGGCGGCCGTAAAGAATACACTTCCCCACCGCCAACAGGAGGCGTGTTGTAAAAGGCGACTAATTCTTGTAGCATGAGACGGGCAGCAGCGTCTGCGTGCGAAATCTTATAAAAAACTGCGCTTACCAACCCGCCTGCCAAGTGTGGCGAGTATTGGCAATCCCTCCCCCAATGAAAGTCATTGGGGGAGGCCTATGTTCAGCAGTGGACGTCCTATGGCTGAAATCATGAATAAAAACGTACGGACCTAGTATTTCATTAAATCTACAACATTCCAAAAATTTAATAGGGAGGTTGAGATCGCTATCGCATTTTGTTTAGACAGCTTCACAATCCTCAACGTCACCAATATTACAGGAGAGCGCATGCAAGAAGTGCACGTGCAGCAAGCTGGCGGGCTCGAACGCGGCGCACGTGTCGTGCACCACGCAGGCGTGCAGCGCGCCCGTGTGCTCGCAAGACGAAGACATGCTCGCCCGCGCCAAGCCGCCCGACGCCTGCTGCGACGAGTACGTGTGCGGTGAGTGGGGGACTGATGTGTCGCTTTTGGGAGGGGGGGGGGTCTTGTATTTCCTGTACCTAAAGGTTGTCTAGAAGAGATTGCTTTTGGCGATAAGGCCGTCTGATTGTATATAACTGTGTCTTGTTTGTAATGACCTTTAATGTTTTTTGTGCAATAAAGTGTCTATCTATCTATCTATCTATCTATCTTAGAACGCGTCCCAGGTCCCACTATCAGAGTACAAAAGTTGATAATTTTAAAGACTTTTATACCTTTATATTTTTATAATATTAACATAATAATATGTTCCTCGTACAATTGATATCACGTAAACAAGAAGTTAGTATTGAGACATTACTATTATCCTGTTTAGGAGCTTTGCTTTTGTCAATGGACACTTTTCCAACTCTTCTTGCATTCCGCCTCCCTTCTGAATGAGGCATAGTTTTTGCGGCTTGCGGCTTCGACCGCGTAGATTTTGTGAATTTTGTTTTGCCTTGCCCGTAGTGATTATTCGATCAATGGTTCTTTACTTTCGCCTCTGATAAAATAATCGCTACGATAAAGGTTACGATAAGTTGTCACGCGTGTGTCAAACTTGCGAAAAAAAAAGAACTTTGACATTTCGTTTGACAACGGTTGACAAGACCAAACACGCTGGCGCCATCTGAGATTAGCTTTGCCTGTGCTTCTTCATTGTAACTAGTTTTTTTTAATCGATCACCAAAATCATCACATAATAATATTTTTGCAGTTCCCAAACCAAAAGCAAATTGCAAGGAACCAAAGAAGATGGAGTGCGGCTTCGGTCAGGTCCTCAAGCAGAAGACCACTGCCAATGGGTGCAAAGAGTTCGCTTGTGGTAAGTAAAGTAAGCCTATATATTTCTGCAACACTAGGTGTTGGAGTGGTGGGCTAGAACTAGAAGTAGCGTAAGAGCGAGGGCAGGCCGCGAGCTAGGTGGACCGACGACCTGGTGAAGGTGTCAGGGATGAATGCAGGAGGCTCAAAATCGTTTAGGATGGCGTGCTAGAAGGTGGCGGGGAGGGGATGGATGCAAAAGTCTCAAGTTTATTTAGAATGGCGTGCTCCCTACACTCAGCATTGTGTAGAGACAGGTTGAAAAAAAAAGATATATTTCTAACTGCACGGCAACACGGTGTGTTTATTTATTATTTTTTTAACGATCATCATTCATTTCCACACAATATTACTGGATTCGAGTTCGAGACGTTGATATTTGCTAGCACACACGCACACATAATACACACACACATGATCATTAAAAGTGTTGTTCGTTTACAATTGCCTTTATTTGGTCTTGATTGGTTCCATAAGTATTCTAGGTCCACATTCAAAAATCTAAATATAAAATCAAATTTTCAGAACAAATCTTACAGTAATACAGGTATTCAGTATTAGAGTCAGTTTCAATTTCATTCTACTAGGAGTTGTGCCGGTGTGCAAATGTCTTCAGTCTCTGTACTCATACAAACTGACAACCATACAGAGTTACATTGCAAAGGGGTGCCAAATCTTAAGGTGGCTCAGTAACTTAATCGAACTATGCAAAGAATAAAATGTTTTTTTTTTCACATTGAATTATTGCTATCCGCTGTTAAAAATCGTACGTGTGGATAATTTAACTCATTCATGAAAAAATTTGACCGTATGTTCACTGCGTAAGGACCTTGTTGGCTCGCCATAACTTCGCCTCTGCTGAATGACCTCGCAGCTTTCGTAGTCTCTCTATTGACTTTATTTTCGGATATTTTAAAGTATTTTTTATTTCGTACATACGATTTTTTAAAATAATTACGATTAAGACGGTTCTTTATAAATTATTCTATAGATTTTTTTTTTTAATTTGACACCCCTTTGCAATGTAACCCTATATAATTTATCCGGTGGTGCGCGAGTCTACTTTACACAGACCTTACATTGTTTTGTTCTATTAAATTATCGAAATCGGTCAACGCAGTAACGAATGATCGCTGAACATACATAAAAAAAAAAAAAAATAAAATAAAAGATACCGACGAATTGAGAACCTCCTCCTTTTTTGAAGTCGGTTGATAAAAAAGAATCTTCTTGAAATTACACGTACGCTCGATTTTAAAACTACATCAAAACTGTACGTGTCCAGAATGCAAGCCAGCCAGCGAGTGCGAGCACATCCCGAGCGACCAGGAAGTCGTGCTCGAGCCCGGGCTCGAGCGCGTCGTGGACAGCAGCGGGTGCTGTCCGCGCGCCAACATGCTCTGCCGAAAAGAGGCGTGTCCGAAGAAACCAGACTGTCCCAAGTTCCAGAATTTAGTGGAGGTCAATGTCACTGGAAAGTGCTGCCAGAAATACAATTGCGGTGAGTGCCAACGAATTTTATTTATTATCTAGATAATTTATGTTTATAGCGAGTCGATACAGGTTATTATCATCGAGTAAATACGTATGACATACTGAAGAGAGGATTGTCTGAAGAAACCAGATTGTTTAAAGTTACAAAACTAGTAAATCTAATCATAATAAATGGGAAACGATATAACAAATTAATACGAGTGTGGTAAATTTATTCTGCAATATAAGTAATAGGAGCCAGTTATGTATGTGTGAATTATAATATTGTTAATTGTAATACAAGTGTGGTTTGTTTATGTACATTAATAACCTAGGCATTAGCAGCCAGGCCCATTTGGGTCAAAGGCTTTTCTTCACAACATAGTTCGCCAAAATGAGGCTCGTCCGAAAATCCAAAAACGTAACGAGTTGTCGACGAAATGACTTGTTTCTGGCATCCACATTAAAAGCAAATGAAAATATAGGGTATTTGTTCTTTCAGAATTACCCACAGATAAGTGCGTCGTGAAACTGGAATGGGAGGCCGCCCCGCGCGGCGGGGAGAAGGCGCGCGCCACTCCCGAGGAAGTACTCAAAGATGTAAGTATACCACCATCATTGGTTATTATCATCATATCTCTTTATTTTCAGAACTAGCGACCCCCACCTAGGAATTGCACAGATTTTACAAGCTTTTATTTCCTAACCTAACCTAACCTAAAATAGTTTTAGTGCTTGATTATCACAGAAAGAATGACAGAAAAACTTGGCCGAGGAATTAAGTTTTTCAGTTGAAGTTATCAACAAAGATTATAAAATATATACCCTTCATAAGTTGTCTTCTTCTTCTTCTCTTGTCGATAGCAATTTTGACAAAATTATGTCTTTTATTTCGCCACATGAAAAGCACTATAGGTGACGCGTAACAGGTCTAGCTGTCCGAACATGCGGAACGTCGCTTTGGGGTATAACTTGTCGACATGAGTTTTATTGCCTTATTTTAAATCATCGCTGTGTTGTCATTGTTTTTCGCTGCTGTGTGTATAGTTAAAAATTTATTGTTATTCTTTCTTTCTAAGTTTATTTGGCATGAATTACAAATTAGATCAAAAACATACACATAAAAAGCGTAAAGTGTCTCATAAACAGACGCGGCTTGCGGTAGCGGCCGCATAAAATATACTCAAGCGTGTAAGGATAACTGAGATTAAAAATTATTTTTACATTTCAAATTTTCTTATGTAATAAAGTGGGGAGTCTATTCTTATGTAATAAACATGTCAGTTACTTCATACTCCGCTACAAACTTCACTATCTGCATTACCTCAAGGTTGACCGGTAGATAATGCTGTATAGCGTTAAGTCCGCCAATTCTACTTACCTGTGCAATAAAATTTAAATAAATATTTTTTTACAAAGCGCTAACAAATCATTGCCTCGTCTCCGAAAACAAATTAGACGTCCGTTCATAATGAAGAGTGGACACTAAATTGCTTACTAGGGCTCCCAGCATGTGCTGACATTTCGAACATGAGTAATTGTTAACACACTTATATTAGCTTCACTTGTAACTAACTGTCTATGTAATCAAATTTGTAAGTAATTTTGAACCTACTTCTAACTAACGTATCGATTTAAAAGTATTTGACATTCGGATGACAATAAAATAATTTGACACCCTTAATGCTGATCTGATGATAGAGTCGGGAGGTGGATAGTGGAACTCTTCACCCACGACTATAACCATTATGTATGGGCTCATTTGATTCATTTTGACAAGTTCGAGTTCAAAACGTTTTTTAGGGTTCCGTAGCCAAATGGCAAAAAACGGAACCCTTATAGATTCGTCATGTCTGTCTGTCTGTCTGTCCGTCTGTCCGTCCGTCCGTATGTCACAGCCACTTTTTTCCGAAACTATAAGAACTATACTGTTAAAACTTGGTAAGTAGATGCATTCTGTGAACCGCATTAAGATTTTCATAAAAAAATAGAAAAATAATAATACATTTTGGCTCCCCATACTTAGAACTAAAACTCGAAATTTTTTTTTTCGTCAAACCCATACGTGTGGGATATCAATGGATAGGTCTTTAAAAATGATATTGAGGTTTCTAATATCATTTTTTTCTAAACTGAATAGTTTGCGTGTGAGACGCTTCCAAAGTGGTAAAATGTGTGTCCCCCCCCCCCCCTGTAACTTTTAAAATAAGAGAATGATAAATCTAAAAAAAATATATAATGTACATTACCATAAAAACTACCAGGGAAAATTGGTTTGAACGAGATCAAGTAATTAGTTTTTTTTTTAATACGTCATAAATCGTAAACCGCAATTTAACTTTCGTAATGTTATGGATTTCATTTTGCAATAAAAATACCATAACTATGACTCGATTGTCGTGATGGGTGAACGTTTACTCATACGGGACCTACAGGTTTGTACGGAACCCTCGGTGCGCGAGTCCGACTCGCACTTGGCCGGTTTTTTTTTTTTTTTGCTATAACCAATTATAATGCATTTCAATAGATTGACGAAGCATGGTTGGATGGGCCATGCCGCTGGTGCCGCTGCGAGTCCACCACGCTCGGGGCCGCGGCCAAGTGCTCCATCACCGAGTGCCCCGCGGCCGTGGGGGGCGAACAGTTCGTGCTCGAGCCGCGGCCCGTGCCCTTCGCTTGCTGTCCCGCTCTGCTGCAAGTCGCTTGTCGCGACGGGGAGAATGTATACCGGGTGAGTTTGTTACATTGTCTTATACAGGGTTATTTGTATAACATCTACAACCCACTAGGGGCTAATTCTGGTGCTCAAATACAACAACTTATTGTATAAGACCAATATCGAAATCATAATAAAAATCACTGTATGAACAAACTGATATCAGCTGGTCGGCGGCTTTGTATGGGGAAGTGTTTTTTTTTGCGATTTTGAACGGATTAGGACTTGAAACTGGGAGCCATAGGAACCATGTTCATCTCAAAAATACCTATCTAACGATATATTATTTATAACACATGGCTAATTGAAGGGGTACCAGCGTTCATTAATTTCCTGGCATCATCCTTTCCTCAATTGATAATGATCTCTACTATGGATTTGCCTGCTGTTGACTTACTGTCTAACATCGCCTACTCAGTGCAACTTCAGGTTGTTTACTCTACAAATATATCTACTGTAATTGTATTTTATTCTCGGTTTTATCGCTTCGATAAAACCTAGAAATTGTCCTATTATAAATGTATTTTTTCTTGTGCTTTGTTTTCTTTTGTGTGGTGTACAGACAACAGCACGTCAACAAACCGCAAAACGTCAAATTTTCTCAAATAATATTGATCTCTATGTGTAGGACTTAAAGTTGCAAATCAATTCAATGGCCTTTAACTTTTTGGGTAAAAAAGAGTGTCTATCTATCCATTAATTACCAGGTGGGCGAGACATGGACGTCCCCTACAGACGTGTGCGAATCGTACCAGTGCAGCGAGGTAGGCGAGGGCAAGCTGGAGAAGGTCACCACGCGCAAGAGCTGCGACTCCGCCTGCCAGCCGGTCAGTAAGAGAGAGAGAGAGAGAGAGAGATAAAGAGAGATATTATTTTACTAGACACTCGCATATTGTCTGTCTGTTACGCTTTTCTGGCAAAACTTCTGAACCGATTTCATTAAAATTAATTACAGAGACAGCTTAAACCATACGCGAGGACATATGATACTTTTGAAATTTCTCCTACTAAGGGAAGGCAAGGGGATGACTAGCCATATTCCACTATTTTTTACTTGCTGACCGACCGTTAAGTAGTAGCAAAAATTTCATTAGAAAAAGTACTATCTAAATCTATTTGTTTTTTTCCTAGGAAACTTTACAATATCTTCTTAATTTGCTAAAACGACCGATTGTTTTTTTTTACTACAGCCAATATCACTCAATGATTCCCTATGACCATAATATCATTTAAAGTTGTTGTTTTATACGAGTACAGGGCTGGAAATACTTCCCAGCGGAACCATCCTCGAAGCAATGCTGCGGCAAGTGCAAGCCAGTGGCCTGTGTGTGTGAAGATAAGGAGCACCCCATCGGGGACCACTGGCATTCGCCAGACTTCTGCACCAACTACACCTGCGTCGACCTTAACGGCACTGTAAGTAGTATCAACTATGTTGTATAATGCAGGTCTTAAGGTACCTCCCTGAGAAGTGCTCAAACAAGAGCTGTGGCAAACGGCGTGTGACTTCTTAATAGAGATTGCTGGACTTGACCTTATTTCTGCACCAACTACATAAATGGCATTGTCTGTAGGTACGGTAGTAAAATTATAACATAAGCCTGAAAGTACTGCCCTGTGGAGTCCTCAGACAAACAGTTCTGTGTAAATATGAGCCAGTTGCGATTATATTTGGCTATCTATTAAGGATTATCAACCAATCTTAACGTCACTATGAATAACATCAACTTACAATTTATTATATTGGTCAGAAAATACTACCCTGTGAAGTGCGAAGCTCTCTTATATGCAGCGCTGCGGCAAGTGCAAGTCCATTGCGCTTCTGTATGTGTGTGCGTATACACATATTCTCTCAATCGTCACCCAACCTTTCAACTGACTACATTCACGTGCGTCGAAGAGCAGTACCCAGCAGAGCTCTCTATCTCTAACTAACAGCATGTACGACTTTCTGAAGCCACACTCACCTTCAAAATCCATCTGTTTCTTTCCATTTAAAAAAAAAAAGACAAACCATTAAAAAATAAATATCTGTCAAACATAGCATCCATAGATAACTTTAAAAAAAATCACTATTAAAATATGACGGAAATCAGGCAAACGAGAGCAAATTACATGGCTTACATTTCTTAAATTTACACCATGCGCATTTTCATATAAGATACCGAAACCCAAATCTAAATAAAAATCTGGCAGTAAGTCATAAGAGAGATGGTTGTTCTATAGTTGTTTTGATATCATCCGCCACAGTTACAAGTTCAAAGTGTGGACGAGTCCTGTCCCGAGGTCTCCGAGGCGTTCCGCAAGCAGTTCGTGCTGAACGAGGAAGCAGTGCCCGGACAGTGCTGCAAGAAGCTGGAGCCGGTGGCCTGCCGCGTCGGGAACGACATTTACCAGGTACTTTGAATAGAGGCAAAGGTAGAAATGGGAGTAGGAGTGTCGAGCACATACCCTATAGGTAGAAATGTGAGTAGAGGCGTCGAGCAGATACCCACCCTGTAGGTAGAAATGTGAGTAGAGGCGTCGTGCACATACCCACCCTGTAGGTAGAAATGTGAGTAGAGGCGTCGAGCACATACCCACCCTGTAGGTAGAAATGTGAGTAGAGGCGTCGAGCACATACCCACCCTGTAGGTAGAAATGTGAGTAGAGGCGTCGAGCACATACCCACCCTGTAGGTAGAAATGTGAGTAGAGGCGTCGAGCACATACCCACCCTGTAGGTAGAAATGTGAGTAGAGGCATCGAGCACATACCCACCCTGTAGGTAGAAATGTGAGTAGAGGCGTCAAACACATACCCTATAATAGGTAGAAATGTGAGTAGGGGAATTGAGTACATACCGACCCTCCTATAGGTAGAAATGTGAGTAGAGGCGTCGAGCACGTACCCTATAGATAGAAATGTGAGTAGAGGCGTCGAACACATACCCTATAGGTAGAAATGTGAGTAGGGGCGTCGAGCACATACCCTATAGGTAAACCCTATGGGTACAACAATAGGGAAGCACAGGCAAAGTTAATCTTAGATGGCGCCAGCGTGTTTGATATTTTTTTTAACAATTGTCAACAAATGTTTACGTAAATGTAATGTCATTGCTTTTTTGTGCATCGATAGATCAACACAAGATATTTGCTAATGACTAATACAATTATTGTTTTTATTTCATAATATGTATTTAACGCAAGTTACAGACAGACAGCTCAGGATACAACAGCTCATTATCCCTTTAACCAGTGGTGGCCATTTAGTTGCCACCATATTTTGAACTTTATAAATTTTGCATTTAATACTCGTGTTTAACTCTACATGTTCAACTTTTATGGTCAAGGAAAATTGTCATTAATAGGAAATTTATTTAGAACTTACTTTAAAATTCAAAAAGGCCAAACTGTACTAAGCTGCACCTTGGCTGCTAAGCTCCCCTTTCTCTAATGGTTGTCCTCTACCTGAAGGTTGTCTGGAAGAGATCGCTGTTAGCGATAAGACCGTCTAAATTGTACGTCTTTCTGTAAAAATCATGTGTAATTTACTTGTATGGTGTGCAATAAAGAGTATCTATCTATCTATCTGTACGTTCGCAGGAGGGTCAGACCTGGCCGTCGGCCGACCCCTGCTTGACGCTGACCTGCGCCAGGGACCTCACCGGGCGCCTCGCGCACGCCGAGAGCGCGCAGACCTGTGCGCGGGACTGCAAGCGCGGCTGGGCGTACAGGGCCCCGCCGCCCGGGGCCTGCTGCGGCCACTGCGCGCAGGACAAGTGCGTCATCGAAGACGACCTCGTGGAGCCAGGTTAGTGCGTAGTCGTTAAGGCGGTTCCCCGAGCGAATGACCTTGAGCATTAATTTCCTTATCTCGTCCGGCACGCCATAGAAACAGAAGTTCGTAAATCATGAATTATTGGCAGAAAAAATCCAAAACGGGCCAATTAAAAAAAAATCGGCCGATTTTAAGTACTTTAAATTTTCTATCGATTAGTCGAAGCCAAAAATGAAGATAAGAATTACTTACGGAGGAGATGCATAAAATACATTTTTATCGACGTAGTTTAAAAGCCTGTTTTTGTTAATTTATATAAAATATAGTAAATACAAATTTTAAACGATGATTTTAAAGATAAAACTATAAAGATTATTGTTATATCTTTCAATTATTTTTATATACATTAAATAAAAAGTAGAAACCTGCTAAAACGTTAGAAAATACCAGTTTTGGTGGAGGTACGGCCTTGAGCCACTGACCTCGAGCGATAGACACAGGTCCGCCATGCCGCGCGCCTCAGCGGTCACCGGCGAATTCTGTAGGAGTGACGGAGAAGGTGCTGCTTGGAACGAAACGAACGAACGAACGAAACTGAGTGCCGAACCACTAAATACACAATTTTAATGTAAATAACTATTTCATTGACCATCAAAAGTGGCCAATTGCTTTAGTAATATAAAGGCCATAAATTTTGCTTAACATTACTTTAATTAAAAATGAGAACAATTTTAATGTAGGTATTTTCAGAGGAAAAATTATGTATATAAGGTGCTTCATAAATATCTGCAACATCTGAAATGGGTAAAAGTATTGCTTATATAGATTACGATAGTCAAGGAATTACGTGCCCCGGATTGGAAATTAATTATTTGCGAAAAGACAGTAAATAAATGGTTACTTGCTTCAATTTGCATAACACACTTCGTCATCCGCCCTTGACACTGCACGGGAGCGGTATTATGTGGAACGTTAGCATTTTTGGACAGATGTGGACGGTTTGAGACAGAATAAAGCCTGATCTTTAATTAAAAATAATAAAATTAATAATAAAAGAACTCTGCAACACCTTCCCCTTTCTTTAATGGTTGTCCTTTACCTAAAGGTTGTCTGGAAGAGATCGCTATTAGCGATAAGACCGCCTAAATTGTACATCTTTCTGTAAAAATCATGTGTATTTTATTTGTATGGTGTGCAATAAAGAGTATCTATCTATCTATCTAATATAATTTTTTTATTGAAAAAAATAATGATGTTCTGGACATAAAATCTCTTTACTATCGTAATCTATGTAAGCAATACTTTTACCCATTTCAGCCGTTGCAGATATTTATGAAGCACCTTAATGTTTTCCATCGACTGAAGTTTGTGGAATCGTATTTTAGAAATGAGCATTAGGTCAGAAATACGAGCAATTATAACTGCCTTGAATTTTAAAAATTATATGACCTATGGATTTCACACAAAACCTTTTTTTTGTTAGCACAATTTGGCTACATTCAGCCTCTTAATGCGCTATCACCTACACTGTTTAACCACGTGCTCGAATACGTAGTCAGGAAGGTTCAACTGCAAAGTGGGGGAGTTTAGTTAAACCGGAGACACCAAATTGTAGGGTATGCCGATGACCTTGCAATACTCGGACAGCGAGGAAGAGGTGAAGGAAATGGTAGAAGTTGGAGATGGTAAGACGTAGGGTTGGGCTCAGAATCAGTTGGGATAAAACGGAATATCTATTGATGAAACAATATAAAGATGTCAGAGCAAAAAGAAAAGACCTGAATGCTTAAGGTACAATCTACAAAGGAGTAGACAGCTTAAGTACCTAGGATGTACAGTCAACAGCGGGTCAACCTACCCAAAAAGATAAAGCTCATTGGACCGATTTACAACCTTAAGTCCGACACGTAGAGATCAATATCAGTTGATAATATTTGACGTTTTGTGGTAGGTTGACGTGCTGTTGTCTGTACTTTAAACGATACCAACAAGAGAGGGGGGGGGGACGCAAGCAGTGTTGAAGCAGACTTTATCTGATGTGATGTCCACAATAAAATTTGTTTGGGATTGCTTTCATTACTATGAACCAAGTTAAATTCGGAAACAACGGTACCACGCCACCCAGACTCAGCGGGACAATATAAAAAAGTTCATTTTACATTGACCTGACCGGGAATCGAACCCGAAGCTTCAGAGATGGAGACGCCAAGTCCTATGTTCTCGCCTCTCGGCTACGGAGGTCGTTATCGTCTACACTATGATTATAGTTTTATATTGTTTGAGATAAGTAACTTATATAATCAGTTGCTAATATCATATCGGACTATACAATGAAGCAGCTATTTAATAGTAAATTTGCTTTGGTTCCTAAAGGGTTTTATCAGGTTTTTAAATTTAAATGGCACCACCGCGGAACCGCGCTTAGGTTCAGTTCATTCATATAATGGTCGCCATTTTGAAATACACATGCCCGCCAAGAGATGACGCTGAAGCTCATTGGCTCGCGCAAGAACTTCAATTTTACCAATTTACTTTAGCCAAGGACTGACTGATATCTATAACATACATACTTACATACATTTTTTGTAAAGTGAACCATTCAAATTTACATGAATGTCATTCACTCTGTATTCAGTCAAGTATATATTAAGTGGAGGTGGTCTCTGGCACGGTGTAAGTAATAGCTCAGAACAAACAGCACGATTGAAGTATATTAATTTAAGAAGGCAAGCACGTAGCAGCTGACAGTGCTTTTTGTGGTTATATTTAATTTATAACTTATTATAACTTGAGTGGCGTGAATTCATCACTATAGATGGTAATTATTGGCAAAAGAGATTTTAAAAATAACTTTCTTTTTATTCGTTGTTTTATTTCGCCGCTGTAAATACGATGTTAATAACTTTTGAAATAGTACTTATTTCGAAATCGGAGGTTATACCAGTGATATCCAAATAAGTACTATTTCAAAATCTCAGTAGCTTGCTGTCTAGTATAGAGCTGAAAAAACGCGATAAAGTTGCGTGAACTGAGCACCAGGTAGCGACATAAATCTAATCTTTGACTGATGTGTCTTTCTTCAAATATACAAATGTACTCTATGGTCTTTGGCCTCCCTCACAAATTAATTAAATTGGTCACTCGCTACATAATATTTGATGTGACTGAATAAATTAAAACATTGACGGCCATACTACAAAAATACAGACTAGGTTTCAACAATGTCTAAAGATTAGCTAACTAATTTAAAATACATAAATATATTTAGTTATTTTAACTTTATAAAATCATTCTCTACCAATCAACCATGAGGCCATACAGAGATATTAGATACAATTTTAGAAAAGTAAAGTACTTACATGAAATACATATTTGTAACTAAAACTTGTCTCCAACATATCTCACTATAATATTATGGCGATAATATTTAATGTTGCCATTATTAGCCGTCAGAAATTGACTATAAAATTAATGACATTCAATTTATAAAATAATTAGTGCAATAAAAATTAAGGTAAAAAATACATAAGTTTTTGTATATGTCGGTGTAGGATCCCGTAATAATCGTTTTCACTAAAATGAAAGGGGTTTCTCATCTTGTCTATTTAGCAAGTAACAAACTAACTAACAACATTTCGGGCGCAAATGACCAAGTCTTGTCAATTTAGAAGTTCAATAATGTCCCGAAGGGCCGAGTGGCGCAAATTCCCCTTGCTCATAATAGAACACGATTCGAGTCGGTTTAGATATTTAATAAATCTACATAATTTATTGGAGTAAATTTGTTACCTCGCAAGACAAGGATGTTAACTCTTTACTATGAGATTGGTGTGATTGGTGCATATTTAATCTTTTAAATTATCTCTGAGACCCGGGTTCGGTTCTCGGTCGGTCAGTGTAGAAAAATAACTTTTCTATATTGTCTAGGGTCTGTGTGATATGGTACCGTCGTTGTTTCTGATTTCTGTAACACAAGTGCTTAAGCTACTTATCATAGGATCAGAGCAATGTATGTGATGTTGTCCAATATTTTTTATTAACTATTAAAAACTTTTAGTATTAAGCTTCAAGCTTAACTTTTTTTTTTAAAGGTCTTTATTAACACAAAAATGTACAAGTATTTACTAAGAACTAGTGTACATGTATATTCCTAGTTTTAGCATACAGAAAATAATTACTAGTTTAGCAGACAAAGATACATCCATATAAAACTTTACGTAGTGATAATGGCTATAAGTATGATACATAACAAATAAAATTATGAGTTATTTACTTACACGGTATGACGATAAAATGTTGTGTTCACTTTGTAACAGTTCACACTTACTGCAGAATTATAAAAAATAACACTACCACACGCGTCCTGAGCGTTGAGTATAAATTAAGTGAGCATGATTATGCAAACATCTTACGGCTAAACTTATTAAAATACGTAAATCTTTAACAAAATCACATTATTGTACAGTTTAGTAAAGAGTGAAAATACTGCGCGCGGCCCAGCTTCAAGCATAACTATTAAAGGCGAACACAACTCGCAAATAAAAAAACACCCCTCTACCACAGCATACGGGACTGAGCCGATCGTACATAATTAAATAAGTCGTAGCGATCTTTGTCGTAAGAGGCGACAAATTCCTGTAGCACGAGACGGGCAGCAGCGTCTGCGTGCAAAACGTTATAAAATACTGCGCTCGCCAACCCGCCTGCCAAACGTGGTGAGTATTGGCAATCCCCCCTGATGAAAGTCATTGTGGGAGGCCTGTGTTCAGAAGTGGACGTATGTGGCTAAAATGATGATGATGATCCGACTTTGTGTAAACGAACGTATCGTGGTACGAGACGTCCTTGAATCAGAAACTTGAAATTACAAATATTTATGTATTTTAAAATCAAATATTTGACTCTATAAATTGTACCTACTTGCACATCGCGTACTGACTTTGTTTTATAACATAACGAGAACATATTATTGTATTTATTTATTTAATTTCACTAGTACAATGAACGTTTACGAGTACATTGTGTTAGTTATTTATTTTAACCAACCACTTATTTAATCTAGATCGTAGGTACTATTGTGCGAAAAGTGTTCGGAAAAAAGATAACAGAAACAAATTCAATTAACAAAAATAACAATAAAATTATAACAATAGATAACAAATAATAACACATGGATACATACACCGTACACGACGTTATCACGCACAAGCGCAATCCGACACTGACGCGTCCATATGAATGATTGATGGATCCATAATGGCGGACGGGTAGCGCACCCCTGCCTAGGCCCTGGCAGCGCATAACTTAAAAAATAATATTTTTGGGTTAAACCTTTAAATAAGATATTTAAAAAATATATTTAAGTAAAGCTTGGATGGCCCTGGATAATGGCCTTTTGTTTTTCTAGATCTAAAAATAAGTTTTTTAAAGAAAAAATAATAGTTCTGAATTAACATTATTAATACAAATTTAAGGTATTATCGTTGTAGTAAACAGTTTTTTTTATAAAAATAAATTATACTTTACCACTTCTGTATTTTCCAGTTGTCCGATTTTTTTTATTTAGGTCGCCCCTCGCGGTGTTATGTAATGTGCTAGGAGATACGATTATCGCTAATTCGTTTTTTATAACGACATAATCGACAAACAAAGCAGTCAATTAATTATTAAAGTAAAGTAATATTTTGTTTAAGTAGCACCAAAACAATAATTTAAATTACAAATAAAAAACATTGTGTCGTTGGACTCGGTGCCAAAAAGGTCTCGCAGCAATAGCAATTAGACCTTGGGTGGGGCTAATTTATGAAATTACCATTAAAATTTCTAAAAGCACATGTACCTATTTTAGCGGTTAGCTTGGCACAGATGTGGAATTCTGAATTTTTTTGTTTGTTACCTACTTTTTTCGTACATTATTCATTCACCTTGCACGAGGCAAGGCATCAAAAAATTGAGTTAGACTCATTTGAGTGTTCCCCTCCACGGAAATCTTTAGTAAAAGGCGAAAGATTTATGCGTTTTGAAGGGAAACCAGAGTACTGTAAAGGGGGTTACCTTGAGTATATATGGGTCCGAAAAAATCAAAACGAACCGCGATCTAAACAGTCGGTAGCGCCATCTAGTCAGTTTATTTGGAAGTGTTGTATATGTGTGGTCGTGCGTAGTGTTTTACTAGATCAGTGGTTTTCTTAACTTCAATCAGTCAAATCAAAATAAATAATAAGTAGGTTTAGTTTTATCTTAATAGGTTTCAATATGATTAAGCAAAACTGATTTTGCTGCTTAAGAGGCCGTCCTAAAAATCGTCGTATTTCCGTACATTTTGTTCTCTGATTGTAAAGACGTGAATGATAATTGAAACAAAATAACAAGTGATTTTAAAGGATTAGTTCTTATTCTTGCATGTAGCGCGAATGGATTTTTCATATCATTTCAAAAATAAAGGTAAATCTCTAAAAGAACTACCCTTATTTCAGAAAAATGACGTTCGAGTTACTTTT
This sequence comes from Anania hortulata, assembly GCA_963576865.1. NCBI lineage: Eukaryota > Metazoa > Arthropoda > Insecta > Lepidoptera > Crambidae > Anania > Anania hortulata. The sequence goes on from OY756391.1 coordinate 3,619,033, forward strand.
GAACATTGGTTTACAAGAGTATATAAGTTATCGTGATAATTCGATTTTAACATTTAATTGAAGATATGGTCTACTTGCACAAAGATTGAATACTTTTTTTTACTTTCTTACAAAATATAGCAGAAAAAAAAATGCTGAAATAACATACAATTTTAGAAATTTCCATTCAAATATCATTTATTTTTCTATCGTTATGAACAACTATTATAAGATTTAAACACTACACAATAATCTTCAGGTATACTTTTAAAATAATATAATTTTTATTTTATGTAAACAACAAAAAATAAAGTAGTAAACCTAGGTCAAAATTGACTATAAAATCAAGCGCGCAAAACCGATCGTTTTTCAAACATATGTAGGACGTCCACTACCTAATAAATTATTATCAATATTATCTTGTAAAGGATCAACATTGTTGACGATTTATCCCGCGGCATAGTCGCACACAAGCATAGAACTATATTTCAATTTCGGACTGAAAAAAGGTGCACGGCTTCTTAAATACATACAATTACAAATAACTAAATGCATGTTAACTGCACATATCCATTAAAAGCTAAACAATATTTAAAGTGACCTTCTATCTAGGTACCTGCTGTTATTTGATGGTACTTATTTATAATATTAATTTATATAAAAATCGGATTTTAGTCCACCTTATCGGTTTTCCGAGCGAAGAACGTAGTGGACTGGTAATTATGTTGATCCGCTTTACTTAGACACAGATAGATACTTAATTACACGGGTTGATTCTTACTTAGCTATCCGCCCAACCTAGCTTAGCATCTCTCTCTCTCTTGTTGAATGTGAAAATGATATTTTTTAGTATCGTGTTAAAAAAGATTGGCCTGTTGGAAGCGGCCTGCATCCAGCGGCTTCCCGCAACCTTTACCAGGTCGTCTGTCCACCTTGTGGGTTGACGTCTTACGCTACACTTGCCGGTACGTGGCCTCCGTTCCAGAACCTTTTCAACTCCATCGGCCATCAGTTGTCTATCCGTCAACTGGTGGTTTTTGAGCTAGTACAAACTGTTTATTTTTGTGTTACATTCAGGCACAACCTGGCAATCCGACGACAACTGCACGACGTTCTCTTGCGAGAAGTCAGGCGACGACATACTAGTGACGTCGGCGAAAGAAATGTGTCCCGACGTGTCCAAATGTAACCCCGAAGACTTGGTGAACGAGACCTGCTGCCAGGTCTGCAAAGAGAAACCCCAAGCGCTGAGTAAGTTCACCTTTTGTATCCTTCATATCCGTTCTTCTTCATATCCTATTATTTAATGTTTAGGTGAAAATATCTTAACATTTAGAAAAACATGAAGCAACATGTAAAGTCATGTATTTATTTGGCAACAATTGATGCGCAACACATAACGTTAAACATGCGGCACCGTTGCAACAGGTTACGACCTTTTAGACGAAAATTATAGTGGAAAAAGGTCTCTAATCAGTGATTACCATGTGATACCACACTATCTATGACGGGGTTGACCCTATGGCAGTTTAGAGGAATAGCCACCATGTTAGGATTTCCTTTCATAAAGAGCTATATCTTCATTGATTTTCGCAGGCACATGTGCTAGGACGCTGCTGTCGGGTCCCGCGTCGGTGGGCGCCATCCGCGCCGTGCTGCGGCCGCACGGCGCCTGCTACAACGACCGCCCGCTCGTCGGCTTCTACGAGTGCCGTGGACACTGCGACTCGGGCACCCTCTATAATAACGGTAAATACTTTCACAATAACAACCCAAAAGGTCATCAGCTTCAGCGTTTAGAAAATTACAAGTCTACTATCATCATCATAATTTCACCCAAAGGACGTCGACCGCTGATGCTGAACATAGGCCTCCCCCAGTGACTTTCAAATTGACCGGTTGGGAACGGCCCGCATCCAGCGGCTTCCTGCAACTACACAAATTTAAATCGCATATCAATATGATTTTAATGAAAAAATGTTATCACACTGTAAATGACTATAATGATAAAAATGTATGATATTAAATACTGCCCTACTCGCACAGATACATTTTATCTTGTAATTAAATTTTAAAAATTGTATTTACTCTTCACATAGGTTTACACAATACATTCAGTGCGTAGCTTAGTATGCATACAGATAATACCTATAATGTGAGAGTCTGGTGCCTGACATAGGTAATCTAAACATACTATTTAAAAAGAGGCCGAAAACACTACAACAATGACCGAGTTTCTTGCGCTGCATCTTCTCGGCGCTAGCCTATAAATTGTCCCAAAGCAGTGCAATGCAGAAGCAGTAGGGCAAAACAAAAATTGTGACTTGTAAAAGAACTTAATTTAGGGCTATTTGCAGAAATCAATTGGTTTTATTGGTTTTTATTTTATTGCATGCACTGCACATAGGCTTTCCCCACAGAACGCCACGTCGAACAGCTCTGGGCCGCTTGCCCCCAAAGGTTTAATAAACGATCAATTTGTATAGTGTGCGAGTTGTGTTTTACTGATAATGTCCAGTAGCAACATTGCTCAACCCATGCCTACTAACTGCTGACTGCCTCCAATCAAGGGTTTATTGATGGTGTGACTTGCCCTTCATCTTAAAAATAGGCAATTCTACAAAAGTTATAAATTTAAATGACATCTGATAATAATTTCAATCTAGATTGTATTTTCTTAAATGATCAGTTAACAAATTAACCCTTGCTAATCTCCGCCAGAGGAAGCTAGTGCTGCAAGCCAAAAATATCATTTCATTGGTAAAAAGTTTTGTAATCCAAATGTGTTTATTTTGGACTTTGTACACTAGCGTCATCTGTTTCACTGTTGGAACAAAATAACCTTTGATAATCTCCGCTAGAGGGTGCTAGTGGCCAGCGAGAATGTATTTTATGTTACAAAGTCGTAGCAAAATTATATTATTTTCATGTAATAAAACTGTTACCAACCGTGCCCAAAGAAAATAATATACACTATAAACCATTCGAAGAACATTACTATGTTCCATGACATCAGCGCCATCTGACCCCTGGTACTTACAAAAATGTATATTTGCAACTAGTCCTTCTACCATAGAAAACATGAGTACTCTATGGCATTAAACAAATAAAGTAAAATGGGGTCGAACACAGTTAAGGTAATATTTTTATTATTATCAGTCCCCTTGACTTGCGCAGTTGCGCCGTACTGCGACGTGCATTGACGTCATAACGTTTCTGTAAATATTCTACTAGATGGCGCGCTTCGCTGTTGCTTCGCGCAACGTAAGTATTTTTCCAGGGAATGACCCCTCTCAGTAAACTCAGTTTCGACATCGCTTCTCGGCCTTTTGGCTAAGATCAAAGTGTAGTATCTGTTCTTTTCAGCTTAATATCTGAAAGTTCCCTCACTGAGGGACCAGTATATTAAACTGATTTTTGTAAATCGACGGGATGTTCGGGGCTCGCTCCACTCCCGTCACGGGTCGGCCCGGCATTGCAGTGCCGCCGGGATCGGCCCACATAATACCCTATCAAGCAAGACTAGTCACAAGTCTAGTCGAGTGAGGACAAAGTTAGTCCTCATTAGACTGAGTTACTTAAGATTAATAACTACTTTCCTTCCACATAATAAGATTGATGTTTTGATCAAGTATAGTTATAAAAGGTAATAATTACTAATTACATTATTATCATGTGTCCTGTCAATTTTTAATGATCGAGTGAAGACGTGTTTTTTTGACTCGCCCAATTCAACCGGTGTGCCTCTTCGTCATTTGAGGTTTCTGATCTATGAAAAATTGTGAAGCGAGTTTGCCTGCAAGAAGCCTTTCCGCTTGAGTCTCGAAGGGCTATGTTGAGTAAATTTGCTAACAGATGCAGGGCGAGAACTACTTGTAATGCGATTGGATAGATAAGGCACTTTCAAGGCCGTCTTTCCCACTGGGCAGTCTAGGCACTTGCCTAGGGCCCCACGATCAATGCCCCCCCCCCTGGTTCCTGCTTCAATAGTATCCTCTGTTAAAGTCATTGGGCCCCATTATCCTAATGCCCAGCGCCCCCAAGTTTAGAGATGGCCCTGGGCACTTCTAAGAAGTTTGGCAAATGTTTATGTGATTGGAATAGCATGAGCATTTGTATATACAAGTCATGGGTTTATAAAAATGTGTTTGTTATTTAGTCGCCGTCACAAGTTTGGCTTACTTTTGGGTCAAGATAGCAAAAAAAAGTTAACTCAAGCGTTGTCGTCATTATACGTTATTAAAATCTAATATTATTAGGATTTTAAAAGTTTTGATGCTATGATGTTAATTTAATATTAATTATAAAATTACAACGTATTTTGAACATGATTTATAAATAAAACGCATTTCTCTATTAGTGACAAACTTACCCGTAATGATATTAAATTTCCTGTTTACATAAATTAATTTGCTATCTCAGCCAGACTATAGTTTAGGGCTAGATCACTAGATCATTGCTTAGTGTCTGTGATTGTTGTGAGAATGTTAAAAAAGTAAAGGATAGCACAAATATTAGTATACTTTTACTAATGCAGAAAAAATGTGTGAGAATAATAGCTAAAATAGATAACACACAATCTTGCAAACCCTAGTTCACAAAAAATAATTTACTTACCTTATCTTCAATTTACATTTACGATTTATGTAAGTATATTTACATTTATAAACATTTCAAAAGTTAAAGAAACTTAACATTATTAGAAGACACAAAGATAGGCTCTACTTACTCCCTTCTAGAATCAAAATATCTCTCCATAGAAAGTCAGCCGACCAGTGACATCATTTTGTATGAAACAGTGGGTTTTTTTTTCGATGTTGGTCCCATACAAAAAGTTTTGTATTTGAGCACCAGAATCAGCCCCTAGGGTTAGGGCTAGTGTAAAAAATAAAACGCGAGATGCGCCGTCATTCATCAGAGACCACAGGCGTACGCCGACGCCGCGATATCTCATGCAGTGCACATACGGTGCTATTTAATCGAGTAATCGTAAATTTTCTATGTATTTAATTTTTCAAATGCAGAATGGAAGAATAAAAAAGAGTGTTTTTATGTAGACCGATTTAGTTACTGATTCTGAGTGATCCCTGAAAAATTGTCACTACCGTGAAATGTGGGCCGCGTCGAGCCCTAGCAGCGCCTGTGTGCGAAACCTACGAAGCGCCTCTTCTTAACCGGCTTCAGAAAAACGAAGGCGCTGGCATTTCATCCGGCGCCCCTATCGACTTCGCACCTGTGTGCGCCGCACACTTCGCACACAGGGGCGGTGCGGCTCTGAGTGTGCGATATGATATGTAACGTTCCAGTGACCGGCATCCACGACTCGGTGTGCGAGTGCTGCCAGGTGGTGGAGTACAGCTCGGTGGACATCTGGCTGGCGTGCGCGGACGGCACGCGGCGCCGCCACCGCGTGTCCTCGCCCTCCGCCTGCGCCTGCGCCGCCTGCGGGGCCGCGCCCGGGGCCGGTGAGTAGTGCCCGTAACCGTAACCGTAACGCTACACCAACAATATAGAGACGCCGGCTAACTTTTTTCACTTCGTCTATAGGTAGATTATCAAAATGTATTGGACACGTATTGGATTTTTCCTTTATGCGCAAATTGTCAAATTCGCAAATTATCAAGCGGTCGCAATCTGCCAAATTCGCAAATTCTCAAATTGACAAAATTCGACAATTTGCGCATAAAGGGTTTTTTTTATTTACATAATCAAAATATTACCGAGTTATATTGATTTGAAATGTTGCATGACGTCACGTCTTGGTACAATTTTTACTTAGAACTGACGTCACGAGTCATTTTTTGGTTTGTAAAAAATAATAGTCCATTATTTTTTGATACTCTTGACCACTGAGACAGATAATACTAGAGGAAGAAACTTCACTATTTCGCGGCAAAAAAGTATACGCACCTATCACTTTGAGACGTAGCTTGGAAACGACTAAACATTTAGAACAAACATATAGTTGTGTCTTTTGCACTAGTGCCTAGAAAGGAGCTGTCATTCTAATTAGATAAAGATGGCGGTATTATTTTTTCTAGCGGGCTCGGTGTTGCACGCTGTATAAAATTGACCCCATTTAAAATTAAATAAAGAGTCGGAAGTTGAATAGATTAGTTTTGTGTGTACATTTTATTATGGTATGATTTACCTTATAATTTATAAAACTTTTGTTATTAGTAAAATTAATAGGTAAATAGGTAATTGTTTTTAAAGTAAACAACCAGTGTGGCTTTTCCGATTTCCCTGAAAGCTGAGTGTAAACGCGAATCAGTAAATTTTTATCATTTAAGAATTATACCAATTTTCTTTTATTTAGCTTGGTAATATCAATAAAAATAACGGAGGTTACAAATTAAACAAATCTTATTTTGGTTTGTTTAGTTTTCAGTTGCATTAAGCGCATTTTTTCAATTTATAAGATTACCGTTTTTAATTTTAATATTTTTGGGACCGGATCGATACTGGGTTTAGCTTACTTTTATTTTAAGGATAATGAAACTACTTAATAGTCATTTATTCAGTATAAAGGCCCTTTTCCAGGCACTTATATACGTCCCAAAAATATACCTTTGCCCTACTACGTAAATAACACACACCTGTAAGAGAGGTCGTGCAGGGCTGGCGCATTTACAAGATCTTAACCTTTCATCTAATCCAAGTACACAGATTATGAACGCATGGTGGATAGATAGTATACGTCTTGTAATTTACAATCTACAGGATTCAAACCGGTAAAAGGCGGGTACGAGCGGCCACAGGACTACGACATCCCCGACATATACCAGCGGATGCGGGAGCCCGACGCCGAAGCGGTTTAGTAGCGCACGCCACCGGTGCTTCCATGTACGAGCCCGGAAACTTTGCAATTGGGATGTTGACAGTACAAGAATCGTTTCAAGACACCATTCCTAAAATTAACACCTTATTTAAGGCATTCGTACAGTTAATCGTTTTCAATTATTTGCAAAAAAATATTTTTAATCGCTTTGAAATTAATAAATTAAGTATATGATTTCGTTTTAGGCTTATAACTATGTATTCCCATACAAAATTTAAGGGGATATCGCGTTTCGACAGCTCATGCAAAGTACGTCAATTGATTAGTGGTGTCATCGTCCCTTTTATTAAAGTGTCAAAATAAACACGAACTAAATAACTGCTTCACTGAGACGTCAATTAACATTTTTGTTCATTTAGACAATTATTGTTATTGTATCGAATTTAGTATTACAGATTTCTCATAAGTAACTCTCAAAGTTAAGTGGCTGTTAATGACTCCGTTAATTAGTAATCAAAAATGTCAATAGATGGCGCTGTCCTTACTTAAATCGCGCAAGTAAGTAGTGTTGTTAGTTTCAGTAAGAATTCATATGTTTAAAATTAGTTTCATATATTGCCAACAGATGGCGTTGTCTCGTTTTTAGTTCACGCAAGTAAAGTATACTAATGCTATCATATGGTCGAAAACTTTTTGTTTAAATACATCCTGCTTAGTTCAAGTACTTACGGTGGTTTTATTTACACATATACCCCTATAGTATTAATTCACAGTTCAATTAGATCAACCAGTAGGTCAATACTTTAACATAAGTTCCTTCGGGGCCGGATGGCATAAAGGACAATTTTTGAGCGGTGGTCAGTGTGACCACAACCCCGCACTCGCAGTGGATTGCTGCGGATAAGGTGCGGTTCAGACAGACAGGAGGCCTGCTGTGACGCGGTAACGGAGGCGGCCAAAGTTGGAGTTGGAAACAGAGGCGGCTAAGGTTGGAGACAGAGGCGGCCAAAGTTAGAGACGGAGGCGGCCAAAAGTTGGAGAGGCGTGCACTGCAACAACAATCGAACCGCAGTGACGTGCATACAGGACGGACAGGACATTACGTCATAACAGGAAACCAGGTTCAGTTTAGTGAAGTGGTCAAGCGTGAGTAGTACATTTATAAAAATAAAATAAAAGCTTTATCAAGCTATTTTCAACTCTATTTCATCGTATTCAAAAACTTAGTGAAATCAAGGTTTGGAAGAGACAATTTTGGACTTGTAATATTTTCGTGTTTGCTTAAAGACTTAGAATATTTTCGTGATTTCTTTAATAACTTAGAATAATTTGCATGCTAGTTAAGGACTTAGAATAGTTTAACAAAAAACAAGGGAACGGAGAACCTATGCCCAATTTTCCCTAGAAGTGTTAAACACTTAGAAAAATTTGAGAAATATTTTAATTTGTAGTTTTGTGTAAATTTTTTGATATTTGTTTGGTTATTGATTATCTGATTAGTGTTTTACAATGGAAAAATTAATATACATTCAAGCAGATTTACAGAATTCAATTAAAAAGAGTTTGTCTAATTTTAAAAAGAGTCCGAAAGAGAGAATCACCGAAGAGTATGTCGAGGCTAGACTAGAAAATTTGGAGAAAGACTGGTCATCATTTAGGTCAAATAACCGTAAATTGTATGAGAACTCAGATCCTGATGAGTTAGCTAGTTCAGTTTATGTGTCAACTGAAGTTTACGAGAGCACCGAAGAAGAGTATTTAATTTATAAGTCATTAATGAAAGTAGCTCTTGGTAAATTCACAGTACAACAAGAATCACAAGTTAAGAAAAGTTGTGATGCACCAAGCCAATTTGTAAAACTCCCGAACATTACCATTCCTACATTCTCAGGTGCTTACTCGGAATGGACAACTTTTCGAGATTTGTTTACATCATTAGTTCATAGGAATGAGTCTTTAGATAATGTTCAAAAGCTCCATTACTTAAAAACTCACTTGTCGGGTGAGGCAGAACAACTGGTTAGGTATACACCGATATCAGACGCTAACTATGGTCAATGCTGGTCTCTACTCGAAAAACGTTACAATAATAAGAAATTCTTAGCTAATTGTATTTTAAAGCGTTTGTTTGGGCAAAAACGAGTACACAATGAATCGGCATCAGGTTTGAAAGAATTATTAGATACTACTATGGACTGTATGAATGCGTTAAAAAATATTGAGATCGATGTAAGCACATGGGACGTTATCATTATCCATATTGTTGCTTTTAAACTTGACCCAGAAACGCGCAAACACTGGGAGTTGCATAATTCTGAAGTAGAGTCGAATAAGTTGCCGACATTAGACCAATTTAGAGTTTTCATAGAAAATCGTTTTCGAGCTTTAGAAATAATTGACCCCAAAAAACCTACACAGTACCATGGCAGTGGTCCTCATGCTAAACCAAAGGTTTTGTTGTCTACGAATACAAATTGTATGAGTTGCGAATACTGCTCGGACGGGCATAAGTTGTGTTTCTGTAAGAAATTCGCAAAACTAAATTCTGAAAAGAGGCGTGATTTTGTACAAAAGAACCGAATATGTTTTAACTGTTTAGGTAGTAATCACACCAGTTATGAATGCCAAAAGACAACCACCTGTAGACTTTGTAAAAAACGACACCATTCGCTCTTACACCCAGAATTCATTAAAACGGATACAATTGAGACGGTTGCGAATACTAGTACTTCGACTAGTGCTTTACCAATAGTGTCATGTATGTCAACTCGAAAGGTTCCTAAGTATGGACAGGTTTTACTAGCCACCGCTTTAGTAAACGCCGAGTCTGGATTTCGTGGACAGCACGTAGTAAGAGCCTTAATAGACCAAGGCTCGCAAGCTTGTTTTATTACAGAAGCAGCAGTGCAATTACTACGACTTAAAAAGGAGTCTATAAGGGGAACCGTGACTGGGTTAGGAGACAAAGGTTCGACGACGTTTAAGCATGTGGTCACAATAACTCTACAGTCTAGGATAGATAAACAATTTAAGATCAAACTTAAGGCCTATGTTCTAAGAAATCTAATCATATCACATTTACCAGAGCAACAGATAGAATCAATAAACTGGATAGGTTTAGATAGTTTGTGCTTAGCTGATCCGCAGTTCAACACTCCGAGTAAGATTGATTTGTTACTAGGCGCTAATGCCTTTAGCCAAATTCTGAAAGAAGGAGTGCAAAAAAGTCCAGATGGCTTGCTCATTGCCCAAAATACCACATTAGGTTGGATTGTATCTGGGACAGTCAATGATGGGAATGAGAAGTCATGTAAAGTCCAAGATAATCCTGAAATATCGGTGATGCATGCACAAATCAACGAAGACGATACACTGAAACGATTTTGGGAAATAGAAGAACAACCTCATAGTTCAAAATGTATGTGGACAGAGGAAGAGCAAAAATGCGAAGAGGTCTTCGTAAGTACAACAAATAGGACATCTGAAGGTCGCTATATCGTTAAGTTACCATTCCGTGAGGATCAGCCTAGTTGTAAGGGTGGTAACTCGCGATACATAGCTGTAAAAAAGTTTAATGCATTAGAAAAGAGGCTATCGAAAGATTTAGAACTAAAAAAGAGCTACATCGAAGTTATAAATGAATATTTGCAGTTAGGACACATGAGACCTGTAAAAAAAGAAGACACAAAAAAGGATGAAGCTGTCTACTTACCGCACCACGCTGTCGTTAGAAATGATAAAACAACTACAAAAGTAAGAGTAGTATTTAATGCTTCTAGCAAAAACAGTTCCGGAATATCGTTAAATGACACTTTAATGGTAGGACCTAAACTCCAGGCAGATTTACGTCATTTAGTACTGCGCTGGAGAGAACATCCTATTGTATTGGTAGCTGACATTGTGAAAATGTATCGCCAAGTTAGAATAGCCGAAGAAGATGCAATTTTTCAGCGTATTGTGTGGCGTGATGACTCTGTAGCTGAAATACAAGATTTCGAGTTGATGACAGTCACTTTTGGAACTGCGTCTGCTCCGTATTTAGCGGTTCGAGCATTAAACCAAGTTAGTTGCGATGAAGGCAAAAACTTCCCACTAGCTTCGCCAAAGGTAGTAAATTCATTCTATATGGATGATTTGATGACAGGATGCAGAGACGTTACAGAAGGAGTGACATTGTACAAGGAGATGAAAGAGCTATTGTTGAAAGGTGGTTTCCAGTTGCAAAAATGGAATAGCAATAATAAGCATTTGCTTACAGAAATACAAGGAATTGAAAGCCAAAATACAAATGATACAGTACAAAATAAAAGAACATCTGAAACGAATAGTAAAATAAAAGACATGTATAAAAAACTAGAACAAGAAAACACAAATAAAATAAAGGACAAAGAAATAGATCTGAAAGCAGAAAGCGTAACTAAGATTCTTGGTATTACCTGGGATAGAAGCGAAGATCATTTTCGGTACTCGGTGAATCTCCCCACGATGTCGCCTGGACCTGAAACAAAAAGATCTATATTATCAGTAATAGCACGATTATATGATCCGTTAGGATGGTTAGCTCCTAGCATCATAATAGCAAAAATGTTTATCCAAAAATTATGGCTGGCTGGAATAAATTGGGATGAACCAATAACGGAAGAGTTGAAAAGTGAATGGTTTACTTACCGTGATGTGTTATTTCAACTCACTTCGGTTCGGGTTCCTCGGTGGTTAGGTACTACGGGCACAAAGGACAATCGCGAGTTACATGGCTTTTGTGATGCATCCAAGCTAGCCTACGCAGCTGTAGTTTACTTACGAGTCGTAGATGCAGAAGGGAATGTGCACGTGTCTTTGTTGGCAGCCAAGACAAGAGTCTCACCTATTAAGCAGATCAGCATTCCTCGATTGGAATTGTGTGGCTCTTCTCTTCTAACACGGCTTTTGGCTGAAGTTGCCGAAGTAGTAAACGTTCCCAAGAACAACATTAAGGCCTGGACGGATTCAACAGTGGTATTGGCGTGGTTGAATAGCCATCCCAGTAGATGGAAGACTTTCGTGGCGAATAGAGTCTCAGAGATTTTAACAACATTAGATTCGTCACAGTGGTTTCACGTATCCACCAAAGAAAATCCAGCTGATTGTGCATCTCGAGGTGTTCAACCGGACGCACTTGCGACTAATGAGCTTTGGTTTTCCGGTCCAAAATTTCTTCGAGAACAACATGTACCATACAATAGACCAAAAGATTTAAAAGTTAACATGGAAGAAGCAGTAAAGTCACATTTTAATGCAATGACCGAAGACACTTTATTGCAACGCTTTTCTTCCTTACAGCGATTGCTAAGAGTGATAGCTTATTGTAGACGATTTTACAAACGGAATGAGAAACATACAACTTACTTGTCTAAACCAGAAATAGAGAACGCGTTAATTTGCTGTGTTAAGAAAGTGCAGAAGGAAGAGTTCAATGAAGAATATTTACAGTTGCAGGCCAAAGGTTGTTTACAATCGAAAAGTTCAAAATTAAAATCTTTATGTCCGTATTTAGACGACAAGGGAATAATGCGAGTGAGTGGCAGAATACAAAAATCACAGTTACCGGAAGAGACCAAACACCCTATTATATTACCTCACACCTCATATTTCACTAAACTCTTGATCGCAGATGCACATAAGAACACTTTGCATGGTGGAGTCCAGTTAATGATTAATTATTTGAGAGAAGTATACTGGATAATAGGTGTCAAAAGTCTAGTCAAGCAACACATACGTAAATGCGTAGCATGCGTCAGACAAAATGCAAAAGTTCAAAGCCAATTCATGGGATCGTTACCTACAGTAAGATGTACACCAGCCAGAGCATTTTTGCATAGTGGAGTAGACTATGCTGGCCCAATAAAAATAAGGACAACAAAAGGACGAGGTAATCGATCCTATAAAGGCTACATTTGTCTTTTTGTTTGCATGGCTACTCGAGCCATTCATTTAGAAGTCGTGAGCGACATGAGTACACAAGGGTTTATAGCAGCGTTTAGAAGATTTGTGTCTCGGCGTGGCCACTGTTCTCAATTGTGGAGCGATAATGGTACCACATTTGTCGGTGCTTCAAAGGAATTGAAGGAATTGAATGACATCCAAGAGGATATTGCGGCATATCTGGAAAATCATGGGACAGAATGGAAGTTCATACCCCCCCACTCGCCCAATTTCGGTGGATTATGGGAGGCGGGTATCAAATCCACAAAATTTCACCTGAAACGAGTAGTAGGCGAGACAACTCTTACTTTCGAGGAAATGTGTACATTTTTGACCCAAGTAGAAGCTTGCCTGAACTCGCGACCTCTCACTGTGGATAGTACAGACCCAAACGATCCGAGACCCTTAACTCCAGGGCATTTTCTTATTGGAGGACCATTGCTAGCGGTGCCTGATGTAGCTAGTTATGAACAATCTAATATCGGGTCATTGACCCGTTGGCAAGTTGTTCAGCGAATGCTTCAATCCTTTTGGAATCGTTGGTCTACAGAGTATCTGTCCAATTTGATAAATAGACATAAATGGAATTATCAGGTACCTGAGCCAAACATAGGTGACATAGTTCTTATTAAAGAGGATGACCTGCCACCTAGTCGTTGGTTAATGGGGCGAATAGTGGAAAAGCACCCTGGTAGTGATAACGTTACCCGTGTGGTTACTATTCGAGTTAAGTCATCCACTGTTAAGAGACCTACCTCTAAATTGTGCGTGCTGCCTATCCATGATAACTAATGTAAAATTAATTTAATAAGTTTATGTAAGGCTGTTTAGCTTATTAATAGTTGTGTTTGTTAATTTAATTGTTAAGTTTGTTAAAGTTTATATTATCACCATGGACCAAATTGTAGATCACGGTGGGCGGATTGCCTAATGTTTTTGTTAAAGGACATTTTGTCACTAAATGTCCTTGGTGGGCGGAAATGTTAATGACTCCGTTAATTAGTAATCAAAAATGTCAATAGATGGCGCTGTCCTTACTTAAATCGCGCAAGTAAGTAGTGTTGTTAGTTTCAGTAAGAATTCATATGTTTAAAATTAGTTTCATATATTGCCAACAGATGGCGTTGTCTCGTTTTTAGTTCACGCAAGTAAAGTATACTAATGCTATCATATGGTCGAAAACTTTTTGTTTAAATACATCCTGCTTAGTTCAAGTACTTACGGTGGTTTTATTTACACATATACCCCTATAGTATTAATTCACAGTTCAATTAGATCAACCAGTAGGTCAATACTTTAACAGTGGCATCTCTAAGTGCGGCAGTTACCCTCGTAATAATCAACATTCCGCAACAGAATAGGTTTCATATTATATAAATATATAAAATTCACAACGTAATACATGTTTAGTTTCTGATTCCGAGGGATTGTATTTAGTTTTTTTTTCGCGTTGCGACAAGTCGGCGTCACCACGGATGCTATAAAATAGCGTTTACCTTTCGATCTACTTAAATGTTAAATAACACACAAGCTCTTTTTATCCGCCGCATAATAAATACATGGCGCGCGCTCGCTTAGTTGAGTACATTGAAATTCACAAATTCTTTCTCCTTTCATGGAGACATATTTATTTAGCTTCTTTTCTCCCGACCAATCAGACCAAGTCTAGTTTGGGATACAAGGTATTTCCTTAGTTATATAATATCAAAGTAGCTAAGAGTTTATAACACTAACAACAGTGCTCTTCCTTGAGACGAAAGCCGTACTCCGAGATACATACTAACGCTTAGTTCGAAGACGGCTTTCTGACGGGTAGGAACCTCGAAAAATGTATGTATACCTTTTTCTTAAACTGTATATTTGTACTTAATATTTTTATTTTACTTTTTACTCTGTCGAGTGAATAAAAAATGATATAATATAAAATGAAAAACGTACAGACAGCTTCCCAAACTACCGCAAAACGTAAAACTTTCTTGATCGGTCGCTACATGTCGTACTTAATGGTCATTGAACTGATTTAAACTTTTTGTGTAAGTTTCCCTGCTGTAGACTGTACTGTTTTGGTATTTCTTAAGGGCCCGTTTCACTACTTGCTGATAAGTTCCAGATTACCTATCTGGCACCTTTTCACAGCTGGCTGGCTGGCTGGCTTTTGGTATGGGTTATCTGTCAAAAGTAGTACCTAACATATCCCGGGGCCTTGGGGCACAAAGAAAAAAAAACTTTTCTTTCTTTTCAGTTGAGTGTTTCTTAGTTTACACACATATTTTAGTGCTTTGCCCCCGTAAGGCTGGGGGCCCTGGGCACAGGCCCCGTGGGCCCTTATGGTAAAGACGAAACTGGTTATCTGGAACTTATCAGCAAGTGGTGAAACTGGCCCTAAGTGTTGAATATCAAAGCTCTCTTTTGATTCTCTCTTTGAATTTTGTGTTTATATAGAAAGTGCGGAATGGAATAAAAAATATTCTGAAGTCGACCAAGTTGAGTTGTACGGGGGTGGTAAACTATTATTTATGTAGATTTATTTTAAGTAAGGAGATAAAAAAGTACACATATGTAAATTGATCACATCAATTATATTCTTGTAAATATTCAATAAATACTGCTGATATATTATGAAATAGTCTTTTGTCAATTAATCAAATAACAATTATGCGAAAAAAGATAAGTGTTATCATCACAAAAGAAAGTATTTAGTCTTATTGCCATCAACATAGGAAATAGGATATTATAAAGGTAAAAAATGCTAATTTACTTTAAACAAATAAGATCTGATAGTTTATTTTAGTTGTCTTTTCATATGCAAAAAATGCGAGGTGTCGTAAACATTCCACTTATACAAATTGTGCATTTACAAAATAACAAAACATCCTCAGCCCAACGCAATAACATAAATGTTATAACAACCTCCATCACTGGGCAGTACCACAAAATAAATAATAGTTATGGGTGTCAGAAGATAACACACATAGACATCGCTAACAGACAGGATATCTCGGAACACTCGAAAAAATGTGGGCCAACTAAGAGTGATTTTCTCATAGTTGACGTTAAATTGAACAAAATAACTATAATTATACTTAAATCAATCGAAGCATTATAGATATAAAATAATTTATCTGTGCTTGAAACAAAAAAAAATCGCAGCTGAGCTGAAAAATCTTGTAAGACCTCTTGTTGACCTGTGTTTCAAAATAAAGAATTTATGAATTATGATGCGTTTATTAATTCTAACAAGTATAATTGTTGCATCTATTATTATTAGTTACTTTGTATATGATTCGAAATGTTTGTGGTAAGCATAAACAAATAAGTATGTTAAATCTATTAAGGTAATATTGATAAAGGTCTTAGTTGAATTTACTAAGAAGAATAAGTTCGTATGATCATTCATCCATCCTGTTAGTTTGCATAATATCTTAGTTATTTATAATAGTAAAAGAAATAAATCCATCTGTAATGATGTATCTTATATTCCAACGTCTTAGGCTCATATGGAGTCAACATATTTGTCACAAGATTCACAATCTTGTTAGGAGCAAGAGTTTTTAGAGTGTACGAGAATTCGTAATCGTGAGTGATGTCTGAGTGCATTTCACGAGCGTTGTATAAGTTTTAACTTCTGATATACATAACTATTATTTAAAACGTCTAATATAGACATTTTACACGTCACATCACATCATAAGATTACAGTCACAACGCTTGCAAATAAATTTAGTGCTACGACTTCGGTAGTAAAATCGACTTACCACTTATGATTTATATCAAACAAGCTGACGCAAATGAACCTCACGAAAAACTAATCTGCCTTTGTCATAATATACAGGGCTTTTTAAACAAAATAATAAAAAAATGGTCCATATAGTTTTTAATTTTATTCGGTCATTCCATGACCGGTTCAGCTCGTTTGATACAACTCTTATTTTGCTAAGGTGCTTCATAACAAGCAACATTTGAGACAATGTTGCGGCAATTTATGAATAAAACACAGAATTTCCTTGAATAATACATCCATTCATTTATAATTTTCAATAATTGTAAGGTTTAATTGCTTTGAAATCATTATAGTATAGTTAGGTAATGTGTAGTAAGGCATGCCCTCACAGCTTGCTATTATGATATACATTCTGAAGCATTGCGTTTTAATAGGTCATAAAAAGTAATGCTCTTTGATTGGCGGTGTCAACTCTATTACCGACGAACGCGGTGCGGTTTGACGATGTTATTGAGTTATATTGCAGCTTTCTGCTGATCAGCGGCTACTTTCTAGATCTTATTTTAAGTTAACCTGTCTCTTACAATCCTTAAAGAAAGAAAAGAGACAGACAATAAAATTAGGAGACGTTAAACATAGCATCCATAGACAATTTTAGAAAGGATATTACTCATCACGGCTGAAAGATGTCATAAACAATGACAAACGAAGGCAAAGGAATATCTTAGTTTGTCAGTTCTAAATTGTTTAGTCTGTCGCTTTTCTTCAACTTGGTATTAAAAAAAAAACTTAAATTTTAGTTGAGCCTTTGCGTTCCACTTGGAAGACTTGGTAAACCGGAAAAACAATGGAAAACAATAGGAATAATTTCAAAAAAGAGCACGCGAAGGGTTAATAATTGTTTTCTTGCTAATGTTACTTGGTATTACCAGCAACACATTGTCGTGGAAATGTTGCTAGTTCTCTTTATACGTTGATAATTATTTAGAGATATCGCTTCACTTGGTACGCCCAAAAGCGTTCTCGATATGGCTGTCCGTGGTCACAAATTCACAATATAAAATGTTTATATTCACTGACATCACTAACAGAGAGCGGGTCGCTACGCCGAGTCGCCGTCGTCCTGTGCGTCCTCTGCGGGTTCGTTGTCTGCGTCCTTTAGCTGGTCTTCGTCAGCCTTCTGCTTCTGTTTCCTAACTAGGTCCGATAAATATTTACACCTTTGCATACACTCCTCCTGAAAAAGTAATAAAAAGAGTAAATTTAGAAAAGTTCGTCTTCTAAATTACCTAGACCTATTACAAATCGAACTAGAATGGTAGTTATAAATGGAACAAGAAGCAAAATAAAACTAACGAGATATTGTATAACACAATCATGGTGTGTAATCAAACTAATCAATGTTGACAGTAAACCAGTCAAGCAGAACAGCGGTTTAGTGACGCTTTCGTTTCCGAACTATAGCAACCGCCGCGCCGCGGTGCGCAACTTAACCAGACATTTCACACTGATTTCAAGAAATACTGCAATACTAATACGTTTTTGTTTGTTTGTCGAGTTTTGTAAACAATCTTAGCATGTCTTTTTACGAAAATATCTCAGTTTAATCAATCAATAAA
The DNA here is from genome assembly GCA_963576865.1 of Anania hortulata. Classification (NCBI taxonomy): domain Eukaryota; kingdom Metazoa; phylum Arthropoda; class Insecta; order Lepidoptera; family Crambidae; genus Anania; species Anania hortulata. The sequence goes on from OY756391.1 coordinate 3,637,094, forward strand.
CTGTATGAATAAAAAGGAAATTATTAATGGTTACCTACTATAGGTTATTATTATTGTGTCTAACTTATTTTTAAGAAAATTGGAATGTGTGAATTTGTTAAAATGGAATGTCAAGATTGTTTACAATATTCGACAAGCAAACAGAAATGGATAATAGACATTGTCATGCAATAAAACTGTTTGTAACTTTTATAATAACAATATTTACACCTTTCAAAAGTTAAAAATGCTTACGCAAACATGGCTTTCTAGTCAGTGGCCCCAAAAAACAATATTTCTTGAAAATTGTGTCTGATTTCTAGACAATTATAGATTTAACGTGGACAGATGACTTGGTAATGGTTGCAGTTAGCCGCTGGTTGCGGGCCGCTTTCAACCGGCCAATTTAGAAGTCATTGGAGGAGGCCAATGTTCAACAGTGGACGTCCTATGACTGAAATGAACGTGGACTTAAGCCGCTGAAGCAGAGTGAATCTTAGCGATTCAATTTAGTGATCTAATAAACGGCTTATAGACGATATAGGGCAGTATTTCTCAAACTGGACAGTGTTTCCCCGGACCCTCGTGGGTCCGCCAAAGTATCTCAGGGGGGATCCCCTGAAGCAAAGTAGAAACAGGAGAAAGGTAATAGCAAAAGAGCGTGTTAAAGATTTTAAGCATTTTTAGGGGTCCGCGGATTATAGATATTTTGCGAGAGGCCCTTGAAAAAGTTTGAGAAACACTGATATAGGGGACGGTACATACTGGTCGGAAGATATTACAAAGACGGCAGGACGGACTGGACAAGAATCACCGCACTAAGAGCTAGCTGGAGAGAGCTTCAGGAGGCATATGTGCAATCGTGAGCGAAACATATGCTGAAGAAGAAGGCACATACTTTGGTCTTCCCTGGCACACCGGCCGCGATCTTTTGCCAGCGGTCGCCCGCGCCGCCCTTGGGGTACTTGGCCAGCATGCCCTCCAGCGCCTTCTGCTGCGGCTGCGACCAGATGCCGCCGCTCGCCTCCTCCGGCTTGCGCGTCTTCACCTGCAGACAGTCACAACTACAAATATGCCCCAGACAACACACATCAGGGATGATGACAACACTAATGGGCCATCCATAGATTACATCACACGGATTTTCAGTTTTTTTTTAACAGAGCGCATTCTCTTTAGCCCGTTTATCTATTATTCATAGATTAAAATTAAAATATAAATTTACAAAAATAAGCAAAAAAATCCAAAAAAAGAAAACGAAACGCCTGTTAAAAACCAAAACCGTAATGCGAAAAGGGTCGGTCGGCCGGACGTTCATAATATTTTATTAAATTTAAAATTAAAAACATTTTTATTTTAAATACGATTTTTTTTAGTAGGTTTGGATGGGTAGTATTTTAAATGAATATTTTCGAAGAGATATTGTAGATTTAAAATGAAGCCGCTGGATGCAGGCCGCTTTCAACCGGCCAATCTGGAAGTCATTAGGGAAGGCCTATGATCAGCAGTGGACGTCCTATGGCTGAAATGATGATGATGATGATATTTATTTGATGTCAGTGACCGAATACCTTCTTAGGCACTTCGACCGGAACCGGTTCACTGGGTTCCTGGCCAGGTATCTTGTAGCAGTTCTCCTTGAGCTTGGCGGCCATGTGCGTGACCTCGGGCACGCTGCGCGCCATGCTGTCCGCGATGCGGTCCCAGCGCTCCGGCGCGCCGGGCGGGTGCTTCTTCACGAGCCGGACCAGCTCCGCTAGGTCGTCGTCCGTCCAGAGGCCGCCGGTTATTACTGGAGCCTGAGGAAGATGATTTGATGACCGTCTGGTCTAGTGTTTTGCGACTACAAAGCCAGCGGTTGCGGGTTCGAATCGCAATGGGAAAATGTTTGTGGGATGAGCACGAGCATTTGTATCTTAGGCATGGGTGTTCATAAACGTATTTAAGTTTATCCGTTATCTAATCGCCATAGTACAAGCTTCGCTTAGTTTGGGGCTAGATCGGTGTGATTGTGGAAAAAAATTATTATTTATTTATTTAAATGATAAAACTAACGGAAAATTCGCGTACACTTAATTATTCTTATGAAGAAGCATGCGGTAGATGATTTTTATTATTTTTGTATTATTCGACAACATCACATATATTTATTGCTCCGATTCTATAGTAAGGAGCCAAAGCACTTGTGTTATAGAAATAAGAAACAACGATAGCAATAGAAATGTTGTTTTTTCTACATTGACCGACCGGGAATCGAACCCGAGACCTTAGAGACAGCGACACCAAGTCCGGAATGCTCGCCTCTCGCTTACGGAGGTCGTCAAAAAATTATAGGGTAACCAACGGAAATTTAAGCGTGCATTTTACTAATAAGTGTTTTTTTCGATTTACCATAACTTAATTAATTTGACATTGACATCAATTTTTTTTTTATTAACCTTGACATAACTATTTTATTGTAACTTTATTTAACACCTGATTTTATTATATATTGATATTAAATTGTTACTAATTGATTATTATTTTTTGAATGTTAATTTGATTAGGATTTGTAATTGATTTAAATTAATGATGTAATTTACTATTTCTTGACATGTAATGAATATTATGAATAAAATCTTATCATATCTTAACTTTAACCAACGATGCTATAACGTAAAAGAATGTGTTTGACAAAAGAAAAGTAATAATAATCAGACTGTGTAGGAGTTGTACTAAAACACACAAAAAAAAGCATAAAATTTATTTATTTGCTAGCATTACACGCGTCGTTTAATATAATGTTAAAAAATTTATAAGATCCCACTTGTCATGTTCAAGAGAATACACCAAGAGTATAGAAAAAGTTTAATAAAAATTTTATATGTCGTTACATGAAGCGACCTAACGTGTATAGGTAGTGTATAAGTTTTTGTATTTGTTAAAAGAGTAAGTAAGCACCTTTATCTTCTACCACACTTGTTCCAATCGCCGCTCTTTGTTTTCTCCTGTTTATAGATCTCTGTCCTCTCACAGCAGTCACGTATGAGATATCTGTCCCCTTCTATTAACCTATTACCATTACCTTGTCCTTTAGAAGCATTTCTGCATTTCACCAGTCATCCTGTAAAGCCTTACCTGCGGCCAGTCCCCTTCTAACTCTATCTTCCTCTTGCCCTGTAGAAGCATTTCAGCAGTCACCTTGTTCAGTGGTCCCTTACCTGCGGCCTGACGGGCACCGGCACCGGCCCGGCGAGGGCGAGGGCGGGGGAGGGGGAGGGGGAGGGGGCGGGCTGGCCGCGGTCCCGCGCGGGCGGCTCGAACCCGCGCCGGCGCCGCGCGCCCGCCGACCGCGCCGCCCACTCCGCCGCCTCGCGCTCCGCACGCACTCTATCCTCTTCCTCTCTGACATTAACAATACGAACTCGGTTACTACTGACTCACTGATATACGTCCACATATTTAAGCGAGTATGTCGTCGAACGTAAACTAGCATGTGGTTTCAAAAGCCTCCTACTTAAGTCCAAACGGTCAGAAAAGAATTTCAAAATATTATAAAAATTGCCAAAACCTACACAATATTTTGAGCATAACATTCGTTTGTAGTACTCATATTTTAAATGAAAAAAAAAATCATTCAAAAAACAACCAAAAAAGATGCCACCACCACTAACCACTTTCTGCTTTTTAACCGCTTTATCGATTTAATTCGTTTATACGTCAATTAAAAGGCGAAGTTGATGGCCATAAAATGAGCATAGGGTTTTTAATCGAACAATTGCATCCTTAAGAAAAGTTATTTTCCCCAAATTTCGCTACCTAAAGACGCAGGCGACTGTCGTAATGTCAATCCTTGATTGATATTTGACTTCCACGGACAGGGAATAATTAAGTATGGATAATATCTACCCAGGATTCATACTAAATTGCATTGTACAACTAAAATGTTACACGAGAAATTGAGAGTATTGCAGGTTTGCAGATCAGATTATTCTATCACCTTGATGATGTCATGAAATAAATTTATTTGTATAAAGCATGGTAAATATAGGGTGGTACATATGTATATTTATAAACTGCATATTGATTAATTATCATAATTTTACTAAATCCACCTGTGCAAATAGTATATGTATGTCATATAATTACTAATAAAAATTTTAGTAGCCATAAGTAATATTTAAACCACTTATTCTAACCAACATTCAACCCAGTAAGTAAATTATATTTTAAAAAGACTGGCTTCATTGCAAGACTCTTGTTAATTGCCCCATAGCCTAGCGAAACAAGACATAATAGAAAGTTGTCTCATGTGACCGCTCAGGGTTTCACAAGATAATGTTTGAGTCAAGACACTTACTTTTTCTTTTGTCTCTTTTCTTCTTCCTGTAGCTCTTTAGCTCTCCTTTGCATTTCTACAATTCCCCGAGGGAGGGCCGTGATGGACCACCAGACACACCTCGGTATTTGGAATGGTAGAGTATCTTTTATGCTTGGTTTCGGGAGTTGCTCCAGTATCTCTGCTAGACCTGCATCAAATCCAGTCTTCTTCGAATGTTTTTTTCCTCTGCTGTTCAGTATTTGTTCCTAAAATAATATGTATATTAGTCACAAACAATATGAGTAAAGTATCTAAAATTCACCGGAAATCTACTTGATTACACTACAACTACAGCATTCTGACTAAAGGATTTATTTTACAGTTTCATACACAACAATATCCAGATTAGGTAAGTAAACAAAGGCGTCAACATACAGCTGTAAATCTTTTTTCTGCATATGCAGCCCAGCCGACAGCGTACTGCCCGAATGTGATGATGATGAACAAGATGATTGAGCCCTCCGCCAGACCCATCTTCCGTACATGACGGTAGTAGTAAATAGCAGAGCGCCAGTTTGGTAAACCATTCTTAAGGACTTCATTGTATCTAAAAATTTTAATAATTCATTTAGTATTATAAAGAAACTATGTTACCTATTTTTATTGAAACCAAAATTATCTTCCATGATGATTATGTTGATGTTAATTCTAAATGAGATAAAATCCATTACCACTCTTTATACAACAAACACCTGCACTATAAACAGTTATTGTAATAATTATATACCTTATTATAACAAGTCTTAGCTAAAAATCTCAGTTCATAAGAGCTAGGTAAGTTATTTTACATTACATTAACAATAACTAAATATAATAGTAATAAAAAGAAATTAAAGCTACACAAATTTTTTAGGAATCTGCTTACTTTTCTCTCTTTCCTGGATCTTTAAGTATATTGTGGACTGACACCAAGTTCCTGAATTGGACATCAGCATCAGGCGAGTCATTCTTATCCGGATGCAGTTTCAAAGTTAATTTTTTGAATGCTGACTTTATTTCTGATGGGGATGCATCCTATACAAATGGAAAATAATTTTTAGCAAATAGCAAGTTAAACTTGTGTACTAAAAGTAGTTTAAACTGAACAAGCTTTCTTTTGTTGCAAAAAAATTTAAAAGCTTCGCAACAATATTATACCGTATCATTGAAGCTAGGTAGGTATATCACATAATATTTTCATTTATAAATTATGTACTTTTATCAGTTTAATCCTGTGATAAGTAGACAATCATTTAAAGTTGCTAAGAAATTAGGAATAATTTGCTTTTACCACATAAGTGATATTGGAGAAACGTACCGCTTATATTATAGATTTTTACCAAATAAACAAATCTTAAAAGCATATTTTGTTCATAGTGGAGAAACAAACAAGTTTTCATCTTAAAATTTGACAGGACTCAAATTCATTAGTTTCCTAGTTTAAAGAAAGATTATAAGGAGTTACCTGCGCGACTCCCATTAGCTCATAGAAGTTCTGGTTAACTTCTTCCACCACGTCGAACACCTCGAGATCGCCATCGTCCCATGCCGCCACGCCGCAGACCAGTGCAAATAACAACACGCAGCGCATAGCTAATAAATGTTTCATATCTTAACCACTATTATTTTAGACAAGATAGAAATTGAATGTGATAGAAATTAACAAAACTTTATTTTATCTGCATTTTTCTCAAATCCTCTCACCTTGCTTCTTTTTTGACAACTCACCAGCTGGTTTTGGCAGGCAGGGTAGATAGATAGAAGGCGTGCGGTAGAGGGGGAGGAGCTCTTTGACACCTCTCACATAGACATTACACATAAAAATAAACATAGACTGGCTGCAGTAAAATTAAATTTATGCCTCTTTGATATTCGCCATTTTGGCGCTGTAGGCCGGTATGCACCGATCAACGAGACATCATCGGAACTTGAAACTAAATTAGTGATGTCCCCAAGTCGAAACTCGATATTCGTAACGTTTTTCGATCGTTATTAATCTTTATCCCTTTCGGACCGACGCCGAATCTAGACGGAATTTCATTTAAAAAAAAGACCCCATAGTAAAACATCCACCTGATTACAAATCTGATGTCAATTTTCTATTTCCCAGCAGCTATCTTTTACCCCCCACAATTGTGTCAAGCTGGGCCCAAGGTATACAAATTGAAACAAAATTGTAATATCAGAATAAGCTATTTATTCCCTTATAGCAACCTTTTTAATGTTTCAAACATGCATAATCAATATATAATAATATAAAAGCAGGTAACAATGACTTCTGATTAGATTTCCGAAATTTTTAAATGAATTTCTACAGGATTTACTCGATGTTTTATCTCTCACTGGACAGGTCTGCTTTAATATATTTTCTTCTTCTATATTAAATTAGACAGCTAAGATACATTTCATCTGAATAATCAGACTCATTATCGAAATCACCAGAATTATCCACCTGTTTGTGATCATCATTTGCAGCTGCGCTAGCTCAATTTGGGTGTCAACAAGTAAGCCTACATCACCATTTAGAAAATTAAGAAATATATTTTTTAAACGATGCAGAGCTTGTATTCAAGCCAACAGTGGGCATTTTGAACATTTGTCTTTAGTGAAAGAATTAATAAATATTTTTTTTAGGAAAAAAATTAATTGAAGTACAACATTTTTTTTCTATTTCTGTTATGATAATATATCAATTAAAATTCTAATAACACAAAAAATAAACTAACCTAAAACTAAAAGCTACCTACTCAAAAATAAAAGCATTTTTTTTTTTAATTAATTTCATTTATTTTTCTTCCTAGTTAGATTTATGAAAAAATCATAACTCTTTTTCTGGTTCGTTAACATGAGACTTTTTAGAGCATAAGTTGCCACGGTTTAAAAAAATCATGAGTGCTTTGAGCGGCTTTTTAAATTTTTAGTTGGAGTTTACGAAAAATCTGTCGATTTCAAGGAAAGTAATTATTCGTGCATTGATATGAAATTAAATGCACTTCAAATTTGCAGATGTCTGAATTTTTTTTTCTGAGAGAGTGCAATGTCTAAGTAAGCACCTAAAATAAAAAAAAATAGAATTTTTCATTTTAAAAGTTAATAAAAAAATAATAAAACATTAAAAGTAGCGGTATTTCTAAATATAAAAAAAAAATCTTGTAAGCGGCTGACAAGGAGTTTTTTTTCCTGGCGGGTACAAATAGGTCCCTAAGCCGACTACCTAAAAAAGTTTTATATCCATCTGGCCTGGACCACCCTGTATATTACTTCGTACTATTTAAATCAAAAATTGACCGTTATAAAATTATACACAATTAATTATATCATATTTACATCGAATGTCGTATCGAGATTTCAGTGCCCCAAGCTTCTTGAACAACTTTTGCGGCTGTTTGTGCCTAACAGGTACGTGCGCGGCGGCACAGACTATTCACGCAGCCTGCGAGTCGCAACGGCCCACGCTCAATATCCGGTGTGTGCACACCGGCCTCAATGCACTCTTGGATCTACATTCCCACTGCAATCTATTCGCAGACCAAAGGGGGGCGATTTAATATAAGCTTTTGTCTTTTTGTGAATGTGTGTGTTCATAGAGCATAAGTTTGATTCATATATTTATTTGTCACATAATGTACCTACTGATTAGTTATGTAATTGGGCATAATGCTCTTGTAACTATTATACAATAAATTAATAACAATAAATATATTAAAAGTGTAAATAACTTATTTGTATGTATGTAAAAATAGTATGTAAAACTTAAGTCAGTGACAGATGGCGACTGACGCGGCTGCGGACTCGTCTTGACATTGTAAGGTCAAACGCTGCAATTGGTCTATCCTTCAGTCAACTTCCGCCAGCCCAAGGATCGACCAATGACAGCGTTTGACCTTACAATGTCAAGACGAGTCCGCAGCCGCGTCCGTCGCCATCTGTCACTGGTATTAGTAGTACTACACTGTAAGATTTTTTGTATATTGTTACATAAATATTGTTATAATTATGTACTATAGAATAAGGTAACTTTCTCTATGTATTTATTTTCATAAACTGTTTTATAATTGCTTCACCCTCAAAGGGTTTTGTATGTACTATATTCAATTGTATTGATAATGTACATAAATATATAATATTACCACAAATCGATAGTACCCACCACTATAAACGTCAAAATTAGTTCTGGGTTCACAAAATGTCTAATTTTCTTAATTTATATTGATTCACGTGTCGGACATAAGTTGAAAATCAATTTAATGACCTTTAACTTTTTGGGTAGGTTGACCAGCCTTTGTCTGTACAATATCTAAGGGACAGTGAGAGCCAGTCGATATTTATCTAAGGCAGTAAGTCACTTGAGGAAGTAGTCCTAGTGCGTAGACAGAGAATAGGATTCTCTGTCTACGTCCTAGTGCATAAGCCGGTGACAGATGGCGACGGACGCGTTTCTGGACGCGTCTTGACATACATACTCTGTCTAATCTGTGCTTGACATTGTGAGGTCAAACTCTGTCATTGGTCCATGTCACCGGTTTAAAAAGTTGCCAAACAAACAGAATTCAGAGTGTTGGGCGGGAACCACAGATTAGACAGAGTATGTCCAAGGACAGATTGGCAACGGCCCTATGATTGGTTTGACGTTAGTGAAATGTCAAAATAAGTTCGATTATGAGACGCTCACAAGAGTGGCGCTGTATAAAAAAAAAATAGGGGCGTCAATAACACAGATAATGTAACATTATTTGCGTCCACAGAATATTACCTATATTGTTTTACCGGTAACCGTTACTTAATATAACGTTATTGTTACTACCAACGATATCGCTTAACGGTATTTCAGGAAACAATTATTGTTTTTTATATTTTAAAATGAAACGCACATAATCGATTATGTACAGGTTTTAATTAACATAAAATAACTACAATAATAATAGTTTCATTTTTCCCGCCGTTGTCCGACTGCCTTGTCTCGTACCAAAACCTGAAACAATATATACAATATTTAAAAAAATGTTCCGTCATGCCACGAAGGTCCTACGCTAAAACGAGCAAGCGCACGCGGCTGTCGATAAAGCTTAAATATATTTAGCGTTACTCATTTAAACATTTATGTATCTATTTATAACACCTGTGTTACATTATAGAATGTAATAAATATATTGAATTGAATTGAATTGACGTACATTTAAACGTTCGCGCAACCGTGCGCCTGCCGCATCTGTCTGCCCGTGTGTACGCGGAGGCCCTAAATTTGAATTCTAATTGAATTTGAAAATCGTCCGCCCTTGTAGTAACTGCCATCAGAACCTGAAACATTATACACAATATTAAGAACTTGATTCGGCTAGTATTGTGATTAGTAACATTTTTAGCCTTAAGAAAGTAATTCTCTTCAACTATATGGTTTGTTTGTTTCACCCAGGCACACAGGCATTTTTTAAAATGTTTAATGAGATTTGTCTTCTTCTCCAGAGGGAGAGAATTAGGGTGCGTTTTCACCAACTTTAGTAAATTTAGCGCGGCAGGACAAATTAAACTAATACGACAGCCTACTTTATTTAGATACAATTATTGAGAAAAAAATAGTTTCTTAACCTATTGGTGGATATCATTCCTTTCCGTGGTAAGCGGTTCACTTACATTACTCGCACAAATATGGTAAAAATGCATTATCAGACTTTATAGTAATATAATATCGTGCCCGATGTCTGTTGGTCTTACGAATCTGACTTGTTATATTTAAAACATCAAACAGTCATATTTTTAAGAGTTTACCTCACAGTCGGCTTTGTAAACCTCAACAATATCACTCCACTTGGCCAGTTTTCCACGAAACTAGTCATGAAATTGTTTCGGATTCCTTTAATCAGATGAGGAGGATCAAAGACGATGTTCAATATATGTCCGTTAATTTGGACTTGGTGATCTGATAACAAAGTTAATAATATTAGATTTACCTGAAATGTATTGAAGGTATTATAATAATAAAAATGATTATAATAATAATTCACTGTACCTGACAGCCTTAGCTGTTCCTGAGTACTCCTCACATCAGCCTTAAAAAGGTTAAGGCAGGCTCGAAATGTGGAGCCCTGATCACAAACCAGGGCTTTAAGTTTCAAGCCAATACCTATGATGGCATCTACCACCTCCTAAAAGCAGAAAATATTTATTTACGCAACAAGAAACTCCAAATACGCAAAACATTTTAGGGGATGATTCAGCTGTTGCCCAAACACAACAACTTTTTCTATGGGATCAATATCGGAAAAAATATAATGTTCCGCCAGACAAATGATATCACGTGACCAATAATTTATTATGGGTGATCTTTATTTTTCGATGTTAACCCCGTATTAAAATAATCTTTAAGTAAATAAGCTTAAACAACAATTACATCTCACCCTTAGTATGTTCTTCAGCTTTAAAGCCGGTGTAGTGCCTTCACAAAAGTAGTACGCAAAAGATTGTCTCCATGACCCGACTATTCCACGAACCATGAAGACCAATGCGTGATCACACAATCTTTTGTCAGTTTGGCCAAAATCAACAAAACCGTCAATTCTATCCTCTGACTCAGCAAATGTAAGCTGCGAAAAGAAGATTATGGTAATGGTTGAATTTATTTCAGTAAAATTTAATTGTTTTTATTATTATATGTATTTGTAAGTGCACAATTAATAATTATATTTTAAAGTATATAGGATGAATTGTGTTAGTGTAAAATACTTAAAAGGGTTTGTTTGACCTCATGATAACAAACAACTTTGCCTAAGAAACATCATCTAATCTAACTCAACTACTTAACCTCCTATCTTAACTTAATTTTGTTAATGTACGAAACAATTTCTTAACAAAAACGCGGACGGCAAACATACACTAACAAAATCATGTTGAGATAGGTTAGGTTGAGTAGTTGTAATAATAAGTTTCTAAAAAAAAGTTGTTTGTTATCATGAGTTTTAAACTTTTAAAAATTTACTGTATAATTTTAACTACAAAATTTTTACTTGCGGAGTTAGAGCTACTTCATCGAAGACAAGAGCACTGAGTCGCTTCTTATCGTCCCAAGGAGTGATGAGGGTCTTTAGCTGTTGGAGCAAATTTTTGTTCAGGCCAGGCCTGAACTTAACGTGCCGCGTGAATGAATTTAATGTCCTCCGACTAGGCAGTATGAAAATGTTTCGAAGTAAGTTATAAACTTATAACCTTTCGGGCTTCCTTTTAATAAAACCAAGGAATCGACTTTTTCAGAAGACATATAACGCCTCTGTTTAATATGTTTGTTCGCAAGCCGTACCTGCAATAGAAAATAAATACCTATAATTCATAATTTGTTACACATAGCTATAAGTAGACTGTATTGTAATTTATAATTGATACTATCGCATTAGGTATTGAACCTGTAATGATAGTTATAAGTTTGGCTAATAAATAAATAAATAAATATACTTAGTCTTGCCATGGTTGTTTATATGGCATTCAAGGGAGTCACATCACATATTGATGTTTTGCTACATAAATTAAATATTTTATCAATGTTATTGTTTGAAGTTTGTTCCTAGTTGCCCTGTTCCAATACCAAAGCAGGGGTGCAAATAACAGTGAAAAAGACTAGCCCTAGACCTTAATAAATGTTATCCATTCGCTTAGGCCCTCCGCCAACGAGTTTATTTTACAGTACAATGGTCTGGGTATTCATTTTATGTTTAATTTAATAAACTTAATTTACTTTACTTACTTGCATCATTAAAAATGCCTTTGCCCGAGGCGTTAAGTTTTTAATCATTTCCTTGAAGGAAACATCTTCGCTCATGTGTGTCGCCTTTTTAAGTCTTTCTTCATAAGAAAATAAAAGTCGTCGTTTTGATGTAATTATATTTCGACACTTTAAGTACATTTTTTTGCACTTAGGGGATAAGTTTTCAATGCTTTTAACAATTCTATCCCGGGACAAACCTGGTTTTGAGCCTGCAAAATAATATCTTAATGTAATAAAATACATAATGCTAAATTTTGTATTTTTGTAACTAAATCACGCTTTAACGGAAACATAAAAATGTTATTTTAATCCTGTGGGACACTTATAAATTTATTTTCGGCTTAATGCTGAAGTATTAGCATTCAAAGTCACGAGCAGGACCTGATTTTTAATATAAAAATAATACTGAATCATTGAGTATTCGCAGACAACCCAGTATAGAGCATCATGGCGCCTAAAAACGAGGAGGGCTGACCCCAAATAATGGGAAAAGGCAAGGAAGAAGAAGAAGACTGAATCATTGAGTATGCAATTATAAATTCATACCTTGGATGGAACCCTGGCTGCTTGGTTTAGTATCTGAAGTAGTTGAGATGTCTCGACTCGATGTGCTTGCAATGGCTTCACTAGATGGAATGACTCGACACGGTGAACATCCTAGAACATATTATTACAATTACAGATTACACATACAAATTTTATACAAGTTACATACATACCTAAATAGTCTTACTAAACCTATCTAACCATATAAAATTATAATTTCTTCTTTAATCTTTCTTTAATGGTTGTCCTCTACCTAAAGGTTGTCTGGAAGAGATCGCTATTAGCGATAAGACCGCCTAAATTGTACATCTTTCTGTAAAAATCATGTGTATTTTACTTGTATGGTGTGCAATAAAGAGTATCTATCTATCTATCTATCTATCTATTATTATTTGTTTCACATTGTGGGCTTATTTTATAAGTAAAAGTAAAGTTGGCTATAGGAATCATTGCAGAGTATTCGCTGTGTGCGCGATGACAGTGCCCCTAGTGACCACAATTATTGGGACTTGAGTCTCTCAAATTATGGCAACTGGATGGTTTGAGAATGATTTTCGGATTGTTTTTCTTCGAAATTAGATGAAAATATCTAATAAGTTTGCGCATTTTATAATAAGTGATTTTCTTACTTGAACTAAAATACGAATTTTATAATACCTACGAGATTCTAATCAATACAACATGATGTAACTTTCCAACCTCAAAATGTGCAAAAAGGGAAAAAAAATGTATTAGCACAGCGTGTGAGAGATTTTGAAGAGCTCAGAACCAACGGACGAAGCTACATAATAAGAGCGTGATCATAAGACAAACATTAGTAACACACATTCCCTACAAACTTTTTTCCGGTCACAGCTGCAGCTATCCATTTATTTCGTTGCTCCAATTTCCATCTTGATGTTGGAAACGAATTAAACATGTACGTAATATTTTTCCCATTGTTTCTACACTTTATAACAGAACACGTATGACCCATACCGCCAATTTTAAAGTTTTCACTTAAAAATACGTAATAACGTTAGTATGGAATTCTATGGAAATGTAGCAATTTGACACATTACAGTCCAGAGTTTTTTCACATTTCTGCTACATTGCGTGCTGCGATCGATTTGACGGCCCCCACCACCCACTTTGCTCATAGCGAATAGGCCTCGACCTACCTGCTGCGATCCCACTGCACGGCCGTTGCGCTTGACCCGACAGGCACTTAGCCAGTTTTTTTGATATTAAAATTTATTTGCAATTTTAATCCTTACCTTTCGTTGCACCCGTTGTACTGGGGACATTTCCTGAAGTGCTTGGAATGCTTACACTCGACAATTCTGAAACTAAAAATAACTATTTAAACACTAAACATAACAAACACACTATAATCTTTCTCTTTGTGCTATGTGCCATTCGTAGTCACGGTATGCTTAACTATGATCCTAGATGTGGACGACCTCTGTAGCCGAGAGGCGAGCATACCTGACTTAGTGTCCTATCTCTGAGATTCCGGGTTCGATTCCCGGTCGGGTCAATGTAGGAAAATAACTATATTGTCTTGGGTCTGGGTGTTGTGGTACCGTCGTTATTTCTGATTTCTGTAACACAAGTGCTTAAGCTACTTATCATAAGATCAGAGCAATGTATGTGATGTCCAATATTTATTTATTTATAAGGCAACTCTAGTTTTACATTTGAAGTACTACGAGACCTCTGTAACCCTTAGATAGGGAAACCAGACCATTTCCATCTGAATTTGGAAGCCATCGCCAAGTACGATCATCATCATCATTTACCGTCGTTTCATTGATTTACATGTCAAGCATGTGAATCAATGAAATGACCATCACTGTTTCCCACCGTGCACTGTTTGTTACTAACATAGTTTATAAGTTTATTGATACTAACAGTAACATAGTCCAATCTACTAACATAGTATATAAGATCAAATTGTTACTAACAAAATTATGGACTTGGTTTGAAAATAAATGTTTTTTAAAAATATATATATATTTGCTATACTAAAAAGCCAGCTCTGGACTAAAAAGGGTTCGGAACCCGCAACCGCTTGTAATTTAATTAATTAAAGTAATTTGTATCTAAGTCATGAATGTTTATAAAAGTATTAAAGTACTTGTCATGTTCACCCTTTATCTAGTCGCTATAGTACAAGCTTTGCTTAGTTTGGGGTTTAGTAATTGTAAAATTTTTTTTTACTTACCTTCAGTTGAAGTTGCATTAACGGTGTCAATACTCATGGGGACCCTGCTTGGCTCATTGCAAGAAACAAGTTCTGAAAAAAAGAAACATTAATACATCAATTAATCAATTTTCTACAGGTCTACAAATTTTAATTCAGGCTATCATTCATCCGTATGCTGAATTTCACCAGAAACCCACCCATCAGTACTAAATAATTGCCTGAGTTTATTGGTCCTATCTTATTAGCTAACTATCTTTTAGGAAGTGATTCTACTACACAAAATACTTTTTTAGATTTCGATGTTGCTCCCAAGGTTAAAGTTGTTGTATTAAAAGGAAGTTAAATGATAAATCAGATCTTATTATATTTAGCAAGTCTAATTTATCAATTAATTAGCAAGTTAATTGACAAACAAAACCAAAAGTCAATTATTTTTAACTAAGCTAAAAGATAAACAAATTCCTGTGGTTTTTTGTACACTGATGACTTTAATCAGTATTTATCAACTGAAAAGAGCACTATGTGAGTTCACTTTAATTTTAGTTATTTTTATACTAGAAGGTAATTGACAGCTAAGCACCAATAACTCCTCCTCTCTACCATTAATTACTACTACTTTTCACTGGCGACATTATGTAGATAATAGATATAAGTTTTTAACAAAATCACATCATCAACTGCAAGACATAATGTTACTTAACACAAGTTTATTTAAACAATGGCATATATTTGTCTCAGGTATAATATAAAAGAACAATTATCAGCAAATTTACTGTTTTGCCCTGTTTACAGAAATGAATGAAATACATTTATTTAATAATATAAAATATAAAAAAAAGATTTGCATACTCGATAAAATGTCACAATATTTTAACATACCTTCTGTGTTAGTATTGTCCGGCTTCGACAGTGAATATGAATGATCATCAGCTATAACAAATGACATTCAAAATTTAATAACATGTTAAAAAATAAGTACATATTTGTAATCCTAACATCAGCGTAGCCATCAATCATGAGAGCCCAAGGATAGAGATTAAACATAAATAAACAATGATTATAAGACTAAAAAAAAGACGCATCTTACTGCAACTTTATCCTGGAACTACCATCAGACCTCAGAAAACTTCTAATTGAGCAGGAAAGGGTATTCATCAATTGGACTTCATGCCGAGTAAGAGACTACACCCTTGTAACTAGATGTTACAAGTGTCAACAATATGGCCACTCAGCAAAATATTGTCGGGAGGCTGACTCTACCTGTGGGCACTGCGGCTGCGTTGGCCATTCAATTAAAGAATGCTCAAAGCAACTTGAACAAGCAAACTGTGCTACATGCCGGCGATTCAATAAACCTAGCCATCACAAAACAGGAGATGAGCAATGCCCCGCCAGAAAAATCGCAGAATCTAGATATATAAGAATTAATTTTTAGGCATAAGTTATTACATAATTAAGACTAAGGTAAAAACTGTTAAACAAGTAAATCTTGATCTACTTATTTATTATTTAATAGTGAGTAATTGTTTTGTGTATAACACTTACATTATTGTTGAATAAGCACTAACCCACTTTTATGATATAAATACCTAAGATACAAGCAATTTGCTTAGTTTAGGTATAAACATCGTAATATTTGTGTACTAACCGATATTTCTTAACTTAAGTTTTATGTATCTAGACTAAGTTTTTATACAGAAACGAAAATTTATTTATTTATTTATATAATATGACAAATTTTATGCCGTGACCACAATATTATTTTTAGCATTTTATTATAACAAAATAAGCTGTTTAAACAGTTGAAGAAAAGCAAAGTTTTTAAGGTAAGATTAAAATTTTATTAAGTTTCATAATTTCATCCCATTTTTTTTTGTCCCAAATGCCTTGCACACCCATTATTACACTAATTGTTTCAACTTTACTCATGGACTGACATATTATATAAGAAATACAGAAATGTAGGTATTTACCTCGTGACTTGACCAAGAGAGGTGTGGATGGCTGTCTCGATGTAATTTCATCAGGAGTAAATAAAGTTGGACAGCCATTGTACACCCTTCTATTGTTAAGGATGTACTTCTCTTCAAAATGAAGATGGCAGACCTGGAAACAAATACAAATAATTAGACTATGTACTCTTTCAGTAAAACTGTACGAATAAATCGTAAACACGAAACAGCGGGTTGTTGTTGTATTGATATCGCATGAAACGACAAAACATTTACGAGAACTAACCATTCGGTTTACGAGCTGTTTTTTGGAAAGGGATCCTAAAGCTGGATTTCTTGGTAGAAGATACTGCATCCATACAGCCCGGAGAGCATCATCATCAAAGCCTTGCAGTGGAAGAAGTAGACGAGCAGCCGCTTACGATGCATCTGGTGATGGGCATGATATCTGTAACAGAACCTAAACAAACGATATATCAATATGACACGTGAATAAAAAGGAGCAATAAAAATTGCTGTATAAAGGAAGAAATGTCGGAAAATTTGGAAAATACTGTTTTAACTCCAAGCAAGAGAAAAAACAGTAACCGTAATTTTCGAAATTGACAGTGACATTATTTTATTTTTCAACGTAAATAAGTAGGCAGTCCGAATTAAGCATATATCAGTTTTAGCGTGCTCCACCTCATTTCGAATGGATAAAGGCTTAGCATTTTCCGAATACCAATGTGCTAAAATTGGTGTTAGCCACCTCCGGAACAATGAGCATGTAAATAATCAGAAACTATTTAAAAAAAAAAACGAGACACATTAAAAAAAAAAGAGCCATGAAGCGTTACCCACTGAGCGAGAAAGCGCCATACGACTGAAAGGGATGCACTATTAACTAACGTCCTCTCAGACTCTATGGCGTTTCCACCCCGTGGCGGGAACCTTTGATCACGAAAGGCGCCTAAATTTAATTTAATTTCTAATTGTTATAAAAAATTGCCTATTTCTTTGTAAATATAGTTGAAGTTGTAAATATAGTTGCTAGTGAAACGAACTAATAGAGTGAACGAAAATGGGGGGTCGAAAACGGAAAAAAAACGATCCGCCCGATAATCAAGCACCACTGATGGAGACATCCTCAGACTCTGATGAAGACAGCGTTAAAAAATATCAGGTGTTTAAGGTCCCAGGATACACACGAAAGTACCCAGAAAATAGTGCAAAGACTGAATATATAGTGTTCCTGTCCCACCAAGATGAAAAAATGTTTAATGATAAAGACCGATTGGCCATTTCACACGCCATACGCAAATATTGCGTCACTGGCATACTGCATTTAAAATCCATTAACAAACATAAAATTGGAATCACATTCGACTTATCCAATAACGCAAATGTTTTTCTTCAAAATAAAAAACTACTGGATGAACTGGGTTTAAAAGCCACAATACCGGCAATCGACACTGAGGTGACTGGGGTCCTTACCGCAGTCCCTACAGATCTATCAAATAAAATGATTTCGACATTAATAGGAAGCTCACGAAATATTATTCAAGTGAGGCGCTTCATGCGTCGTGTGCGGAGTGATTGTGGTGCTGTCTCGTACCAGCCCACTCAAACAGTCGCCGTGACCTTCGCCTCCACTGAGTTACCGCAGTACGTATACCTCGACTCCTGGAGGCACGAGGTAAGCGTATACGTTCCCCCCGTTAAACAGTGTCTACACTGTCTGAAGTTTGGGCATATAGCAAAATACTGTAGAAATGCCGAGGTATGCTCGATATGCTCACTGGATCACAACTACAAAACATGTAAGCAAGACCCTAAAGACGCAAAATGCTCCAATTGTGGTGGTAATCATGTAGCCATTTCAAACACTTGTCCCCAAAAAAAACTAAAAATTGAAGAAAATAAAGTTAAGTCCAGAGCTACTAAGTATTCAGATTTATTTAATGAAAACTCATTTCCACAATTAACTATGCGTAATATTGAAACTCAAATACAAAATTTAACAAAATCAGACTTTTTTATGAACATGTTAACAAACGCTATCACAAAAATTGTTTTAAATCAAAAAGATATTCCAATTAATTCATCTTCCATAAAAGAAATTCTTCAACAAACATTCAGAAATAGTTCTTCCTCTCCTAATAATGGATCTTAACATCTTGCAGTGGAATGCTCAGAGTATTTCCAGTAACAAGCTTCTATTAACTCAACATCTTTATGATCACAACATTCATGTAGCAATTATATCAGAAACTTGGTTGACTCCTATTAAAGATTTTAACATAAAAGGTTTTAAAATAGAAAGAAATGATATTGGTAACAAACATAATGGCGTAGCTATTTTAATACATAATAGTTTACATTATAAAAAAATTCATACATATTCTGATAATTCTTTACAAAATATTTGTGTAAGAATTACTGTAAATAATAAAGAAATAAGTATTGTCAGTTTTTATTGTCCAACTAATTGCACTCCAACTTTTAATAAACATAAATTCGAATCATTAATAAAATCAGTGCCTGAACCGATGATATTCGCTGGCGATTTTAATGCCCATCACACATCTTGGGGGTGTAATTCAGTAAACCTACGAGGTAGGGATATTTTGGAGATTGTCGATGATAATAATTTGGTTTTATTGAATAGCGGTGAAGTGACAACAGTTGGTTCTTTGACATGGCGTCCAAATGCCTTAGATTTGTCGTTTGTTTCTTCATCATTAGCTTTATCTTGTGATTGGTCTGTGCATGATGATCCCCTTGGCAGCTACCACCTTCCTGTACATATTAAAGTTTTTGTAAATAATAGTCTTGCAAATAATCAAAGTAACATACAATTGCCCATCTACCCTAACTATAAAATGGTAGATTGGAAATTGTATGAACAAAATGTAGATTTAGAATTATCTAACTTTGAGGTTCAAAACTTTGCTCCGTTGAATGCTTATACTGAGTTTTGTGAAATTTTGCATTCTGCAATCGTTAGATGTCTTCCTTGTCATAATACGCCGGTCTCCTTTCCTACAAATCCGTCAGTCCTTAACTCCACTCGTACTAAGTTAGTTAAAAACCCTCCGATCCCGTGGTGGAATAAAAAGTGTTCAGAAGCAGTTCAAAATTCTAAGTCAGCTTATCTTTATTTCAAAAACAATCCATCTGATGAAGCATACATAGAATTTAAAAGATTACAAGCGCTCAAAAAACTTACTTTGAAAACAGAAAGAACAAATAGTTGGGTCGATCTGTGTAGCTCTTTTAATCGTTGTACGCCTCTTTCGAGAATCTGGAAATACATGCGAAAATTTAATAAAACATATTCTTGTAGCAATAATGATGATAGCTGGGTCCAAGATTTTCTGAAAAAGTATACTCCAGACTTTGTAAACAATAATAAATCAAATTTTCCCCTTCCCAGTGAGACAAATTCTGTAAATAGTTTTTTAACCAAACCTTTTACTTTAAAAGAGTTAATGTCTGCTATCTACTCCAGAAAAGATAGTGCCTTTGGTCTGGATGGTATCCCTTATATTATGTTGAAAAAGCTTAATGAAAGAGGTATGTACATTTTTCTTAAAGTATTAAATAATTTGTGGTTGAATAATGATATCCCTCATTCATGGAAGTCTGATTGTTTAGTCCCTATTTTGAAACCTGATAAGATACGATCAAATCCAGATTCCTACCGTCCTATTGCTCTAACATCTTGTGTTGGTAAGGTTTTTGAGCAATTACTAAAACAAAGATTAGATTTTTATATAGAAAAAAATAACATATTACCTGCAAATCAATTTGGTTTTCGAAGAGGAACGTCGGCTCGTGAAAGCATTTGTCAACTACAGCTTGATATACAAAATAGCTTAACAAATAAGAATTATTTAATGTCAGTATTCTTTGATGTTGCTGGAGCTTTTAATAGTGTTAATATTGATGTACTTTGTTCTGAATTACTGTCTGTTGGAATTCCAAACAAAATAGTTCACTGGGTCCAAAAATTTTTATCTGAAAGGGAAGTTTATGTTAAGTATAATGGTAAGTTATATGGTCCAAGATTTGCGTCTACAGGTGTTTGTCAAGGAGGCATACTCTCTCCATTAATTTTTATTCTATATATCAGACGTTTGAATTTTATTTTAGGTTCAAAAGTAAAAAATCTTCAATTTGCCGATGACTTGGTAGTTTATGCAACTGGAAAAAAAATTAAACATATTTCAAACATTCTTAATAAGTCTTTGGAAGGGTTATGTACATACTTTTCTTATTTGAATCTTGACATAAATGCACTAAAATCAAAATTGGTAGTATTTGGTAAATCTAGTAATTTCATTCCCCCTGTGTATTATGATAAAGTTTCTATTCCTGCTTCTCATGAAGCTAAGTTTTTAGGTGTTACCTTTACCCATAATGTTTCTTGGAAAAAATATATCGAATTAATAAGTTCAAGAGCTAATAAAGCTTTTAATATCTTAAAATCATTATGTAGTACATCCTGGGGAGCTGATCCCAAAATATTGTTGCTTTTGTATAAATCTCTGATTCGTAGTCACTTTGAATATGGTTTTTTATGTTTTGCTGGGGATAACAGACTGGTTGATATCTTAGATAAAATTCAAAATAAAAGCTTAAGACTCATTACTGGAGCATTTAAAAGTACTCCCATCAATACAATGCAAGTTGAGTGCAATCTTCCTCCATTAAGTATAAGGTTTTCATATTTGAAAGAAAGATTCATATTAAAACTATATAATAAAAGTAACAATCATTTGTTTTTAAACATGAAACACTCCCTACAATCCATTCGTAACCCTCCTTATATCCTTCAAGATTTTCCTCAATATTTAAATTTCCTTGAAACTCTTCAAATCTATAGATCATCACTTCTTCCATGTTATCAGGGAGACTTTAACAGTAAATTTCCTGCAATTAATATCATGATAGATGATAAGTTATCCTCTAAAGAAGATGTTTATAGTAAATTTTCTGAGTTCAGGGACTATAGATTCCTGTACACTGATGGCTCAAAAACTGATTTTGCTGTCTCTTTTGCTATTTTTGATAGGTTTCTAAACACTGGTACTGGGTATAAAATTAATTCTAACATAAGTATATTCACAGCTGAGGCTGTAGCTATTCTTGCTGCTTTGAAACATATTAAACTTAAAAATGATGGATTTTGTGATTGGATAATAATTAGTGATAGCATGAGTGTTCTTAAAAACCTTGAAAACAACAAATTCCATGCTAACACAAATTATTTGATTCCTTTAATCAAAGAGTTTTGGCTAGACTTGTTAATAGTACACAATATCAAGGTTTCATTTATGTGGGTTCCTTCACATGTAGGTGTATTAGGAAATGAAAGGGCAGACTTTTTAGCCAGAACAATTACAAATTCTTCATCCTCTATCCCTGACTCGAGTAGTCTCCTTAATATTTCTGTTCCATGTACAGATATAATTCCTCTGTTAAAAAAAAGGGCCACTGACATATGGAAAAGGCATTGGAACTACACCATTCAAACTCAAAATAAAGGTTTATGGTATGCCACTTTTAATGTACCAATTGGTACTGCTCCCTGGTTCTGCAAAAATAATACTTACATCAACAGGAAATTTTACTCAACTATTTTAAGGCTTCGTTTTGGTCACTGTAATTTAAATTTCCATCTCTTCCGCCTGAAAATGGTAAGCAGTTCTCATTGCGACTATTGTAATATCCAAACAGAGCAGTCATTATCCCACATATTTTTCAGCTGCTCATCCTTTGGCATTCAGCGCCTTGTGCTGATGGATGAGCTTATGGAAATATATGATAGTCCTGATTCGGTACCGCGCTCCATCCAGGCTCTTCTTGTAAATAGTTTAACTTATATACCTCTGTATAATTTTATTAATAATACAGTTGGGCAAATTTAGTTATTTAAAGCTTTGTGTATATATTTTATTTCTGCTTGTTTACTGTTTATATTTATTTTACTGTTTGGTTGTGTATGTTTTCAAACTAAAATTGTTTGTGATTGTTTGATGATGTGTTGTAAAATATGATGGTTTTAGACCAATTAATTTCCTCTTTGTTTTAGACGTTTTGTTTTGGTTGTTGTTTTCATTCAAGCAACAATGAACAAACAAATGACATGACATAATGTCACTCACTGGCATTGACTGACACTTGGCCATGGATTAGCACAATGCTAAATCCATGCAATCGGCTTATCTATCATCACGTCCATGCAAAGACGTTTGATTTGGACATTTAGGTTTATTGAATTGAACTAAACTAAACTCGGACTTGATAAAATAAATAAATTAAATGACTATAACTGATGACATTAACTAGATTTACTTCATAACGGGGGAAAAAAAAAAAAAAAACTGATGACTAGGCAGCATGGTCTCAGACCTTAGCCTGTTCCAATTGGAACGAAAAAAAAAAAAAAAAAACAAACAGAATTCAAAAAGTAACAGCATTTTTTTATTTTCATTATCCATTTGGACATACTCTGTCTAATCTGTGCTTACGATCTTTAATTATTTGAGCTTCCAAATAATACCTATTACAGCTTTTTCAAGATGTCTGAAGACACAACTCCAAAACCTTGTGGATGCGCGATAAGAAGACCGTCCCCTTTGAGGCCAGCTGTGCCCGCTGCTAGGACTGCTAGGAGGGCCCGGCGCAGGCAAGAGCGCCTTCGCGAACCAGCCCCACTAAGCCGAGTAGAAGGTGTTAGTCAAGAAATTAAAGGCAATGGAAACCGGCGTTTCCAAAAGCGTTACAAAGTTGCAGTGGTAACAGGTAAATTTGTTTATTTTTTATCATCAGTCTTATTTTAGTGGCCCTATCAACAACTTACATAAAAGTCATATTGTCTTATTTTAACAAAATTTAAATTCAATCGAATTAAATTTGAATGTCGGAATTGTGGAAAATCCCTTTACGAGATCTTTGTGTAGGTATTTGAAGTTATCATTAAAAACCAAGTCCGCATAAAGCTTCCAGACTTCATTGCGAAGTTCACAGCTAATTTTAAAGAAGCAATAATTCAAGGCGAGTCCATTATATGTATTGCCTTGCTAAACATTACTGATATTACCTTGCTTGTATTTTACAAATTTATACATTTACAGGCCCTGTTAGGCGAAGGTACGCAAGGAGATACTGCCGAGGATTTAGGCGCCCTAGAGCTGCTGGCACTGTTCAAAGACAACCCAGAGATCGAGCAGGCCAGAGTTGTAAGTATTTTTCTATAGGTTGACATACGGGATGTCATACCAGTTAGGCTCTTAACCCTTTCTGTACGGGGTCTTGGAAACCGAAGTGCGCCTCTCAATACGGGACTTTTTTTATGCTGTTTGAACTTTTGTTCCACTTTAATTGACGATATTTTTAAAACTATAAGACTAACGGTATTGAAATTTCGAATATATATTCTGCAACTATTGTAGTTTCATAATCACATACACATTTTACACTCTTTTTGCTATTATTTGATAAAAACTATGTTTATTCACACAATATATAGTCCATTTCCGAGCTCCAACACACAGTTATTTATCAACTTACTAGTACAACAACTACTAAGAGTTATCTTTTTAAGCACATTATTAAATTGTCAATAAATTCAGTTACAAATATAAAAGATATAAGCTTAAAAGTTAGGAAAATCACCCATTTATAAAAGCAATGTTTGCCACTCTACTTTAGTGATGTGCCTTTGAAAAATAATATCGATTTACTAATTTCTTGAGTACGTAACTAGTAGGTATCATATTGCAGTCATGAAATTAAGTTTTAAATGAGCTGTACAAAATAAAATTAAAAATACGACAAAAAGTAGGTATGTTTTGAAATAAGGGCTTACAAAACATTTTTCATTTTATTAGTGACACTGTTTAATAATGCAATGTAGTGAGTGTGGTATGCCATCAAAAACATTAATTTCGCCTTCTATAGATTTATGAGTAAAATTTGTCCTTAGACTAGTATTGGAACAACAAACAGATGAATAGTTGGTGTATATACTTGCAAAGAACAAGGTAGTAACACACTGAGGCGACCGACTCCGAGCTGGCGCAGAGCATACTCCGATGTGGATGAAAATTCTTTATTGTCCTATGTGTCATTGCCATTGATATCGTCCAAATCGTTTACAAGTATTGGTTCATCAAGCTCAAATTCTTCATCTGAATTTGGAAGAGAGTCCAACAATAGATCTCCTAGGACCCGCACCGGACATAATATTGTAATAAATATATTGAATTGAATTGAATTAAAATAGCAAAAACAACTTGACCAATTAATAGCAACTAATAGACTGATACTGATTACAATTATTTATGATAAATACCGTCATATTACTAAAATTATATCGATATACCCACATTCTAAAGTCGTACATCATTATAAATCCACCATTTTGTTTTCTCAAAGAACACCTCGCCAATATGGGTGGCATCACTAGAAGCCCATGACTCGGTACTCAACTTTGTCGGTATTTTTTGTTAAAAGAGACATCTAGTAAATTTCTTCAATACTACAATCATATATCAAATAGATCAACCAATCCCGTACTAGACACCATGGATAAAACAGTCCCTTACCATAGATTTTTTCTTAGCAAACCACGATTTTGTATTGGCTTTGCCAAAACATCAATAGATGCCACCCGTATGGAGAAGTCACTTTTCGCTTGGCATCAATAAGTGCCTCCCGTACAGAAAGGGTTAAATATGGTATTAAGTATTAGAATTATTTTTGGTACAATGAATATTATTTCTTTTCAGACACAGTGAAAAGAAGAGTGTCAGATATGTCAGTAGAAGAAAGAAAATGTTAGTAATATGTTTTGACAAACTTTCAAGATTATTTTAAATTTACATCAAAAAGGCTGATAATTTTTCCTAAAATATAACAATTTATTAAATTTGACCAAAATTTTTATTGTTTATTTAGTGTGATCGAAGTTATCCCAAGAAATCGATCTGTAAAAAACTGCTAGTTCAAACTGGATGTTATTTAAATTTGACAAACTTTAATATGCTCTACTCCAACAAAAAAGGATTCCAATTATGCATGAAAAATTTAAAAAATGAATCATTGAGAATATCCTATTTTGAAATTGGTTAAAAATGTGTTCTACTTTGACAGATTGGCATGCCAAGGTAATATTCTTCAGAAAATCTGTCAAGACACTGAGCCAAGTGATGAAGAGCCATGTAAAGGATTCTCTGGCCGCGATAGAGCTGGCTGCGCAAGACCCGGCCGCCGCGGAGCCACTCCTCGCTGCCATGGCTGAGGCACGGACCGCGGCCATAGGCAGGCTGTATGAACTAATAAAGAAAATAAAGGACAGTGGTCTGTGCGAAATAGAAGACTAAGACCTCCTCGCTCACTACAGTACTTTTTAATCGGCTGTTAGTTTGATGGGTCTTTCAACCTCGTAAGTCATTGTTCAGTTCATATAGTAACAATTCAAACAATAGTAACAGTTTAATCCTAACATTTAAAATTTATATTAAGAGTAACTGCTTAATGTGCTATGTCAAGACTAATGTACTAAATTTAGTACTTACCTACAAAATTTGAATTTGATGATGAACGTAATAGGTAGGTAATACAGAGTTTGTTGCATACAGGACTAAATTGCAGGGCTCAGGCATGCAAAATTTCGATAAATTAAAACTCTAAATAATAGTAATAATTCATTATGTCAAGAACATTTAAGTTTAATTGTATTAAATTGGTCAAATTATTAAAGTTGACACACCACAACATATATCTATATTTTGGACAATTGGAAGTTTTCAATATAACTAACTATATCAAAGAAATATAATACTATGTTACAAAATATATGAACAACTAGGCATCACCTCTAAAATCACAGAAACAGGAGAATCTTTCCGTCTTAGTCTGAAGCACTATTTTTACTATGTACTTTTTGTAGTACATTAGGTTGTTAAAAAATACACATGTGAGGTTATTAACTATGTATAGACAAGCGAATACGCACATCGAAGCGATTTGTAATCAATCAATATCGGCCAATCAAAAGTCTAGTATTTGTATGATGTGTGCATTGTGTCATACGTCTGATTGTCCACTTGGAATATAAATAATGTTCGCAAAACCCAGATGATTATTTTTTTATTAATTAATAATGTGATTGTAAGTTTTAATACTCAAATGCTAATTTAGTTGAATTAGATAATATTACAGATATTTACATTTCTAAGTAATGTGATTATTACCTTAAGTGATGACTGATAATAATATTAAGCGTATTTTATTATTAGTTAACTTTTCTTATAAAGGATTCTATTGATCATACAACAATAAAAAACATTTATTCATAGTAAGTATAGAAAAAAATTTATTAAGTAAAACTTTTTATTTTTATTTTGATTTGATACTTTAATTACAGGTAGTTAAGTAGTATTACCCTGAAAGGGAGGTAATTTATAATAAAAAATACCTTCTTGATGATTGCATATTTCAAATTAAAACTAGAGGTTTAATCTTTTTATTTTATTTTTGCTAATTGTTTATAAGGATAAAAGAGTAACGTCCATATTTTTCGATGGGGAAACACACTGCACATTTATCCCAATAGAGGTCGCATTCTGTTTGGTCTTGTCCGTAGTGATTATTTGATCACTGATTCAGTGGTACCACTGATCAAATAATCACTACGTTACTGAAAAACCTATTACGAAAACGTTTCATTCGTTCGGACATATAAACCTAAGAAATAAAAATACCATCTATTTATTTCAAACCTTTGACAATTTATGAACAATTGAAAACCGTCGTGTTTTTTACCCGGCTAGTTTCAGATGTTCATCTTTTTTTAAAGGATTGACACAAGTGAATGGCTATTTTAATTTATTAGATTTATACGTCCTAACGAACGAAACATTATCGTAGTAGACCTACAGGTTCTAATTAGTAGTCAAACTTGCGTGCAAGTGCAACACATTACAATAAGTACATAAACACTTATTCTATCTGTTTAAAACGATGCCTGTCTCTCTGACTAGTTGAAGTCATATTTACTAAATCCATTTTTTGTTTCGACCACAAAAAAATAAATAGACAAAGACATTTACGTGGACATTGACAAGACCAAACACACTGGCGCCATCTGAGCTAAGCTTTGCCTGTGTTTCCCTATTATGTGATATTTTGACTCGCTATTTTAAATAATCATTAAATTATTCACACTTCGGGTCTCAGGAGGATTTCTTGTACCAAAAAAGCGCAATAATGTAACAATCAGGGTATTAAATTGTTAAGAAAATTATCGATGTTTATTTTTAAGATTTATTATTTACTAAAAATACCAAAAAGTAATTAATTTACGGCACTTCTAACTGGGAATACAAAAAAACAATGGAAACCAAAAAAAAATACTGACCTTTTTACGTCTTGTCTTTTTAATTGATTTTGTAATAATTAAGATAAATAATATAACTTCAGACTCACACGGCCTACTACGAAAATGTTTCATTCGTTCGGAAGTATAAACCTAATAAATTAAAATAACTACTCACTTGTGTCAATCCTTTGACAAAATATGAACATCTGAAACTAGCCGGATAAAAAACAAGACCGTTTTGAATTGTTTATAAATTGTCAAAGGTTTGACACGAGTAGATAGTATTTTAATTTGTTAGGTCTATACGTCCGAACAAACGATACGTTTTCGTAGTAGGCTTTCTGGAACCCAGTCAAGATAAGCAAAAAAAGAATAACTTATTTCACTTAACATGTAACTAGTTTACTACAATAGCTGTTTCCATACATTTATTCTGTTTTGAGTAATTGCATCTTTGAAAAAGATGTAAAAATGTGATTAATCTTTGTTATTATTTAAATAAAAACAATTTATAAAAACAAATATTTTTAATTTAACTTCTGAAAATAAAAGGCTTATTTTCTTTATAGCGACGTATGGGCTTTGGGATGGACCCTGGTGGCAAAATAACGAAACCATTTTCTTATTCAAATACACAGAATTCCCTACCAGTAAACCTCAAGTTAAAGTAGATAATGTAGTCTGTGGTTACAGGTATCCGAATATTAATATCTTATGTTCGAAAAGTTGTTTACCGAATTTTATTTCACCGAAAACTTTTTGACTAATTTCGTTTCGCCTTTTTTCAATTCATCGAAATGACCTTTGCCACTGTATCAGTTGACCTATTATCAATTCGTTTTTTATTGTTACCCCGACGTTTCATTTGTTCGAAAAACATATTACCGAACTTGGCTTGGGCGAAATAACATTTGTTCGAAGTATTTTTTTTCAAGTATGTATTAAGTATTATATTATGTTACATACAACATCCGCCAAAGCTATTAATGTTGATGATTTAGTTTCCAGAAAAATGCTTCCAATATTATAATAATTTATCCTTATCCTTAGAATCTATCCTTAGTTTTTAAGCGCTCGGCGGCCGCTGCCGCGACACGCTCACTACGCTCGCTGCGCTCTGTGTGTGGTCACTGTTCTAACCTAACCTAACCTAACCTAACCGATTTAGTCTTATTATATACGCAGTATTCTGGTAAATGAAAAAGGTTCAAAAGAGACTTCGGTCACCAGTAAAGTTTTTCTGAAAATCAATGAAACGTAGTTCGATAAAATGATACTTAAGTCAAGAGATATTTCGATGGACTAAATATAATATGTCAAATGATACATATAGCAAAAGAAATGTCGGTCTATAATTTTCGGCCAACTGAAATTCAGTCAAGTAAATTACGGACAAGTAATCGGTTACCGAGCTGTAAGTAAAAGTGGCGATTTTATATCTGTTGGGCTACGAAAACCTTCCGAATTTGCATAAAACATCCCGCGTCACATAAGTCGTACTACCCCGGGTAGGGTCAAGGTTATACGTTACTCTTGATAAAGGTCACGAACGACGTACCCATTTTTGGAGAATGTCATCTGTTTTAGAGAGACAAGAAGTTGTGCGCAATTTATTATTACTGACTGCGGCCAGGGGCGGCCTTGATAATTTGCGAGGCCCTTTTCCATGGGTGTACTCAGCTTTTGGCCTAAGTGAGGGGGTGGGGGTGGGGTTAAATTGACCCGGACTGGTAATCGACGACCGTCTGGTGTAGTGGTTCGCGCTCCGGACTACAAAGCCAGCGGTTGCGGGTTCGAATCCTGCAAGGGACAAATGTTTATGTGATGAGCACGAGCATTTGTACCTAAGTCATGGATGTTTATTAAAGTATTTAAGTATGTTTATCCGTTATCTAGTCGCTTTAATAAAGGCCTTGCTTAGTTTGGGGCTAGATACTTAAGGCGACGGGTAAGGCAAGTGAGCTTGAGCACTGGCGTCGACTTGCGCGACTATTACGTGCCTAAGATAGTACAAATGCTTCTCGCTGACTAAACATCCATCCTTTGCGCTCCTGTGCAAATAGATTATCACTGCGAGCAAAATATCCGCTCATGGAAAAGTAGGCGCTAACAGTAAAATCCATTAAAAATTCTTTAATTATTAATTTGTTGACTATTTAAAAAAAAACTTTAACCTAAATTCACGAATGTTATAAATAACTAAACCAACTTTTAAACTGGTACTTAGACCGCGGTATTCGTGGTACTTTGAAATATTGTTTAGTGTTTATATGAAATAATAAATAGTATTTAGATACTTACAACAGAAAAAACTTCAACATATAAGTTACATGATATATTAATTTCCACATCCTATATCCATTATTTTCGCCAGAAAACTTGCGCATACCTCTTTTAGGTGTATTCTCCTTACCCTGCGCCTTAATTGGTGTATTATTTAATGTTAATTAATAAATAAATATTGGACAACATCACATACATTGCTCTGATTCTATGTAAGTAGTCAAAGCACTTGTGTTACAGAAATCAGAAACAACGACGGTACCACAACACCCAGACCCGAGGCAATATAGAAAAGTTATTTTTCTACATTGACCCGACCGGGAATCAAACCCGGAACCTCAGGGATAGCGTCACAAAGTCCGGTATGGTCGCCTTTCGGCTTCGGAGGTCGTCGATTAATATTAGTCGGATTTAAAACAATTGATTTATTTATATTTGTTTATTTACTTTCCGACTACCCGAAAAGCGTAGTGGACCGGTGAGTCGCCTTGAACCAAGGCAAGCATCGAGCACATACCCTAAAGAGCAGCAATACGAACCATCTTTGTCCGAAAATAGTTAGTGATTTTTAACTTACATTAGTATAAAATGACAAGTCCTGTCATTTCTCGCCCATACAAAACAGTAAAGATACATATTAAATAATGGCTTTAAATGTCGATTAAATCATATGTCATTTTTACTCTGTTGGGTATGTGCTCCATGACGCCAAGGGTCCAGGATTCAATTCCCGGTTAGGGTTATTAGTGATACCTTTGTTTCTGCTCCGCAACTGCGGAATTATTCGTGGCAGCTTCGTAGCCAACCGATACGCCGTGCTACAACTGCACTGTAACTCGTAGCATCTCCGTAGCTAAGGGATATGCCACGCTACGACAACACTTAACGTTCTTAGCAGCTTCGTAGCTAAGGGATACGCCACGCTACAACACTATTAAAGCTCGTAGCATCTCCGTAGCCAAGCGATACGCCACGCTACGACAACACTTAACGCTCGTAGCAGCTCCGTAGCTAAAGCGTAACACACACAGAAGGCGTGAGCGGAACGGGTCGTTTCTCCGACGTGAGTTGCGCGGTTCGTCGTCTTCACACAGATAACGGGTCGTGCGCGGAGCGGTTCGGCCGCGGTTTTGGAGCGATTCGAAGGCGCGGCTCGGATTTGTGCTATGGTCAATAACGCATATAAAATATGAAGCTTCTTGACCACAATAACTTTTACATTTAGTCACTAAATGTTGATTTGCCACGGTCACCCATTCAATGGTCAGGTCAAAACCACGGTCCCATCACTCCCATCCTAGCAGGGGCGTGCATTGGTTTCAGATGGGGGTAGGCTGTGAGTGAAAATTGAGTAAATTTGCGTGAAACAGTAGGCGATCTCGCGGCAGCCTAACATTGGTTAAATTGCACAGTAACTATCTAAGGAATAAGTACAGGTAGACGACAAAATGGTTACAGAATATTTATATATTTTTATATATGTTTATTGTTGAATACGTAATTAATAATTATGGTTAGCTGTTCTGTCGGTTTTTTATGAAGGTAGGCTCTGCATAATAGCCTATATGGGATGCACGCCCCTGCATCCTAGTATCCATACTTAAGGTTCTTTAACCACGGTCCACTTTTATGACATTGATATTTTGGGTGACGATTTTTAAGCAACCTCAAATTTGGACACTAAATGGATGGGTGACCGTGAATAAGTAACCTCAAGTTTGGTCAATAAATGGATGGGTGACCCTGGTTAAGCAACCTCAAGTTTGGCCACCAAATGGATGGGTGACCGTGGTTAAGCAACCTCAAGTTTGGCCTTTAAATGGATGGGTGACCGTGGTTAAGCAACCTCAACCTTGGACTAAATGGATGGGTGACCGTGGCTAAGCAGCCTCAGGTATAGCCCCAAAATTGATGGGTGACCGTAGTTAAGCAACCTCAAGCTTGGACACTAAATGGATGGGTGACCGTAGTTAAGCAACCATAAGTTTGGACACAAAATGGATGGGTTACGGTGGTTAAGCAACCTCAAGTTTGCTCCCTAAATGGATGGGTGACCGTGAATAAGCAACCTCAAGTTTGGTCAATAAATGGATGGGTGACCCTGGTTAAGCAACCTCAAGTTTGGCCACCAAATGGATGGGTGACCGTGGTTAAGCAACCTCAAGTTTGGCCTTTAAATGGATGGGTGACCGTGGTTAAGCAACCTCAACCTTGGACTAAATGGATGGGTGACCGTGGCTAAGCAGCCTCAGGTATAGCCCCAAAATGGATGGGTGACCGTAGTTAAGCAACCTCAAGCTTGGACACTAAATGGATGGGTGACCGTAGTTAAGCAACCATAAGTTTGGACACAAAATGGATGGGTTACCGTGGTTAAGCAACCTCAAGTTTGCTCCCAAAATGGATGGGTGACCGTGGTTAAGCAACCTCAAGTTTGGTCCCAAAATGGATGGGTGACCGAGGGTTACGTAACCTCAAATTTGAACACTAAATAGATGGGTGACCGTGGTTAAGCAACCTCAAGTTTTGAAATTAAATGGATGGGTGACCGTGGTTAAGCAACCTCAAATGTGGACACTAAATGGATGGGTGACCGTAGTACAGCAACCTTGAGTTTAGTAGATTATTACCTAGTTCGTACAAACATTTTATTTCCTCACATATTTAATTACTTTTTTCATTCAAATCCATAGCGAACAATGATAATGTTTTGTAAAATAACACAACAGTCGTAGTATACGCGCGGCACCCGTTCCGCGCACGACCCGCGCACGCTCTCTGTGTGAGCGCTTTGGTCTGAATGCGTGTATCACGACGAATGTAACGAACGTCGCACCCGCGCCTCACCCGTCCGCCCGCCGCCTATCTGTGACGGCGGAAGGGCCGCGCGGGACCCGTTCCGCGCACGACCCGCTGCCGTTCCGCGCACGCTCGCTGTCTGTGGGCGCCCATTTAAACCTATGTTAATAGACCCGCCGTACTGCCGTCGTGACCCGTCGCCGTCCCGCGCACGCTCTCTGTGTGTGTTACGCTTAAGGGATACGCCACGCTACGACAACACTAGTAACGCTCGTAGCAGCTCCGTAGTCAAGCGATACGCTGCGCTACGACAACACTAGTAACGCTCGTAGCTACTCCGTAGCTAAGCGACACGCCACGTTACGACAACACAACGCTCGTAGCATCTCCGTAGCTAAGCGACACGCCACGTTACGACAACACAACGCTCGTAGCAGCCCATAGCTAAGTGATACGCCGCGCTACAACGGTGCTGTAACGCTCGTAGCAGCTCCGTAGTCAAGCGATACGCCGTGCTACAAAATGGTGCTGTAACGCTCGTAGCAGCTCCGTAGTCAAGCGATAATCCACGCTACGACTGCACCAGCGCTCGTAGCAGCTCCGTAGCTAAAGGTTACGCCGCGCTACGACTACATTTTTGACACTAAAATGTCACTAAATGTCGTTGGAATGGTCACCTATCTAATCACAACCGCAGCGTGGGTTTGCTAACTTTGTAATCACTACCAAGGCTCTGCCGAAACTGCACGCTACAAGCACCTCTTGGCATAATGGTTATAATACAATTGCAGAAGGTTCGCTTCCATGCATACACGCCTTTTCAAAGCGTAAAGCGGACCTAACTTTCTTTAAAAATCTTATCCATTCGCGAGTGTACTCGGCAGCGAAACCGTAACCTTTAGCTCTTATACAGATTGTCCACGTCCCGTAAAGAGCGTGCCAAACGAAAACCGTAGAGCAAAAAAGCCTCTATCTCATGTATGTTATACTGTGCCAACCGTCTTTACGCGTTTTTGCCCCGCTCTACGAAGCAAAGTGCAATGGCCTTTGTCCATGCTAGAATATTAACACGTTAAGCGCCACGCGAACAATTGATTTTCTATTGTGTCTAGTTTGTGGCAGTCAACAACAACATAAGTAAGGAATCTATGATATTAACGCTCCAAAACAACCCGTAGCCATGACTACCACTACTACGACGCGACGCCATGACGCCATGCTACGACTTACTCATGTGCCACGACCATAGAATTAGAAAACGTTACGCTCAACGACTGCGTGCGTTGCGTCACCATTCGTAGTTGGTGTCTGCGTGAAGTGCGTAGCATGTCGCTTGTTTGTCATATTCTCGTAGCTACATAATTTATTCAGTTACTAGCTGCATAAGTAAGTAATCTATGCTAGCTGTCCCGGCGAACTTCGTACCGCCTCTTCATAATTTTTTTTGTTAATTTTTCCGTGTTTTTTATGGGTATTCTGCTATTCGGGGCGGAGACAAATTCAACATATCAACGATCATAAAAATCGTTCCAGCCGTTCTTGACTTATAAATGGTGTAACTAATCCGACTTTCTTTTATTTATATAGATAGATTGACACTCAAAAGGTGTTACAAAAGGCCTGACAATGACAAAATCGTTAACCGCAATTTACCTTTCATTTAATCAACTCTATTAAAAAAATTACAAAAATTGACGTTTTGTTGTAGGTTGACGAGCTGTCGTCTGTACCTGCAAATTTGTACGGAATCCTCAGTGGGCGAGTCCGACGGGCACTTGTCCGGTTTTTTTTGTTAGAAGCCTCTGCCAGCTAAATGATTGCTTTAATAAAATATTTTTAAAAAAATACGACCGTAGTGTATAACGAATTTGAATGGAAAACTATCACAGCTACCATCTTAACGAATTAACTTGTAAAATTGTACTTGGAAAACATAAAAATTCTTTATAGATGCAGTTATTAGTTATGTAAAACAGATTAAAATACCGCATATTGTGACAGGCAACTACGGAATACTACATTGCGTTTGGCCCGACACGCACTTGGTTTGATAGTAATGTTACTGGGACCGGATCGAAACCGGATTTTGACTACGTTTAAGGCCTCTGTTCATTTGTCGAACTGTCAGTGGTAGGTACTTGAAATTATCATCATTATCTTAGAGATCTTCGCGTACAATACAATAACGCGGTATACAATACCATATTGATAGGGCTGCCGCGTTTCTGTAGCGCATCTGCCATGTTTGCAGAGGCTCATGTAGACGGTTTCGCCGCTATAATGCGTAAACGTTGCGCTGCACACCTCAGGCGCATGCGCGACAGCCCTAACAGTATCCTGCGTGCTTTGGCAGACCGGTGGGACTCGCCGATGCTAGCACGATGGATATGACTGCACGCTGCTAGCATCGGACGGTAATATTATTTGTATGTGTGTTTTTCTGACTGCCTATGTTTTTATTCTTTGTTTAATTATGATTATCATCATTACAGCCAAAGGACGTTCACTCCTGAACATAGGCTAACATTAATTAATTAATAGATTGGTGAAATTAGGTCTGACTAAAGCTTAGATATCGACCTCCGTAGCCGAGAGACGAGCACGCCGGACTTAACGTCGCCATCTGTGAGGTGGTCCCAGGTTCGATCGCCGGTCATGGTAAAAAACGACCTTTTCTATATTATCACGGGTCTGAGTGTTGTGGTACCATTATTGTTTCTGATTTGTTTAACACAAGTTCTTTGGCTAGCTAATTACCATAGGATCAGAACAATGTTTAAGTGATGTCCAATAGTTGATTATTTGTTATTTATTATTAGATCTAATTCTAGAAGTTTTACCTCATAAATCACCTACACGATTTCTGTATTTTAGTTATTATCCAAACGATACGTTGAAATGATATTTATAGCTCAATTCCGATTCGTTATTGATTTGTATAAAAATAGAAAAGTGCCAATAGTCGAAGCATCAACAACGAAGGATCCATGTGTCTATTTCTTTTTTGTAAGATATGGCATATTGTTTCTTTTTAAATTTCATTTAGTTTGAACCAGGCGTTTTGTTATTGATCGATTTTCTCATCATACCTTGACGACATACGAAACGAAACAAATAAAGTATTTAAAAAAAAAACGACCTACTAAAAGGACAATATTTTTTAACTCAAGAGTCACATAAACCTATGCTGAATATCAAATCCATGGTTCACTATCCATGTATGTTAGTTAACTAATTAATTTAAAAAAACAGTTTTACTTAGTTGTAGAAGTATTTTATTAAGGAAAATAATAATTTCTTTCTTTGGGCATGTTTTCATATACAATTATCACGTCCACATTTCATACGCTATGAAGGCATCTCACGCAACCCACCTTTTGCTGTTTACTTTATTCGACGCAATATTACGTTTGTCAACATTGACCTATTTGTCATCCGATTATTGTCCTTACCCCACTGAAATAAGGAGCTGCTACGCTAAGAAATATAACATCCAGTAATGTAAGATCTCCGCAGAGGCTTCCACATTTTCTGACGGCTGAAAACAAGCGGGGGACGAAGTAGGTCAGCGTAGGTTGGTCGCTCGCTTTTCGTGGAAAGGAGAGTTAGTGCCGCGCGTACCTCCGAGGACAGATGGCGCCGGAATGGCGTCTCAGAGGTTTATTGTTGAGTGAGATGCGGGTGCAGCTGCACCTTGCACTCCCGATCGTCCGGGACTGATGATGAGAGCCCCATAACGTGGCAAGCGGCCGCGCTCCTAACAACATGTTTATCGCCTTTTTCGCTTTGTCGTTGCTCGGATTTTTTATTATCAAACCAGTGCCAGTAAGTTGTTTTTTTTATTGAGTGTCTTTTTTTAGTGCTTTTATTAATTAGGTATTGTAAATGGTAAGGTACCACTTATTTCTAGAATTAGTGCATTATTTAATCGCATATGCATATTATGTTTTTGTTATCAGAGTGTATTTTTTTTTCAATATTTTTGCTTGATAAAATTTTAATAATGACAAAGCATCAAGAGATGCTAAAATCTGCAGTGTACAAAGAACAGGTTATAATATTTTTTCAGTAAGAATTTTCGATCAATGTAATAAACATATTATGCCGCAATGCCCATAAAATACCTACATTTTAATGAAAATTATCACGATATTATCTATAGAGTTGTTAGGTCAAAGCAAACCATTAATATTACACATTTCATTATTATCGGTCATAAAACAAAGAAAATAATTCAGCAGCTAATAATGAGGTGAAAAGTGGCATAAAAATACGGACTTGTAGCCTTTCATGCCTTTGCCTCGTTTGACATAAGTATCGATCGGCGGGGAAACATGCGCGGTATACCTCACTTTTCCCGCGAAAATTGTTGCGAAAACATAGAGCATAAAAGGATGTATTTATTGATATTGCTCTGAAAATAGAATATGAAAGGTAGGGTTGTTACATTTTCATACTTATATTATAGAATCGGTACAAATTCTTGGTGTTTTTCTTTTGGTAAAGATGACTGCAATTATTTGTTTGTTTGTAGATAGATAGATAGATACTTTTTATTGCACACCAGTGCACACCATACAAGGAAGTTACAGTTGATGTTTACATAATGTTGTATAGTCGACCAAAGAAGTTACCACTTTTGATGATAGCTTTAAAATAATCATTCGCTAAGGCTTATTGTAAGACTTACACTTCCAAGTTCAAATAATCACATATACAGAGTTATTTGTAAAACATCAACAACCTCCTAAGGGCTGATTCTGGTGCTCAAATACAACAACTTTTTCTATGGAAACAACATTGAAATCTAAAACGCACGCTCCCACAGCGCAGGCTATTTGTATGCTCAATGCCCTGATTGCTCAGGCGCCAGAAACTGACTTGTTTTATAATAAGCATAGACAATTTGTGAATCATTGTGTTAGTTTTTTAGGCTAATATTGATAGTATGTGTGTTTATAAAAAATGTTATAAAACTGTAACTGGCTCACTCCACGCTTTGGCTATAAGCTGTTAGTGGAGTGTGCAATTAAATTTAAATAAAAAAAATAAAAAAAACACTTCCCCATACAAACTGATGTCAGCTGGTGGCGGCTTAGTGGCGGCTTATACCAAATCAGTGGTATGGGGAAGTGATTTTTTTTTTACTTACGTAGTTAAAGGCAAGCGGAAATAGACCTTATAGTTTTTTTTAGCGTGTACGTTCACCAATGAAATCAGTCTAATGGACAACAACGCGTGGTGTCCCAGCGGCGCAGCAGGGTTGGGGACA
Source organism: Anania hortulata (assembly GCA_963576865.1). Taxonomy (NCBI): domain Eukaryota; kingdom Metazoa; phylum Arthropoda; class Insecta; order Lepidoptera; family Crambidae; genus Anania; species Anania hortulata. Next base: position 3,675,579 of record OY756391.1, read on the forward strand.
CTTGATATTAATTTTACTATCGACGGTGCGAGAGCCGATGGACAGCACCAGGGCGCCTGGGTCTTTTATGTTGTCAAATCCATAGTTTAAGTACCTACACTAGTAACAAAGAAAACTAAAAAGCGGAAAATAATATCTATTAAAACGTACTTGTAATCAGTTGGTTTTTGAGTCGGTGCCAGCCATGTAGAGTTTATAGGAATTTATATGTTTTCACTCGTACTGACTAACAATATGTTTTAGTAAAAAAATATTTTTTGCTAAAAGGAAAAAGGGTTTTTGCCTTCTGGATTCTTATAAATTTTAATCATCAATTAAATTCATATCTGACGTTTGCAAATGTAACTCAGAGGCAACTAACTTTAATCAATTAGATTGTAACACGGCGGCAGAACTTCTCATTTAAACGCAAAGCGACTTTTGAGTTTTCAAACTAAACACCTTTTCCTGATATGATCCACTGTAGAAGTCGTATTTAATAATAAAAACTGCGATGGTTAAGGTGTAAGTTTCTTAAAGAAGGAAAGTGATTTAAATTGATCAAAAACAGACATTTTGTATACTTACTTAATTGATTCTTTCTGACATAGCATATACAAAAAGCTGTTGTCGTTTGGATAATTTACTTACATTTTAATGTATCAAAAAATGTAAAGGTCACATCTCCAGTTGCTTTAATATGTACCTCCGTAAGTAAGTGGTGCTTTTACCATAAGGGTTTTTTTTAAGTTGCAACGATTTTACGTCTATTTGTCCATTTTTCGAGTTGCTTATACATGGTGCTTAGTAAAACAAGGTATCTGCATGTGGTTCTTCTTATAAATACAAACAATTTTATTGTAGGACCTAAAGCCCAAGTGTTATTCGAGCAAAGATTATGGAACACCAAAATTTTTCCCGATTTCACTATTAGTCATACAGTGAAAATTGTTTATTCTATGCGTGAAGGTAGATCCTTTAGAATTATATCCCCCTAACACTGTTATATGTATAAGTAAGTGTACTTATATGAGTTGATTGAGTGTAACCAGTGCCTTATATAACTATCAGGATGAGACCGGTTAGTTGATCTTGTTGGTCAATTTAGAAGCTGATACTGTATTACACTGTTCTTGTTCTGAACCGACTTTTAATGCGCGGGTCATATATCCTATTATTTTATTATAACTATTACAAAAACTTAAAAGTGCCGTGTGGGGACGGCCGTAAAGAATACACTTTCTCACCGCCAACTGGAGGCGTGTCGTAAGAGGTGACTAATTCCTGTAGCACAAGACGGGCAGCAGCGTCTTCATGAGAAATCTTATGTAAAAAAACTGCGCTCGCCAACCCGCCTGCCGGCGAGTATAAAATAATTGAATTATATTACATTCAATATTGACAATTATAAATTTAAATTCATTATGGTAGAATTTCGCTTAACCAACCTAACTAACATTAAAATTGAAAAATTGCTGAGTTGCAACCACTTTTTTTGCATTCATTAATTTATTGTAAGTTATTATTTGTGGTAAGGGTCGCAGGAAGACGCTGGATGCAGGCCGCTTCCAACCGGCCAATCTGGAAGTCAATGGGGGAGACCTATGTTCAGCAGTGGACGTCCTATGGCTGAAATGATGATGATGATGATGAATTATTTGTGATATGTATGCACCAAATAAATATTTATCTTTCTTTCTATAAGTAGCCCTGTATGCTACGTAACTCATACGTTTCATTCGAGTGTCGCTATTTGAAGTAGCCTATTTAGATCTTGAAGGCTCGAGGCTAGACTAGATTATGTCTAGGCGCAAGCTTGAGTGGTATTATCGACTCTCGTGTTGAGCTGAATCTTTATGTTCTTAAGCACTCGGGGTCACACTCACAATGTGGGTCAGAGTGCCTCATTGTGAGAATACTTAACACATGAGAGGAAAAATATTCGAATCAACTTTTAGAATATTAATAAGCCTGAACATTTGTTTGAATCTTGCTATTCAATCGTTAACAATTACGTGCGTAATCGTATGGGTAACGTAACTATTGAAAAATTCAACAGCCAGATAAATTTTATTTGAAGAACAAGTTTGACATCTTCACAGTTTTCGTATAGAAATTGCGTCAAAGCGTCACTTTTATTCGTCGGATATAAAAGTCTGGCGATTGAAAAATCGGCCCAAAGTAGGTATTATAAAGGGTAACCAATGCGTTTTTGAAAGAAAGAATTAAAGTATTGTTTTATTATTAAACACATACTTTAACAGTGCAAAAATAAAAATGCACTGAATAGGCTAAACCAATAAAATAACAAAACAGAAAACCGAAAGATTTTAAATAAAACAATTGAAAAATTTAACGATGATGTGTAACACAGGTGTAAAACCTAGCACAGAAGCCAGGGTTACCTATATTGTTAGGTAGGTACCTAGGGTTTTTATGGAAATAAAATTTTATTTTAAAAAAAAAGCGTTTCACAGTTGTAGATGTACCTACATCCTTCATTCTTTTGTTAATCATTGATGTAAAACGCAAATATATATATATATAAAGTATGTAAGTCAATAATCGCAATATTATAAAGACCAAAAAATTTCCATTTAGTCAGTCAGACTCATCATCGTATTTTAAGAATCTTTATTATGTTATAACCATCCGAATTTATGTAAATTAATAGGGACAAATGTGGAGTCGATTTTGCTTTTCTGTTATGTTAATCTGATACTTGAAGAAGTTGTATTTGTTAAATATTAGGTACTGTACCACTTTTTTCAAAATTTAGTTATACAAGAAAAAAATATGAAATCTTAAGAGGCAGTCAAAACCGCCTTCAAACAGTTCATACACTTTCGCTCCCAGGTTTTTTTTTCCAAATGGATCAATGATCTGCCCATAAAATGGCGGAAGTGTATAGATAACAACGGCTAAAATACTTCGATTGATTAAATAATCATTTCATTTAAAAAAGTTTACTTAACTTTTTTGATACTGGACGGCAATTTCATATGTAACGAATATATATTCATTAATCTAGCTTTTGCCCGCGTCTTCGTCTGCATTGACCTTACCCAGGTAAAAAGTATCATTGGTGTTACTCCAGCCCATGGTCTATCTGATTGCCCATCAAAATCTGTTTAGTAGTTTTTGCGTGGAAGAGTAACAAAGTTCCATTTATACTCACAAACTTTCGCATTTATTATATTAGTAGTACTTAAGCAGTGCTTGAAGTGAAACAATAGTTTCCACCTAAAAGTATCTATTTATCTCAACTGTACACCCACTGTCTTCTACAACAGTGGAAAGGGCTGTTGCCATAGCAACACGAGCGGTGGTAATCCCGGACAAAATTCCGACTTCCGAGGAAAGCGGGCGGATGCACTATGCACCTGTATCGATTGCTTATAAATAGCTCCTGGCTGGGCTCATTTGTATAGTGAGGGCGGATTCAATTAGCTCACTCCCCTGAGTCGCAGACAGTAAGCATGTTACAGTACACAGTAGCTAGGGTTGCCAACTTTTTGTACAAGAAATAAAGTATTTAAGGTAGGGAAATGAAACTAAACAATGTTTTGGAAATGTAAACAGCCCTGAGTTGCAGACAGTTAACATGTTACAGTACTTACATAGTTATAGCTAGGGTTGTTAACTTTTTGTACAAGAAATAAAGTACTTATTTAAGGTCGGGAAATAAAACTAAACAATGTTTTGGAAATAAAAATAGCCCTGAGTCGCAGACAGTAAAAATTTTACAGTCACACTTGCTAGGGTTGCCAACTTTTTGTACATGAAATAAAGTACTTATTTAAGGTCGGGAAATGAAACTAAACAATATTTTGGAAATGTAAACAGCCCTGAGTTGCAGACAGTTAACATGTTACAGTCCTTACATAGTTATAGCTAGGGTTGTTAACTTTTTGTTCAAGAAATAAAGTACTTATTTAAGGTCGGGAAATAAAACTAAACAATGTTTTGGAAATAAAAATAGCCCTGAGTCGCAGACAGTAAAAATGTTACAGTCACACTTGCTAGGGTTGCCAACTTTTTGTACAAGAAATAAAGTATTTAAGGTAGGAAAATGAAACTAAACAATGTTTTGGAAATGTAAACAGCCCTGAGTTGCAGACAGTTAACAAGTTACAGTACTTACATAGTTATAGCTAGGGTTGTTAACTTTTTGTACAAGAAATAAAGTACTTATTTAAGGTCGGGAAATAAAACTAAACAATGTTTTGGAAATAAAAATAGCCCTGAGTCGCAGACAGTAAAAATGTTACAGTCACACTTGCTAGGGTTGCCAACTTTTTGTACAAGAAATAAAGTACTTATTTAAGGTCGGGAAATGAAACTAAACAATATTTTGGAAATGTAAACAGCCCTGAGTTGCAGACAGTTAACATGTTACAGTCCTTACATAGTTATAGCTAGGGTTGTTAACTTTTTGTTCAAGAAATAAAGTACTTATTTAAGGTCGGGAAATAAAACTAAACAATGTTTTGGAAATAAAAATAGCCCTGAGTCGCAGACAGTAAACATGTTACAGTACACAGTAGCAAGGGTTGCCAACTGTTTGTACAAGAAACGAGAAATGAAACTAAATAACATTTTGTAATTAAACAGTATTTAACATTTTAAATACTTATTTCTTAGTGCTTCTCCTTCGAAGAATTAATTTATTATAGTAATTACGATTTAAGCTCATTCTGATATAAAATTGATTGTATGTAATGTATCTTTAAGAAAACGGTATTTTGTACAGGTACTTTATTTTTATGATAAAAAATTGTAGGTAGAAATAAAGTAAAATACTGTTTTTTACCGGTTTGGTTGGCAGCGCTAGCAGTAGCTCCAATAAGCCAAACTATTACATTTACCGCACACTCTTTCCTACATTTGTTAAGTCAAGTTTAGAGTAGAGCTGGTTGTAGTGGTTCGGTTAGAGGTTAGCACAACGCTCGAACTTCTGCTGCATTCTTTAGGCGGCCATTATTGTCAGTTCTTTTCAAATAAGTTTAGCAGTTTCAGATGTCCACCCGACTACGTTGCAAGCAGCCGCTTTTCATTAAAATCATATTGATCATAAATCATAAATAGCACTACATCTATTTCGGACCGAAGTTTCTCGGTTTCGACGGGTGCAGTGCGAAACTGCTTGTAAAAATACGGGTAATAGTATGCAATCTCATGCCAGAGTTTACAGGGTTATTTGTAAAACATCAACAACCCCCTAGGGGCTGATTATGGTGCTTAAATACAACAACTCTTTGTATGGGACCAACATATTAATGAAAAAAAAACAAACATTTCACTGCTTCATATAAACTGATGTCCGCTGGTCGGCAGCTTAGTATGGGGAAGTATATTTTTTTTGCGATTTCTATGTTGGTTCCATAGAAAAAGTTGTTGAATTTGAGCACCAGAATCAGCCCCTAGGAGATTGTTGGTTTTACAAATAACCCTGTCTTCTTCTTCTTCATCTATACGGTCAATCCTGGTTTCGTCCAAAGCCATTGCTTTGGAGCCCAGGGTCTGCTTTCCTTGATTCTCCTCCACTTCGCGCGGTCTTGGGCGAATAAATATCCCTGTATACAGTGTGTTTACTTTAAATTAGATGTAGTGTACAGTACTCATGCCGTTAGAGCAATTTGGAACGGCAAAACATGAAGGCAGTTCGATTTAAAAAAATAAATGAGAAGCCTTTTATCATCATTTGCCTGCCCTGTTCCCAGGTTATCTGGGGTCGGCGCAGTATGTCTTTCTCTTCCATTCGTCATTGAGTCATTCACTCCCTTCTCAGTCATATCTCTCCTCACACAATCCATCCATCTCTTCTTAGGTCGTCCCCTACTTCTCCACCCATCAATACTCACAACCATCACTCTTCTCGTTACGTGCTCCTCTTCCCTTCTCATCACATCTCCATACCAAGACAAACGGTGTCCTTTCATCTTTTCTGCAAATGAGAAGCCTTTTATACGTGTTGCTATTTATTTATAAGGTTCGTTTGCTCCTCCCTGAATTTATAAATCGTCATAAACTGTGGTATTCACAGCTAAATAAACTAATTTCTAGTCCATTCATGCAAGCGTTTGCTGCACAAAGTTCTTGATGACGCCCTTTCATCTTTGCGTCGCGTCGGGGACCGCATACAAAATTCATCGTATTCATACCAACGAACGAAATCCGCTACTTTTTAACATACTTTTCATAATACTAATATATCATTTATTTCTAACAACTTCATTATAGTCTTAATAATAAAAGGCCGATATAATAAATACCTCACAGACCAAAGAAAATAATGTTTAAGTAATGGGCTAGTTTTCTGGGTCAAAAAAAGATTATTCTATTTAGTCCGTCAGTTAGATTATCAAAAAATATTGGACCCATATTTTGTCTTTTGTCAATCAAACAAACAATGACGAAGATTCAGAGCATCAAAGTGAGCATGGGACGTCACGTCTTGCTAAAAAGTGTCGCAAGGCGTGACGTTACGCGGAACTTTAACGGGCTATATCTTCATCATTTTTTGTTTGATTCAGAAAAGAAAAAATACGTGTCCAATGTTTTCTGTTAATCCAACTGACGGACTAATTAGATTTTTTTAGGAAACTAGCCCATTAGGTATTATCTTTGTTAGGTGCAGACTAACACTCATACATTTTCATTTTGACGACCGTCTGGTGTAGTGGCTCGCGCTCCGGATTACAAAGCCAGCGGTCGCGGGTTCGAATCCCGCAAGGGGCAAGTTTGTGAGATGAGCACGAACATTTGTAGGTACCTAAGCATTATCTATACAATGTACCTAAGTCATGGATGTTTATAAATCTATTTAAGTATGTTTATCTGGTTATCTAGTAGCCATAGTACAAGCTTTGCTTAGTTTGGGGCTAACTAATTGGTGTGATTGTGGGAACAATTTCATATTAAAAAACTAGCTGTTGCCCGCGACTTCGTTCGCGTGATCTTTCATAAAAAATAATCCACGCAACTTTCCTAAATTTTTCTTTCAAAAGAACCTTCTCTCTCCTGCCAGTAAATAACACAACAAAAATAAGAATTTGCGAAATTGTTCCATCCGTTCACGCGTGATGCGATGACTAAGGGAAACAGAGATTCATTTTTATATTATTGATAGTTAGATTACTCAGCCAAAACAATTAAACATTGTGGGCCTCACTACAAAATGATAGACTAGGTTTAAACCCTGCCTAAAGACTAGCCAACCAATTAAAAAGTATGGTAACATAACCGAGACATGTGTGATGTGTCAATATTCCAAATTGTATGGCTATTCTTTAGACATGGTTTAAACCTAGTCTATTTTTTTTGTAGTAAGGCCATAAGTGTTGTCTCGTCTTGTCAGGATGGTCTAATAACGCACCGATAAAGATTATATTGTCTGGTAGAAGTCCTAACAGTCTGTCGCGTCCTGGCTCTGAGTGACATACACAGCGTGTTAGATGTACCTAAGTATTACGGTCAGTAGCTTTAAAACCACCAAAGCTGAATGAGCAATAAAGACTGATGGAAAGAGGACCTAAAATCGAAATAGAACATCAAAGCAAACGATGACTACAAAATACCAAGCTTGGTAATCTGTTGGTTTTGAAATGAAATGAAATGAAATTGTTTATTTCGGACACGTAAGATATCCATATAAGTTGTTAGTATGACTTTATAGCTATGTTAGTAATTATAATATACATATATTACATTTATATCCTATCCTATCCTTGCACATTGGGTGTTACGTGGATTGCCACCCAATGTGCAAGGATAGGGCCATCAGGTTTGCTAGCAATTACCTTCAGGAGAGTGTTGGTTGGTTTTATAGTCTAGACTTGTGCTACTCTTTATCTATGTGTGCAATATCATGGTTTTTTTTTTTTAAATCTACGGAATAAAAGTAAAAAGTATCTCTCAAGGATTAACACTACGAAAGGCAGTGGTCCTGATGGTTTACATCCTATTTTTATTAAGGAATGTAGTAAGCAGTTGGCACTTCCAATCGCAACTATCTTTAGCTTATCTATGTCCAGTGGCATTATGCCTCTAACCTGGAAGCAGTCGTTTGTTGTTCCGATACACAAAAGTGGGGATAGACACAATGCTCGTAATTATCGTGGGATCTCAAAATTAAATCTGTTTTGCCCAAAATCTTTGAGAAGATTGTATGTGATTCGATGTATCCTGCAGTGAGCTCATTGCTGACATTCCATCAACATGGTTTCGTTACTAAGCGGTCTACAGAAACTAATCTTTGTGAGTTTCTTGATACAGTATTGGGGGCTATGGATGGGGGCTTTCAGGTGGACGCCGTGTACACCGATTACTCGAAAGCATTTGACAAAATATCGCACTCTATCCTTATATCTAAGCTAGAGGCAATCGGCGTACACGGTGATCTACTTAGATGGCTCACGTCGTACCTCAGAAATCGAACACAGGCTGTAACAATTAAGGGTTTTACTTCCAGTTTTGTTCCGATATCTTCTGGTGTCCCACAGGGTTCGCATCTTGGCCCATTGCTCTTTAATATCTTTATTAACGACGTTACAAACTGTTTTCAAAATTCAAGTTTACTACTATATGTAGATGATACAAAAATATTTTCAGTTATTAAGTCAGAAAGTGACTGTCTAAGATTGCAACAGGATTTAAACCGTTTATGTAATTATTGTTCTTTAAATAAATTATACCTAAATGTCGATAAGTGTAATACCATAACCTTTAGTAGAAAGAAGAAAATAATATATTACGATTATAAACTTAATAAGAAAGAATTAAAAAGAGTTAATGAGGTGCGAGACCTGGGGGTCGTCTTGGATTGTGGACTATATTTTGAGTCACATATCAATAAAGTTGTTGCTAAAGCATATAAATTGCTAGGATTTATATTCCGACAAAGCACTGATTTTAAAAATATCAATACACTAAAACTTCTTTACAATGCATATTCCAGATCGCAATTGGAATACGCTTCTACTGTGTGGAACCTCATGTACTCCAAGTATATAAACATGTTGCAAAGTATCCAGGATAAATTTCTCAAGCGTTTGAGGTATCGGTTTAAGAATGCCTCCTTGGATAAAGTTGAGTCTTTGACCATTAGACGGGAACATAGGGACCAATTTCTTTTATATAAAATTATAAATAATATTGTTGATTCTTCTTATTTAGTAAGTAGGTTATCTTTCGGGTGCTCTAGATCTAATGCGAGGCATAAAAAAACTTTTGTTCTACCATTAAGTCGGTCTAAATACAGAAGTAACTGCTTTGTTATTAGAGCCTGTAAAAAGTTTAATAGTGATTATAACCACATCGACTTATTTCACGAAAGGCCTGCGCGTTTTCGTAGCCTTTTAAAGGCATAAGTGTAACATAAGCATAAGTGTAAATGATTTGTTTATTTTTCACCTTATCTAGTTTCTTTTCAATTTTAAATTAGTAGTGAAAACTTTTAGGCTAGTGTAAAACTCATTTTTTCTATGTATGTGTATTACCTTGTAAGCTGTTTGTTTTCCAAAGAAAGAAAATAATAAATAAATAAAATAAAATGGTAAACTTAGATTAGGTAAAGTTGTTCTGCGAATGTAGGTACTTACTGAACTTGCTAACGTAAACTTGCTACGACTGGACTCCGCGCGGGACAGCCCGCTTACGGGTAGGAAGAACAATAAAAAAAATCCGGCCAAGTGCGATTCGGTCCGTGCACGAAGAGTTCCTTACCATCATCTATACAACCTAAGACACTACTCATATTAATTTTTTAAAGTAAATATCGACTAAATATTCTGAGAATATTACAAGCGTCTACCTGTTGCCGTTAATATCTAGCAAAAAACGGCAAAAAAAACACGTTTGTTGTATGAGAGCCTCACCTAACTAAATATTTATTTTATTCTATTTTTAACCGACAAAAAAAGGAGGAGGTTCTCAATTTCGGTGTTTTTTTCTTTTGTATTTGTTGTTATGGCGGCAAGTCAACAGAAATATTATCATCTGTGAAAATTTCAACTGTCTAGCTATCACGGTTCATAAGATACAGCCGGTGACAGACAGACAGACGGGCAGTAGAGTTTTAGTAATAGGGTCCCGTTTTTACCTTTTGGGTACGGAACCCTAAACAACTTGCGTCTTGTCTGTGGTCAAACTATAGTTAACTTTCCGTCTTGCACAGTGTGGTGCCGAGAACCCGTGTCCGGACGGGCGGCTGTGCCCCCCGCACTGGCTGTGTTGCGAGGTGGGGTGCTGCGCCCCCGGCACGCCCACGTCTCGCCGTGACGACGGCCCCCACAAGGAGATCGGGCATACGTGGTATGACACACCGTGGTATACACAATGGTAAGTTTAAAACTTCTTTTTTTAGATTAACGAGTCGGATCTTCTCTGACGCGCGTTGAAATGCGACGAAGCTGCGATAAGTTACACACTGTTTATTTAAAGACAGTTTGTGCCAAAAAAAAATGGTTGTTTGTAAAGTAGGTTTACGATCGAGATGTTTACGTGATAACGTCTTATTGGTGATATAAGTTTTTGGGAAGTAAGGAATTAATGAAGATAACAATTTTTTCAAATTTTAAATTACATCTATCGTTTTATTCACACTTTTGATGATAAATTTCGGGTGTAAAATGACAAGTTTACTTATTCGACTATGATATACATTTTTCTTCATACATTATATGAATATAATTATAATTATATTATATTATTTATTTATTTTGTTTTACTGTTAAACATTCAACGAAAACTTAACCGCACGAGAAAATCTCCATTCGTTTGTATGCCGCTAGAGTGAGAGAGACGGAAGATCGGTCCACTCACTCGAACGCTATGCCAGCCTCCGCTCGTGAGGATTCCGCGTGACAAGTTTCACGGAATGACTGGCAGCGCTCGAGATGAGACGGGAGATCGGTCCGTCTCTCTCTCGTTATACCTGCGATCGCGCTCGTGAGGTTTTGGTGTGACACAAGTTTCTGAACATGTCACCCGACTAAAACGATTTTAAAGACGTTATCACGTCAAAAAAAAAATTTAGTGTCAACGAAACGGGCTGAAAAAGTCGCTTTGTCACTCAAGGGTGAGTGTCATATCTATAGACAAAAATTAAAACTGGCCAAGCGTGACCTAGAGTCCCGTACAACTTGTATAAGTACTTAGTTCTTTTATTTACGGTTTTCGGTCTTTTTTCTTTGTTTTTGCTAAAATAGGACGCAAACGCTGCTGCCCGTCTCGTGCTACAGGAATAATGACGACTCGCCTCTGTGCGGTGGGAAAGTGATTCTTCACGCCGTCCCCACATGGCAATATACAGGGTTTTAAGTTAATGGTATGTGAAGCCGAAACTAGCCCATGTTAACATATGCATATAAATGCTATGGTGAAGTCAGAAATTTGATATCATCATTTTAATTATTTTTTTTCATACAAAACTTAATTCTCAGAATCCGATTTGTATGAAAAAATTTTTTTTAAAGATGTTGATATCAAATTTCTGACTACGCCATAGCATTTATATGCATATGTTAACATGGGCTAGTTTCGGCTTGTTATACCATTTACCTAACATCCTGTATAAATGTATGTACAGACGAAATTTTGAATTTGCATTTAAGTCATAATCATTTAATTAAAAAAACCCGTTTATATACGAAATCGCAAGAATCGTTTGACCTACTGCGTACGAAATTACGATTACGACCTACGACTACGATTCTTGTGATTTCGTGTTCGAAAATACGCCTTACAGCAGAGAATCTGTGCACAATTGTTGGTCTAGTCAATTTATCAGCAACATCCGATAGAATCAACAGTTGCTATTGATTTACTTGGCCAGCAAAACTTCTTACACTAGGCGCGGTGCTCATAAAATAAATAATTTACTGACGAAACACCCACGGAATGCCCACCTTTATGTTCGTAGGGCACGAAACTAATAAAAATGTGAGCAGATAAAATAATTTATGTAGAGTCCTGACCGTATTGGTTTGCGGGATGTTGTGGATGGATGATTCTTTCGATATTTTTTAACTAGAAGATTTTCAGATTGAAACAAATTACAATTTGGGCAGTCTATAAAGACATCAGTATATAAACAGTCTAACTATAACGCCCACAGAGACGATCTTGTTCTGATCTTCTCTGAACGTCCAAGACACATTGAGAGTTTCGTATTGTGAGTATCTTTAAGTGTCGGAACACGAATGTTAAGTGACTAAATAGTCACACGCAGAGCGGCATCAGCTAGGTCGCTAGGTATAAATTAGTTTTTTTTTATTATTAACTAACTAACTGGCTAACTAACTATGTATTAATCAAATCTTACAAGTAGTTTTTAACCTACTTTTAATTGACGTATCGGTTTGACATTTTGTAAGTATATGACTGTCAATAATTTGACATGAATTTGACACCATCGTGCTGATCTGATGATGGAATCGGAAATTAATGAAATCTTTAATTATAATACTACTAGTAAAACCTTCGTGTTTGGGCTCGTTCGATTCGTTTTACCGAGTCCAGTAAGCGTATAAGTGTGTTTTATAGTTTTTTAAACTATGATATCAATTATTAATAACTGTAGGTTAGGGTAGTAATAAATTTTAAGAATCCTATTTTATGAATCCTTTATCAGATACGAATTTATTTCTACATCAAGAGAAAGATTTAATTTAAGTATGTAAGTAAAGTAATCCTCAAAGTCCTAAAAGGACAAAATTATCATACGAAAGTGTCACAATATCATCCTATTTCAAAGTTGACTTTGAAAAGGGACATATAGAGCCGGGTCAGCCTTTAGGAAGGTCGCTTGATCAGTTTTGCAACCATTGTTTGATCAACCCATTAATAGTCGTGCGGAGTTCGATTCGTCGCAGAAAAAATCGATTTTAACATTTAATTATATAACTTTTACTTGCACATAGGTTGAACATTTTTTTTTAATTTCTTACAAAATATAGCAGAAAAAAAAGCTGAAATAACATACAATTATAGAAATTTCCATTTAAATATAATTTATTTTTCTATCGTTATGAACAACTATTATAAGATTTAAACACTACACAATAATTTAAGCCTACTTAGGCTTACTACTTAATTTTTTATCGGTTAATTAATCGGTTAATCGCTTAATCGGTTTTGCGCACTTGATTTTATAGTTAATTTTGACTTCAAAATTAACTATAAAATCAAGCGCGCAAAACCGAACGTTTTTCAAACCTAGGTAGGACGTCCACTACCTACTAAATTATCAATATTATCTTTTAAAGGATCAACATTGTTGACGCTTCATCCGGCATCATAGACGCACACAAGCATTGAACTGTATTTCACTTTTGCACTGAAAAAAGGTGCACGGCCTCTTAAATACTTTTACAAACATCAACAACAAATGCTCGTGCTCATTCATTCGAACACGCAATTGCTGGATTTTTAGTCCGAAGCGCGAACTACACAACACGATCGTTAAACTACATGAAATGGTGGTGGTTGTCAGTAGCTCATTGGCGGCAGCGCTTTAGTAGTGATTACCAAAGTAAAGTACCTATAACCCATGCCGCGGTTGTGAGAGAATGTGACTATTTTAGTGACGTTTATCACAAGCATCTCTGTGCTTCGGAAGACACGTAAAGCATTAAGACGGCTTGATTACCTACCAGCTTGATCTGTCAGTAAGGTTTGGTCGCTGGCTTTACGCGCCACTACCACGCGTCACCATACGCGCTGGAGGAGTATGTCCCAAACCAATTCGTGAGGCCTGTGCCTCGCAGTGGATCGTATTGTTAGCGGGAATCGATTGCTTGTGCTTTCAGTATCAATATTCTAATTAGTTACTTTATCAACCGTTTTATTTAGAAGATCCATCTAACAGTATTAGGCTTACTTTTGTGTGTGATTTTTGTATAGTATTAAATATTTTTTTTTACTGGCTACTATACAAAAATCACAGGCTTTGCTCTCTCTACTTCTTAACAATATGATGACTAATATTAAAGGATCAAATGTTTGTGTGATGAGCACGAGCATTTGTACCAAGACATGGATGGTTATAAAGTATTTAATTAAGTATGTATGTATAGTCAGTTAATATTAAGACTCCTGTGACAAGTGGGCTAGGGCTACCGTGCCACGGGCGGGCACGGCCAAAGACGCGAGCCCCACACCGGAAACTCCGCTTCGCGACTTTAAACATTGGCACGCTAACCGGACGCGCGACGGAGTTGGCCGACGTACTCTTCAGGCGGAGGGTGAACGTGGCGTTCCTGCAGGAGACTCGGTGGAAAGGCAGCAGATCCCGGTTAATTGGGAATGGCTACAAACTGATCTACACGGGTGCACCTGGTGGAGCGAATGGGGTGGCCGTGGTCCTCTCCGAAGGATTGCAGAACGACATTCTGGAAGTGAAACGCTACAGCGATCGGCTGATGGTCGTGGGGGTGCTTGTCGAAGGGGTTGTCACCCACTTGATAAGTGCTTACGCGCCACAGGCCGGTTGTGGCGAGGCTGAGAGAATGGCGTTCTGGGGTCTGCTTGGTGGAGTGCTTAGCGGTATCCCGTTGTCGCAGGGGATTGTTGTGGGTGGCGATCTGAACGGTCATGTGGGTGAACGGTGTGAGGAGTTTGAGCGTGTTCATGGTGGTTATGGGTACGGTGGTCGTAATGCAGAAGGTGGGGATATCCTCCGGACGTGTGCGGCTGCTGACCTTGCCATTGTGAACACGTATTTCAAAAAGAAAACCGAGCACCTTATCACCTACGGGAGCGGGAGGCATGCCACTCAGATCGATTTCCTACTCACCAGGAGACACCACATCAGTAAAGTGGCCAACTGCAAAGTCATACCCGGTGAGAGTCTCGCTGCACAACACCGTCTACTTGTCATGGATCTCCGCGTAAAGCCCAAGATCAAGCGTATCGAGCGCTGCCGACGCCAAATCAGATGGTGGAAGCTTGATAAAGACACGTCCCAGAAGTTCGCCTCAACTATCGGCGACAAGTGCGACGGTAGTGATGGCGAACCAGTCCAAAAATACTGGGATAGGATTCAGGCAACCGTCACTGATGCAGCGAAAGCGGTGCTTGGCTTATCTCAGGGCGGTCGCAAATGTGACAAGGAGACTTGGTGGTGGAACGACTCAGTCCAAGAGGAGATTAGGGTGAAGAAAGCCCTCTTTAAAAAGTGGCAAGCGTCCAGATCTCCTGAAGACCACGACGCGTACAAGGGTGCAAAACGCGCTGCTAAGAGAGCTGTAGCCAGAGCCAGGCGAGACCACTTTCATACGCTCTATGACAAGTTGGAATCGTCTGAGGGGCAAAAGCTAATCTATAAGTTAGCGCGCTTCAGGGTCAAAGCGGCACAGGATATTTCCCAGTGTCGCTGTGTTAAAGACCCTGGGGGAAACCTTCTATGCGAGGACCTCGCGGTGAAGGAGAGATGGCGCTCTTATTTCCACGAGTTGCTGAATAAGCAGCACAAAGAGGTGCAGCCACCGGACCTCCCTCCGAATCAGGGACTAGTACCACCGGTAACGCCTGAAGAAGTCCAGTTTGCTCTTCGCCGCATGAAGAATCGTAAAGCTGTCGGAGCCGATGGAGTCCCAATCGAAGCCTGGAAGGCGATGGGCCCTCTTGGTGTGGACATCCTAACCTACCTTTACAACCGCATACTCTTAAGCGGGCTGATCCCGAGCCAATGGAGAATGAGTATTATTACTCCGGTCTTTAAAGGCAAGGGATCAGTGCAAGAGTGCAGCAACTACCGCGGTATAAAGGTCATGTCCCACACCATGAAGCTCCTTGAGCGGATTGTGGACTCCCGGATCCGACAGGAGTGTGATGTCTCGGGGTGTCAATATGGGTTTCGTCCTGGCAACAGTACTATGGACCCTGTCTTCGCCCTAAGGACCGTCATGGAGAGATACAGGGCGAAGAACACGCCTCTGCACTTGCTCTTTCTTGATCTGCAGAAGGCCTTCGACTGTATCCCTCGAGTGGTGATCTGGTGGGCACTGAGATCCAAAGGGGTCCCCGAGGCATATATTGACATTATTCGGGACATGTACCGCAGCTCCGATTCTATGGTTCGGACCGCTGTTGGCGACACCAAACCGTTCCCCATCACCGTCGGAGTACACCAGGGTTCCGTCCTCAGTCCGTTTCTGTTCAGTGTGATATTAGACGTTGTGTCAGACAGCATCAGAGACTCACATGAGCAGCCACCATGGCTGCTGATGTATGCTGACGATATCGCACTGGTGGACGCGGACAGGGGCAGGCTGGTGAGACGGGTGAACGAGTGGAAGCAGTCGCTTGAGAGCGGTGGTCTGACACTCAATGTGACGAAGACCGAGTACCTGGCCTGTAACTCTACAGATCCAACACCCGTTCGCATAGGCGGAGACAAGGTCGAGCGCAAGGACCAGTTCAAATACCTTGGATCTGTACTTCACGCGTCCGGAGACATCGATTGCGACGTCAAAGCACGCATTGCTGCTGCGTGGGCCAAATGGCGAGAGGTGACTGGTGTCATTTGTGACCCCAGAATGCCGGTTAAGCTTAAAGGACAGATCTATAAGTCCATCATTAGGCCTGTTCTTTTATATGGCAGCGAAGCATGGCCGCTACTTGAGCGACACAAGCAGGAGCTGCGTGTCACGGAGATGAATATGCTGCGGTGGATGTGCGGAGTCACGCGTAAGGACCGCGTGAGGAACTCGCGCATCCGCGGTAGCCTTCGTGTCCGTGATATTGCAGACAAACTGCAGGAGAGTCGCCTACGCTGGTACGTCCATGTTTTGCGGAAACCGGCAAGCTACGTAGGAAACAAATGTCTGGCCATGCCGCCACCGCCAGGTCCTGGCAAAAGGGGTAGACCCAAGAAATGCTGGCTTGACGTTGTGAGGGCTGACATGCGTGCCAATGATCTCACAACTAGAGACGCTCAAGACCGCGCGAAGTGGAGGAGCAAATCAAGGAAAGCGGACCCTGGGCTCCAAAGCAACGGCTTTGGACGCAACCGGGATTGACCGTATAGATGATGTATAGTCAGTTAATATAATGATTAACTGACTATGTATAAATTTGAATTTTTATTTTGACAGTTGTAATTTAATTTTAAGATGTAAATTTTGACTTTTTTATGAATGACCAATTTATGAATCTAATGTTGTATGAATGTAATATAATGATGACATGTAAATGTAATTATAAATTTAAGTTGTTTAAATAATTTTATTTCACGAATGCCTTATGAAGGTTGTAATGTTACAATTGACCATATATAATGTACATTATGAAGTGATTAAATGAATATGAATATGTTTATCCGTTATCTAGTCGCAAGTCGTTACAAGCTTCGTTTAGGGGCTAGATAATTAGTAATTTTGAAATTATTTATTTATTAAATCTACGTTAACTTTAAAGTGTATTCAGTGTACCCTGTTTTAACGCAAATAAACTATTCTATTCTATTCTATTCTATATAACATCAAAATCTGTCGTTAGTAGTAAATTTAGGAATAAAAATGTTGTCTAAAAGTTAAAACCTAAAAAGGAAAAACAAACATCAAATAGACCCGCGTGATCCAAACTTGACTTTGAAAAGGGTTTGGAACCTTCACAACTGAGACGAAGGTCGCTGTAAGCAGTTTATGTTCCGTGAAACAACCTGCCTCTAACGACCCGAGCAAACAACCCGCTAACTTAATGACCCTTAAATGATAAGCATTTACAAAAATAGCCATGCAAAGAAGTTTTGGTTTGTTTGCTCGCTGTTTAGGGGTAGATAAATGGTTTTTTAACACGCTATTATTATTTACGTAACTAACTAATGTGTTAATCAAATCTCGGAAATTAATTTTAACCACTTCTAAGTGATTGAAATTCTGTAAGTATATTTACAAAAAATAACAATACAATAATTCAATAATCAAGCTGGTCTGATGATAGAGTCATTAGGTGGATAGCCTCTTGATGGCTAGAAGTATCTACAACCTTCGAGTTTGGGCTCATGTGATTCGTTTTGACGAGCCCCGTACACATAAAAGCGTGTATATAATTTCGTAAACTGTAATAAAATCATTTCTTTTGTTACTTTGTTCTCTGATCCTATGATAAGTAGCTTAAGCACTTGTGTTACAGAAATCAGAAACAACGACGGTACCTCAACACCCAGACCCGAGACAATATAGAAGTTATTTTTCTACATTGACCGACCGGGAATCGAACTCGAAACCTCAGAGATGGTGACACCAAGTCTGGTATGCTCGCCTCTCGGCTACGGAGGTCGTCCATTACTTTGCAATATTCTTATTACGATTTACTTGTTGCCACAGAATAGAGAGTAGCGTAGTAGTAGCAAGTAGTTATTCCTGTTCTGTGATTATTGCAGTGTACTGTAATGTTGAGACTGTGTTTAAAAAGTAAAAAGGATCATTGGCAATCTCATCATCTCATGTTATGACTACGTGTATGACTTCTACGTTTTTTTGGGTCGCTGCTTCGGCCGGCCGCGCCAACGTTGCGGGTGCCGTGTCGTTAGAAAAAGCGCCCAGTTGGAGCAGCGACGTAAAACAAATAATTCTAATTATCTGAAATGACATTTTATCGAACGCGAGGCACTTATTCCGACTTATTATAATAATTATTTATCATCAGAATCATCATTTCAGCCTTAAGACGTCCACTGCTGAACATATAGGTCTTTCAAATTGGCCGATTGGAAATAAATAATTACGAAAATGAAATTATTTTGCTTACAATTTTCGCTCAGTTAGTTCAGTCATTTGGAAATATCTTAAACTGAAATAATTAAGCTGTCTGGAAGTCCAAATTCAGCACCTCTGTTTTCGCTTTATGGGATGCGCTCTTACGCCCCTGGCAGCAGGCCGCCTGCCCGCAGAAACTAGCGCCAGCCATAGAATACTGTGATCAGTGCGGGCTGTTTTCTTCCAGGTCTGTTCTCTTCGTCCTCGGCACGATGGGCGGCATCGTGCTCTGCTGCGCCTGGTGCCTGGTGTTCAAGCGGTCGTCGCAAGGCGTGTACATGTGCTCGTTCGCGTGCTGCGTGCGGCGGCCCACCTCGGAGCACGACTCGGCCGGCTCGGTGTACCCGCCCCCGCAGTACAGTCGCTGCGGGTCGTTCCACCAGGCGCCACCACCCTACTCAGAAGTAATTTCTTGTTTATTTTCTAGAAAAATGAAGGCCGACAACTAGGTGTGTTCTTGAGTGGAGACCACGACATGGCTAGCAAGATGATATACGCAAAGCTGCTGTTTGTGGATGGAAAATAACAGCCAAGGATCGGGCTCTGTGGCGTGCATTGGGAAAGGCCAGTGTTCAGCAGTGGATTGACATGGGTTGACTATGATGAAGCTAAAGGCATAAAGCACATAAAACCTTTGGAGGAAAAGGGTTATCTAATAGAGTCGAGTGACATGCACCGACAGGAGCAGGAGCAGCGTAGGACGACCGCCTAATCGAGGGTCAGAGGACTTGATAAAGGTTTTCAAATACATGTGTCAATCTCCTTGAAACCATCAACATGTGTAATGTCCGCTCTTATGAAAATTTCATTGTATCAAACGAAATACCTACCTCTGCCTTTGAAGTAAGTAGGTACCTAAGTATTCTGGTTCTGATAAATAATGCCATATTTCAAACATTTTTATCTAGTTTGGAACTACAGTTACAGTCATAATTAATTCTTAACTAGGAAACAATAATCGTTACTATTATTTTTAATAATCGTATGTTACGAAAAAAATTACTTTAAAATACCTATCCAAAAATAAAGTCAACAGAGAGACAACGAAAGCCGCGTGGTCATTCATCAGTGCAATTTTTTCATGAATGAGTAAATTATCCACGCGTATGATTTTTAACAGCGGATACAAATAATCAAATGTAAAAAAATCTTGTTCTTTGCATAGTTTGATTAAGTTACTAATTCTGAGCCACTCCTAAAGATTTGGCACCTCTTTGAAATGTAACCCTGTATAGAATTCTAGGATGAAATGTGAATGTTCAAGGTTTTCCCCGGCTCGTAAAAATATGGGTATTAATACTCACGCTAAATTGCAAGAACCTTTACTTAAACCAGATCTTTTTACAGGTGACCTCAAAACCGGATCTGTACCCGCTGGTGATCACGTGCGGTGATGGCGACGGCAAGGCCGGGGGCAACTACCTAATGGTGCACTACTTCAGGAACTACGTGATCCGAGCTCCAGGTAGGTGTGTTGCCAATATAACTTAAATGATGAATCTAAAACATACATACGGTCTTCTCATGCACTGCTGCTTTATTTCTTGATTCATTATCAGCCTTTGAAAGTCTCTGCTGCACAAAGGCCTCTCTCGCATAGGTACCCAGAATGGGTAAATCAAACCGATATGGGAGTTAGCGACCCGAAAAAAAAAAAAATTATACCACTTGCGCTTGCCATGTGCGCTTAATTTTTTTCCTATTTTTTAGGTACAGGACATTAGTTACTCTATCTCCTATAGCAGTTTATATATCACCTATTCTGGGACACCTTGTAGAACGCCACAACGATCGGCCCTGAGCCGTTTGCATCCAGCGGCTTCCCGTAACCTCTGGGTGGGAGGCCTGCCTATGCTGAGTTCGTGGTCGCTACTCGAGAAGAACATTTCTTTCCCAACGATTCTTAATAAGTATTATTTTTCTACATGAGGTTTGTTTGTCTCGTCCTTATTTGGGATACGCTAGACCATGATGTTGGATGCGGCAAGTCTTATGTAGGTACACATCGAACTCTAAAACAGGCGAAACAGTTATTTAGAACCATCCAGTGTTTCTGTTCCCATAAACGCCGAATAAATTGTGTAAAGCCGTACAAAGAATAGAAAAGTCCAGAGGTAGGTAAGTACGTGCTGGGGTAACGGTTTATTTGATTTTGTTGAGATTTTAATATTAAGTCCATAGAAAGTTGATATATTTGAGCAGTAAAGTTAACTGGTAAACTAGGAGCTTAAATACCAAATCAAAATGACAACAAGAAACCATTATCTATGGCTTCTCCTCCTCGAGATAATCTTATGATGCATAAGTAATACGCTTTGCCTGCAATAATAATATTGCGACGTCAAATTAAATCCGACCTAATCCTCCACGCGTTCTCTAATCAGCTTGTTAGATTATCAAGGAAAGACGGTATAATTAAATTATCTACAATTACAAGTCCTAGGTTAAACTACTAGGGACAGTTAACGAGAGACCGCGGTCAGGTGCAGACGCATTTTAGCTAAAAATGCTCGATCCCTTAAAGAATGTTTTTAAAAAACACGAAGGAGCTATTAGACTAGCGAAGTTGAATGTTACTACTGTTAGTATTTTGCAAAAAAAAAGTATTAAGTTAATAGTGTTCGGAAATCATAAAGTGTGGCTCAAATGCTTGTTGCAGGCTCTTTATCAGCGACGAGTACTGCAGAATCTCTCAACTCCAGTTTCATATGCAACGCAGCAAATGAAGTAAGTGCTACCAATAATAAAATCTCATATCGAGTAACATGTTTTTTTTTTTTTTTTAATTACACACTAACATTATATTAGAAACCCCACGTTGGGCGCCAATTCTAGATAAAAAGTGGAGCCGCCACCCGCATTATGACGGATTTTTAACAGACTCATAAATCCACACGGATCACACATAAGATCTTAATTTGACGCGTTTATTTTGTTTGTTTCATTTAAGTTATGTGTATTGAGTAGGTCTCATTTAATTTTATCCAGTTTTACGAGCAGTTTTAAAAAGTCGATTTTTAAAACAGTAAATAGAATATTACCGATTGAACTAGAGGTACTCTTAATAATTATTTTGTAGCCGGGCCCAAGTACGAAGCCAAGGTAAAATAAAAATCTAATTCATGGTTTACCCGGGTCAAAACGATTATTTTGATCTTTTCTAGAAGTAGGTATTATTTTTATTTATCATTTTATTTATGAACGACTTTAAGCTATGTACATGCCTTTTTTGTAAATTTTCAGGCAAATTCAATCGTCCCGCCTCCGTACTCGTGCGCGAGTAACTACTCGGACTGCGGCGTCGCGTGCGGCCGCTCGCTGCTACGCTCCCTGTCCTCGCTGACCGACCCGCGCCCCGCCCACACACCAGCTGTTCCATCCGCCCCTGCCATCGCACCTGCCCCTGTTAGAACTAGAACCACGTCAGACTCTACAAATGTGCGCTCGAGAGACTCCACTCAGGCGTTCCGAGATAACCTCATAACGTCGCCAGTGCAGTCTCTCGTAAGTATTTTAGTAGTATGTGTAAGTCACGAAAGAGTCTTATACTTACCTAAATGCTGCCACTGCAACGCGTAGGTAATAGTTACCACCCCTAACTAAGACTATGTCTATGTCAGACTACACAAGCGATTAGCCTAAGACAAACCTATTGGTACTTATTATATATCGCCATTACAGCCCCTTGTAGCTTTAAGAATTATTCGTTGAAAGATGTCAGACTTGCCGGCCACTTTGCTATGTGGTCGCTCCTGCCAAGACAACTCCTGATAACTAACTATACTGAAGTATTGTCAAGAAAGTCATAACAATCATCTTAACGCGTTCGAAGACAATTTACAACATCTGCACACCATATAGTATGTTCTTGAATCTGATCAACTTACTATATTTATCGTTATTTCCGCCAACCAAATTAGGCCCACGTCTACTGTAACAATAGGTAACCTCGACTACTGCGGTCATCCCTTCCCATGAGAGAATTCGAGTAGTACAGTTTTACTTGACGACGATGGATCATCGCAGCACATACGCATAGCTACAAAGATGCTGCCTCTTGAAAGTTTAGTGTGGCAATTAAGAAAAAAGTGTGAACTAAGTTAGCAACTAACAGTTTTCGTTAATGGACAGGCCAGTGTACCTGTGCCAGTGATCGCCCCTGCTGTCGCCCCCGCCCCTGCTAGGACTAGGACTACGTCAGACTTCCTATGTGCGGTCAAGGGATTCCGCGCAGGCGTTTAGAGATAATCTTGTCACTTCATAAATGAAACCACACGTAAGTGTCTCAAGTGTACTCGCTGACTCGTCTATCAATGTTTCGAGAGAACCCGTTCGAAGCCCACTTCTTTACATCTAAAAGAAATCTAAAAGTATCATCCTGCTGCCCGCGGTCACTAACACTATACCTAAGACCCTTCTTTCTCCTCCAGTTTGCTTTAACCCCTGATCAGGCTTTTCCTATTAAATTTTTGGATTTGTTTTAGAGCGACAGAGCGTATGACAAGGGATAAAGTTTCTAAGTATGGTGGGAACTATTTTCCACTACCTGTTCGACGGACAATCACTACGTCAGACTCTTATCGCGAGATCTAGAGACTTTTTAGTTTTAATGGTTCATCCCTCCCTTATGCCATGGTAATAAAGCATGACTCTAATAACATTTTTAGGAGTGTTTGCTAAATAACTTCGTGATAAACGCACGGTAAACGCCCCTATACTAGTTACCGCCCGTACCATTTTATCAAACATAAGGTAGACCGAACATAAGTAAAATGACGGAGATACGAGTATCGGCAGAAGCATTTATTAGGAAATGTGATCAGGCGCAGTTTCTGTCTAAAATAATGGGGGGGTTACTAATAATATAATATTTCTTTGTTTTACCTAGATGTCGCATCTAGGTTGTTATGGACATCGTAGTATATGAAAGCACGGTTAGATGTCAGCAAACTACAAAATGCATCGCGGCTAAAATTAGCAGAAAATTACTTTTTTATTTATTTTCTTTTTAGAAGATTTTTCAATTGGACGTGTACGATTTTGGGGGGTCATGCCCCATGCCCTCCCCCTTCGGACCGCGCCTGAATGTGATCACATCACGTAATGTGTCATCTTAATACCAAGTAAAAAGTCACCATTCAGCCAGTTTTTCTTATGAGGTGATTCGATTCCTCTTCTGATTCGCACCTAAACCTGGCTTCAAATGTTCCAGGACCCCGCGTTTGATCTCGAGCTGGAGCTCATAGACTGCGAGATGTACTGCGACGGCGGCTGCAAGCCCCGGCTGGGCGCCTCGCCGCCCGGGCGCCGCTCGCCCGCCGCCCTCGGCGAGCCCGCGTACGAGCGCGAGGCCTACGGGCTGCGGCACCTGTTCGCCGGGCCCTCCCCGGAGGTCCCCGGGACCTGCGAGTCCCCTCCGCAGCCCACCAGCCCGACCCAGTCCCGGGAGTCCACGCTTCGGCGCCCGAGTGACGAGAGAAGACACCGACGCGACAAGAAGACATCCAAAGCCAGAAAGTCGAGCTTATACATGCCTCTGTCTGTAGCCTACCCCGTGCGGGCGTCGCGGATATCCCCCGGCACCCGCGCCTCCTCCCGGTCCGCCCCCGCGACGCCGTGCGGCGGGCTGGTCCCCAACCTCCTCACCTTCACCCAGCGCGTGTCCGCCTCGCGCCACGGCTCGCGGTCCTCTAGATTCGAGGAGGAGAGCAATCCGCTGCTGGCCGAGATCGAGAACGCGCGCCCCGACCACAAGTTTTAATAGATACGAAAGCGTCCGAGCGCTTATTTTTTTATTTCCCCCACCGATTGTGAGAGATGACGACCACTGATCCGCCACCGGCCTAACTCCCCGGTAGCCCCGTGGTGTGAACCCACATTCTGAATGTTGTGATTGTATTATAATCTGTGCTCAGTATAATGTAGAGCGAACACTTACGCAATTAAGTAGTTAGTTTAAATGTTATTCAAATATATTGCATTTAAATGTAAGTAAAAGAGCTTGTTGGACCATTGTTCACTTGCCTTCTTATAAGAAATAAATTTGGAAACTCCTGTCTTGTTTTATTTAGTAAACCTATAGGTGAAATACAAATATACTTCTAATGACTGCATTACCAGAGTTAGGTAGGTACTGAACTACTGCTGCTGCTGTAAGGCCGGTACTCTTTTAACAATTGTGCTTTCATTACAATACTTGTGCTCGGCTGTGTAAAACATTAGGTATCTACGAGTATGTGGTAAGATCTTAATTTGATTAACTACCATGACCTTTGCTTTTTATCTTGTGAAATGATATAAGATTTTTTAAGGGTGATCGAGGATAGATGGTCTAAGGTGATCGATAAAACCTATGCCATAGGGTTAAGATAGAAAGATAGATATAATTTGGGATAAGGTAAGTAATTGCTTATCATTGACTCTTAGAAATCTTAAAATGGGAATGCATACTGGGCACCGTTATAGTGAACTTCGTTAATCGTTAATCCGTTAGTATAAAAGACTACGATAAACGTTAAAACGTTAAAGGTCGTCGTCGTTGCGTCGTCGAGTGCAATACGGCGTAGTGCGCGCGCTGTTTGTTGTGATAATGACAAGTAAAATTGTGAAGTGCTTGAGTTGTAACATCGTTATTAATGAAGTTTTAGCTTTCATCCAAAACAAAGCGGATGTCATGGATGAGGAGAGTTTATCTGCGATATGCCGAAGCTCATTCTCTGAGGGTGAATTGCTATATGCGAAAAATTTATTGTTTGACACCTGTGCAACTAAGACCCAGAAAAATACGACAAGGAAGGGAGCTGGAAAGTCAAAACGGGATATAGATGACATCATCGGTTTCATTAAGCAGGTGGACCCTGAAGACGTTCCAGTTTTCGTGGCTCGTGAACTTCATAAGTTGCCGCCTATTTCCTTTGATCATATCGACGTGACAAACTTATTAAAGAAGCTGTTAATTTTAGAAAATGATATGTTGAAAATTAAGGAGAACTACGTTGACATAAAGCAATATAATAAATTGAAACAAGAGATTGCTGATATGAGAAATGCATCTATTGCCAATAACTTTGAATATACCAACATTAACACGAAACGGGGTGCGTATTTAACAGATTCACGCTATGATAGTGGCCCCATAGGCTTACCACACATTACATTATCCCCCGAAAATTGCGTCGAGTCAGATTTGTGCGATGTTAATAATCAGTTAAGTCGGGTACCTCAACAACAAAGCTCAATCACGTCATCTCGAGAGCGGAGCGGGCACGGGGAGGCCGATACTGCGGTTTCGCACACCCCTACTACTGCGCGCCACGCGCCGCCCGCGTGCAGCGCCGGCGCACCGAGAGCAGGTAGCGGCCTCTGCGCTGCGGTTTCGAACGCAGTGAAGTGCGCTAACAAGCCCACTGGGAACCCGATCGTAATGACATCTACTGATGTAAACAAACGATCTTATGTTGATATGGCTAGTGATGGTGAATGGAAAATATCGAAGCCAGACGAGGAATGGACACTTGTGCAAAGGCAAAAACTGAAAAATAGGTTTATAGGGATGAAAGGAAAAGCGAGTGCTGAGTCTACGGATAATTTTAAAGCAGCCGACATTAAGATACCTTTATTTATCAATAACGTCAACAAGGAAACATCAGTGGATGATATAATAAAATATATTTTTAAGAAAACACAAGTAAAAGTATTTTTAGAAGAGATTAAAATGAAGTATGAGCGTGAATATAATGCTTTTAAAGTTTATGTGCCAAGATTGAAAATAGATCTTTTTCTTGATAGTAGTCTGTGGCCTGAGGGAATATCATTTCGCAAATATATTAACTTCAGGAGCCATACAAAAGGTAAAAACCACAGTAATCGTGTTGCATCACCAAAATAATGGATAGTAAATACTTGAAGGCTATATCATTTAATTGTAAGTCAGTCACAAGATCAGTCGAGGGCATAAGAGCGCTATGTAAGTCTGCGGATGTCATAGCGTTACAGGAGACATGGCTGTTACCCCATGATGTAGCTTACATCGCGGAAATCCATTCAGAATTTGACTGTTGCAGTAAGTCTGCGGTTGACACCTGTGATGGTTTGTTAAGGGGTAGACCTTATGGTGGGGTTGCAATCATGTGGCGTAAATGTTTGTTTACATCAGTTTCCATTGTGCAATGTAATTCTGTGCGTTTGGCCGCGATTAAAACTGTTGTGAATGACAGGACTACGTTATTCGTCAGCGTGTACATGCCCTGCGATTCGTGGGACAACCTAACCGAATTTATAAGCTGTCTCGGTGAAATAAACGCATTAATAGAATGTAACGACATAGACTCCGTGTTTATATTAGGAGATTTTAATGCACATCCTGGCGAATTGTTTTTTAATGAAATGAATAATTTTTGTTTTGAACAAATGTGGAATTTAGTAGATTATGACCTTTTAAAAAAAATTGATACGTTTACCTATGTAAGTGATATAAATGGTTCTCATCGTTGGCTGGATCACTGCATTACTACTAAGTCAGCCACGAATTCTGTTGTAAATATTAGGGTACTTTATGATATTTTCTGGTCTGACCACTTTCCACTTGAGATAACGATCGACATGGGAAAACTGAGCTATAAAGTACAAGAATGTAATCTTAAATCTGATAAAGCTGTGTGGAGTGAGAGGAATCAAAGTCAAATAAATAAATATTCAAAAATTTGTAGTGAAAAACTTAGATATATGGATTTTCCTGAAGATTTTAGGTCATGTGCCAACCACCATTGTTCCAATTTAGACCATAAACTAATAATTGATAAAATGTATGATAATATTGTATGTATTTTGAGAGAGGCAGCAATAGCGACTTATGAGCAAAGAAAATTTAGAAATAAATATGTTGTAGGTTGGAATAAATATGTCAAACCATTTCACGGTGACGCTCGAATTTGTTTTCAGATGTGGGTATTATATGGCAAACCTAAAGCTGGATATTATTACGAAAAAATGAAAGAGAGTAGAAAATTATTTAAATCAAAAATGAAATGGTGTCAGGATAACGAACAAAAAATAAAAATGCAAATCTTGGCTACGCATATTAAAACTAAAGACTTTTCTAAATTTTGGAAACAAACCAACAAACTGAATCCAAGGCCGAGCGTCCCTGCAAGTGTGGATGGTGAGAGTGACGCGGGAAGAGTGGCAAATATTTTTAAAAACCACTTTCAATACACCATGCAGCAGTCGTCGCAGGGTTTCGATGCTGGTATTCGGGATGGAGATGAAGCCACGTACTTTACGGCTAAACATGTTAAAGATGTACTGAAAAACATGACGCGTGGCAAATCTGCAGGTCATGACGGTATCAGTATCGAACACCTGCAATATGCTGGTTTCCACTTGCCGCGTGTCCTGGCAATGTTATTTTCTTTTTGCATAGGGCATTCGCACTTACCTTCTGACTTCATGAAAACGATTGTTGTACCTATACTGAAAAATAAAACAGGAGACTCGTCGAACAAAAACAACTACAGACCTATCTCACTGGCTACTACTATAGCGAAAGTGATGGACGGTTTGCTTGAGAGAAAGTTACAGGCATCTCTTAATCTGTGTGATGCACAATTTGGTTTCAGATCTCAGCTATCCACAGAAAATGCTGTACTTTGTCTCAAGCACACCGTACGTTACTACACAAATCGTAGGACACCTATTGTAGCTTGTTTTCTGGACCTATCAAAGGCTTTTGATACGGTTAAATACGACGTGCTTTGGAAGAAACTGGTTACTGAAACTAATGACTTTCCGAAAGATTTAATAAGTCTGTTTCAGTATTGGTACGCAAATCAACAGAATCAGGTGAGGTGGGCAGGAGTGCTATCCGAGGCGTATGGGCTGGGGTGTGGGGTAAGACAGGGAGGACTGTCTTCTCCTGCACTTTTTAACCTCTACGTGAATAGTTTGATTGGTGAGCTCAGTGGTAGTGGAGTCGGCTGCTCCGTTGATAATATTTCATATAATAACATTAGTTACGCCGACGACATGGTGCTGCTGAGCCCATCAATCAGTGGTATAAGAAAATTGCTCAGTATTTGTGAGAAGTATGCAGCGACCCATGGCCTACGTTACAATGTTGTGAAGAGTGAGATTGTAGTATTTAAATCAAAAAATAGAAGCTACAATTTTCCTCCTGTCGCTCTTGAAGGCTTACCACTGAAAAGAGTGACAAGTTTTAAGTACCTGGGGCACTGGGTAACTGAAGGTATGTCGGATGAGGCCGACATTGAGAGGGAGCGCAGGGCTCTAGCTATGAGAGCGAACATGCTCGCCCGTAGATTTGCACGGTGTAACACCGAAGTTAAACAAACTCTTTTTAGAGCCTACTGCCAATCTTTCTACACCTGCAGTCTATGGGTTGAGTACTCACAGAGGGCGCTCTCAGCCCTGCGCGTCCAATATAATAACGGGTTCAGGTTGCTGATGGGGCTGCCTCGGTACTGCAGCGCGTCGGCGATGTTCTCTGAGGCTCGCATAGACAGTTTCCCAGTGGTCTTGCGCAAGCGGGTTGCCTCCGCGTGGCGCCGCGTCCGAGACAGCCCCAACAGCCTCCTGGCGGCGATAGGGAGTCGCTACTGCTGTCCTATCTTGAGACACTGGAACAGCGTCCATGTCGGCTCGAGGCCTGCTTTAGTAAATGTGAAGTAGGTTATTTATGTTATTTTCTCTTTTTTTCAAGTTTTATAGATGTACTAACCCTAGCTTATAAGTACTTTTTTGTAACTACTAACCCACTCTATGGAAAGAAATTTCTGAAATAAATTTTTTATTATATTATATTATTATTATTAAAACTTGGAAAATTCGACGAACGTTAACATTAATTATTAATTAACTATTTTATACGAAAAGGACTTAGTATTTTAATTAAAACAAAACAAACATTCGCAATTTCGTAGTTTTCTTACTCAATCACGCGCCGACAGACATTTAGTTATGATTTTCACGGATTGCGCTACACTACTTGTTTCATCTGTCTCGTGTATCGGTTCGTCCATTATGGATGCCCCAAGGTGAAGCGCGAAAACATAAATGTTAAACAAAAAACCTTGTAATGACCCTGCTAATATAGTAGATCAGGTGCGAGCTTCGATATTTAAAAAGTTAACATGACATTGACAGCTCAACTGACAATGACAGTAGTTGAGTGCCTGCGTGTGTCAAAAACTCAAAAAGCGACAACAATCGTACGGAAAAAAGCGCGGGAAACGTCGTGTGAGACGGTTGAATTTTTCTTAGCTCTTTTGATAAAATAAGTTTTTTCTAGTATTGGATCAGATAAGTAAAATAAAAGTAGTTTACCTCATTACATTAATATATTAATATTTGTATTTGTGTATAAACAGCAGATTTCTGGTGAGTTCATTTAAATCTTACTCGATATGGAAGAGCCGGAGGATCCCGGTGGAGGGATCCCTCAGGTTTCTCACTTTGTAACTCTGTCGTACAATAATCACCCAGCTATGGATACGGAGGGATCAGTAGTAGATACTGATGCATCCGAAACTAATGTAAAACGAAAGCGGTCTTCAACAAGAAAAATATGCAAACATTGCAACAAAAAGCGTAGGAAACATAACAAGTCTTCTAATTCTATTTTAAATGACGATGATTGCCACTGCCAAAACGATGCTACTCGCGACCGATCCCCTGCAGCACGTAAAAGTAGCTCTAATAGTACTGATAGGTTAGAATGTTTAACACAAACTGCAACTTCAATGCCAGAACCTACTCCACAGTCTTTTGACTCAGTCCCCAATCCCTCACGCGGTAGAATGCTTTACCAGGCTTCAGACGTGTCTCCGTATACAGTTCATGTGCAACGAGAGCCAGCTAATCCTAATGAAAATTGTTTTGTTCACCCTGTAACTTTTGGATATTTCTTGAAAAAGAACAGATACAATAACATTATTGATGGTAGTCTCAAAAAAATAGGCAGAAATAGGTTGACTATATCATTCTCCAGCCACACCAGCGCTAATGAATTTATTAATAGTGATACTCTTAAATCTAACCATTATAAGGCATTTATACCATTATTTAGTGTAACACGAATGGGAGTTGTCCGAGGTGTTCCTTGTGATTGGACTGATGAAGATATAATAAGTAACATCACGGTCCCAATAGGCTGTGGCAACATCATCAAAGTCAGGCGCTTAAAGAAAAAAACAATATTAAATGGGAAAACTGAATTTATTCCAATTGAAACAGTAGTTTTAACCTTTGATGGGCAAGTATTACCCAAGAGAGTTTTCCTTTGCTACAACTCCTTACCTGTTGACTTATATATATACCCAACAGTACAATGTTATAATTGCTGTCGTTATGGGCACATAAAAACACAATGTCGGTCAACACCTAAGTGCTATAAATGCGGTCAAAACCATACAGGTGATGGTTGTTTGGCTGAAGAAGATGAGACTTCCTGTTGTCTTTGTTCTGGGCAACATTATGCCAATAGTAAAAAATGTCCTGAGTTTAACAGACAAAAATCTATTAAAGAAACAATGGCTAAAAACTGCATTTCATATTCTGAAGCCTTAAAATTACACCCACCTATTTCTAAATCTTACGCAGATGTACTAACATCATTGCCTTCTCAATCTTTTTCCAGACAACCATCATCAAAAATTACCTCGTCTCCTCCAGTAAGAAAACCTCCGTCTTCATACAAAAAGACAATCTTATTAAAACCAAATAGCCCCCATAAACATGAAAAAGGATATGACCGTTTAGCTCATGCAGCGCTCATAAAAGATTATGACATACCTCTTACTCAAAATGGTACATTATTAAATAATAACAATTTTAATAATCCTCTAGCTGATTTATCAGTTAAAGAATTAATAATGACCCTTATTAATACTTTGTCCCAGATTAATTCAAATAACCCATCACCGTCCATCGTTGCCCAAATTGAGAACTCGATAGGTAATAATTTAATTAATAGTAAGTACGATTAATTCTACGGTAATTCAATGGAATTGTCGTAGTATACTTAGTAAAAAAAGTGATTTGATATATTTGATTAATAAATATAAACCGTTAGTTGTCTCCATTCAGGAGACTTGGCTTTGGCCAAACATGAACTTTAAAATATCAGGTTTTTCCTCCATTAGGGAGGATAGGTCTGATGCATATGGCGGAGTAGCCCTTTT
Source organism: Anania hortulata (assembly GCA_963576865.1). Lineage (NCBI taxonomy): Eukaryota > Metazoa > Arthropoda > Insecta > Lepidoptera > Crambidae > Anania > Anania hortulata. The sequence goes on from OY756391.1 coordinate 3,707,518, forward strand.
TATTAGCCATTCAGTTATTTTTAAGCATATTCCTATTCCACCACATAGTAATGAATTTTCAATAATAGCAGCTTCTATAAATGGCATCTGTTTTGTTGCACTCTATATTCCACATCCTTCCTCAGCAATATATGACGAACTTGATACCATAATCTCTGCCCTTCCAAGACCTCTTCTAGTTACAGGAGACTTCAATGCACAGCATGTGAGTTGGGGAAGTTCTGCTTCTAACCATTATGGAGTTAGGGTTATAGATCTTCTTGAAAACGCTAGTCTATGCATATTAAACACAGGCTGTGCCACACGCAGAACCAAACCTCATGAGGGAATCAGTGCCCCTGACTTATCCATTTGTTCCCCAAGTTTAGCCTCTACCATCAATTGGTCTACCCATTCTTCTACATTCGGCAGCGACCACTACCCTATTTTCATTAATATTTCAAATATGCCAGGTAAAAAAGCCTATCAACATAATCCTCGTTTAAAACATAATTTAAAGAAAGCTGATTGGCAATTATACAAAGAACAAGTTTTACATAATATCTCTTCACTTCCACAAATTCAAGATAATAACCAGGCCTTATGTGCTGACGCCCTGGCTTCCCTACTGGTTAAAACTGCCAACGAAGTGTTTCCTTTCAAAAAATCGAGGAAAGGAATTCCATCTCCCCCTTGGTGGGATCAAGAATGTTCTGCTGCCATAAAAAAGAGAAAAGAAGCGGAGAGGTTCTACAAACTTCATTCCACTACAGATAATTTTAACTCTCTCGCTAATGAAATGGCCTCAACTCGTAAGCTTTTTAAACAAAAAAAATGGGAAGGCTGGAAAAATGTTTGTCTTGCAATATCTCCTGATGTTTCCCCTTCGATTATTTGGTCCAATATTCGTCGTTTCAGATCTGCTTTTAAGGAATCTAATCCTCCTTTGATGGATGACACTGTAACAGAACAGTTTCTTGATATTTTAGCCCCTCCTTTCGTCCCTCAGCAAGAATTGTTATCTACATTTTTAGCACCTCCAAGTGATAATGAATCTGTCATTAGTGCTCCTTTTACCCTGACCGAATTAAAAGGAATTTTGTCTTATGTAAAAGACTCCGCTCCAGGGCTAGATGGAATTCCCTACTCATTTTTATCCCACTTAAGTCATGATGTGCTTGTTTACTTCCTGAATCTTACTAATTCTATAATGCAAACTGGAAATATTCCGCCTTCTTGGAAATCTCAAGAAGTTATTCCTATTCTCAAACCTGGCAAACCGCCCACTGATTCTTCTTCGTACCGCCCAATTGCTTTATCCTCAATTTTAAATAAACTATTAGAACACCTCATTAAAAATAGATTAGAATGGTATTTTGAAAGCAATAACTTGTTATCTGTAACATCAATCAAACACAGAGGCTAGTGACAGACTGGTTTATTCTATAAGAGCATACCCACATATACACATTCTTATAATAAAAATAACATTTACCCAACACCTTTCCCCTTTTAATTAAAAAGGTAACATACATAAACTTAACGTACAAAATGAGTTACTTAATATAAAAAATGAAATTGTGTTGTCTTTCACGACAGTTCATTTACTTTTTTTGTGAACGCGCAAAAGCCCTCAGCGCTCGCGCCGATGCGCCCGCTGGCGGCGGCGGAGGCGTCGGCGCCCGCGGAGCCGGCGGCGTGGCCGGGCTCGCGCGCTCCGGCGCCTCGCCCCCCCCTTCAGATGCATCCTCATAATTTTCTTCTAAGTCACTATTACTTTTCTCCTCGTTTTTAGTACCTATACTCGCACGCGATAATGATAGTCTAGATTTATTACCTACTGGCAAGATTTGATCGCGGTGCCTTCGCCACTCGACACCGTTATCGGTTTGGACACGGTAGGACACTGGCCCCGTAACTTTAGTAACTGTCCCTAGAGACCACTTTTCAGTACGCGAGGAATAGTCGCGTGCGAGTACCGGCTCCCCGACCTGGAGTCGGGGCCCGGGGGTGCCGCCTGCATTAGCCGCCTGGCGGAGTTGCGCCGCCTGCGCCACCGACGCCACGTCTGGTCGCAAAGCATCGAGACGCGTCCGCATTCGACGTCCTGTCAATAACAATGCAGGTGGCGCGCCCGTCGTAGCGTGATTACAATTTCTATAATACAGTAAAAATTTGTTTAAGGCTTGTAAAACATTCTCACCTGAATGTACAGCTCTTTTAAGGGTTTTTTTAATTGTTTTCACCGCATTTTCTGCGGCTCCATTGCCCTGGGGCCTGTATGGAGCGGTAGTTACATGTTTGATGCAATTATTTATGCAATAATCTTTAAATTCCTGCGAGAAAAATGGAGGGCCATTATCAGTAACGAGTTGTGAAGGTAACCCAAACCTACTGAATACCGACATTAATGCTGTAATCGTCGATTGTGAGTCTGTTCGCGACATCGGAAGTGCCTCAATCCACTTGGAGTGTGCGTCTACTATAATCAAGTACCTTCTTCCCAAATATTCGGCAAAGTCGGCGTGCAAACGCTGCCACGGGACCAGAGGGAACTCCCACGGGTGCAGCTGCGCCTGCGGCGGCGCGTCGCGCACGGCCCGGCAAGCTTCACACGAACGACACATGTTTTCTAAATCCCGATCTAAACTCGGCCAATAAACATAATTACGTGACATATTTTTCATTTTATTGACTCCTAAATGGCCCTGATGAATTTCTACTAAAACTTTACTCTGCAAAGTTTGAGGTATGATAATACGATATTTATAAATTAAACACCCAAAATCTACAGTTATTTCATTTTTCCTGGCAAAATAGGGTTTATCTTCTTCGCAGCTGGGTACCGATGGCCATCCAAATTTAACGTATCCTACTATTCTACTCAATACAACATCTTTATTTGTCTCTTTGCTCACGTCATGGAAGTTAACAGGTAAACATTCTTGCACTAAGTTAATATAGCTCACCGAGTCGACGTCACCGCCCCTGTGTGCTAGCGGCAGACGCGACAGGGCGTCCGCGGGACCGTTTTCTTTGGATTTGACAAATTGTATCGTAAATTCGTATGCAGCTAACCGAGCGGCCCACCGTTGTAAACGGCTGGCCGCCGTCTGTGGAATACCTACTTTGCTGCCGAAAATGTAACTGAGCGGTTTATGATCCGTTCGCAATTCGAATTTTCTACCGAATAGGTATTGATGATGTCTAGTAATTCCATAAAAAATAGCTAGGGCTTCTTTATCAATCTGGCTGTAATTTCGCTCCGCCTCATTGAGCGTGCGCGACACGCAGCTGACCGGGCGCTCGCTGCCATCCGCGTACCGGTGCGCCAGCACGGCGCCGAGCCCGTACGCGCTGCTGTCTACCGATAGCACCAAAGGACGACCCTCCTCGTAATGAGCTAAAACTTTGTCACATACTAAAGCTTGCTTCGCCTCATTAAAAGCTTTATCACACTCCGAGCTCCAATTCCAATTGACCCCCTTTTTTAAAAGTTCGTGTAGCGGGTGTAAAATAATACTCAATCTCGGGATAAACTTGCCGTAATAATTTAAAAGGCCCAGAAAACTCCTTAACTGAGTGGTGTTGCCCGGTATAGGTGCACTACTAATGGCCTCCACTTTCTTTTGGTCGGGATGTAAGCCATTTTCGTCGATTATAAACCCCAGATATTTAACACTCTTTTGTAAGAAACTACACTTACTTAACTTGACCGTTAGACCCATTTCTTTTAATCTTACTAGGACTTCTTTTAAATTGTTAATGTGCGAAACCCTATCAATTCCTGTACAGCAAATATCGTCGAGGAACACCACCGTAGACGGTACCCCTTTTAAGGTTTCCTCCATTAGTTTTTGAAATTTCTCAGGAATACACGATAAACCGAACGGGGTACGACGATAAACAAATGTACCCATGTGGGTCGTGATGGCCGTGCACGGCTGGGAGTCTTCCGTTAAAATAGTTTGTTGATAGGCGTGAGTTAAATCGATTTTCGTGAATTCTTTCCCCCCACTTAAAACAGCGAACAACTCCTCGATGCGAGGGAGCGGATAGTAGTCACGTTTTAACTTCGGATTGACAGTAACTTTATAGTCACCGCAAATTCTGATATCCCCATTCCCCTTAATGACTGGCACAATGGGTGTTCCATACTCGGACTGGTCCACTCGGTAAATAGTTCCCTCGGCCTCGAGCCGCTCGAGCTCCCGCTCGACGCGCGCGCGCAACGCGATGGGCACGGGCCGCGCTCGCACGTAAACCGGTTCCGTATCAGTCAATTGCAATTGGAGTAACTTTTTACATTTACCTAATTTGTCTGAGAACACTTCGGGAAATTCCGCTGCTAGTTTACTGACACATGGGTCTTCAATGATTTCATTAAAATTTAACTGTTTAATATCAAGCGCTTTGATCCAATCCCTGCCTAAGAGCGGACGTCCCCCATTTTTAATCACGTAACAATGCAAATCATAAGATATTACCTCGCCCAGTCTAACATTAACAACTATATATCCTAGTGATTGAATCGGCGTACCCGAATAACAGCGTAACATTAAATTATCTGATACAATCATTTTATGTGAAAACATCTGTTTATAAAATTCTTCACTAATTGCCGAAATACGACTTCCAGTGTCTATTTCACACTCAATCAAAAAATGGTCTATATTAACCTTAATAAAATACGGCTTGTTACCTTTACACACCAGATCGATACTAAACAGGTCCTCGTCTTCAGAAAAATCTTCACTTAAGTAATTCTGGCGACCCGGCTGTACACTGCCGCGCACACGCTGACACATCACTTTTAAATGACCTCGTTGGCCGCACTCATCACAATTGTAATTGGCATAACGACACCTGTCCGCCCGATGTGACTTGCCGCATCGATAGCAACATAGTTGCCCAGCGTTCTGCCCGGGCCCGGCCGGCGTCGCCCCGTCGGCCCTCGGTTGGCCGCGCGGGCCCCTCCGCCCGCTCGCAGCCGCCGGTGCCCGCCGCGCTCTCGTGTTGTGCAGGCCCTCGCCTGCGACTTCGCCGCCTGCACCCGAGGTCGTGGCTGCGGATGTCGCAGCGCTCACCTCCGCGTGTCTCTCTGCGGCCTCCAGCGCCAGAGCCAGTTCCACCGCCTCTTTGTAATTGATGTCCTTCTCCGCAAAAATACGTGATCGCATCGCCACATTCGATAGTCCCGACACGAATTGATCGCGGAGGTTCTCCTCGAGTGAAATCCCAAAATTGCACGTAGTAGCTAAATGTTTTAAATCTTGCAGGTAATCCGCCATTGTTTCACTGGGTCGTTGTCGACGTAAACGAAAAACGTGGCGCTCGGCAATAACGGAACGTTGTGGTTCGAGATGGTTTGAAAGTAACTTTACCAAATCATCGAATGTTTTTGTTTCCGGATCATTGGGAGCGCACAAGTCACACATAAGTGAATAAGTTGTTTCACCCACGACTGTAATAAGTAACGGCACACGCAACTCGTCCTTAATTCCGTTGAGTACGATATACTGTTTCACACGACGAATGTACGTTGGCCATTGTTTAGAATGGACATCGAATGGTTCTAATGTACCGATAGGCATTGTTTTTAAGGAAATACACACGCGTTGAGTTCGTAATTTGCTTAATAAAGGCAACCCGTCGCCAATGTAACATCAATCAAACACAGAGGCTAGTGACAGACTGGTTTATTCTATAAGAGCATACCCACATATACACATTCTTATAATAAAAATAACATTTACCCAACATTATCCAATAGTCAATACGGTTTTAGAAAAGGTAAAAGTACAATGGATAGCATTGGCTTATTTACAACAGATATTCGGTTAGCTTTTTCAAAAAATGAATCAATTTTAGCTGCATTCCTAGATATAAAAGCTGCGTACGATAATGTCTCTTTACTAATCCTCAAAGATAAACTTCTCAGACTGAAGGTTCCTCCGAAAATAGTAAATTTTATTATAAATATGTTATCTGGAAGATTTGTTCATATTCAACAAAAGCATTTCACCAAATCAAGGCAAGTATTTAAGGGCTTACCTCAAGGGTCAGTGCTAAGCCCTCTGCTCTATAATATTTATACCTTCGATCTTGAATATTCTATAACGAATATAAACGGGATTAAAATTCTTCAATATGCTGATGATCTAGTATTTTACGTTCAAGGAAAGTCAGTTGAAAACCTTAGTGCTTTACTTACCTCTTCACTATCAGTTCTAAAATCATGGCTAGATAAGAATAATCTGGGTTTATCCGTTTCAAAAAGTGTTTCTGTTTTATTTACCAGATCACGCCTTCCTCCCCCTTTTTCTGTTTATTACAATAACCATACCATCCCTGTTAGCAATGAGGCCAAGTTCTTAGGTGTTATCTTAGATACCAAATTAACTTTTCTCTCTCATTGTTATTAGTCATTGGCAAATGTGAAAAGCTAATAAATATTTTACGATGTTTATCAGGTGTCTGGTGGGGAGCTCACCCATTCTCGCAGAAATTATTGTACAATGCTATTATCAGAAGTCATTTGGATTATGCTAGCTTTTTAATGGAACCTTGTAGTGCAGTGGCCTTAGTTAAATTTGATAACATTCAGTCCAAAGCTCTAAGAATTGTAACTGGAGCTATGAAATCTAGCCCCATTAATGCCCTTCAGGTGGAGTGCTGTGACCCCCCTTTATCATTACGAAGACAATTTTTAAGTGACAAATTTTTGTTTCGCTCTTTACAATTTTCCACTCATCCTTTATATTCTAAATTACAATCACTATCGCATTTAACTGAAACTTCCCCATATTGGAAACACAAAAGAATTCCATGTTTAGTTATCAGCTTTAGAAAATTTATGTCCCTTCAAGCTCCTACGCATAGGTCTCAGTATCTCCCTATTTTTTGCAATAGGTTTGAATCTTTAGTTTTTTCCCCCAATATTCACATGGACTTAAATATTTCAAAAAACGACAAAAACGCTAATACTAACTTTAATTTTATTCTGGATAGGGACTGGCATGATTGGCACCATATTTATTGTGACTCCTCCAAACATTCCTCTAATATGCCACTAGGGATAGGAGTTTATCATCATCAATACAAGATAGTACAAAAAGTTAAATTACCCCCGGAATCTTCAATATTCACTGGAGAATGCTATGGTCTTCTCAAATCTCTAGAGTATATTTTATTAATGAAATTGAACAAAACAGTTATCTTTTCAGACTCTAAAAGTGCTCTAGATGCACTTAATAAGTTTCCCTTCAAATGTAACTCCAACAATAATGTTATTTTAATGTGTAGAAATTTACTTTACAAAATTCATATTGAAGGCCTCGTAGTCCACTTCGCGTGGATTCCTAGTCATTGCGGCATAATTGGTAACGATAAGGCAGACCGGCTGGCCAACGATGCTGTGACATCTGGAGATGTCCATCCATATAAAAACTTTTGCTGTGATCTGGCTGCTCTTCCTAAACAATTCCTTCGGTCCTCTTGGGAGGAGGTCTGGAATTTATATAGCAGCAAGGGAAAAAATTATAGAACTGTCCAACCAAAGATTCCTAATAAACCATGGTTTTTCAGATTAAAACTTGGGAAGCTAGCAACATCTTGCATAATTCGTATGAGATTAGGCCATGTTGTCTCTCCTGCTCATCTTGCTAGGCTGGGGATTGTAGACAGTGATTTGTGTGAGTGTGGCACTGACGTTGGTGACTTGAACCATATTTTCTTTACTTGTCCTTCCTACGACCGGTCCTCTTTCTTTTCATCCCTCTTATCCCTCCGTATTCCACTTCCAACGTCCATTAACACTCTTCTAAATATGTGCAACACTGATATTTATAATATTATTTCATTTTATATAAATAAAAATAACATTAATTTGTAAATATGTGTATAAATAAGTATATTCTAAATAATTCATACTTTTCTGATCCTTTTTTCATCCTTTTATCTTTCCGTTCCGTTTTTTTTTCCTTTTACATTGTATTCTCGTTTCTTTACCTTTTATCCTTCCTTCGCCGTGGCTAATGCACAAGCCGTGCTAAGCCAAGAAAAAAAAAAAAAAAAAAAAAAACAATCGTACGTTTTATCTCTGTTCTTTCTGTTTACATTCAGAAACGCCGTATTTTCTTAATTATTAATTCATTAAAACTCGCCAAACTGACTTCCAAAATCGACGTGGACATGACATTGAGCTTGCCTACTGACTTTGGCCCAGACTCTGGAGGAAGAGTCAAGGTAACACATTAATCATTAAAAACATGGTTCTGCAACTTAGTGTCTTAAACTTTGCAGATGTTATGTTATTTTTTAGGGTCTAGTGATAGTAAAGCCGATAGTTTACGGCAATATAGCGCGGTATTTTGGGAAGAAGCGGGAAGAGGACGGGCACACACATCAGTGGACCGTGTATGTGAAACCTTACGATAACGAGGATATGTCAGCATACATCAAGAAGGTGCATTTCAAGCTGCATGAGAGTTACGCGAACCCTAACAGGATAGTTGCGAAGCCGCCGTACGAACTCACCGAGACAGGATGGGGCGAGTTCGAAATAGTCATCAAGATTTACTTCCATGACCCTAATGAAAGACCTGTAAGTAGTCTTAACTTATTAACCTATATTATAAACAGGGATCGGAAACCGGTTATTTTACTATGGAACCTTAACTGGAATAATAAAGGTTTTCGCTAAGTTAACTATCACATATTCCAAATACCGATTTAAAAGCTATGGCAAATTCAGTTTTATGGTCAAATCTTTACAACTACTATCAAATATTAAAAATGGGTCTAATACATTCTGAAATAAATATTAACCGATCCTTGATTATAAAACAACTTTTTGTTGTATAAAACAACACACAAATAAGATGTACTCCACTCCACTATGTACGAAAGTGAACCATCACGCTGGCAATCCTATCCTATCAAGCTGGCAAACTTGTAATTATAAGTAGTGCATATTATTTGTATACTTGCTAGTTTTTAACTATCACTATTTGGGTTACCTTGGTTTTATTGGCTTTATAGGACTTTAAAAACCCTTTCTTTCTGTTTTAATTGTGCTACTTTTATAGAATCATTGCAAGTCCATTTTTATTTGATTCTATGCATTTTCGGAGCAATGGTGAATTTATTAGAATTTGTCCATTATACATGCATGACATTTGACAAATTGCAAACATTTGCGTACCTACTGCCATTTGTAGTGCCGGCATAAATTCAGCGCAGAGCATGCACTCAATTCACTCATTTTCATCGGGTCATCATAATGCACACATAGCCAATGCTAGCTTCACTTGACTACTATTATAAGCAACATAGCCTATACTACTTTATTTATATGTTCATGATTTTTCACAGCAAAGGTCTAAAAGAATATTGGACCCATAGTTTTATTGAAATCACCTATAACTCTTCATCCTATTTCATTTGAATGTTTTTATGGCCTTAATAGCTCATGAGAAAAAACACACATTGTTAAATAATATTTTCAAAGAAGTATTAACTGCTTAAAAGTTAAATTTATAACAGGACTGCTTGTAAATCACTACTTCTACTAAATTTTGGTATAGTAATTTTTAAATAATAAATAATACTCGATAGACTATTTAATTTTTATTACTGACAAAATAACTCTTCTGATGAAACTCTTCTCATTTCTTGTGAAAAGATTGTATCTTAGTTTGTCCAATTGTTGATAGAAGGTATAATTTCACTTGTCAATGTCCAAGTGGTCACATAAAATCGTTATTGTGTCTAATGAATGAGTAAATTTTAGTATGTTTTACCCAGACGATAGATGTTGGGCATTCAAATTATTTTGATCACCTTATCTGTACCATGTTTCTAAGAAAATAAATTTATATCATTAATTTCACATTACATTGTCCCAAAAAAAACTTTAAATATGAATGATTTATATAAATTACTATGTATTTCAGATGAAATTCTAATTTTGTTTTTCAAGGTAACATTATACCACATCCTGAAGCTCTTCCAATCTCCAGTTACTGAGGGGGCACCCCCCACTATTGGAAGAGTACTAGTCAGCGAGTCTTACGAAGAGATCGTCTTCCAAGAGCCAACGCAGCTTATGCAACATCTGCTGAGTAGTGTTAAACCAATCACTAACGGACCTTGGACACATGATACGGACTGTGAGTACTATTAATTTTAACTTAAATAGAATGATTTTTGTTTTGACACGTTTTTATTTTATTTTAGCCTGTTTATTCTTCTAATTTAGAAAAATGTAAAAGTTGTCTTTTTATCTAAATTCTAGTCTCAATTTTTGTGAAATTATTTGAGAATTTGCTTTCATGTGAAACCGAAAGCCTATTTCATTTAATGTCTTTTAACAAAAAGTATAAAAAAAGATTCCGACGAATTGAGAACCTCCTCCTTTTTTGAAGTTGGTTAAAAATGACTGCTTGTCAGGCCACGCAAAGACACATTGGTCGTTACATTGCCATGCCTCAAGTAGGTAGCTTGACAGATTAATCAATAAAATTGCCCACTATTGTGCAGGATCGAGAATCGGGTCAAATTAATGCTGTCGTTTGATTTTATGGCAACTCGATAATAATAATTGCAAAAAATATCTTATTGTTATTTTATTTTATCTTAGTAACCAAACCAACCAGCATTTATATTTTAGCATAAATTTGATGTACCAACTTTGATAAATCATCATCATTATTACAGCCATAGGACATCCACTGCTGAAAATAGGCTTCTCCCAATGACTTCTAGATTAGCCAGTTGGAAGCGACATGCATCCAGCGGCTTTTGCAACCTTTACCAGGCCGTCTGTCCACCTTCTGGGTGGACGTCCTACGCTGCGCTTGCCGTCAGTTCTACGTGCTATCTGCCCCGCCCACTGTCACTTGAGCTTGCTAATCCGTCGGGCTATGTCAGTGACTGTTGTTATAATCAGCCCACGCCAGCCCACTGCTGGACATAGGCCTCCCCCAATGCACGCCAATGAGCCCGATCACACAGTCTCACATACTCTAATTATATGACTAACTATGTATGTTAGTTACGCATAAAAATAATTTGAAATGCGATATCAAAACTCGTTACTGCATTTCTACCGCCAAGCACTTACTATACAGGGTTGTAAAAAATCAACAACTTCCTAGGGGCTGATTTTGGTGCTCAAATACAATAACTTTTTCTATGGGACCAACATTGAAATCGCAAAAAAAAATCACTTCCCCCATACTAAGCCGCCACCAGCTGACATCAGTTTGTATGGAGAAGTGAAAATTGTTTTCTAGATTTCAATGTTGGTCCCATAGAAAAAGTTGTTGTATTGGAGACACCAGAATCAGTCCCTAGGAGGTTGTTGATGTTTTACAAATAACCCAGTATACACACACACACACACACACACACACATATGCACATTGTTTAAATTATTTGTTGTTTCAGTCGAAGAAAAGAAAGAGAAGACACTAGAGAAAATAATAGCTTCCCAAGCCAAAGTCCGAAACGAAATAACAGATTTAAAAGAAAAGCTACATCTGGCCAAGGAAACCATAGCCAAGTTTAAAGACGAAATAGCCAAGATCCAGAATACCACTGCTGGGAATGTACTAGTTGGAGTTTAGACCTTATCTGCATAGGTTAAGGTCGCATCTCTCTTGCAAGACGTTTAGCTTATAAAATAGTCAATAAGAACAAAAATAATTAACATTTTCCTAAGTTAAAGTAAAAAGGTTTTAACTTTTTTAAAGTTGACAATTCTTAACTTAAACGTAGGTGCATGCCCCTTATTGGTTAAACGCCTAATTAATATAATAATAATATTTATTATTGTATTATTGTGTATATTTTTGTATTATAATGAACAGTAGTTTTGAATAAAATGTTTGTGATACCTACTCGCATTTTTTTTATGCCACTTACTCCATTAAGTAATAGGTTTACTTCTACTTTGTGTTAACTTTGTATGGATACCTACAGTATTATTTTGTAATACCTACGCATTAGTCAAACATAGACCATACATACAGGGTGTACTAGAGAATGGGGCTTCTTTAAAGCTCGTGTCCTATTCTCTTAATCCTGCGGGTACACGGGTGTACCCGCAGTAATACAAAAAAAACATTTATTCAGTATACGTAGGTCACACTATAAGTTTTGCGTAACTTAAAAAAACAACATGTTATAACCAATATATTATGTTTATTGCTTTTCAAAATACTCTCCTTTACATTTTAAACATTTTTTCATGCGATCGAACCATTTTGTAAAACAGGAGGACCACAGATCTGAAGACATGTTTTCTACGTGCTGATTGAACGCTATCACTGCCTCTTCGGAGTTGGTAAAAGTAAAACCCCTCATCAAATCTTTGATTTTGGGGAAAATACAGAAATCACGGGGTCGGGGGAATCAAGGGGTCTATGAAAAGGTCGAGGCTATGCGCAGGATAGGTGACGAGTTGTACTTTTTCGGAAGCTAAAAATGACTTTGTTTTGTTGGCCGTGTGTGAAGAAGCGTTGTCATGATGTAGGAGAACGCGGCTTTTGGGACGTCTTTCGCGAACTTTTTCTAAGACCCTGGGTAAACAAATGGTAGAATATCATTCCGCATTAACACTCTTTTGATCTTCAAGTGGAATTGTACAGATGGGACCCGTAGCTGAGAAAAAAATAATTTTTTTACCAACGTTTCTCGCCTGCCTCACTTTTGTTGGCCTGTTCTCATTTTCAAACATACATTCACAAGATTGCTGTTTTTTTTTGGGTTCGGTGCTCAAACAAGGTGCTTCTCTCCCAAAAGCATTTTGAAGACGAGCGGCACAGTCTTGCGGAGAGAGAACTTTTAAAATCATAAAAAATCATCTCTCTAAAATCTTTTCGTTGACTTAATTCGATTTTCGTTGCGTACGTAGAACCAGAGTAAAATAATACTTGCGTAGAACTTTGATGTGTGCTAAAAAACAATTGACAAATCATTTCCCGCTAATTGTTTTTTTTTTTATTACTAAGAAGGTTGCATCGTTTAAAAAAATATAACATTCAAAATTCAAATAGTTCCGATTAGCTAGAAGTGCAAAACTTTTAGTGTGCCCCATGTATAGGCCCTCTTCCGGGCACGCCTCACTTAGTCAAAGTCAAAGTCAAAGTCAAAAATCATTTATTCAATTCAGGACAAAATTGCCACTTATGAACGTCAATAACAACATTATAGGCCCCTAGGGGGCCAGAACATGTCTCCTTATTTTTTGGGCCCTACTAGCGCTTCGAGACAAGACACAGACAATCTGGCAAGTGCTGAGAAGAAACGCCGGAACAAACTCAGTCACCACTAGCTGCCACACAAAAAATATAAATCAAAATAAACAGGTAGGTACATCAGTTTAGTGCAGGCTGGACTGACCATACATTCTTGTCATCAAGATAGTCTTGAATTTTATAATACCCCTTAGACATCAGTGTAGTTTTGACATGTGACTTAAATTTATTAATAGGAAGTTTGGTAACATTGTGAGGTATATTATTGAAAAATTTAATACAATTTCCCAAGAATGAATTACTTGTTTTGGCCAATCTAAAGTTTGGGACTACAAGTTTGTTTTTGTTTCTGGTGTTATATGAATGAATATCACTTTTCTTTATAAAAAGATCTAAATTTTTGCGTACGTACATGATATTATCAAATATGTATTGAGAGGCCACAGTGAGTATGTTAATTTCTTTAAAGAAATCTCTCAGGGATTCACGCGGACTAAGTTTGTATATAGCACGAATAGCTCTTTTCTGTAAAATAAAGATGGTATCGATGTCCGCAGCAGAACCCCACAAGAGAAGACCATAAGACATAATACTATGAAAGTAACTGAAATACACCAGCCTTGCCGTTACAACGTCAGTTAGATGTCTAATTTTTCTAACCGCAAAGGCAGCTGAAGCAAGTCTCCCAGCCAGAGTGTCAACATGTGGTCCCCATTGCAACTTCGAATCCAATGTAATGCCCAGAAAAACAGTGGAGTTTGATAGATCAAGTTTTTCACCATTTAGTAAAATTACTGTGTTAGCTTGTTTCACGTTAGGCATAGTAAATTTAATACATTTGGTTTTTTTTGTATTAAGAAGTAAGTTGTTACTTGTGAACCAATTTAATACCTTAGAGAGAGCTCCGCTTACATCGTCAAATACCTCTTCGCCTCTTTTTAATTTGAAGATTAAAGAAGTATCATCAGCAAACAGAACTATCTCACAGGAGTCTTTAGAATAGAAAGGGAGATCGTTAATATAGATCAAAAATAGCAACGGTCCCAATATTGAGCCCTGGGGCACTCCCATTTGAAGCGGGGCGCCAGAAGAGTTAGTACCATTAACGTTTACTGTTTGTAATCTGCCTGAGAGGTAAGATTTAACAATTTTGATGCGTTATTAGATACACCGTAATGTTTTAGCTTCATAATAAGTGTTTGGTGATCGACACAATCAAACGCCTTCGATAAATCACAGAACACACCTATCGCATCATGCTTATCTTCATACGCATCCAAAATGTGTTTGACAAGTGCCACCCCAGCATCTGTTGTATTTCTACCTTTAGAAAAACCAAACTGTTTCTCGTGCAGTAAATTGTTAAGTTTAAAATGGGAGAGTAATTGAGTAAATATAACTTTTTCAAAAATTTTACTAAAAGCAGGTAGAATGGAAATTGGCCTGAAATTGCTTGGGTCACTTTTTTCTCCTGATTTGAACAAAGGTATAATCTTACTATATTTCATTAAAGTAGGGAATTGACCTTGATCAATACATTCATTATTGTACATTCATACATTCACAGTACAATACAGTACAGTACATACAATACATTCATTATCATATATCCTTAGTATAAAGGAATGACAGAAAATTTTACGCATTAAAATTTTGGGGGTGTGTGAGGAACAGGATGTAAAGTTCCTCATCCACCATTGAAAAGGGAGGATCCTCCGACCAGACGGGTGTTGTGTCTGGTGGGCTACTGCCCGACGGTTGTTGTCAGGTTCTCGTATACAGGATGTAAGGGACAGCCCTCCGCAAAGTAACAGGGTCCATTCTTCTCCTTATTCTAAACCATATTTCACTGGAATTTTCCTCAGGAAAATTTTCTTTTTTTTTTCTCGTATTTTTAGTCTCTATTACTTTATTTTAATGTAAAATTACATCCTTTGGACACAGCAATCCATTTTTTACAAAACAACACATAAAATAAAAAAACAGCAATGTATTCTTAAATCTCTAACAAATAACGACGCGGATGTCGGATGTTATCACGTGACGCGAGCGCATTGATAACGTTAGCAGCGATGACAGCCGAAGGCTCGCTCGCTGTGCGACTCGTCCACAATGTTAGCGATACATTGCGTGCGAAGAAAACAAACAAATCGGAATTTCTGGATTTCTATAATGTTCCTGAAAAAAAATTAACTACCTGTCTTCTTTTTATAATATACTGAATTCACCCTATCAGTCTGTGGAGGGCTGTCCCTTACACCCTGTATATTGTTCAATCGCTCGGATAAATATAATATCGCGATGTAGGATACGTCATTTTTAGTTCGTATGTGGCGAGGTAGATGTCGCTACAAAATGATGAACTTTCTCTATGGCACCTATATCAAAATCGGGAGAAAAAAGTTCGCCTTTTCGTACACGATAGGCATTTATTTTGACGATTTTTCGTGTTACAACAATGTTTTATATTAAAGCTGCTCAGAACATCCTGCCCGCTAAAGTGATTTCCTCGTTAATTCTGTCACTGTATCTCATCGAGTACATAAGGTAATTTAATTAGATGAACGTTTGTTTGTTTGTCTTGTATACGTTCCTAAACTATCTATAACTAGCCTTTGCCCGCGACTTCGTCTGCGTTGACCTTAACCGGATAAAAAGTATCCTATTGGTTAATTCAGGCCATGATCTATCTGTATGCCAAATTTCAACGAAATCTGTTCAGTAGTTTTTGCGTGAAAGAATAACAAAGATCGGTCCATACTTACAAACTTTCGCATTTATAATATTCATCATCATCATCATTTCAGCCATAGGACGTTCACTGCTGAACATAGGCCTCCCCCATTGACATCCAGATTGGCCGGTTAGTGGCCTGCATCCAGCGTCATCCTGCGACCCTTACTAGGTGGTCTGACCACCTTGTGAGTGGACGTCCTACGCTGCGCTTGCCGGTACGCGGCCTCCATTCTAGAACCTTTCTGCCCCATCGGCCGTCAGTTCTACGTGCTATGTGCCCCGACCACTGCCACTTCAGCTTGCTAATCCTTAATAATTTATAATATCAGTAGGATTTATCTAATTCGAAACTGGTGCGTTTCGGGAATTGAAGCCCACTCGAACAAAGCCGCGGGCAACAGATAGTACCATATAAATACTTACCCTTACACATACTACTCATTGTTATTTCCTTACAGAACATTTCAAAGTCGTCTAAGTTTAGAATCCACAGAATTGACGGTCAATGTTAGGACTACAATTGAAATCAATTTCAGTAATAACCAGGGCCTTCTTTAACCTATTGGGGGTCCTGCCCCTCTAGCATGACCACCAAACCACGATATAATATGATATGATATAGCGATATATCAACACCAACTGTAAAAATATGGTAGATATAGCCGCCATTTTGAATTTTTATCGACGAATTTTTAACAGCGATCATAATATGTGACGTCACCTGCACGGCGATTCAACATGGCAGCTATATCTATCATATTTTTACAGTTGGTGTCGATATATCGCTATATCATATTGTGTTTTAGTGCTCATTCTAGGGAGGCTGGGCATATTAGGATAATGGGGCCCCTATGACTTTGTCAGTTATTGGTTGGTAATCTGGCATGTCATAGAGGGACCCTCATCGATCGCGGGGCCCTGGGTACGTGCCTAGAGTGCCCAGTGGGAAATACGGGCCTGGTAATAACAACGTATGGTAACAGTTTTCGTTGCCAGAAAGTTTAATTACTTAACGCGGTCGATTTCCATTTCACATTATTTCCAATACAAAACTACGAAGGATTTTCCCTTAAAAACTATACCTACCACGCATCGCTAATACAGGGCGAACTATGAAATTGCGCGTACTTAAATCAAAGTATGTAACTTTATATTCTAAGTGCCTATTTACATACATAAATTAATTGTATTCATAATCACAAAAATTAGCTAGCCAAAAACTAAGCAAAGCTTGTAGTTTGTACTATAGCGACTAGATAACGGATATACATACTTAAATACGTTTATAAACATCCATGACTTAAAATAAATTAAATATAAATATTGGACAACATCACATACATTGCTGTGATCCTGTGGCGTAGTCAAAGCACTTAATGTGTTACAGAAATCATAAACAACGACGGTACCACAACACCCAGACCCGAGGCAATTTAGAAAAGTTATTTTTCTACATTGACCCGACCGGGAATCGAACCCGGAACCTCAGATAGCGACACAAAGTCCGGTATGCTCGCCTCTCGGCTACGGAGGTCGTCGCCGAAAATGCTCGTGCTCATCACACAAACATTTGCCCCTTGCTGGATTCGAACCCGCAACCGCTCGGACTTGTAGTCCGGAGCGCGAATCTCTACACCAGACGGTCGTCATTTAATAATATGTAGTTATAATATTGTCATAAGGATCAAGTGCCACGTGGGTCTCCAGTAAACCCCAAACAGCTGATTTACGATTGTGTATAAATTCTAGGCAGTTATAGATTCAAGTTTAACCCGTTAACATCCAAGCGTCTCATGAGACCGCATAACGATGGAATTTCTATTGTGTCTCGTTTACGTATGCTTGATCAGCAGTGATCGGAATAGGTAGATTGATTTGATGTATTTTGGTATTGCTAGCATAATATGGATATTCCTTTTTTTTTCAAAAACTGATACCAAGAAATGCCGAAATCCCGGAGGCATGTCCATATTAATATCAATGTTTGAGATCATTAACCCCAAATCAATCTACCTATTCCGATCACTGTTAATCAGTGAAACTAAGCACTGCCTGGGAAACGTATTTTTAACGACCGACGCAAAAAGAGGGGATGTTACAAGATTGACGCCATTATATTCTGCCTGTGGCATGTGTGATGGACCGATTCGGACGCAGGTTTTTAAGGTTCCGTACTTTAAAAGTAAAAAGCGGAACCCATGATCACTTTGTTGTCTGTATGTCTGTCAAAACCCTTTATCTCGGAAACGCGTCGAGGTAACGAGTTCAAATTAAAAACATATACTCAGCCCCCCTAGCATGACCACTAAAACGCGATATGATATGATATGATATAGCGACATATCGACATCAACTGTACAAATATGATAGATATAGCCGCAATTTTGTTTTTTTATCGAAACAGCGATCATAATATTTGACGTCACCGGCACGGCGATTAAACTTGGAATAAGAATAAGAATGTATTTATTTATCTCAAAGC
Source organism: Anania hortulata (assembly GCA_963576865.1). Classification (NCBI taxonomy): domain Eukaryota; kingdom Metazoa; phylum Arthropoda; class Insecta; order Lepidoptera; family Crambidae; genus Anania; species Anania hortulata. Next base: position 3,725,977 of record OY756391.1, read on the forward strand.
AGATTACAGATACAACAGTATAGTGTAAAGCCTAATATTGTAAGACAAAATGGTCTATGACTCAGTGGATGCAGGAGACCCGCAAACTCTGTTATTCTGCCATAGCCTTTTCTAAGTTTATCCAAACAAATACAACTGTGAAAACATAAAAATCTACACTTATTTATATCTAATCATGGCGGCTATATCTATTATATTTTTACAGTTGATGTCGATATGTCGCTATATCATATCATATCATATCATATCGTGTTTTGGTGCTCATGCTAGGAAGGCAGGTCAACAGTCCTTTGAAGTTTAAAAAAAACTTTTAACTTAACGTAAAGAAAGGATACAGCCGTTTTTGTATTATGTATTATAATTTTATATTAAAAAAAATAATTATTATGTATTGTATAATGTTAAGTATGTGATATTTTAAACTGACATGAATGCTTATTTTATTTTATTTGTACCAGGTTTTTTATCTTATAAATGTTAACAATATTTGTATGCCAGTTTCTGGTGGACTGTGCGCACATTTTTTATATATAACAACTTGTAGACCACTATTCATGCAAATAAATGGATTTGATTTGCCGCAAAAAATGTATATTTCGTCATTTTTCGACATTAAAATTTATAGGGTACGTTCTGTTAACGTAGAACTATGAAATTTGGCAAGTAATATCGTCTCATAACAACAAGTACAGGAAAAAATCTGAAAACTTGTTTATAGGAAGCTAGTTTACCTGGTGGTCTAAGTCTACCTTTTTATTTGTGGTAAAAAGTTTTTTATACCAATTGGAATAAGGATACGGATCATTTAATGTAAGACCAAGGCACCAAGGGCAGTTGCCGCATCACTCAAGGGTCGGCAAAGTCGTCAGAGCCCGATATTTTTAGATACGATTTTAATATTCGTCGAGTTTTATTGATCGGCCGCGTCACTTAGCGATGACCGTTGTCGCGGTCTTTGTCACGGCAAATGATAAATAAAATAAATAAATAAATATTGGATAACTTCACATACATAGCTCTGATCCTGTGGTAAGTAGCCAATACAGAAATCAGAAACAACGACGGTACCACAGCACCCAGACCCGAGGCAATTTAGAAAAGTTATTTTTCTACATTGACCCGTCCGGGAATCGAACCCGGAACCTCAGAGATAGCGACACCAAGTCCGGTATGCTCGCCTCTCGGCTACGGAGGTCCCGGGTTCGATTTTCGGTCGGTCAATGTAGAAACAACGACGGTACTACAATACTCAGTATTGTGTTTGTGTTTCTGGTTTCTGTAACATAACTGCTTTAATGACTACTTACCATAGGATCAGAGCAATGTATGTGATGTTGTCCAATATTATATTATTATCCAGGCTTTCTATAAATATTTTGTGGAACTCTTTACCGCCTGCCCCTCTCAATCTAAATTTAACAGTTATTTACCTGCAGGTTGTCTAAAAGACATCGCTTCTAGCGATAGCAATGCCTAAATTGTGCTATTCTTAATGTAGGTAGGTACTTTTTCCTGTTTATTCTTTGTTCGTTTTGTGTGGAATAAAGAGAATCGATCTCACCAAGGGTAGGTGGCTAAAAAGTGGTATGGAATACTACTAAAGTGTATACTTTATAAATAGATACTTTTATTTACTTTAATTTTTTAACACAAAGTAAAAATAACGTTAAAATTGCTGTCTAATGTTAAACAAACCCAATCTATGTAAACCGTTATGCGTTTATTTTAAGCAATCTGTTTCCTGCGACATCGTTCGCGTGGTGACGTGGTCTTCAATTCAATTCAGAAACCTTTCCCGGCGTTTTTAAAACTCGCTAAAGTTCCATCGCAATTTAATAAATGGTTTAGAAACGCTCACGGGATAAACACAGAAAAATTCATTTTTATGTGTAGAAGTTAGATTTGAAAATTAAATTCAATTAACGAAAGGCAAATGTTTGAGTGATGAGCACGAGCATTTGTACCTAAGTTATAGATGTTTATAAATGTATTCAATCAGGTGAGTGACTCGCTCGTCTCGTAAGTATTCGGCTATATAGTCATTGATAAACGTCATGTTTGTTTACACAATTCACCAGAAATAACCAAGCGTACTTACTTACATAGTACGACGTAGATTTCATCAAGTCACAGCTCGAAAACTGCGTCCACATTTACGGGATAAGGAGTAGCAATACATCTTTAGATTTTTAGATATAATTATTTCTTGGTAATAAATACGTTAGTTAGAAAGTGTAAGTAGTGTAGTTAGTAAGTTAATAATAAATAAAGTATCTTACAATAAAAGACTTTACCTGCATTTCTCGCGGCAGCCTACATTGGTTAAGAGGCCGTCGTAGAAATCGTCTTATTTCCGTACATTTTGTTCTCTGATTGTAAAGACGTGAATGATAATTGAAACTTAAAATAACACGTAATTTTAAAAGATTAGTTGTTATTCTTGCTTGTAGCGCGAATGGATTTTGCATTTATATTTCAAAAATAAAGGTAAATCACCAGAAAAACGTTTGAACATCGGTTAACCTGACGATTAGATTTTAACATTTGATTGAAGTTATGGTTATTTGCACATGTGTTGAATACTTTTTTACTTTCTTACAAAATATAGCAGAAAAAAATGCTGAAATAACATTAGAAATGTCTTTTTTTCTGTCGTTATGAACAACTTTTAGAAGATTTAAACACACAATAATCTTCAGGTATACTTTTAAAATAATATAATTTTGATTTTATGAAAAAAAATTTAAAATTAAACTAAGCCAAATTAACTATAAAATCAAGCGCGCAAAACCGATCGTTTTTCAAACCTAGGTAGGACGTCCACTACCTAATAGATTATCCATAATTATCTTGTAAAGAATCAACACTGTTGACGCTTTATCCCGCATCATAGACGCACACAAGCATAGAACTGTATTTCAATTTTGCACAGAAATTTGGTGCACGGCCTCTTAAATTGCACAGGAACGATCAAAGTTGCGCGCTTTAGTAAGAAATAAGTTTATGTAGACGGCAAAATGGTTACTGAATATTTATTGTTGAATACATAATTAATAATTATGGTTCGCTGTACTGTCGATTTTATGAAGGTAGGCTAACAGGCTCTGCATAAAAGCCTTTATTATTGGAGGCACGCCCCTGCTACATTTGCAAATTCTGAAAGACCTTTGCTGCTATAACTGTAGATTCAATATTCAATATATTTATTGCGTTCTATAATGTTACATAGGTGTTATAAATAGGTACAAGTACAACATATCATTATATACCCTGTTGGGCACAACAATAAGGTTAGGACGGAGAGGATGACGCCATTCGTAGTTTATTTTAATGAGTAATTAAAATGATAATAATTTATATAAAATGTAACAATGTATATATACTTACAAAATAATAATGAATATTGTATAATCATCGTAATTAATTAAATTGTATTTTGTGGGGCATTATATATTGATTTATCATTGGAAAGAAAATTCATTTATATTTTTTTTTAATTTTGTCATTTAGGTAGGTATAATAGCATTATTTTAGTAGCATTTGTTTGTTTTAATAGATAGAGCACCATTAATGGATATTCCTATCACAGCCGCACGCTGATTCGTATTGCTTTATCAAATTGCATCGAAAACGATTGAAACAATGTAAAAAATCCAATGAAGTCGACAATGACTGGTTCACAAACAGGAAACTGGGTCATGCTGGCCGATCATGCTATCATCGACATATATCGCGTGACGGGTTCACTGACAATGCTATGCTTTCGCTCGTGATTAGCTTTCGCCTGCAAACTGACAGAATATCTGGTATAGTAATTGTTACGTTGGTAAGTACTTTCGTTAAGTACAGTGCCTATAGTTTTTTTTACTTATTGGCTGTTCAGTGGTCGCAATAACATTTATGTTGTGTCTAATTTTCAGGCGTGAGGGGTGGTGGGGGGTAGACAAACGCACTTGTGCAAAGGCTTTTACATCCGCCTACAATCTAACAAGAATTTCGGTATTTTGCCATGCTTAAAAAACTTTTTTGCATCATTTTTACTGCAATAATAAAACAGTAGATATTTTGTAGAATAATTTGACTAACTCTATTCACCATAATTTGTGTTTACACGTAGATAAATACGTTTCCACCGCGCAATGAACTCTTCATTCAAAACAAATATTGATTAGCAATTTACCTGATTCATAAATCATTACTATCATGTTTTGGTTTGAAACACCGCATTTGTCCGTTCAACGACTTGTCCTTTGATGATTCAGCATTCTAAAGTCACCACGCCACGAAAGTAGTACCTATGACAATTATGTCCATCTACCTATAGTAGTATATACAAAAGCATACAAGTAACATCTTTAACTGATGAATTTTTTTTACGATTTTGAAATGGCTCCCATAAAGTTGTCGTATATGAGCAGCTAATTACCATCATCATCATCTATACGGTCAATCCCGGTTTCGTCCAAAGCCATCGCTTTGGAGCCCATGGTTCGCTTTCCTTAAATTTACTCCTTTTCGCACGGTCTTGCATGAGCGTCTCTAGATGTGAGATCATTGGCATGCATGTCAGCCCTCACGACGTCAAGCCAGCATTTTTTGGGTCTACCCTTTTGCCAGGACCCGGCGGTGGCGTCACGGCCAGACATTTGTTTCCTACGTAGCTTGCCGGTTTCCGCAAAACATGGCCGTACCAGCGTAGGCGACTCTTCTGCACTTTGTCTGCAATATCACGGACAGCTGCAATATCATGAGCAGCTAATTACCATCGTAGTTTATGCTTCGTGGCTTATATAACCGGTATTCGTCACCGACTTAATTATAATTAGGTATTTATTAGAGACCACTCGACAAGGTTACATGATGTCTTAAAATAAATAAATAAATATTGGACAACATCACATACATTGCTCTGATCCTGTGATAAGTAGCTTAAGCACTTGTGTTACAGAAATCAGAAACAACGACGGTACCACAACACCCAGACCCGAGACAATATAGAAAAGTTATTTTTTTACATTGACCGACCGGGAGTCGAACCCGGGACCTCAGAGATAGCGACACCAAGTCCGGTATAATCGCCTCTCGGCTACGGAGGTCTTACTTTTAAATCAGTTAGGTACTGCTCTGATGTGCAATGTAAAGTAAAAAAACATACTAAAAACGGATGACATGCATGTGGATAAACATTTTAAATCCAATCTAGCATTATTAATTCGTAAGTAGGTAGGTACTATTCATTTTCACGGCTCTCTGATCCTTCTGAATCAACTTACTTATAATAGTAAAGATGGCTTCACCTCATTAAATCAGGGCAACACAATTACAGTTCCTGACTGAGGAACTCCCGTTCAGGGGCGTGCATCCCATATAGGCTAGTATGCAGAGCCTACCTTCATAAAAAACCGACAGAACAGCTGACCATAATTATTAATTACATATTCAACAATAAATAATAAATATATTGTAACTAGTTTGTCGTCTACCTGTACTTATTCCTTATTAAAGCGCGCAACTTGATCGTTACTGAGCAATTTAACCAATGTTAGGTTGCCGCGAGATCGCCTACTGTTTCACGCAAACTTACTCAATTTTCACTCACAGCCTACCCCCATCTGAAACCAATGCACGCCCCTGCTCCCGTTAAGATTAATCTGTATCTGTAAAATAAGTAATCATTTAAGTAACAAAAAATCTACAGTAAATTGTCATAATTTAACACCGCGACGTTACTACTACTAATAGTTAATTACAAGATGTTGTGAGGAATTCAAGGCGTTCAAAGCCCAGTAAAAGCGGTCGAAGCACGCGATACAATACAGCCTACTTGTTGACAAACCACTGAAACCGCCAAGGGCAAGGCGGTGCTTTCTCGAGGACGGTTACTTAACACCCATTTACACATTTCGTAAGTAAATATAAATGACCACCAATCTTTGTTTTTCGATGTCGTTACACAGCACTAAATAATAGCCTTTTTGCGACTGCACCGTATTTTGATGACTGCCTTCGATCATTAGCATCAGTGATCGCCGATTTTGCTGCTATCGACTTCCATAAAGCAATAAACTACCAGGTTTTGGCCTCTTAGCCGTGTTTGTTTAAACGAAGAAGTTTTGCTCAAAACTTTTGGCTTTAGCTTACTTTAACACAATCGTTACCGGCCGCGGTACACAAAATTGAACCTACACATCTCCCGATAAGTGTAAATAAACTTGAGAATACAATACATGTAGGTTTAAAACACGTCGACAACTCTTTCTCACTTTGAAACTAATTATAGGGGTAGTATTTTTGTACCTTAAAAAACTTTTAGTTAAATAATAAGTTTTAGAAAAAAAGGCTTTATCTATCTTCTCCTATTTTTTTATTATATAAAACAAAGTCGGGTTACTTACACGACCGAACCAATTTTTATGAACTTTAATGTGTTGGATTTGTCTCCGCTCCGAATGACAGAATACTAAGTACTAGAATATCGGAAAAAATCATAATTTTTATAATTGAATTTATTGATTTTTGACAACCTCCGTAGCCGAGAGGCGAGCATACCGGACTTGGTGTCGCTATTTCTGAGGTCCCGGGTTCGATTCCCATTCGGTCAATGTAGAAAAATAACTTTATATTGTCTCTGGTCTGGGTGTTGTGGTACCGTCGTTGTTTCTGATTTCTGTAACACAAGTGCTTAAGCTACTTACCATAGGATCAGAGCAATATATGTGCTGTTGTCCAATATTTATAATTATATTTATTATTTAAAGGCGGTACGAAGTTTGCCGCGTCAGTTGTTATTAGATTAAATTCAAGATTTAAAATGCCTATTTGTTTATTTTTATTGTTTTTACTTCTTAGTGAATAAACAATACTATGAATGACGACTTTAGACCAAGTAAAGGTCATGGGATAATTTTCCCTCCAGACAAATCCATCGAATTTACGAATATTGTCGTTAAACTTAGTGTGTACTAGTATCAATCAAAATTACCCATTTTAAAGTAATGATTGTGTGATAAATGAAGTCTTACATTTTTATAAGTATTTTTATTTGCTTATGAAACAAGTATCACTTTATAAAATTGGTCACACATCTTTATTATAACATTTACGTAAGGTTACACAGTCCACAACACCAAAACTTTGAGCAATATGAATATCTTCGTATACACAAACTTTCAACGTTCAACAAAAATAATCTCTTAAACACATTATCACTTAAATTCTTCTTTAAGTTAAAAAGTTACACCTCTTCTAATAGAATAACACGTAAATAAAACTCTCTTAATCTATACGTTAAAATTAAAACCAACTGTTCTCCTTTTTCATCTTATCTTTATGCCTCCCCTTCATATCGAGGGTCTGGAAAATTTCAGAGAGCTTATTTAAATTCTGACACTGACACTGCGGCAACTCCTGCAGTTTGCAAGTGTTATCTTCCTCTTTTAAACTGATGTCGAAGGTTTTCTGCCTCTCCCTCAAAGATAGCAGCTTCCCCGTCTCTGGCATCGACGACAACTTCGCCACTTGCATCGCAGCCTTCTTGAATCTCGTCTTAGGCGACACCTTCGGTTCCTCAAGCGTAGCAGGGTCCTCTTCTTTCTTTGGCGTCAGCTTCCGTCTCGGTATCGATGTATCTCGCTTCTTAACCTTCATAGAGTTCAAGTAGATCGGCTCTATCACATCGTACGTGTTCTCTCTCAAAAGCTGCTGCGGCTTTTTGTCCAGGTCCAACGAGTTCTTCCTAACGAACCCATGTATTCTCAACGGCGTCAACGGCTTCAGCATATCGTGAAGCTTCATCGGCGTGTGTTGTAGATCCGTCCTCTCATTTTTGTCCAAGTCAAAAAGGATCACTTTTGGCTTTGTTTTTTCTGTCTTCTGTCCGATCGCAGGCAAAGGGTGGAAAGGGGAGAGGTTAGGTTTGATTGCGATGTCGTTTTCGAGCATCCTCGTTTGCGCCGTTTTGTTTTTCCGCGTGTTGAGTTTCCGCGGCGCGTATATGGTGGTTAAGGCGCGCGTTTTGTGCGGGTCTAGGGGCGCGAGTGCGTCTGGCAGCATGGGGCGAGCGGAGGCGCGGGCGGCCGGCCGCCGACAGGGGCGGGCGACCTTGGGCGGCGTGGCGCGGCCGCGGGCGGCTGGGCAGCGATCGAGCGGGCGCGGGCCGCTGGGCGGGCCCGTCCGCCGGCCTGTGCTGCAGCTACGCACTGTCCCACGCGGCCGTCACGCAGTACGCTCATCAAACTGATAACGATCTAGGTATCGATATTGTGATTTGGTCAACTTTTTATTCAAAATTCGAGAAAATTATTATCGTCCGCTTGATTTGACAACGTTTAAGGTATTTTTTATTCTCTATGAATGAAATGACAGTTTAGCTGTTACGTAAAAGTTTCATAAATAACCAAAAAAGGTCTTAACTTAGGTACTCATAAAATTACTCTTGATAAATAGTTCTTTTGGTAAAGATACCTTTGAGTATTATAGATACTCAAAAAAACAGTTAAAAATCAATTCGTTGTAGGTACTTGTACTGACCCCTACAAACAACGTGTCTTATTATCCTTAGAGTTAATTAGACCAAGTTGCCAACTGCGTTGTTATTTATCCTGTGTCACCTTCCAACAACTACCAAGTAGCACCAATAGTAGCGAAGGGATTAATGGTTGGTTCGTTGTACGTTTTTGCTACAAGAAATTCAGTCGAATAAATACAAATTGGGCTTTATAAATAACTAGCTGTCCCGGCGAACTTCGTACCGATCCTTCATTTTTTTTTTCTGTGAATTTATAGTTATTCTGCTATTCGGGGCGGAGACAAATACAACAAAAAAAAGATCATAAAAATCGGTCCATCCGTTCTTGACTTATAAATGGTGTAACTAACCCGACTTTGTTTTATATATACATATAGATTAACAAAAAGGTTCTATTTCAATATTGAGTTTCTATTTTTTTTTAAACAAAAATGAAGACGTGAAAACCTTTTTTGCATTAAGTAAAATAATTTGAAATAAAAAACTTATGAAAATGTTGACCTTTTTTGAGATCTCCACAATGTATCCATAGACAAAACTATTGTCTTTGTGCAGAAGAGCCCCCTTAAAGTTGATTTATTAATAATAAAGGCCTTAGATTAGTCGTCTAAAAATAATAATAAATATTGGACAACATCACATACCTACATTGCTCTGATCCTATGGTAAGTAGCCAAAGAACTTGTGTTACAAAAATCGGAAACAACAACGATACCACGACACTCAGACCCCAATATAATATACCCCGGTCAGTCAATGTAGAAAAATTATTTTTCTGCATTGACTGACCGGTAATCGAACCCGACATGCTCGCCTCTCGGCTACGGAGGTCGTCAATGTCTCTAGTTATTGCTTACCCATTAATTTGTTGAGTACATGCCCCAAAGAGAATTTTAAACCTCACTTAACTTTAAAGAGCATAGTAAATGAACTTTAAGCGCTAAAGCAAACATTGAAACCGGAGCTATTATGGCGATTGTTGGTGGTCATTACACCACGTATGGTCATTACGTGTACCATCGATCGGGTGACCTTCAGCCAACAATCCAAACGATAACACTGTCTGTTATTAAAGTCGTCGTTGGATGCGTAGTTGCAGGTAATAAAAAATACTCAATTAAAAAAAACATACCTAACACTATCGATATACCATCCAGTTAAAACAGGCATTCGTTATTGATCGATTTTATGTGATACCTACTCTGTGCTCCTACCAAGGCGAATCACACTATTATAAATAGTATTTATTTTGTTTTATTTGGGATAAAAAACAATTGTACAATTCTTAGGCTAAACAATGTTTTGTAAAATAGTTTGCGTAATTGTACAACCAACATCATTATCCACGTTTTATAAATATAATTCAATTTAATTTATAACGTGCGACTCTGCAGCACAACCGCGGAACCCGAATGCTCAGCAGCACGTCTAGACGCGCGGGCTGGCTTATTTTATTAAAATAAAACTTATGTCTGATGGACCGCTAGGCATTCCGCCTCCGCAACCGCACAGCAAAAGAAACAATATTTATGTCATTGCAACAACAAAAAATACAAAACAGTACCTATTCATTTTCCAATTGATGAAGTTAAGTTTATAGACAGAGCAGAAATAACGGAGTTTATATAAGTCTATAGTGCAGAATTGCTAATATTTATATAAGTCTATAGTGCAGAATTGCTAATAGTATTAATTGATATTATAGTTTAAAAAACTACAAAACACATATATACAGAGTTACCTTGCAAAGGGGTGCCAAATCTTCAGGAGTGGCTCAGAATCAGTAACTTAATCGAACTATGCAAATAACAAGTTTTTTTTTAAATTTAATTGTTCCTATCCGATAATTATTATTGTTAAAAATTACTATAATTATTGTTAAAAATCCTATGCGTGGATAATTTAACTCATTCATGAAAAAATTGCACCGTATATGCACTGCTTAAGGTCCTCGTTGGCTCCCCGTACCAATCCTCTGATGAACCGCGCGGCTTTCGTAGTCTCTATTGACTTTATTTTCGGATATTTAAGTTTTTTTTTGTAACATACGATTATTAAAAATAATAACGATTAAAATGATTCGTTCCCTAGATCTTATTTTTTAATTTGCACCCCTTTGCAATGTAACCCTTTATGTAATGGACTCGCCAAAACGAATCGAATGAGCCTAAATACGATTATAGTCATTGAAGAGTTCTTCCCACCACTCTTACCCACCTCCTGACTCCATCATCAGATCAGCACGATAGTGTCATATTATTGTATTGTCATCCGAATGTCAAAAGCTTACAACGTTTTAAATCGAAACGTCAGTTAGAAGTAGGTTAAAAACTACTTACAAGATTTGATTACATAGACAGGAGAGTGCGCGCACGGGAGACTTTTGTCGCTGCGACGTTTTTGTCTCTCATATCAAGTCCTCTGTTATGTATGGAGGTGCGCGCACGTTGCGACGCGACAACTGGGAGACTTTTTTGTTCACTGACCAGGACGGGTGACAAAATTGTGTCTTTGTTTTTTTTTAAATACTGGGTTTTACGGCTTTGAGTTTTAGACCACACAAATAAAAATAATTAAACAACATGTAAATCCAAATACTCGGTGTCTTGTTTTGGTGCTCAAACACAACTTTTTGTAAGACTATCGAAATTTCGAAATAAAAACCAATGTTTTTTAGTTAAATGAAAAACATTGGACAAAATTGTGTCTCTCCGCCAGTGTTGCCAGATTCATAGGTTAAGAAATGTCCTAGTTTTGCTGCTAAATTATCGTGTTATCGCATTCCCAGTTAACAAAATTACTGTATTTGTAACTACCGAATCTAGATTTTACTAGTAAAAGAACAGAATATACGGCTCAAAAGTTTAAATCATGTTACTTGATTACTTTTTAAAATTACAAGTTTTTGTAAACTAAATTACTGCAGTACTTACTGCACAAGCATCGAGCACATACCCTAAAGAGGAGCAAATACGAATCATCTTTCTCCGAAACAAGTAAGTGATTTTTCACTTACATTTGGTATGAAATGACAACTCTTATTAACTATCATAAAAAAAGTACAGATACAGATTAAAAAATGGCAGATATTTTTACGCTAAAAGTCTATCTCTTTCGTAGTGCAAAGAAATTATATTTACTATCCTGCTGTCAGAGTCAAAGTTGTCCAAATAAAGGTAAAATGTATTCAAATACACAGATTGAAATTTCATAAAATTTTCTTTTACTTAACTGAGCAAAATGTCACGGATTTTCGTAGATTTATCGTGCGATACATTATTATTTTTTCTATTGCATTACATTCCAAAATATCGTGAATATAGCTTATTTATCCCACGTCTAGCAGCACTGCTCTCCATGTATTCTACATATGGCTTAAAAGGGCTGGAGCCCAGAGCCGTAAAACACAATTATAAAATTTAAAAAAAAATATTCTACATACAAGTGAATGACGCTTCGAATTTAAAAAAAAAGTTTCGTCTCTGTCTCCTTCGTGCGCGCACCCCTCTTTGGAGACGCGACGCGACAGAGACAAAAATTTTTTTGTCCCAGCGACAAAAGTCTCCCGTGCGCGCACTCTTTTAGTTAAAAGTAAAGCTAATATAAGTATGTGTTGAAAAATCAACCGACTTCAGCTAAAAAGCGGTAAACGGTAAATAATATTTTATTAACATTTATTCATTTTGAAGACGCAGTTTTGTTTTCAAAATTACAACATACCCCGAGAAAAAAATACGCGTCCTCTTTTCAACCGACTTCAAAAAACGAGGAGGTTCTCAATTCGACTGTATGTTTTTTTTTTTTTTTTTTTTTTTGTATATTTGTTACGCGATTACTCCGCCAATTATGAATCGATTTTAATGATTCTTTTTTTGTTTGGTAGATCATACTTCAGAGGTGGTCCCATATAAATTTTATCGAAATTGATTTAGAACTTTTTGAGAAAATCAACAAATATATACCCAGATAGTATTTTGGTTGTGGTTCTTGTTACCTATCTTCGTCAAATATGAGCCGATTTTGATGATTTTTGTTTTATTGAATAGCTTATACTTCAAAGATAATATGCTAAAAGTTTACAAAATAAAAATCACCCCTAAGGGTAGGAAAATAGGGGATGAAATCGGTGTTCAGCAGTTAGATTAGGATTTATCACTAAAAATTGATGAAATAAGTAAATTTTATTAAAAAAAATAAAACCGACTTCAAAACACTAAAATGCTAAAAATAATCCTAACACTTAAGTACCTAATCAGTTACTTTTGGAGTCGGTGCAAACAAAAACATTGAATCTCTCATCGGCTGGCACCGACTCCAAAAGTAACTGATTAGGTACTTAAGTGTTAGGATTATTTTTAGCATTTTAGTGTTTTGAAGTCGGTTTTATTTTTTTTAATAAAATTTACTTATTTTTGAATTAAAAAAATTGATCTTTTCTAAAACCTTGAACACGAACTCATAAAATCAATTAACAAAAAAATGTCTGCAACTTCGCATTTGTAGAAGGTTGTCATTTAGCGCCCTATAAAATCTTGCAATAATGCCAAACCCATATTCGCACACCTAGATAAAGAATAAAGAGTGTCTGTCCAAATAAATGTGTGTCTTTGGAATTAATGTAGATTCGACGCAGATTCCGATAATCGCAATAACTCGATTTTGTATTATTTTGATTTGTTCTACTCTGTATCTAGGTGAGCGAATTATTTTTCCATCGACATACAAGCTTTGATTACTTTTTAACCGACTTTAAAAAAAGGAAATAAAACAATGTATCATAGCCGTGTTTGGACTTATTTGAATCGTCATAAGAAGCAATTTAGCTATACATACTTGCATCACAGATCGCCATTTAGAATGTAAAAAAATACTAAAAAACAGACAAATAAATTTAAAAAAAAAACAACAACCACATTCAAACATTCCACGGCTGGCACCAACTCCAAAAATAACTGTTTGGTATGATTGTTTAAAAGTTATTTTTAGCTTTTTAGTGTTTTTGAAGTCGGTTTTTTTTTTAAATTTTTACCTACGTCTTTAATGATACCTACTTTCCTGTTTCTGTTGGCTAAGTGAAAATTCGGAAAAGTCCCATAAATATTACTTACTACTATTTCCTGCCGCCAATCATAAATTAGTGTTTATACAAAGGTTTATACTATTCCATTAGGTGTAGTCTGTGTTATTTGGATTAAAATAATAAATCTCACTAATGAAAAGGGGCGTGAGTGGATGTTTTTCGCGACAAGTTGCCAAAATTTAAAGCAAATCTTCGCGAATTGCTGAGCGGTGAAGACTGAAATGGTACAGGAGTTTGAAACCAATAATGCTAATATTTTAATAAGCGTGCTACCTTACTGTAACTTCTGTATAAACTCCTAACAAGTACTGTTTGTTATAAATGCCGTGTACGCCTGTAAGAGGTATATATATAAGAAGCTTATGTTATAGTAGTTTTAGTTTTAAATGTTTTTATATATGTACTGTTGGTGTACCTTTCCAATAAAAAAAAAATTTAAAAAAAACTATTCTGTGCTACGGTTCTTATTTTATTATTTTCCTTCATAAATTGAATAAAATTAATAAATTAAAATAAAAACATTTATTTCTTAGAAATTGGTAGCACAAGATCTTAAGATTTCAGCACATTCTGCCACTAGTGGCGTAGAAATATTTACGTTATCTATACGTTATTATATTAATTATCTATACGTTATGGATGCAGGCAAATTACACTATAATTTATCATATTTATTAACAATATACAATAACAGTTGAAAAAATAAAAATTTAAAGAAATGTTTCACATTTATTATTTATCAAAAATAAAATCAAACTAGTCATCATATCAATCGATTAACACAATAACTTGATCTGAGATCGGACAGCTGGTAATTCCACTGGAAAAAGTCGGAATGTTTTCTTCAAGGAAATATATGGGAAAAGCGGCACATTGATGTGAGGACTTAATAATAATAATGTGCAATGAGTAAGTTAATGTCAAGGTAAAAGTTAACTACCGGTTTGCGAAAGGTAGATTGCTTGGCTTAAGTAGTCGATAAAGTTTTTTTTACAGGTGGCTCTATTTTGATGGTTAGTGTTGCGTAGTTACGTGTCAAGGTGTAACCCTATTTTAGAGGCAAAAATAAATAATTATGCAGATAAATAGCGTTTTGGAGTCAGTCCCCACCACAGGCATTTTAGCTTTTTCGAAGTATATTTTTTCTAACCTAGCAAATCCTCATGCATTTTGAAAAAAAAAACAAATGTCAACTTTGGAGGTTTTGGTATTTCTTTTGTGTTCTGGGTATTGACTAATGAGATAATAAATCAAAAACCTTACATTCTCGTATAGATTTAAAAAATCCCCATTTAATGTTTTGACAGAAAATATCTATCTAAGTATTCCCTTACTTTGTAAGTCGCTTTATTACAAATTGGTTATTCAATTAAAAGTTTATTTAAATCAGTTTAGTGGCTACTCGTCCAGTATTCGGTCAATGTAATACTAAAAGTCGTCATTGCTTACATTATTCGCTATCGCTAACTTACTTAGTCTAGAAAATATAGAGTATACCAGGTGTTTTCAAAAAAGGTTAGGCCGCGATCTTGCTTGGGGCACTGATTTGGTATTCTTGGGGTTAATAAACAAGTCTGAACTCTTCACGGACCGGACCCGCTAGTGAGGCGGACTTACGCAGGGCACAGATGAATAATAATGTCTAGGCAGAGCGCCAAAACTGGCCCAGCTAAGCTAGTAAGGTCCTACTTCAAAGTCAAAGGCTGCCTACGATAGGTCCGAAAAAAAGACCCCCAGACTCAATTAACGACAACTACAGTTTTCTGTTGTCGGATGGTGCTGTTAAAGTTAGACCAGTCACATGTTCACTCGTGACTCATGTTTTATGTCTGTTCTAGTCATATAATGCCATAAATAACATGGACTCAGAGCAAGCAGATCAGTTCAGAATCAGTGTAAAAGTACATATTTATTTATATGCATGATGACCTCCGTAGCCGAGAGGCGAGTATACCGAACTTGGTGTTGCTATCTCTGAGGTTCCGGCTTCGATTCCTGGTCGATCAATGTAGAAAAAATACTTTTCTATATTGTCTCAGGTCTAGGTGTTGTGGTACCGTCGTTGTTTCTGATTTCTTTAACACAAGTGCTTAAGCTATTTATCATAGGATCAGAGCAATGTATGTATATAATGTTGTCCAATATTTATTTTGCCAAGGCCCAAAATGGTCTGGTTCCTAAGGGACACGGGAGGTCAGATAGGGAATACTCCAAATGTATTTACTACACCTGCCCCATACAAGTTCATGTTTCCACCCTTTCCAATGTGATTTAGTTAATCAGTAAGCTCAATTATCCTTTTCTACATCCATTAAAACTGAACAACAAAGAAACCCGATATTTTCCCTCACTTACTGTCCATAATGACGATAATTTTAGTTCACATCAGAGCTTGGCTACCACTTAAAGGAAATTTGGGTCAAGCGCATACAACGCCTGTTAATGTCGAGGACAAATCATAGGGTATCCGTTGTGAAGATTTGATAGATTGTGGTCATTTGATACGGCCGTGGGTTTATTGATCCTGTGTTATTTGTTTTCGAAGGCTTGTTTTAATAACATTATAAATTGATGGATGTAGGCAATTAGGTGGACAGACGACCTGGTAAAGGTTGCAGGAAGCCGCTGGATGCGGGCCGCTTTCAACCGGCCAATCTGGAAGTCACTGGGGTAGGCCTATGTTCAGCAGTGGACGTTCTATAGCTGAAATGATGATGATGAGGCAATTAGGCATTAGGCGAGTGTAGTCGCCAAATACAAACTAGCTTGTGATTTCAAAAATTTGCTACTAAAGCCTAAATTGTCAGAAAAATATGCTAAGAATCGTCAAAACCTAAACAACATTTTGAGCATACCATTTATTTTAAGTACAGACAACAGCTCGTCAACCTACCACAAAACGTCAAATTTTCTCAATTGATATTGATCTCTACATGTTGGACATAAAGTTGAAAATCAATTCAATGACCTTTACCTTTTTGGGCAGGTTGACCTGCTGCTGTCTGTACTTAAACTTCAGGAGAAAAAAAAAATTTGAATCATTAAAAAAATGAACAAAAAAGATGCTAATAGGGAATTGCATATATTTTTATTTGGTCTTAAAATAAGTAGTAATAATTAATAAAACTTAAAGAATTTTCCACAGTCACAATCCGGTGTCGATCCGCTCCCGGTAACATTACGGTCACAAACGGTATTTTCGTAAACTTTTAATTTACCTACTACCTAATTTTGAATTCTTTCATGGAAATGGAAATGCGATTTGAATTTTTTGGGTTTACGAGAATACCGTTTGTGATTTTGTTAGTTTTTATTATTTTATTATTACTTTGTCTTTTCGCGCCTGTTGGTGACCTTTTCGACGGCAGATACACATCTTTGCCCTTGAGCTCTACGCAGATGCGATTTGAATTTTTTGGGTTTACGAGAATACCGTTTGTGATCTTAATGTTACTGGGAGCGGATCGACAACGGATTGTGACTGTTGTCAAGTTATGGGAATTTTTGAACATTATTTCCTTTTATCATTTATCTTTAGCTTTAGGTATATCTAAGTAGACACTTTGTCTTTTCGCGCCTGTTGGTGACCTTTTCGACGGCAGATACACATCTTTGCCCTTGAGCTCTACGCAGAAGTGATTCACAAGCTGCGTAATGTTCCGTGAACTTGACTGGCTAATATACCTACCTCCTAGGCACCTGCTCCTTAAGCGAAGTGATTTCAATAGCAAAATATGACTCAGCAGTGAAATAATCGTGCTACATTTTGTAGGCGCGTAAAGGCTTCTCTTCAGTGACACTTCCTTCGATTTTGTGTGCCAAATCTTTTATCCACGATTTACCTCTTATGTTTTAATTTTTATTCTTTTACAGGATTACCTATTAGTATCTCTATAGCTAACCGATCAAAATCATTTCAGCTGTTAGTAACTCAGTACGGACTAGGTAGATAGGTAGTAGATAATATGATATGTATTGTAACTGTGTCCTTGTGGCTATTCATTATCAGTCACCACCGTATTCCGTAGTCATGCATGAATGTCTAGTGTGAGCCTAACATTTAATATCACGTTTTTGTGTGTAACTGTGTGCGAATGACGTCACGAGATTTCTGACGTAAAACTAGTACTAATAAGTATTCTGTGGTAAAACGTCAAATTATCTCAATGCCATAATCAGTGCTCGGCTGACATTGGCCAGAGCAGTCACGGGCGCAAAGCGCCTAAAGCCAAAACAGCTGTGATTTACGTATAAAGTTAATCTTGAATCAAATGTACCTGTAAATGTGATAGTTGAATTAATAGTATGTAGTGAAACATATGTGTTCGTGTTTATGATACAATAATAAGGTAAGTAAAAACATTTAGACTTATTATGAGTGCAGCGTTTTTAATAATTACTGTCCCTTCCTTTCATTATTGATTTCTTAGAATGACACGCGCGCGAACTCGACACGCATGGCATTTCCCGCGCTTTTTTAAAAACTTTTTGGAAAAAACTTCTATTGAGAATTGAGATTGAGAGATCGTTTAGCAAGAAGTTTGTAAACTCTGATAAGTTTCTCTATGACGTTAGAAGATTTATCTTCTCATTGATGTTTGTTTACAAAATTTGAAGTTGAAGTTAACACCTAACACAATTTTCCCAAAAAATGAAATTATAATAAAAATTCAGAAAATAACGCCTAGGCCTTAACTAACTCACTAATGAAGTAGTGTTGTTGTGCCAGTGTGTGAAAATGAAGAAGATCGGCGCTCCGTACGTATTTATTTTGCGCATTAATAATGCAAAATTTAAGTTTCTCTCTCTGTATCTTGATCCCTCTGTACGTTGATACATCTCTAAGAAGATGATCAGGTTACAAAGATACGTAAATATTTAATTTATTTAGGTACAGTCAACCTACTAAAAAGTTAAAGGTCGTGGTTGACGATCTGTTGTCTGTACACGATCTCACGCCAATAACAACAACTTTTTCTAAGGAAACAACTTCGAAATCTCAAAAAAAAAACCTCTACAAATTAATATCAGCTAGTCGGCGGCTTAGAGCGAATCGCCATCTCTGAGGTGCCGGGTTCGATTTTCGATCGGGTCAATGTAGAAAAAGAACTTTTCTGTTTTTTTTTTTTTTTTTATGTTGTCTCAGGTAAGTCTTTACCACAACTCGTGGTACCGTCGATGTTTCTGATTTCTATAAAACAAGTGCTTTAGCTATTTACCTTAAGATCAGAGCAATGAAATGTTATGTTGCATAATATTTGTAATAGTTTTTCCCGTAAGTATAACGAGTACCTACCTACTTGAATCAGTTAATGCAGATTCCCATGCCAAGTTTTCCGTCGCCGTTTATTATTTTTTAAAGTTCAAAGTCTATTTATAAACAGAAATACTTACAAGGCGAACTAAATGCCTGTACCTTTTCGAAAGCAAAGTGTAACTTATTTTGCGGAATTCCAACCTACGACTTCTAGTTTCGTAGTTCGTGTCGCGCACTATTTACTCAATTCGCTTTACGCACTCTAAACTGCCTTGAAATACTTATATAAAACAGTTTAAAATTTTCACAAAATAGTTTAAAATTTCTTCTAAGACTTTTTCTTTCCAAAATCTTTTTACCTCTGGTTGAATAGTTCTCTATCCTCACTTTGAATCAGTCGTACTACGAAGAGAGCTGATTTCAACCCCAAGGACGATACGGACAAAGATACGGAAGATTACATCACGTAGTTATTATCAATGTATCATTGTGGTGATAAAATGCCATAAAAGTGATAATATCGCGTCGTGTCGTGTCTGCATTTTTAAAAGATATCTCTGATAGTACTTTTCAAAATCACTTTTCACCCATGAACTAGCTCTTGTTAATTATCAAAGCAGCCTTGACTTCGACCATTCGTACGTCTTCGTACGTCCGAAGGCCAGGAGCCAGAACTGAATAGTCTTAAAATACGAAAAATACTAAAGATGCGCCTGACTACAAAATTGCAAGTCCGAGTCATGGTACAAACAAAACACAAGAATGTTAAATCTTTATTTTAATACCGTCCTGTCTACTCTTCAGACGACGGCCAAAGCCGAGGTCCGAGCTTACAGTGGCGCCCTTGAGGCCCGAGTCCCATTCACTCCCAGATCAGGCCTGCAGAAAGGAGCCCAACAGCGGTTCGGCCAGTTTCGGCATTCCCGGTCTCGTACTCCCGTGGTCGCCACCACTAGTGGGTTGATCGGGTACTCGACGCTGGCCTGATCACGCCCGCTAGTATGGAGTTCGAGCCGAGACGTACGAGCCTCAAGGCTTCGCTGGGCGAAGCCTTACACTCAACTGGGTCCCGCAACCGCTAGTGGGGGGTGCCCGTCAGGTACCCTTGTTTGGTACAATAACGTTTAGTCGAAAATAGCTCCTAATAATTTTAGTTATAGTAAAGTCATTCCGCATAATTATTCATTTGACCGAATATTTAATTGGTAGAATTTTATTTAGCATACGAGTATTTATTTCTTTGAAATAAAGTCTTCTTTCTCACCGATTTTTCAAATGCACTAATTTTATTTAACCTAATATTTAACTAGACTAATAATGATTTAGTCGAAAGATCGTATCGAATATTCAGTTCAGTAAGACTCACACTGTTTAATAAGTCTAAATTGGGTAGGTTAGGTTAGAACAGTGACCACACACAGCGTGAAGGCGAGCGAACGAAGCGAGCGTAGTGAGCCTGCCGCGGCAGCTGCCGCCGAGCACTTAAAAACTAATAAGGATACCATCTAAGGATTACCAATTAAAAAATACATGAACATCAATTGAACATTATACTTTTTGATCAATAGCGCAAATGTTATTATCGCAAATAAATATTCGATGAACTGAAAATTATGTTAATCAATATTATACAAAGTGATTATTTTCTTAAACGTTGTTTGTATTAGTTTACATTACATCAACAGTTGTTATACCAAACAAGGGCAAAACGGCCGTCAGCATAGTCCGTCCAAAAAATTAAAATTACAATTATGTCGATTGTTGTGTTGTTTTGTTACATTCCTATATACTTAAAACTTTTCCATCATTTCTCTGATGTTGTGAGTTTTTTTTCAAGGTTAAAGCTAATTAGGCGTGACAAAATGTATAATTAAGCGTGTACAGTGTCAACAACACAATAAAGTGAGATTAGTTTAGACATTAAACTAAAGTATCGTGCATATTAGCGCAATCTTTTATAAAATGTCTTGTGTAAATTGAGTATTCACGACTTAGTTAACGGGGCGACTTGTCATGGTGATGTGCGTATTTTAGTTAAAAGATATAAACGCACACATGGGTACAACAAGCCAAGTTTCAATATATTTCAATACTTTTTAATTAAATACTGATATTTTAGGTACATATACCTACCTACAACAAACGTTCCCTTTACTGAGTGTTCAGATTTGATACAAATAATATCTTAACTTAAACAGCCTGTTACAAAAAATCTTAAAATCTCTTTCACAGGCTAGCTTATGACTATGGACTTTATAATTGGCGGCCTAGCCGGTGCTGGAGCTACCATCATAACGAATCCAATGGACGTGGTGAAGACCCGCATGCAGCTGCAAGGGGAGCTGCGCGCGCGCGGCGACGCCCCGGCGCGGTATAAGGGCATCTTCCACGCGCTGTACATCATTGCGAAGAATGACGGCCTGTTCGCGCTACAAAAGGGTCTCGCCCCAGCCATGCTGCTAGGGCTGACCATGAATTCTGTTAGGTGAGTCGACCAATATCCAAAATACTTTATCATAATTTCAGCCGTCCGACGTCCACTGCTGAACACAGGCCTAGAGGATTCCCAAATACTTACTAGAAGGTAAAGAACTTTTGGTTTCCCCGCGCTATACGTCATTGCGAAGAATGACGGCCTGTTCGCGCTACAAAAGGGTCTCGCCCCAGCGGCCCCAGTTATTCTGCTAGGGCTAACCATGAATTCTGTTAGGTGAGTGGACCAGTATCCCAGTCACTAGACGGTTACAAACTGTATGACAGCACTTCAACTAAATGCGTTTCCTACATGTTGCTTATCTCTAAGCACCTTTCACTCTCTCGTAAATATACGACGAGAGCGACAGTTGTAATTCTAATCACATTTTATGTCTGCGCGGCCTGGGCACCCTACGATATTAATATTACTGTATTTTGAAAGGTCTTTATTTAAAATGATCCTATATCCTACTCATTGTTATATGTAGGTAGGTATATATGATTTCTATACATAGGTATAATAAATAATAATAATCATCATCATTTCAGCCATTAGACGTCCACTGTTAAACATAGGCCTCACCTAGTAATTGATACTGACCATAGATTTTAAGTTTATTGCTCTAACACATATTGATGTAAAGTTGTCCGAAATAAACGTTTTTATTTATTTATTATATTCATATCTTTCCTCTTGGCCAGATTAGGAGGGTACCACACCGCACAATCCCGCGGATGGACCAAAAACAAGGACGGTGACACGGTCTTGCTGAAGGCGATGCTCTGCTCGGCCATGAGCGGTATGATGAGCGGGGTCACGGGCAACCCGGCGTTTCTGCTCAAGACGCGAATTCAAGCGTCGGCCCATCCTAGCATAGCAGTCGGCAGGCAGCATAAATATAAAGGTCAGAACATACTTTAGTTTGACGACCTCCGTAGCCGAGAGGCGAGCATACCGGACTTTGTGTCGCTATCTCTGTGGGTTCGATTCCCGGTCGGTCGATGTAGAAAAATAACTTTTCTTATTGTCTCAGGGTATGGGTGTTGTGTTATCGTCGTTGTTTCAGATTTATGTAACGCAAGTGCTTAAGTTACTTATCATAGGATCAGAACAATTTAAATGTTTTGACTGTGTTAATTGATTTATTGTCACCATCAACAATCTCCTTGCAGGGCTGTTTCATGCCTGCCGTGTCATTTACACAACGGAAGGGCTGAAGGGCTTCTTCGCCGGAGTCAACGCAACGTGCCTCAGGCTGGCGATCGGCAGCGCCGCCCAACTGCCTACATTCACCTTGTATGTACAACTACCTTAGTTTATTGGATAACGCTTGCTTTAACAGCGACAGGAACAAATTCGACAGATCTCCCTCGGTAGCGAAGTCGGAAGAGCAGTTACCCAGATTGCAAAGAGACGTGCGAAAGATTCCCATATAAGCCAGTTTTCAACCGACTTCAAAAAAGGAGGAGGTTCTCAATTCGACTGTATGTTTTTTTTTTTTTTTTTTTTTGTATATTTGTTACGCGATTACTCCGCCAATTATGAATCGATTTTAATGATTCTTTTTTTGTTTGGTAGATCATACTTCAGAGGTGGTCCCATATAAATTTTATCGAAATTGATTTAGAACTTTTTGAGAAAATCAACAAATATATACCCAGATAATATTTTGGTTGTGGTTCTTGTTACCTATCTTCGACAAATATGAGCCGATTTTGATGATTTTCGTTTTATTGAATAGCTTATACTTCAAAGATGCTATGATAAAAGTTTGAAAAATAAAAATCACCCCTAAGGGTAAGAAAATAGGGGATGAAATCGGTGTTCAGCAGTTAGATAAGGATTTATCACTAAAAATAGATGAAATAAGTAAATTTTATTTAAAAAAATAAAACCGACTACAAAACACTGAAATCTTAAAAATAATCCGAACACTTAAGTACCTAATCAGTTACTTTTGGAGTCGGTGCAAACAAAAACATTGAATCTCTCATCGGCTGGCACCGACTCCAAAAGTATCTGATTAGGTACTTAAGTGTTCGGATTATTTTTAGCATTTCAGTGTTTTGAAGTCGGTTTTATTTTTTTTAATAAAATTTACTTATTAGTGTATTATTTCATACCCTAGTTAATATCTACAGAGGACATGCGAGTCCAAGTAAAAACGGCACAGTATTAGTGCCACCATTTCCAGAGGTACCATTTACCATACAAATACTTACAAGTGCGAAGCCTCTAGACTTGAAGCACAACGATTACATTCAGTGCAAAAGAGTCAATATTATTATTGGCAGGAAACTATAAAGTGTACTTCCCTAAATTGGCAAGAACCTACCTACAATGCTCCACAAGAGACTCTACTCTTAAAGAGCCTAATTGCTATAGATCATTCATCTCTTAGCGCGGACTTTAGTTAGGCTAACTGTAACATTTCTACTTCAGAGCAAAAGAGACACTGAAGACTCATGAGTGTTGCTCAGACTCGCCGTTGAAGCTTGCGTTCTTCGCGAGCGCGGCCAGTGGCGTTGCCATAGCTCTAGCCATGTGCCCCTTCGATGTCGTCACTGTCCGTATGACCAATCAGGGTAAACCACTGAATTTGCACTGTGACGGAACGTCTGTTTGAATTGGAATCGATAGCGCTGCTGCTTTACATAAACGATAAATTTTGTTATCCTGGTTAGGACAGACAGAATACCTTCTGAACTGGAAATACTAGAACCTTTTACCTTGATCTTTGGGACGTCTTAAATACTTCAATGACTCAAACTTTAAAGTTGAGGGTTAGCTAAAAACTAAATCTTTTCTTGCATGGGTATTCCTGTAAAATATGGACGTTGCAACTATGATCGTATCCATTCAGC
The DNA here is from genome assembly GCA_963576865.1 of Anania hortulata. Taxonomy (NCBI): domain Eukaryota; kingdom Metazoa; phylum Arthropoda; class Insecta; order Lepidoptera; family Crambidae; genus Anania; species Anania hortulata. The sequence goes on from OY756391.1 coordinate 3,750,181, forward strand.
CAGACACTGTACCTTCTGAATTTCGACAACTACTGACTTTAAGTTCACATAAAATGTTTTTAAAAAAATACTAGAGCCTAGAATCTAGTTTTTTCCGGTGGTTCGACAGCCACCAACCAGACGGTCCGTCATAATAAACCATCTTACACTTTCCAGAGCAAAAGAGTACCTGAGTGCCCGCGGGCACTTCGAGCAATCGCCGCTGATTCTCGCGTTCGTTTCGAGCCTCGGCAGCGGCGTGCTCTGCGTCTTGATAGAGACGCCGTTGGACGTAGTAAACACGCGACTCTACAACCAGGGTAACGAGTTCTACTGGGGTGCATGCGTGCTTTAGGCGGGAAGTTTTGTGAAATGTTTGCGGTTTTATGGATTTTTACTGAGACTTGAAGTGTGACAGGTCTAGGCCTAACAGTGGACTTCTAATGATGATAAAGATCATAACAATTAAGATTAATTATTTAATAGGCAATAGTACTGATATGCACAGAGTTTTTGTAGCCCAGAAGAAGTGTGTACGAGCCTTATGTTGTAAGGGTCCGTTTGAGACATGTAAACCCTTATTTATTAAATTAGGCATACCTACTGTTTACGGCATGTATATCCTGGAAGTATTTAAGTTTGTAAAACAACACCCAAAGTTGTTTAAGACTGCTGCTCAGTTGTATCCAAGGAACAAAAGGTCATCTGATAGACACGTATTAGACTTTTGCCCAAAATTATCACTTTGTCAAAAGAGCCGTTACTGTATGTGCGTAAAGGTGTATAACAAAATTCCCCATAAATTTAAAATTGGTCCTACAGAATTGATGATCCATAAATTAAGGGAATGGCTGACAACTTCCTGCTTCTACAGTGTCCAGGAGTTTCTTAGCACACATTTTGTATGTTAATGTATGTTAGCAGAATAGAGAACTGAAATGTAATAATAAACTTATAACATCTATTTTGTAAACCTATTCTTTGCAAATAAATACTTTGAATACTTTGAATAATAAAAAAATTCAATAAATAATTAAAGCATTTGACAGCAGACAGTACATAAATCATTGAAATGCTTGAAGCATTAGGGTATAGTGGATGCTGGTAGTCAAACTGCACCGCGAATCCAACTACATGAAACACGTGCACTTTTAATCACGTGCAATTTTTGGTCCTACTTGCTATGCTCAAGCCGAACTTAACACTGCTTATTTCAACTGTCCATAGTACACCAATTGTCTGATACAAATAAATGAACTTTCAAAATAATTTGGTTTTATCTTTGAACCAATTAAGTTAGAGATACATGTATACCCTGCGCTCGCGGCCACACAGTCCGCTCGATTCACACTTTAACTGCTGGAGCGGCTACGTATTTCTAAGGACATTGTATAAGATTCTTGGGATTTCGTGTGTAAATTGGAATTTCTTATGTTCCAAAAATACATGTCCAGAGTCCCTGTAAGATATCTAAAGGGTTAAGTGTATTGTGGTTTATTCAACAAGCGCTAATCGAAGTGCTCACTTGGAGAAATTTAATGATGATTGATGGCTGGTCGAGTAGCTATGTCGTCTTCTAACTTGTAAGAGAACAGAGAACAACAGGACAATATGCGATGAAATTCAGGCGAAAATGTATTTGCGTAACTAAACATTTGCGGGAATGATATCTTATATTGCGTCAAGTGTACCATATCCATGTGTACAGGATTAGAAATGCCAAAAGCAGCGTTTTTAGTCTCATGTTATTGTTGCATTCCAAATTAGTTACTATTCGTTAATGTAAAAATTCATAAAACACACGCTCAATTAAACTTAGCTACGCAAAACAAGCCCTAACTTTCATGCTTAAGCTAATTTTGTTAATGTTTCTATTGCGCTTTTCAATGGTTTTGTTCATTGTTTTTCAGTTTGAATACTTACTTGGAACTGTTCTGCAAATATTCTGTTCGCTTGACTTATTTATACTCTTTTTATTGGTACTCCTTTCCTTTGGGTATTTTGATTGAAGCACGGCCGCATATTTTCACATAACTTAACATGCTATTATTTCTTGGTTTACTAAAATTATTTGTAATGTCATCCACGTAAGTGTTTCATTGCGGTCGGGCTATTGATCAGTTTTGTCATTTTACCTTAATGTTCATCTCATTCGCACCTTAGTTTTGCACTAACACCATTTCACTGAGCTCCCGGCGCTTGTACCATACGTAAGTAAACATTGAAATTAAGTCAATTCGCATGATCATTTTGTCGTTTCTATTTATTACAAGCCTCACATGATCAGAAAAACCCCAACCTAATAAAAAAATATTAATAGAAGTCTAGTTCTGAGGCAGCTGCTCGGTGAGGGGGAGGGGGGAGACAATAAAGCAGACACCTGATTGGCCACATGAACGTCACGTAATCATGCCATCATACCCCTCCTTCGCGCCGCACTTACCTCGGACACAGAATAAATAATACTCGGACCCCGAAAACGGTAGGACTAGGCCATGGAGCAATAGGTACCCTATAGATAGAGTAGAAATGCCATATGATTTGTTCGACATTTCCGCCATTTTTTTGTCTGTCTGTACTGTTTTAGTATGGGCGAGAGTTGACAGGACTTGTCATCTCATACTAAATGTAAGTAAAAAATCACTAACTAGTTTCGGAGAAAGGGTTCGTATTGCTGCTCTATAGGGTATGTGCTCGGTGGAATAGGCAATATACTTGGAATTTTCTCCATATTTCTGATCAGAGCCTTTAAACAATTGGCTTTGCACCGCTCGAAAAGAGAATAATATTGACATAAACGTCTGTCACGCTAGAATAGTTACGTGATCTTTCAATAGCTGTCAATGCCATACATAGACATTCTAGTCCACTAGCGTTGTGAAGCCACATTGTCTAAAGTTTAAGGCTTTATTTATTTTTATCATTGTACGTGTATTAAATAAAATTTTGTGAATTTCAGCGTCCGCGGCGAGTGGTCAACGACTTTACACAGGAGTATTAGATTGCCTCACCAAAATATACAAGACCGAAGGTCTCCACGGCATGTACAAAGGACTGGGCCCCCTCTACCTGAGAATAGCACCGCATACAACACTATCCCTTGTTATATGGGATACCTTAAACAATTTATTACTTGGTTATAAAAATAGTCAAAAATACGAATGTGTTTTTTTTACCCCAAAATTAGACAAGCCCCCCCGATTTAGAACACTTCGACAGTTAATTGACAACCGATAAATCGGAGGGATTCGTCCTATAGTAGGGATATTTAAGGCCTAAATATCCCTACTATAGGACGAATCCCCATTAGGAAACCCCCCCCCCGTACCTCAAAACTAAACCTTTGTAGAATCCTAGACCAGGCTCCCGATTCAGACCCGTTCGGTAACGGTAACAAGTTGTCGACCGGCACCACGTGACACTATATGATTTGACATTTGTGTCACGTGATTTATCGGTTGTCAATTAACCGTCGAAGGGCTCTGAATCGGGGCCTTGTCCGTCAGCCTTTCTATCATGAGCACGTCTGCACGACCCTTTGTCGTGGGCGCGGGTAACATTCTACCCGGACTGATACTCACCAGCCCCTGATTGGGAACCGTTCGATTCGTTCGACGAACATGCCGTTTTAGGTTAACGATTATTTAACTTATGGGTCGATTATAACTTTTATTCAACGAATAGAGGCCGATTTATTAATAGTCAAATAACTTTTATTTGAAGAATAAGTTTAACATTTGACAGTTTTCGAGTAGAGATTGTGTCAAAACATCAATTTTACTGAATAAAGTTATGTATTAACGACCCTTAAGGGCCGATTTTCAAATGCTAGATAACTTTTATCCGAAGAATAAAATTGACGTTTTGTCACAATTTCTATACAAAAACTGACAAAATGACAATCTTATTCTATTGATAAATCAGGCCTTAATGAATAGTTTTGACACATTCTCTATACGAAAACTGTCAATGTGTCCCTAATCTTCAAAGTTATCTGGCTATTGAAAAATCGGCCCTAAAATAAATTATTCTGCGAATAGGCTATTTTAATAATAGGTCATCAATAAAAAAAAAAGCCTATTTTTTAAAATTGGTTTTCAAGTATTAGTTTGGTGAGATCTGTATCACTGCCCGTTTAAAGGACAACGACACAGGAATAAAAACTAATTAATATAATATTTAGCTTTTTACACAATAATCAAGGAAGACAATACAAAATGTTGACATCAACCATACAAAGACTGATGGGCATTAGGAGGCGTAAAGTGTATCTCCCAATCGACCTCCATAGAGCTACAGTCAGAACTTATGTCGTCATCGTCACAGGAGCAGCTCGAAGATTCCACTGGCTCCTTCCTTTCGTAGTCGCTGCAAGTGCAGTCAGGGTTGTTAGGGTCATACGGCAACAATCCCACAGCTTGCTTATAAGCTCTTAGGCAAGTCTTCTCGCAAACCTCAGGGTGATAAGGATCGTCCCATACATTTCCAACTGCCTTTTTTATCAGCCTTCTCTTCTTCCTCTCCAGCTTCGAGACCTTATCCTTATTATTTGCTTTTGCTATCTTATACACCAACGGTGTATACTGCTCATAGTTGCCATCACTGTTCTCCTGCGAGACCTGCATCTCCACCCGATACTCGCCATTGACTTTGCAGATGATCAACGTCGGCTTGTTTTCAGCGCGTTTCTTTGTTTTTTTTAATGGTTTGCGATGCGCCACCGTATACCTTTGCAGCTTTGCCATGTTAAGTTTCCGTAGCAACCGTCTGGATATGGCACCAGGTCTCCATCCTCTAGCCACCTCCTGTAATCATCATAACTTTTTAGTAATAAAAGTATTCAATCATTAAATAAATTTATGAAAATAAAATTAAAAAATCTCCTTACTTTATTCATCAAATGAAAATTTAATTATTTCTGCAAATTAGTAATAAGTATAGGTAAGTAATTATAAAAAAAAGATTTATAGTCACAAATTTTTTATATTGTTACACTTACAGAAATCAAAACGTTACATAATTTAACTTAGCGCGTTACCAAAATATGTCACTTGCACTTAAGATCCTATCTCTTAAACGATACACCACAATTCGTACTACACCAAAAAATAATAAAATTATGGACACAGTACAGCCCAGTTGAACAATTTAGCTACCAATTGGCTTGGGTGGCTATGCTCTTGTTTTTGGTGCTAAGCGCGTTAAGCCTCTCGCGTTGCTGCTGCTTCATGATTTCGCTGTTGATAAACGAGTGGAAACATGGCAGATGAAACGAACTCAAACTTATACCCTGCCGATTCAAATCTGCTAATCTCTCCTTCGGCCTCAGATTTCTATAATTCTTCAACCTAAAATAAGTCTTATTCCCGCGAGCATCCACTGCCACTATCCCCTTTTCAGAAGGCACGGGATGCCTACATTTTGTCATTTCCTCAAAATAATTCGAAGAATCAAACGCTGCGGTTCTATTCCCTCGAGGTTTTTTACTTTTCTTAGATTCGGGCCGTCTTGGAATCTCGGGAGGTTGAGGAATCGTGACGTCTTCCCCACGGGCTAACATTTCCTTAAGTCTAGTTAGCAGTTGCTTTCTATCGAACCCGTGACCCATTATACCCATCTTGCCCAGCTCTCTAGGAGACACATCGCCGAAACAGCTCCAAGTGGTTACTGAAGGTTTTATCTCAGGTTTATTCTTATTATCTCCGTTTTTATCGCCCTTTTTGCCGCGGGTACGTTGCTTCTTCTGAGGCGGGGATCCTCTCGGTTTTGGATAGAATCTCCATTTTCCTTGGCTGTCGACATAACCGTCGATTCCGACAACTAACCATTTCGCGTTAGCAGCTTGAAACTTTCCTTCCTCAGCATCAACCTGTTCACCGTTCGGCCCTAGGAAAGACATGGGAGCCCACCGATTGTCTGGAGCTACGTAACCGTCAACGTTAATTTCTAACCAGTGATGGTCAGGGCTCCAGAATCCGCCTAAATCGCTACACTGCTGCTTCCCATCAGGGCCTTTAAAGAATCTTGGCACAGCATTTCCAAATCTATCTGTCAATTTGACTCTATAATCTAGGTAATTGTATTGAGATCCATTTTCTACTTTAAATATCTTTTTACCCTTATACGTAGGATCGAATAACGCATTTGGTGGCGTAAATTCAACTATCCATTCGTCGGAGTCAGTATCGGAGCCTAGCGAAGCAGAATCTTCTGAACATGAACACGAAACGTCTAAATTCGTTCTATCAGGACCAGGTTCTGCAGGATAGCACGTGCATTCAGGATCTTCGGTATCTGGTAATATACCGAGTGCTTGTTGATAAGTTTTGAGACAAATCTCCTGGCACATGTCTTTAAAAGCGCTTTGAATGAAATCGCGCTGATTTCTTTCCAGACGTCTTTGGACACGTTCCTTTTTCTTGCGTCGTTCGGTATTCTCCTCTTCGCTTCTGCCAATAGTGTACGTGACTACAGGTTTGTCTTCGTAAGGATGCTGGTTAAGAGCTCTCTGCTTTGAGTATGCTTTCATCGTCTCCATCGTAACCGTGTACTCGCCGTCCTTCTTATGAACAATCAAAAGTGGCCTCTTAAGCGGTCGTTTCTTTCCTGTATCTTTCTTGCGTTTCTTAGTTAAGACTTCGTTCGGATTTTTAGCAATTCTGAGTAGGCGTACTACGTATTTATTAGTAGCACCAGGTTTCCAATTAGGTCGAAACTAAAAATAAAAAAAATATATAAACAAAATTGTCTAAACGTCTCCGCATATTTTCAAGGTGGGATTTACAGATGAGAAATATCCTACCTTCATTCCAGGAACGTCTTCAGCCGTCCACAACCAACCCATGTGTTTAGGCACGTTACCTAACGTACCTGAACAAGGCATTGCGCACTGACTATGCCCAATTTGAGGTGCTGAAAATAAAGATAATGAAATGTTTTGCACATCATCCCAATATCTAGAAGGAAATTTAAGAATCTTAGACAACATAAAAAAATACGTACGTATACCTTGATAACCATAGTTGAATTTGAATCTGTCATCCTTCTTTTTCTTTTTTCCTTTTTTACCATCTTTTTCGGATTCACCGCTTCTGTCAATCATAGATTTCCTTCTACTCTTCCTGCTTTCAGCGCTACACGATTTACCCCTTTTTTCTAGTTTATGGAAGATTGGACATGGGAACGGCATATCAATTGCTGGCTTCCGAGACAATTCATCTCCAGATATCTCGTAGCCACCACAAATTTTGCAGTAAGTTGTTTTTTTCGTAAATCCGAATCTACATTCACAGGTACAGTAGCAGGGATCTTTACCAACTTGCATTTTTGCTGTCATACCCCCGACAACTTGTTCTACCTTTTCAGTAATATTACAACAGTCTCCTTTGAGACCTGATAAGTCTATTAAGATTCTATCATCAGGTGGGGGTGGAGGTTCTCTATGTTTCTTCCCATCGCATTCAACGTGGTCACACTTCGTTACTTTAATAAGATCTGCTGCACCTTGTGGCACGTCTATCGAACAATGACTAAGGGAACGTGAACCACTGGTTGTTTTTCTACCCGGACATTCACTGGCACAGAGCCTGAATTTAAATTTCTCCTTCTTTTCCTCAGACTCCTCCAAGCTACTTGATGATTTAGATGAAGTATCTTTCTGAACAGTAAAATATCCTACACAGTATACTTGATTTCCGAAAGGACCTTTGCCATCGCCGAAAATGTAATTTAACGTATTCAAATGATTTTCATATTCCAACGATGAATATGATTTGGATTTGATTAATGCTACTTGTTTGTTAACTTCTAAATCAGTGTCGCTTTTTACTAAATCAATAATTTTTTCATTTATTTTCTGCTCTGATCTTTCTTTTTCAATCTTTTGCGGTTCGGTCGGTTCGTTTTTAATCACAGACGGTTCCGGCTCAGCGGTCTCGGTTGATCTATTTAAATTTGTTCTAGTCTTCTTCAGTGGTATCGTGCTCGATTGGATTGGTTTTGTTGTCGCTTTTGAATTTTTATTCTTTTCTTTAGTTAATCGTTTAAATTTTTTCTTGCCTCCAGAGTAAATAGTTCTAATTTTGCCAGTGTCATTGGTTGCATCAATTGCAACATCATGTTTTGCTACTTTTTTTTCTTTAATTGTACTTAAAATTGTCGTAGGTTTGGAATTGAATCCGGTGTACATAAAGGTTTGCGGGTCCTCTTCAGACAGTGATCTAAACTGTGTGGTGACTTTGTCCTTAAGACAGCTTAATTTAATACTTATTTTGATAGTAGCCATGCGTTTTGAATATAACTCGTCAAACACATTATAAATTCCATCAACTGTTACTGGAGGAACATCCCTATGTCTGATCAGGTCATTCAAGTAAGCAATGAAAGCTGTACTCCAAGGAATGTTGGTGGAACCCATCACACGTTGACGGTCAACTTTGTTCCAAAGCGTTAATTGTAAAGGATATGCCTTCATGTTTGCTTTAAGTGAATCTACATTGTTAGCGATTAATATGGACTGGCCAATTCTAATTTTTGGTTCTACGGCAGATACATTTGCCTTCAATATTTTGGCCTTACTGTCTCGTACCTTCGATTTGCGTTTTGATTTTTTTCGAGTGCGCTTCGGGATTGCCACCTCCAATTCATGGGGATCTTTCAAATTGAGTGTGAATAAATCAGCGAATTGGCTCGTTATATTAAATTCTTGACAATGAACAAGGCTCTTGATTTCCTCCACCACTATTTCGAACAAAAACATGGAATCCGAAAGAGACATTTTAATTCGATTACGCTTACGTTACAATGTGAAGTCGTTTAATTATTTTTTTATTTAAATTACATTATTAGCACCTCAATTTATAAAATTTGTAGAAAATAATAAAAATAAACTTGCAATTTAACGGTTTACCAAAAATTTTGACATTGTCAGTCAATTAATTACATCTTTAAAACGTAGTTCTCCATGGCCATGATCTTTATGCATGGCCAATGTTTTTATGAAAAAGATTAACCTTTGAGTAGAAATATTGAACCTTTGGATTTACATTACGTGTTTAGATTTTTCGCGAAGAGATAAAATACTATAGTTCTTATGTCTAAAAGTGCGTCCACTGCATTGTTTACGGAGCATGCACAGAATCTGCGGTGTACAGCGGCTGGATTTGTTGCTTTGTATTGAATTCAATAGACCTGCACTGTACTGAATCGACAATTGCGCGCCGGACGTCCGTCATCCCGGCCGCCAAAGTTTCAAGCACAGAGTACTTCATAATATAGAAAAGTTTCGAGTAGTTCGGCGCTATTGCTAGAAACGGGCGGGCCGATGTATAAGTGATGAAACATGCTTGATCTTCGTAGTAAAGTTATCATAACCTCGAGCCGAGGTTTAGCGGTAGAGCCGAATTACTCGAAACTTCGGCGACTGGGACTGGGAGTGCGCCCCGCGGCGTTTGGAGACACGTCTGTAGTAAAATATCTTAAAATACTCAAAGTAAAAGATATATCGCTTTTTCTGCGCCGCCATTTTGTTCTTGGTGACGTCCCGGCGACGGCTGCGGTTGATTGAAAAAAAACTTAAGTAATATTGAAACGTCACATGCCTTACTGAATAATGTCGCAACAATAGTATGTATGAGTATGAGTATGAGAATGGACTCCCTTTTCCGCACTTAGACTCAAATTCGGTCCTTTGTGCGTAGGGGTATGATGGTTACGATTATAACCAGCCTAGCTCCGCCCAGAAGCACAGAAGTTTCCTGGGTTTTTCACAGGCTTCGCGGAGCGACCTTGGGTTGTCAAGGATTTCATTACGTTGTGACGCAACCGCCTCACATTCCAGGACTACGTGGTTGGCAGTTTCGTCTGTAGTGAGACATGCCCTACAGAGAGGGCTGTCTGTGTTACCTATAGTGTAGAGGTGTTTGTTTAGGAGACAGTGACCGGTCACTGTGCCCACGATTATTCGCAGGTTTTGTCTTTCAAGGCTGAGTATACGTCGAGTCAATCTGGGCGTGACATCTGGAAGAGTTAGTTTTGATTGCCTGCATGCAGTACTCAGTGCCCAACGTTTGTTTTGTTGTGATAGTGTGCGGTTTCTGATCCAGGTGCGCAGTTGGGAGTATGGTAGAGGGAGAATTGGGAGTGGCCCTTCAGTGACCATGTCCGAACCTCTCCTCGCCAACTCATCTGCGGCGTCGTTGCCTAAGGATTTACTATGACCTTTTATCCACTGCAGTGTTACCTTGTTGGCTGTAGCAATCTTTTGCAGGGATAGGTAGCATTCGTAAACGAGTTTTGAGTTGCTGGTGTAGCTGTCAAGGGCTTTTAGCACTGCCATGCTGTCAGAGAGTATCCGAATGTTAAGGTCGGTAATTTTTTGTCTGGCTATGGCGTTGGCAGCTTCGTTGATAGCTACACATTCGCATTGAAAGATGGAGCTTTGTGGGCCTAGTGTCATGCTTATGTTAATGTTGAGATCTAAAGAGTGTAATCCTGCGCCTGTGCCCTTCTCAGTTTTCGAGCCGTCAGTGTAAACACGGACTTCCGCGATGCCTGAGTGGTCCTTCTCAGTCTCAAATGGTTGTATCTTGTATAGTTTTTGTGTTAAGTATTTGCTAGGAGTCCTGTCGGTTGGTGCCATCATTAGCGGCTGGTCCGTTATTGCTTGGCTCAGGATAGATGTATGGTGGCTCCTGCAATTGCCCCATAGGCCTAGGTTTTGCAACCTGATTGCACTCATTGCCGCTTCCTGCTGAATTAGAAGGTCGAGTGGGCGCAGATCAAGCAGTATCTCCTGTGATTGTAGAGCAAGCCAGTCTTTGAAATCGTTGTAATTTGGTTTTTGTTGTTGTTAGTGTTGTTCTTGTCCACCATACGAGAGCTCCGTAGGTTAGTGTTGGTCTGATTACCGTTGTGTAGAGCCATCTAATGATTTTCAGGGAGAGGCCCCATGTTTTACCTAACATTTTCTTGCACTGAAAGAATGCTGTGCAAGTTCTTTCTAGTTTATGGTCCAGGTGTTTATTCCATAAAAGTTTGCTGTCAAGTATTACACCTAGATACTTAACTTCCGTTGTGAGTGAGATGTCAGTATCAAACAACCTAGGCAGCGTTAGGTTGCTGATATTTCGTTTGTGTGTTTAAACATTATTAGTTCCGTTTTTGCTGGGTTGACCGAGAGACCGTGGTTGCTGCACCAGGACTCTATTGTTTTGAAAGCAGTTCTCATGAGGTCACAGGGTGATTTTCCCAGCACCAAATCGTAAACGGCATGGCTGAAACTGCTAGTGCAGGATGGCACTTTTAACTTGTAATATTTTTTTTTAGATGAAAAATGTTGTCTCCTACAGCAGCCTACAAATATTTTTCCATTATGATTGTCGCTAATAAGGAAAAAAAATATATAAACACCTAAGTTTTTCATACCGGTGAAGCGGCACAATTTGTTTTTCAGTATACTTTTAATCATATAATAAAAACAGTTGATTTTTTAGGGATTTCCTTTTTTTTATTTAAATCCTAAAATGTGGCAGTACTTTATTGCGGAAACTTCATTACAAAATCTGTTGTATTTAATGAATGGTAAGTACAAATTCACGTGTCCAAATTAGATTTTTCACCGCGGTGAATTTTCGTTGTACGCGAATATCTAGGCATCCAACAACACTAGCTTCTCGCTACTGCGCAGTAAACTTGCGCACCAGGGACGCCTAAGCGCTTGATGTGAGAAGACGCGTGTTGCTTGTCTGGTGTTCCCACCAAAAACGTAAGTAGTGGGTTCCGGTGACTTGGGACCGCTTTTTTTTTCATTCACGTGAGTGGATAAAAGTTGTGATCCAATGATCCGATATGTTTATTAAATATATGTACTTTTACTTAATGTCGCCCGATCAAGTAGGTAGTATCAATTTATTTCTATCATAAATACTGTGCTTGTAGTGTTAACTTCTATTGGCTGTTTTTCATGACGGTGATCTCATTCCGGTGAATTCGGTGACCTAAATTGACACCGAAATGAGAAAAAATATCATTTCGGTGATTTTTTTTCATTTCGGTGAGAAGTTGTTCATTTCGATGATTTTTATCTTCATCTCGGTGTTTTTTTTTTTCATTCCGGTGACAAATTATTTCACTTCGGTGAAAAACAGACCATAATTTCTTTTGTTACATTTTAGTTGCACAAGGAATATATTTGTTTTGGGGACTAAAATGTAGCTACTAGTTAAAAGAATAATCTCAGTTGTTGCTCACGTGGGCAATAGGCTATTTGACTAAATTATGATAATTAGTCCACTTTAAACGTAATTCAAAAATATTGAACACGTGCTTTTTTAGGTTCCGTACCAAAATAGTACAAAAGGAACCCTTATACTTTCGCCATGTCCGTCTGTCAGTCCACGGCCTAGGACAGATACTGTTTGTACTAGGAAGCTGTAATTTTACACGAGTATAAACATTAAACACGCCGACAGAATGGTACAATAATATCTTGAAAACAAAAATTCTAGGGTATCTCCCCTACACGTAAAGAAGGGATGAATTATTTATTTTTAGTCTACACCATCGTTTGGGGTATCGTTGGATGGGTCTTTCAAATAAATTGCGAGGTTGTGAAGACCATTTTTCGATTCAGTGATCGGTTTCCGAAATATTAACCTTTGTTGTTTAAATTCCGAAATATTTTTGCTAGAGTCGTGTCACCATCCAAAAGATAGATTTTTGTGCTATCTGATTTATTAATGACTAATACACAATAAGATTTTGTGAAGACGAATAACAAGAGATTACGTTTGTTTTATTTTACATTATACAGTGTGTAACGAAAAGGTGAAATAAAACTTTAAGGGGTTATTCTACGGCTAAATTACATCAACTTTTTCTATGGGACCATAGAAAATACCCATGTTGATTTTCAGACTTTGTCAGCCCCCTTCCCCTTTTTAGGAGTTGACTTTTCAAAAAATCTGAAACATGTTTACTCATTTATCGTAAGGAGAACTCACTCCTGTGATGTTTTGAATAAAAGAGTCTGACTAATCTTGTTTCCCCATACAAACTTTGGGCCCCTATTTCACCCCTTTAGAGGGTGAATTTTAAAAAACCCTTTCTTAGTGCACCTCTAGACCTTATAAGAAACCTACATGCCAAATTTGGAATTTCTAACACCAGCGGTTTGGGCTGTCCGTTGATATGTCAGTCAGTTAGTCAGTTTCTTCTTTTATATATATAGATGTTTGATGCGGCTCGCGTAACCAGACGTTTTTATGTATGCAGCTGCATTTTGTATGCGAGTCCGCAACTCTGTTATTGAGGATACTGGTCTCGCGTAGACAAGGTCTTTCAGACATCCGCAATAAAAAAAAATCAAGGGATTTAGATCCGGCGATCTGGGTGGCCATAAAATAGGGCCGAGCCGGCCTATCCACCTCTGTGGGTAGTGTTGATTCAAATAATTTCTTACTACTATTGCGTAGTGAGCTGGGCACCCATCATTTTTAAGCCACATTCTCCGCCTCACTTCTAAACTGATATCTCCATGCATGCATGCCGGGTAAATCATTTTGTAAAAAATTAAGGTAAATTTCACTATTCAGTGTAGCTGGATGTTCATATAGCCCGATCACCTGTCCGCCAATAATCCCAGTCCAAAAGTTAACTTTAAATTGAACTTGGGACCGATCTTCCCTCATCAAATGTGGGTTTTCTACTTGCTAGCTATGTAGATTGTGGATGTTGAGATATCCATCTTTCCGGCATGAGGAATCATCCGTTCACAACATTTTATTGAAAAATTGCAGGTCTTCCCTTATTTTATTTAACATGATTCTGCAGAATGCAATCCTGCGCGGATAGTCAGCAGGCTGTAGAGTTTGGACCCTTTGAACATGGAAAGGGTGCAACCTGTATATTTTTAACCGACTTCAAAAAAGGAGGAGGTTCTCAATTCGTCAGTATCTTTGTTTTTTTTTAATTTATTTTTTTATGTATGTTCAGCGATCATTCGTTACCAGGTTAACCGATTTCGATACTTCTTTTTTTGTTCGAAAGGGAATACTGTCGGAATGGTCCCATATAAATTTGATCAAGTTCTGATGATGGGATCTATAAGAAAATCATCAAACTTTGCATGAACTCCATCCGTGCCAACTGATTTTTGTACCTATGTTGCCCAATATCTTCGGCATTTATGAACCGATTTTGATGATTCTTTCTTTATCGAATAGCTTATACTTTAAAGATGGTATATTAAAAATTTTTTGGAAAATTTTCACCTCTAAGGTGGGTAAATAAGGGATGAAATCGGTGTTCAGCCGTTAACTTATGTTTGCACTGAAAAGATTCGTATTGTTGAGGATTATCACTGTATGTATCACTAAAAATAGATAAAATAAGTAAATTTTATAAAAAAAAAGTAAACCGACTTCAAAAAACTGAAAAGATAAAAATAATATCAACACATAAGTACCTAATCAGTTACTTTTGGAGTCGGTGCAAACGAAAACATTCAAACTCTCATCGGATAGCACCGACTCCAAAAGTAACTGATTAGGTACTTATGTGTTGATATTGTTTTTATCTTTTCAGTTTTTATGGTTGATTATTACAATATATTTGTTATTTTTGTTGTTTTATTCTCACATGTTCCTAAATGAATTTAAGTTTAAATAAGTTAATATCCATGTATGGTACATTTTAATTAATACTTTCAATACCATTATAGTATAGTCAGAAAAGGATAACCTGTACTGTGTGATAGCACTCTTCAAAACGTAGGTAAGTAATTATGGAACTAGGATAGCAGCATTTTAGGTGCATTGCGTGGTAACAGTTTAGTTTTTTTCGGTGACTGCATAAGTAATTTCATTGCGGTGACTCGCGTTTTTCATTTCGGTGATGAGAAGTTTCATTTCGGTGAACTATTCTTTAATTTCGGTGACACCAAAATTTTAAAGTACTATATCTCCTAAGTATATGAACTCAATTTGATGTCGAGTAAAGATTAATCATAACAATATCATAAATAACAATACTACATGGTTTTATTTCAAAAAAAGTTATAAATAAAAAAGTTCACCGTAATGACAAAAAAAATGGACTTGTTGAAATTGACCCCACACAGTGTGCTGTCCGAACATCCTGTGGCTAAAATAGCCAAGTCATCCGCGTAACCCACGGTGTGTAGGCCGCGCCCGTTGAGCCTGCGGATGAGTTCGTCTACCACGATGTTCCATAAAAGGGGTGATAGGACGCCGCCTTGAGGACAGCCTCTGGCAACGATACCTCTGATCATGGTGTTGACGGTAAACCGGATTGCTCTCTGTGTTAGCATGTTGTTGATAGTTTCAGCGAGTGTGGGATTAACTCCGAAGTTCACCAGCGCCTGATTTATGCTGATGAAGTTGGTTTTATCGAAGGCACCTTCAATGTCAATGAAGTAGCAATAATAGTAAAACAAATGTCTGATTTTACAATTAATTTATTTAATAAACCTTAATATGAGACAGAGAGAGATACAGAACATATACCAAACAACCCTTAAAATATTTTTTGTCTATGAAAAAGTAGAATTGTTACTTTTTATAAAAGATTGTGCAGCAACCATCGTAACTGTGTTATATCTGTTCGCGTCCATTGAGGTCGGGAAAACTTTCTTGCTAGGCGTGTTTGAAGCCCTGTTTGTTTTTATAGGAGGCCTCAATTCGTAGAGGTCGTCATACATCTGGAGGTCTTTCATTATCTCACGGTATTTGGCAATCTTCTTCGGATCCATATATCGAGGGCGCTCTGTATTACTTCTCATCTTGGGTATTTTATTATCGTAGTTCATGGCAACATTCATCACTGTTGTCTTACCTTTAGAGAATGCAGTTTTAGTAGGTGACTTTTTTGTATCTACTGCTGGAGTCTTTTTATCAGCACTTTGTCCTTTCAAGGCAGCTGCAGCTTTACCCTTGGCTTCAGGCTTGTCTTGAGGTGCATTCTGCTTTGGAGACTTTCCTGTTTTAGTCGACGCTGTAACCGTGGATTTAGTACTTTTAGCACCTCTTCTCTTGGAGTAGTATGCCCATTTTCCGTCTTTGTCTATATACCCATCAATGCCAATCTTTAATAATTGACCAGAGGCGTCTGTGAAAGACCCGTCTTCTGCAGAATAGTACATTCCATCCGGTCCTACGAAGTTCATAGGTACCCAACGGTTATCAGGGCCGATGTAACCGTCCTTATTAATCTCCTGCCAAATGTGATCTTGACCCCAAAAGCCACCCAAATCACTGCACTCCTGTTTCCCATCAGGACCTTTAAAGTATCGCGGTACTTGGTTTCCGCTTTTGTCTAACAGTTTAACTTTGTAGTCCATGTAATTGTATTGCGATTCATTTTCTGTTAGATTGGGTGGATGTTTTGCTTTCTGATCCCATCTTGCCGCAGGCGGAGTGAACTCAATGGTCCACTCATCATCGTCAGTGTCTTCACTGGATATGGTACCAACTTCAGAGCATGAACAAGAATCTATTGGAGGAGAAATAACTGGTTTAGCATCAGTATGACACGGACACTCAGGGTCGTTCGGGTTTGGGAGTGGAAGTAAACCTATGGCTTGATTGTAGGCTTTTAGACAAATCTCTTGACATTTGTCTCTAAATGTGGACTGCAGTAATCGGCTCTTCCTCCTGGTTTCTCTGCGTTCTCGTCTTTCCCTTTGTTTTTGTATCTTAATTTTCTCCTCGGCTGATTTTCCTATGGTGTAAATGATTGGAGGCTTCTCATCATACGGATATTGGAATACCAATCTTTCGTTTGAATACTTCTTAAAGACTTCCATCTGTACAGTGTACTCGCCTCCTTGTTTCTTAACTATTAACGTTGGTTTCATTTCTATTTTCTTTTTCCTGTTCATCATTGCTCTTTTTTTCTTCGCTAACATGTCTGTACCTTCCCTCAGTGCTCTGTATCTTCTTACAAGGATTTTGTTAGCTGCTCCTGGCTTCCATTTAGGGCGAGGCTGTAAAATATAAATTCAATATTATGTAAGTATATGATTGTGTATAAAGGCGTCTTTGAAATCAATCGACATAGCTTCTTCAGTTCAAAGGCGCCTCAAAAAAATTATGGCTAACCAGTCAAGCACGTAAAATTTTACGAAATGAAAAAAAAGAGCAATTATTGTATTTATTTTATTTAACGAATAACATGTTAATTGTCTTTTAAATTATTAAAAGAATTTAGATGATATTTATTCGTCATGTAGATTTCTTGCGTAAACATTTCCTTTTCATTTTAATTCCTTTGTTTCTATCCTTCAGTAGTATCTGAAAGTAAATATCAATAATGATTAAAATAACAATACTGTGTACGTAATAGGGGTGATTCTAGTGCCTAAATACAGCAACTTTTTCTATAGGACCATAATCTAAATCTCGAGAAATAATTTCGCACTGATGTCAACTAGCCGGTGGTTTTTTTTCGATTTCGAAGTTGTTCCGATAGTTCCAAAACTTCCAAAGTTGTTGTAAGTAAAATCACCCCACAGAAGGAAGTTAACTAATAAATATATAAATTAGGAACTTAATAAACAAAGCCAAGTCAAAATTTCTCAAATAAAAGAAACCAAACAGAAAGAAAAATAAATAAACTCACCATTAAAAAAAATATTATCTACAATGGATTTTTAAAAAATCGTGAAATTAAATAAACAAAATTCCAAACGTATGACCTCAGCCCAGCAAAACGAGACAGTGTTGTTGTCTCGCGGTCTCATTCGACCGCTCGCGTTTACACTAGAAGGGTTAAATTAATTATAAAATAAACAAAAAAATCGATAAACCTTCTGTGCAAGGTTATGGTCAATAAACATCAAATTGTTTAACAATGTTTAGTATTCCATGTTTAAAATGAAAAACCATCCAAGTGCGTGTTGGGCCCCACGGTAAGTTAGGGTTCCGTAGTTGATCGTCACCATATGCAGTTTTACTACCTGTTTTACATATTAAAACAACCTTATTTAAGTAATTTTCTTCTATAAGTACATTTTATAAGTTTAGAGTAGAGGACAATTTTTAGGTAGGGTAGGGAATATGACCAAAATTTTTTTTTTTTTAACATTCTATGTTACCAGTTGGCGTGAACAATCTGTAAACCCATAGCTAAATAACAACTTTTTTATCTAAGATTCTCTGAGATAAACCGTGAACAGACAGACGAGTCGGATAGACGGATATGGCAAAACTATAAGGGTTTCATGTTGACTACGGAACTCCAAAAAATGATAAAATTGACACCTTCATGCCGGGGATGTCTTCGGCGGTCCAGTTCCATCCCATGTTCTTGGGGACGGGTGGGTAGGGGTATTTTGTCTCTGGTTTCTTCTCTACTAGCGGTGGTGCTGAAAAAATATGATAGCTTACATTTACTAATGCCAATGATGTAGACAACGGCAGGTCAACCTAAAAAGTTAAAGGTCATTGAACCGATTTTCAACTTTAAGTCAGAGACGTACGAGTATATATCAATATCAATTGAGAAAATTTATCGTTTTGTGGAAGGTTACGTACGTGCTGTTGTTTGTACTCGCTGACTGGTTTTTTTATCATTACTAGAGTGTCAAATTGTATCGACGTTTGGGTAAAAAATCTACCTATAGTCCGTTTTTATTTGCTTGCCGAATAATGTAAACAATGCCTGACATTCCTATAAAACGAAATTATGAATTTAACAATAAGATAGACAACAAATCCAACTATTAGTAGGTACCCAATAATTCAAATGATTCAACATAAAATCCTTTTTATTCTAACAGTTTGTTAGTTTTATACAGTGAATTTTTTGGAAAAATACATGCCAAGATTGTTTTATAAATACAATATTTGAGAAGCAAAGAAAAGTACCTACGAACTTACCATGTCACGATGTCATGTGAATAATGTGCGGGGTCAACCAGAGTCCTAAACTACGGTCATACTTAAGAGAATTGTGAAGTGCAGTACCGATACTCGGCGCAATTATTATTGCCTACATTTCGTTTTTGAAATATTGTTTCGCGCGATAATAATTGTACTCCATACCTTTACGAAATGAGACAATTTTGGATTTAATATTAATCTAGGTCTGTATATGATTATTTTTAGTAATTCAGTTTAGTTTAATTTAAAAAATAAAAATGGTCGCGGTGTAAAATGAGCTTCTAAGTCAAAAATATTGATATTTATATGCTAATAACATAAATCGTAAGCAATATTTCTCTGAAATAAAAACGTACGAACCTAGTTTTTAATAATATCTATAACAATTTCAAAAAATATAAAATCAGACTATGTTTACTAAGGGGTAACCGTTATCGCTTTTGTTTGAAAATTTACCCCTTCAGAATCCTCTTAGTGTTAAAAATAAAAATACAATACGCACGCTCCTCGACAGCATTGGCAGTAAACTTCCCAACTTTTTTTTTCTCTTGTTTTGCTTTCTTATCCTCTCCCCCCTCCTTCTTTTCCTTCTTAGGTTCTTTCTTATCTGCAAAACTTCGTGTTGACCTTGAGGTCGTCAGCCGCGCCTTATCCTGCTGCGGATGGCCCAACTTGGATGCGGTTCTTGAACTTTTACTACTCGTATTGTCTCTCTCGATTTTTTTTTCTTCCTCATCTTCCGGCCACGGATTTGGAGTTTTTATATATTTCTTATCATACAACTTATGATACACGGGGCACGGGTGAGGCTTGGCGTACTCGGGCTCGTCCTTCATGTCGTCGCCCAAACACTCGTAGCCGCCGCAAACGGCGCAGTACGTGGTTTTCCTTGAAAATTTAAAAGTACATACACAGTCGCAGTAGCAAGGATCTTCTTCTGGAGTTTTCTTTTTCTTACTCGTCACCCCGTCGACTATGAAATCTTTTACTCTTTCTGCAATGTCGCATGATTTGACGCAACAAGGATTGTGTATATTTTCAAAATGTATCACTATATCGCTGTCAGCTGGACTTGGAGGAACATCTTTTTTTGATGTGCATACAGGCCCTATACATTCGTCATCTGATCCTGTTTTACTTTTTTCCTTATCCAAAAACGTTGGTGGGCAAGTTGATTTAGAGCATGATGTTTTTTCGGAAACTTTCAAACTTGGGCAGTCAGTACCACAGTATTTAAATTTCGGATCTGAGGATTGGGATGATGGACCGGTTGTTTCTTTGTCAAAATCATGTTCAACGGTAAAGTAATATACATTGTAGACTTTTTGGTCCTTGCAAAATGAACATCCTTCTCCTTCACAACGACCTGATTCATCACTCGATCCCGCGTCTTCGCAATCTTTACTACAAATAGAGGTGCAGGATTGTTTCTTAGTAAGAGCTTCTTGCATTGTTTTCAAGCAAGCGCATTGAGTAGAAAGTCCCTCTAGAGTGCTCATTTTA
Source organism: Anania hortulata (assembly GCA_963576865.1). Lineage (NCBI taxonomy): Eukaryota > Metazoa > Arthropoda > Insecta > Lepidoptera > Crambidae > Anania > Anania hortulata. The sequence continues at coordinate 3,770,562 of OY756391.1, forward strand.
CTGAAGGGTCCTTCGTGTTTCAGGAATTGTTGAATCTTTTCTGCTATAGTGCAAGCTTTACTACCGCAAGGACCAATAACATCACTAATTTTGAACTGTTGATTGTCTTCATCAACTATGTTTTCTATGTATGCTCTCATATCTCTAGCTATTCTACAATCCGGTCTACCACAAGGTCCTCTAATGTTTGCTATATCGAAGGTAACGGGACGATTGTTTTCAGGCCTCTTTCCTGCATTTATACACACCGGGCAGGGTTCACTTTGCGTCTCTTTCTTGAATCTTTGAGCTAATTCACCGTCCGGCCATCTCGTTTCTTTGCAATAGCAAAGTTTATCGATGTCTGTGGCTTTTATTCTTGGAGTTATGGTTGGACGTGGTGTAAGCATTCTCATATTATCATTACATGACACTATTATCTTTCTTACGTAGTCTACAATATGATCAATATCAGGACATGTTTCTGGAGACTTGTAGATAGACTCGGGTGGTTTATCAGCGTTGCCCATACAGCAGTAGTCTCCATCATTGAAGAATGTGAGGTTCGCTCCTGGGGCATTCTTATAATCGGCGTAAATGATTTTATTTGCCTTAGGTTTATCTTTAATAAAGTTGTTTTCAATCTTATTAGAGTTCTCTTCGAAAATTTCGTCAGTAGTTTTCAAAGTGCACATGTAGGATGTGGTTTTGGAGTTTATGCCCGTGTATAAAACTTTCTTAACTGCAGGGTCTTCCGATAGAGTTCTAAAAGAAGTGGTGACTCTATCTGTTAGATACGTCAGTTTGACCTGTATGCTAATTTTTGCCATCAGCTTAGCAGTCCCTTCTTCAAATATGTTGTATTCTTCGTTAAGTGTAACTGGGAGAGGTTCCTGGCAGTCGCAAATTTTTTCCAAGTATTCTAAAAACTTTTGGTCCCAAGGAATGCTGTTGGACCCGATATAAACTAAGTTGTCTTCTTTACTCCACAAAGACATCTCCAAAGCAAACTTCTTCATATTTTGTATTAAAAATTCTGGACTGCTGGTGAATAATACAGATTGACCAGACTGAATCACTGGTTCAGGTGGGGGTAGCTCTATTTTTCCTTTTTTCCCCTTTGGTTTTTTTGGTGCTGCCTTCTTCTTCTTCCCGGGTGGGTCTGGCGGCAATGGTGGAGGGTCAGGGATAACTATGTGCATTTGTTTAGGATCTTTTAGCTCTAACGAAAAAATATCTGCAAATTCACTTCTGATGACTAGCTGACGGCTCTCTACCAAACTTTTCACATTTTCGATCACCACCTCGAAAAGAAACATAGCGTTTGTTACAGCCATTTTATATTTTTTTCTCTTTTAAAAGGTATAGAGAACTCGTTAACGTTTTACATTTTATTATTTAGATCTGTTTTAAGATACTTGCAAAATTTTGAATCGTGTAAACAACAAGATTTTTATTCTAATCAATCATGGTGACGTTGTCGTCAATTTTTTTATTTTTAAAAATGACTACCTATGCATTTTAATTATAAGTACTCCATATTCGTTTAAACCTCTTTCTTTGACGACTGTCTTTCTCACAGAACAGGGATAACACGCTGCGCAGTCTTTCTGGTCTCTCCAATACACAAAGCAAAGGTTGTGGGTTCGGATCCCGCAAGAGGGGCAAATGTTTGTGCGATAAAGACGAACATTGTACTGTACCTAAAACACAGAATATATCTTATAGGGTGTCCCAAAATATAGTGTCAAGCCGAAGTCCAGAGGTAGAGCATCACTAGGGCTATCCGATTCACCCCCATGTATGTTCCGCGATTTTTGATAGTTTTCGAGTTATGACTGCGTTTGCCAGTTTGTCATTGCAGTGAACCCGCTCCTGCCATCACCACCGCCGCCACGCTACACAAAATTCCCCCCCAGAACGCTACCCGCCCGGTACTACCGGCCGAGTACCGTCTCAGTACAGTCGGTCCTGCTCACAGATACGGTCTATTCTTCTTCAGCCTTCATCCCACATAGCATGACCACCTAAACACGATTTGAAAAAGCGATTTATCTTAACGACAGTCACCAACTGCAAAAATATGATAAACAGGGTATCCCAAGAAGGGTGTACCAGCGGGCGTCAGGTGATAGAGGACACTAATACCTATTAATTGGACCCCCATGTATGTTTAGCGAAAATGAACCATTCTCGAGATATTTAGTTTAGAAAGGATTTTGACGCGATTCCGAATTGATCCAGAAAAACACGTGTGACGACTAAACGGATAATAAAAACCAATAAAACCAATTTATTTCTGTAAATAGGCCTAAATTAAGCTCTTTTACACGTCCCAATATATTTTTTTACCCTACCACTGCTTCGGGACAATATTGTGGGCTAGTGCCGAGAAGAAGCAGCGCAAGAAACTCGGTCACTATTGTCAGCCTCTTTTTAAAAATAGTGTGTTTACATTACAAGATAAAATGAACCTGTGCGAGCACGGCAGTATTTAATTCCATACATTTTTATCATTTAAATAGTCATTTACAGTGTAATAACCTTTTTTCATTAAAATCATCTTGACATGCGATTTAAATTCATACATAGGCAGTTCAGCAATGGACTGTTGTAATTTGTTAAAATAGCGAATACATTTTCCCATAAACGAATTACCCACTTTATGCAGTCTGAAATTTGGAACGGCAAGTTTATCTTTATTCCGGGTATTAATATTATGCATGTCACTCTTTTTAGGAAATAGATGCAGGTTTTTGCGAATATACATGATATTTTCATAAATGAATTGAGAAGCCACTGTTAGTATATTAATTTCCTTGAACAGTTCCTTCAACGAGTCTCGGGGTCTGAGGTCGTAAATTGCCCGTACAGCTCTCTTTAGAATCTTTAGAATCTAAAAATAGATTCAATATCTGCTGCTGAGCCCCATAATAATATTCCATATGACATTATACTGTGAAAATAGCTAAAGTACACCAATCTTGCCGTTCCAACATCAGTCAATTGTCTTATCTTTCTCACGGCATAAGCAGCTGAACTAAGTCTTCCCGATAGAGTCTCAATATGAGCACCCCATTGCAAACGGGAATCTAAAGTGATTCCTAAAAAGGTAGTGGAACTAGATGTATCTAGCAGTTCATCTTTTACAGTTATATGTGTTGGGACCAGTTTTACGTTCGGCATGGTGAATTTAATACATTTTGTTTTATTTGCATTAAGCATAAGATTATTGGTAGTGAACCAGTGCAATACTTGCGAGAGAGCAGTATTTACATCGTCAAATAAATCTTTACCTCTCTTGATTTTAAAAATCAATGAAGTATCATCCGCAAATAACACTGTCTCGCAGAGGTCCTTTGTAAAAGACGGAAGGTCGTTAATGTAAATTAGAAACAGTAGGGGTCCTAATATGGATCCCTGCGGCACACCCATAGTAAGAGGCGACCCAGAAGACTCAGTTCCATTTATACATACTTTTTGTGTTCTGCCTGTGAGATAAGAGTTTACTAAATCTAAGGCATCATTTGAAACACCATAGTGCCTAAGTTTTTTTAGTAAAGTTTGGTGGTCCACACAATCAAAAGCTTTAGAAAGATCACAAAAAACTCCCAAAGCATCCTGCCTACTCTCCCAAGCATCAAACACGTGTTTTAAGAGTGCAACTCCAGCATCAGTAGTATTTCTACCTTTCGTGAAGCCATATTGATTATCATGTAAAAGTTTATTCAGGGCAAAGTGAGATAACAGTTGACTAAAAATTACTTTTTCAAAGACTTTACTAAGTACTGGTAATATTGAAATTGGTCGAAAATTAGAGGGATTATTTTTCTCGCCTGACTTGAATAAAGGAATAATTTTACTAAATTTCATCAAAGTGGGAAACTGTCTGTCATCAATACATTTGTTAAAAATATTTGCAAGATAAGGGGCTATCGTATTTATAATTGTATTGATAATGTTGACAGAAATACCCCATAAGTCCTCAGTTTTTTTCATGTTTAATTCTTTAAATATTTTTATTACTATATCAGGGTTTATATGTCTAAAATCAAATGAAGTTTTACATTCGTCAACACCCGACTTGAGTAGGGACTCGGCTAGTTCAGCAGAAGAAGCTAGTTCCTTAGTTGTAGAGGGAGCTATGTTTGAAAAGAATTCCTCAAAAGTATTTGCGACATCCGCATTTGAACTTACCAGTTTATCCCCAATTTTAAGAGAGTAAGCATTATCATTTGGTTTATGTCTACATGTTTCTTTATTTATGATTTTCCATGTGGCCCTTGCTTTATTATCAGAATTCAAAATAACATTACGAAGATGGTTTGATTTTGCAGTGGCACATACTTTTTTAAATATTTTAGAGTAATTCCTCACATGTTCTATGACCTGTGGGTTTTGTGAGTTTGCTTTTAGACTATACAAGTCATATAATGTCTTTCTACTTTTGTAAATTCCTGGGGTAGCCCATTCATTGAACTTACACTTAAGTCTATTTGCTTTTATCTTTTTTTGTGTAAAAATTTGATCAAATTCATTTTTGATTACGCCAAAAAGATCCTCATATAACAGATCGACGTTATGGTTATTGCTAGGTTTTAACGAGTCTATACCATCACAAATTTTCTCCTTAAATCGGTCTATTCTATTTAAGGTTATTGGCCTGCATACAGCATCTACAATTTCTCGGGCATGATGGTGCTCAAAAGACGCCTTTTGTCCACTATGGTCAGATCTTAAATAATTTATAATTGATTTGTCTATTACTTCGCTATTGCAAAAAATATTATCCAAACAAGTAGCTGATGTGGGAGTCACTCTTGTAGGTTTATTAAACAGGTTAATTAAATTAAATGATTTAAAAAGATTCAGAAAACGAATTGAATTTTGTGAATTTACTAATATATCTATGTTAAAATTTCCACATACGACAATTTTCTTATTAGAATTGCATACTTTTTTTAAGGCCTCTTCCATAGTGGATTCAAAAAGCTGGAAATTTGCAGAGGGAGGGCTGTAAACGCTTATTATAATATACTGCTCTAGCTCATAGTATAGTCCAATAATGTACCTTTCTGAGTAAAATATCATTTAAACGTTAGCATAAAACATTTTGTAGAAAAATAAACATACATCTAGTATTTTGTTAATTTTGATAATTTATCTGTAACTTAGTCTCGCTGTAGCTACAAATAATGTGCATAATTTTTTTCTGTTATGTATCTTAAAAACTTCCTTACTTAAATGACTAACAGCATCACTTCATATCAAAATGTCGAGTGAAATGGATGAAGGCAAAAGTTTCCTAGATTTGTTTTTCAAATAAAATCGAGGCATATTAAAACAGTGAAAATAAGTTTTTCATCCCACCATCTCGGAAAGAGTATTTTTAATCTTCAATATCTGAGTGGAAAAGCCGTTTTTATTCTCTAGAGAATAAAGTAAATTGAAACATCGTGTGCACTAAGTTTGTGAATTAAAAAAAACATTAAACCTATTTACTGCTACCTCTATGGTGCCGAATATATCATACAACTTTTTTTTTAATTTGTTAAAAACTCAGACTCGGAACCTTCTTGGTGTTCTTTTTTCAATTTGCTTTGTACGCGGTTCTTTACGCGGCATTTTTTCACGTCATTGTTAAACCTTATATTAAAAACAAGAAACTTGAAAACAAGTGAAAAAACTAAAATGAGTGATTCTAGCGACGAGGAAGATTGTTTGACGCCAACAGAATTGACTGAAACTGTTAATAATGCGCAAATGACCTTTCTCCCTCAACAATCACGCGAGAAGTATTTAAAACAGTACGATATGTTCAACACGTGGCGACTAGCAAAAGGAGCCAAAACTTTCTCAGAAAAAGTTTTGCTGGCATATTTTATAGAATTATCCGAGAACAAGAAAGCAAGCACTCTATGGAGTACGTATTCGATGCTAAAAGCAACAATAAAGATGAAAAAAGACATACATATCGATACCTCTCCTAAATTAGTGGCATTTTTAAAAAGAGCCTCATCTGGTCATCAACCAAAAAAATCTAAGGTTTTCACAGTATCTGATATTGAAAAGTTTCTTAACGAAGCACCCGATTCCGTATATTTGGCGGCAAAAGTAAGTCAGTTGCACATTCAGTATCTACTTAAGTATATTAATCTCAATTAAATAGTATACTTAGTAGATGTTGATAGGCATAATCGTTCATATCAATTTTATTCATTTATCTACTACAATACTCTTTACGTTACAGGTTGTTCTTATTATTGGAATAAACGGAGCATGTCGAACTAATGAACTAACACAACTTAATGTCAAAAACATTGAGAAACATTCAGATGACTTACTATTAATTAATTTACCTAATACAAAGACAAAAAGAGACCGCAACTTCATCATTCGCAAGGAATACGTAACGATTGTTGAGAAATATCAAGCCTTACGCCCGCCTAACACTCCAATCAATCTATTTTTTCTACAGTATCGCAATGGAAAGTGTGTTAGACAGCCTATGGGTACTAAAATAAAATTGGCAGTATCCTACGAGAAATAGCAACATTTCTTGAACTTCCAGAACCCCAGGTGTACACGGGTCATTGTTTCCGACGAACTTCAGCCACACTTTTGGCTGATTCCGGAGCTGATCTCCTGTCCCTTAAACGCCACGGAGGCTGAAAGTCCAATGCAGTTGTAGAGGGATACATAGAGGATTCCATTCAAAATAAGTCTAAAATATGTGAAGGCATCGTAGGAGCCATTACACTGAAAGAGCCTCAATCGGATCCTTGGACTGGCCCTTCTACATCAAAAATAAGCCGTTATGAAACACCTAACCATCTCCCTCTCTCTCCAACATTCACGCCAAGGGAATCCGATGAATCGGTACAACTATTAAGTATGACAGATAGTTTACCGAAAAACAATACACAAGTGACTAACACCAATATTACAGTACCAAACAAAAATATTACACTCAATTTAAATAACTGTAGCAACGTTACTTTAATTTTTTTTTAATTATACCTTAGTATTGTTATAATTTAAAGATTATTCTGTAATACTTACCTGTCATAATGTAGTAATTAATACCTAAACTGAAATAAAAGTGTACCTATCTTGTGATTGTAAACGTTTTTTTTTTGCATTTAGTCATTTCCTCGCTGAGGTGGAATGAAAAGTTACGTGTTGCACTCGAGTGCAAAGATTTTTCACTTCGTGCTCTTTTGATTCCCTCGCTAACGCTCAGGATTCTAATTTTGAATCACTCGCTGCGCTCGTGATTCAATTTTAGAATCCTTCGCTTGCTCGGTCATCAAAATTGAACACGCGGTTAAAAAGCAACTTTGCACTCTTGTATAACAAATAACTATAATAAGACTTTCACATACACTTTATCGGTAACTATTCACATTATACACATTAAAATAAATACCGTACGATCAAGAATGTATTTCTTTTAAAAATCATTTTTGGTATACCGTGGTTTTTAAACGTGCCCCTCCAACATTACAAGTTTTCGAACGATCGCCAATCAGCTGATTGTCACTTTGACATTTCTTTCAGATCAGTATGTGACGAACTTCGTTCGTATGTGTGGTATTACGAAACAATTAAGATAAAGTAAAAATTCGTCGAATTTCTTCAGTTTTAGACAACACAGGATGCTCGTCACGGATTTTTTAATAGAATACGGAAGATGACTTAACCGTATCTGTTGTGTAAATAAGCAGGTAGGAATGTTTTCAGTGACTTCATTCAACTACTGTATGTTTTAGGTAATTTATTGTAATGTCACAATAAGTGTTTAAATTGCGCAATTTACGTCATGTGCACGGCATTAAATTATAGTGATTGCGTATATATATCTAATTTGCTCGCATGATCAGTCAGTAGAATAAATTTCATTGATAATTTTGACTAGGTATAACCTAAATGAATCAGAATATTAAAAAATCTAGAACTTTTTAATTTTACTCTAAGTTAACACTAACCAAGTACTAAACTATGTAAGTTTATTAAGAAATAAACTACTATTTCATTTATCATAATTAAATAAAAAAAGATTCAGATAGAATAGTTTTTTCTGATAAGAATTAGTAGGTACTACACACCAATTGTTTTCATTACATTAATTACGGTTGGAGTTAACCCCTCCCCTACCTGTTTAAATAATCAACTTTGAATGATAAACTTTTAAACAAAAATGTGCTATTTGTGTGACTGCAACCGATTCTGTTAATAAAGTGTGTGTTCTAGCTTCAGTGTGCTTCATCCATAGCTGCATAGTATTAAAAAATCAATTAAATACTAAACATGTATTTTACAGCACCTTTTCGTTGCATGTTTGGCAAAATGTAGTACCAATTTTTAATTAATAAATAATTCAGATTATAATAATTATTTGAACCAATAATAAAGTACAAAAGTGTGTGATATATTGATGTATGTAGTGTTTAGAAAAAAAATATTGAGTAAGAAACGAAACCGTAATTCCATAGCATCATGGACTTCATAGTAGGTGGAATGGCCGGAGTGGGGGCTGGATTCTTCAGCAATCCGTTTGACGTAGTGAAGATACGCATGCAGCTTCAAGGAGAACTCCGGGCCAGAGGCCAGCATGCTGTTCATTACAAGAACATACCACATGCCATGTACACAATTGTGAAGCATGACGGAGTTGCAGCATTACAAAAAGGACTCGTACCTGCATTGTGGTTTCAATTAGTGGTTAATGGAGTGCGGTAAGTCCTTAAATTTTGTTATCGGTGAATTTTAAATTGAAATCATTGCAATTTTATTTTAAAACTTCGTTCTTATCAATAGTTGTTATTTCCAGGTTAGGCATTTACCAGCATGCAGATAACTTTGGTCTATTAAGAGATGAAAAGGGGAACACACTATTCCTCAACAGCTTGTTCTTTGGATCGGTGTCAGGAATGTGCGGTGCGTTTTTTGGTAGTCCGCTACAGCTGGTAAAGACCCAGCTGATGTCTTACTCTTCGGAGAAAATTGCAGTTGGAACGCAACACGCTCACGCAGGATTGACTTATGCCATGAGGAAAATTTATAGAAGGAATGGCTTGGGCGGCCTCTGGAGAGGAGCTCATGGAATGATGATTCGGAACTCCATTGGGTCGGCATCTCAAATCGCAGCGTATGCTATGTAAGTGTGAACTTTGTACTATTAAACTTATCTCTGACTAGGTAATTTTAATTTAATTCCTCTTTATCAGATAGTAGAAAACTTTTTATAAAGTGTTTTTCTGTAAGTCACCAAGGAGTGTGCACCTCAATAAATGAACTTGAAATTGAAGATGAAGATGTAGCAAAACATGGGTGAGGCTTATTATGTCATAAAGATAAAGATAAAGATAAGATAAGATAAAGATAAAGATAAAATTTATTCTGTATAAAAACTTAGCATTAATACATGTAAATTTAAGTACTTGAGTTTGACCTAATAATTATAAAGTTGATACCTAAACTTACCTAAGTTGGTCAAATGATGATGATGATACTTCGACAAGCTCACTTGTTTCCCGGTACAACTAGCGGCACCGATCTTGAGCGATGGAGGAAAGAGTGGGGATTGCTTTTAGCATCTTACGAGACGATCATCGTATCCAGAGACGCACGTGCGCGGAGAAAGCAACCAATCCCGGCTGGCGCTGCAGGTGCGGCGCGCGACGCGAGCGATGCGCAGAGCCAGAAGACCTTTACGATTATGAATCACGTAATCGTAAAAGTAGATAGATACTCTTTATTGCACACCATACAAGTAAATTACACATGATTTTTACAGAAAAACGTACAATTTAGGCGGTCTTATCGCTAATTGCGATCTCTTCCAGACAACCTTCAGGTAGAGGACAACCAATAAAGAGAAGGGAAGGTGGTGCAGAGTTCTTATAATTCTTAAATTTACCTGCTACAAATAGGATTGCAAAACTTATAGCATAGACGTTTACACAAAAATACATAAATACATAACAATAATATATACATACATACACTAAACATACTTAATACTACTTGATAGAGGAAATGTCGAGACCAACAGTGACCAGTATTACTCTAAGATATGAAGGCAGTTAGTTTTAAAAAGAAAGAAAGTGTGCTTTAAGCCGATTTTTAAAAATAGCAATCGATTCGGATCTTCTGATTGTTAAGGGTCAGGAATTCGAGAGGCGGATGGAATGGACAGTAAACGACTGCGTATAATAAAGGTCTTCTGGCTCTGCGCATCTTTCGCCCAGCGCACAAGATCCGAGCAGCTAATTGTACTTACCGCACGAATGCTCACTTTGTAAACTATTTACATTACGCCGCGTAACGCCAGTCAGTTAATACCCATCTTTAGATACAAATGCTCGCACTCATCAAACAAATATCTGCCCTGTTTCCAGTTGCAAAGAATGGATGGACGCGAACAACATGTTTCAGCAGTCCAAGTACCTGTCTGCCTTCGTCGCGAGCAACATCGGGGCCGTCGTCAAAACGATCACCTTGACGCCTATGGACGTCATCATGACGCGCCTATACAACCAAGGTTAGTAATGATTGCAGTCTACTTCAATTACGTGTACAGTCCGGCTCAGAAATATGTATGTGCTTTTCTATTGATGACATAAAGGACCACATTGGAATCGTGTGCGAAAATTTTTGTTGAGAAGGCCTAGTGTAAATTCTATAAATAATTACTCGATAGTATTTGATGAGAACGTGAAAACGGGTTTGTTTTTGAAAATGTGGTTCTTCACGGTGCCGCCAGACGGCGCTTTCCCGAAGTCTATACAAAATAACGGTTACTTTTCGAACAATTAAGGCGATGAGACTATCTATAAAAGTTACACTAGGACTGCCTAGTGCGATTTTACTCGATGGCGTGTTTTGTTCAGAGTCTGCTTTAGAATTCATACGCACTCTGCGGTAAGCTGAAAAAAAAAACTGATTTTACATACATTGTGTTAACAGTGCAGTTTTCCACTATGAGGGTAAAGTTTAACTCGTATTTTGGTATGGTGCCAACTGCCAAAACGGCGCACCGCCCTGAATGCCTTAAAAGTTCGCAAATACGCACTTTAAAAACTATCAAGTAAAACTCACACTAATCTTTTAGAAATTATTTTGCAACAGTTTGTTATTTTATTAATGCTTGCTTTGCAAGCATACACAAGTTAATACATACATCAATAATAGATTGCAATCAAAATAGCATAGTACAAAAATAAACATAAAAAATCAAAATCCAAAAAAAAAAAGAATAGATATAAAATTCGAAACGGCTTGTATAAAACCAAAATCGTAACTCGGAATAGTTATAGCGTATTTGCGCAGCGCAAACTGATAATGTTGTATTTCCGTCTCACTCGCTCGGTGAGAGACGGTACCGATGATATTGTATAGTTTAAAAATATTTTTTTTATGTTTTTTTTTAAATCTATGGATACTATAATATTGTAAGTTAACGGAAACGCCTTTCGTTAATTAACATACGGATTTTTTTATCAGAACTAAACCTACCTACATTGGAAAGGTAATTAGCGCTAAATGAATAGCCATAGTCATCAATAAATGTGCCTCCATAAACAAGACAAGTAGTTAATACAACTTTCAATTACAACGACTTGGTTCGATACAGTTCTAAGAGTTGTGAAATAATTACTGTATTTACTTGTAAGTAGGTAAAAATTATATAGTACTAGCTGTTGCCCGCAACTCTGTTCGCGTGGTCTTCAGTTTTTTCACAAATAATTTTCTGCGCAACTTTCTTATTTTTTTCTTTCAAAAGAACCTTCTCCTGACAATAAATAACACAACAAAAAAAGAATTAGCAAACTTGTTCCATCCGTTCACGCGTGATGCGATGACCAAGGGAAATAGAGATTCATTTTTTTAATACTTGCTGACCCTGCGAACTTCGTACCGCCTACTCTTCATTCGTTCAAGGAGAGAAGAAGAAGAGAGGAGACAAATTCAATAAACCAAAGATCATAAAAATCGGTACAGCCGTTCTACAATATTTAGTTGTATACATATTCACTTTAAAAATTTAACTAATATCTGTCAGTACCCAACTTACAGAGCTTTGTGTAAATAGATTTTTCCTTTACTGGGCTGTGGCAAAAAAGTTGTGACCAAAATTTAAATCTTATTCACTTATCGTATGATCGAAAACGAACGAAAATCATTTTTACCACTGCCTGGTTATGGATTATTAGTCCTATAAACTTGTTAGATATGAAGTTCCTTATGAACTGATTGTTTCTAGCCGTGGACGCTGAAGGCCGAGGCCTGCTATACTCTGGTATAGCTGATTGCGCGCGCAAGATCACCAAGGCCGAAGGCCTGCTGGCCTTCTACAAGGGGATAGGCCCATCCTACCTGCGACAGGCTCCGCACACAGTGTTACTGCTGGTCTTCTGGGACATGCTCAAAGATGTGCAGAAGGGCTGGGAGCTGAAAGCGTAGGCTTTTCAGTTAGTAGAAAAGTATGTGGTGTATTACCAGTGCAATAATTTAATATGTAACCATTTGTAGACCAGATGATTTTGTTCGGAACGAACAATCTTCTAATTTTCTCAATCGACGGTTTTTAAGCTTATAAATCTTTTTTTAAAGAGTTTGCAAGCTTAAATCAGTTTTGGGTTAATTTGGAATGCAACCAAGGTCATGTAGTGAGCAGAAATAACCAGTGATGTGTGGCTCGGTGTGAAAATAACATATTTTATAAATTCGACGAAATGTAAAAGATTTATTGTTTGATTGCTTCAGAATAATCGAGCAAAGCTATGAAAAACAAGCTGATTTTCTAACTTATTAAGCTTGGATCCAAATATAGTTGTAAGATAAACTTCACTATCTAAACTAACAACGTATGTTTTAGTTTAGTGCATAACCATAAATAGTACCTGCACTAAATAATACCCCACTTGACAGTATACGTGCAACCTACAAAATAGTCATCATCATCATCATCATCATTTCAGCCATAGGATGCGTGCACTGCTGAACAAAGGCCTCCCCCAATGACCGGGGGGATTGCCGACACTCGCCACGCTTGGCAGGCGGGTTGGCGAGCGCAGTTTTTTATAAGATTTCGCACAAAGACGCTGCTGCCCGTCTCGTGCTACAGGAATTTGTCGCCTCTTACGACGCGCATCCTTTTAGCGGTGGAGAAGTGTATTCTTTAAGGCCGTCCCCACACGGCACAATAGTCATTGACCGAATTTTTTTTTCACAAAAGCCGAAATTCTTCAGGTATTCGAAAGCGAACAGTTCCACAAACCGAATGCACGGAACGGTTAGCCGAAACTTCAAAGTTTTCTAACACCCTCATCCAAATTCGACAAAACTGAATGTCCCATTTTCGGTCCATCACTATTTTACAGTATTATTGTAATATGATACCTTTTAAGCATTTGAAATCAGTTGTGTCGTGTTATTTTATATTTGAATGTTGAAGCCAAAATATTCGTTAAATAAATACGAATTAAATAATTAGCGTGAAGGCACTTCAATAAATCGTTCTCAATTACAATATCTAACGCAACAAATGAATCAACACAATCTCAGGGAACTTTATTTCCTTTACGCTTCCAACCGGCCAATCTGGAAGTCAATGGGCGAGGCCTATGTTCAGCAGTGGACGTCCTATGGCTGAAATGATGATGATGATGATGATGATGAAATACGAATGCAAATATATTTATTTGCGATAGTACATTGAGTGATGCTCGCTATTTAATATTAATTTAGTATGACGAATATTTATGTTTATGTAGGTACCTTTTAATTTAGTACTGAGATTATTAGATCTGTAATTATTATTATTTAGTTAATTAGGGCAGATAGTTCCTTTAATGAGTAGTCGAATATTAAAAACTGTATTATTTAGTACAACGCAATATTAGCTTTAAAACACTTAATTAGTTTGTAAAACAGATATTATATCTTGTAGAAAGATAAGACCCAAAAACAAAAATATTTACAAATAATGATACCAAGTTAAAAAAAACTGATTGTTATTGTTTCGATATGATTTGCAAGCATAATAAAAACTTCTTAATTTAACTGACCAACGATTGATTAATGTGTCATAATTATTATGACCTCTTACTTTAAAGACTCCGTTTAAAATGTGGTATCTCTGTATTTCCAATTATATTGTTATAGATTTTTAGTGTTTTTTATCACTGTTGTGAGTTAATGGAGATTGTGTTGATTTATTTGTTGCGTTAGATAATACGAACGAGTTATTGCAAGTGCCTTTTTATTAAAGTGTTTATGAGTAAGATGTTTCAATAATGTTATTTTAAACCAACAATATTATTAGGTTTAAGTACAAGTATTAAATATTATATTAGCAGTGATAACTGACGTAATAGTTTGCAAGTGAAATAGGTAGTCAAATTATGAAGGTTTTATAGGTAGGTTATTTAGTAAGACCGGACTTGGCGTCGCCATCTCTGAGGTCCCGGGTTCGATTCTGGGTCGAATGTAGAAAACGAATTTTTCTGTGTTGTCTTGGTGTTGTGGTACCGACGATCTTTCTGATTTCTTTATCACAAGTGCCTTAGCTACTTACCTTATGAGCATACATATACAGGGTGTCTTCGGATGTATGGATCAAATCGAACAGGCCATTTCCAAACTTTTTGACTCTACGAATGTTGGTCTAATTGGTAAATGGATAAAAAAGTGTGATTATTATTTAATTTTTGTAAATACGAATACAAGAAAAAATCAACTATAAAAGAGAACTATTTTTTTAACATGTTGTCAGAAAGTTTGCTTTTTGTTGTATTTTTATTTGTTTAAGCTGTACGTATATGCGATATGTAAAAAAAAAACATTTTATCTGTTGAAAATAGAACTTACATACACAGAGCCAAAAAAGTGATATCTGTACTTCTAGAGACACCCTGTATAAATAAAGTATTAATTTCGAAAACGCAATCAAAATCTAGTACATGATTTAATGTTTATGTAATTTACAAGTACCTAAGTGTCTTATCACGGTGGAATACTGGAATGATACATAAGTTGTGGCTCCGTTATTTCGCTGCTGTTGCTTCATTTAGCACTAAGCGTTATATCGTTAATTATAATTAATCAATCGATAAAAAAATACAAAATTATTTTTAAAAATTCATGGAGCTTGTTTTCTTAAAAGTTATTATGTCAAAATTATTGTTAAACTTACGTTGACGTTACCGAAATAGCTGGAATAAACAATTTTATTATTAAGTGTCTTTTTTATTTATTAACACCACAAATATAGATATTGATTACAATAGGTAGACACACTACCTTGTGTTATCAATACCAGAAAGTATCTGTATTTATTACACCTGCTAACTGTATAATAATTAGAAAGATAACTCAAGTTGGCAAAGATCATGAGATTGTGGATATGAACTCGGGTTGATTCGGTCAAAGTATGCTTCCCTGTGGTATACCTGCCTCTAAACCGTTCGCGATGCTGACTCGAGTTTGGTCTGTGTGGATGGCGTAATGCGAGTCTTTTAACGCATAAATCTTTATATAATGAATGACAAATACAATGATTACAGAATTGAAGCAATAAAACAGTTTTGTGTGCAAACGTTTACACACGGACACACGCACACCACTTTAAAATAGGGTTGCTCATAATAGTAGTTTTCTCCAAAACCTGGGAAAATCGATAAAAGTTATGAATCTAGATTGCCATTACACTACCTACGGAGCTGTAAGGCCTAAGGAGCCCTCTGTAACTCCAATTTACT
Organism: Anania hortulata; assembly: GCA_963576865.1. Taxonomy (NCBI): domain Eukaryota; kingdom Metazoa; phylum Arthropoda; class Insecta; order Lepidoptera; family Crambidae; genus Anania; species Anania hortulata. Next base: position 3,786,308 of record OY756391.1, read on the forward strand.
TAGTTGCTTCAAACTTTGCGCGCGTTACGTTAGGTACGTGTCATAAATCTAAGGTATAATAAATGCTGATTGTGCGCACCAAGTGTACCAAGTTTTTCTCACAAATCCGCGTTTACATTCTCTCTAGGAACTAACTAATAAAAACTCACTGTTTTGTTTTGTTTTGTTGACGTAGATTGTCGAAATGGTTCAGTAATATAAAAGTAGTAATGTTAATATAAAAAACGTATTCTCGTAAAGTAACATAGTACCTATAAGTACGTAGTTAAAAATTTTTAGTTAACGATAATCCCTCTTACTGAGACCGGATCGAAACTGGATTTCACAATTGAATTACGTGATTGATCTAATAGTGGCAAATATCTATATTATAGTGACAAAATCTATATGTATAAAGTAAGTATCTTTGACAGCAATAATATCGCTGTTTTCTCCAGAAAATCGACGCGAACAATGGCTACGCGTAAAAAAGATGGCGTCGGGCGTGACGTCACAGATCTGGCGATGGGAGGCGTGTCTGCAATGTTTGCCACTCTGTTCACGAATCCCATTGAGGTAATTATTGTTTTGATTAATTAGCAGATACTTAAATCAGCGTAGTAGTTAAAGACTTAGCGCGACTTAGCAAAATTTAGTTGTAGTTTAGTTTAAAAAGTGATTAGGATTTTGTTTCGATTCCAGAAGTTTACTGCTTTTCCTTACTTATAAGATGCATATGTTTGAGTGGTTTGAGTGTATAACCTGGTTAATTGTGTTTATTTTAATGGAGGCACAGTGGCGCTGTAATTAAAGCAAAAGGGGCCCGGGTTCGAATCTCGGTAAGGCCAAATTTAGTGCAACGGAAATTTACGAAATCCTCAGTGCGCGATTCCTACTCGCACTTGGTCGGCTTTAATTTCATATATCAGCGTAGCATTGTAGCATGCGTATATATTATTTAAACTTACAACCTGTATCATCATTCAAAGCAATAAATAATATTTGTAGGTTGTGAAAACGCGGCTACAGCTTCAAGGCGAGCTGAGGGGCCGAGGGCAGCACGCGGTGCACTACAAGAACGTGCCTCACGGCCTCTTTGTGATCGCGAGGACGGAGGGCCTTGCCGCGCTGCAAAGCGGGCTGCCGGCCATGCTGGGGTTCCAGTTCTTTTTAAACACATTTAGGTAACAAAGTTGTCTAATAAGATGGTAAATGACTTTTGAGATGAGAGAATCGGTTTAACAGGATATTCTACTCATGGTCCTACAACTTATATCGAAATCGGAAGAATTTCACCTCTCCAAAAAATAGATGCATAATATAACCGTTTACTATTGCAGGTTAGGAGTATACCGCATTTCTGAACGCCGCGGTTTAACCACGGACTCGATGGGGCGCACGTCCATTTTGAAGGGAGCTATCGCAGCGGGGATGGGGGGTGCTCTGGGGTCTATAGCGGGGACTCCTTTCTTCCTGGTGAAGACGAGACTGCAGGCGCAGGCAGCTCAAGTTATAGCGGTGGGGCATCAACATAAGCATGCTGGAACCTTCGGGGCACTTGCTGATATTTACAGAAAAGAAGGCGTCAAAGGTATCAGACATTGTTGTGTATTAATTATGATGATGATTCTATGGAATATGATTTTTGAATGGGTGTAAAAAAGAGGATTCTACTTAACAGAATTTATTTATTGCCAGACCATAACTGGTTTTATTGTTATTACTTTAAAAATGCATTCTTTTTCAGATAAAAGACAACAAAATAGAAATACTATATGATCTATGTCAAAATTAAACGCTTTTTATATGTTTAAAAAAGTACAAGACAAACTTGTATGTTTAGAATCAAGTTTACAATAAAAATATAAAAAAAAACATTGTAAAAATAAGAACTTTTTGGTTGAATCAGTAACCAATCTAGTATAAAGTAAAATTTATAATATGGCACAATTACCTTCTCTTCTATGATGTGGTTTGTTCCATACTCCAGTGCGGATTGGTTAATAGGTGTCTGCTAGTTGCGCCACGAGCTATATATCAAACAACTAATTTACTAAATGCTTTGTTATTATCTGTGTGTGCGATGACAGCGCCCCTAGTGACCGCAATTATTGTGTACTTAAGATCTCTCAAATTATGGCAACTGGATGGTTTGAGAAAAAATTTAGAATTGTTTTTTTTTTTATTTGATGAAACCATCTAAAAAGTTTGTGCATTTTATAATAAGTGATTTTACTAGAACTAAAATATGAAAATTATAATACGTACGGGATTTAAATCGATACAACATGGTGTAACTTTCCAACCTCAAACTGTGCAAAACGGGGAATAAATAGTATTAGCACAGCATGTGAGAGACGTTAAAGAGCTTAGAACCAACGGACAGAGTTACTTAATAGGATCTGTGATCATAAGACAAACGTCTGTGACACAAACCCCCTACAAACTTTTTTCTTTTACAGCAGCTATCCATTTATTTCTTTGCTCCAATTTCCATGATGATGTTGGAAACAAATAAAACATGCACGAACTATTTTTCCCATTGTTTCTACACTTTATAACACAACACGTACTGTGAATGAGTCACAGTAAATGTTGTGTTATGTGTCACAACACTTACTGTGACCCATATCGCAAATTTTAACGTTTTTACTTTAATACGTTTTTACTTAATACTTAATAACGTTAGTATGGAATTCTATGGAGCATATACGAGTAGCAATTTGACACATGACAGTGCAGAGTTATTTCATATTTCTGCCACATATAGCGTGCTGCGATCGATTTGATGCCCCCCACCACCCACTTTGCACATAGCGACTATACCGTTATATTTCCACCGTTACCGCTTCCAGGTTTGTTCCGCGGAGTGCACCCGCAGATCCCCCGCGGCGCGGTGGGCAGCAGTTCCCAGATGGTGAGCTTCTCGTTCGCCAAGGAGCAGCTGCTGGCGCGCGGCTACTGCACGGACTCGCCCCTGCTGCTGTCCTGCGTCGGGGCCAAAATCGGCGGCCTCGTGATGACGCTGTGTCTCAACCCCTTCGATGTAGTGGCCACGAGATTGTCTAATCAAGGTCAGTGAATCGTTATGGTTTATTGGAACTGCCCCCCTAGCATGAGCACCAAAAGACAATATGATATAGTGCTATATCGACACCAACTGTAAAAAATATGATAGATATAGAATAGCCGCCATGTTTATAATTTATTGAATCGCCGTGCCGGTAACGTCACATATTATGATCGCTGATAAAAGTTTAACATGGCGGCTATATCTATCATATTTTTACAGTTGGTGTCGATATATCATAGTTCGTGTTTTGGTTCTCATGCTAGGAGGGGCTGGTCTTGACATCTGTAACTAAATGGGGGAACGGTGTGCCTCAAGGATCAGTATTGGTAATTTGGGACCTTTAATTCGTCGGCGCGTGATGGATGACGCTGTGTCTCAACCAACTCTTCGATGATGTAGCCACGATATTGTCTATTCAAGCTCAGTCAATCGTTTTGTTTCAATAGAACTGAGTCTAGACATCTTTAACTAAATGGGAGAACGGTGTGCCTCAAGGATCAGTATTGGGACTTTCACTTCGTCGGCGCCAAACTCGGCGGCCTCGTGATGACGCTGTGTCCCAAACCCTTCAATGTTGTGGCCACGATATTGTCTAATCAAGGTCAGTAAATCGTTTTGATTCAATAAAACCAAGTCAAGACATCTCGAACGGTGTGCCCTAAGGATCAGTATTGGGACCTTTGCTGTTCTTTCTGTTGTACCTCGCTGTTACTAACATAACATATTGTAATAACTACTTAATTTCAATACAATTTTGGTCTTTTAAGACATAAGCATTACAGATATGTAGTCGTTATTAAAATATCACCTAGAAATAAGAAACAGTGTTTTAGGTACATATATATCAATATTATCTATTTGAGATATTAAAAAGACACACTTTATAAGAAAAATGATTATTTCTTTAACCATTTTATTATTTGAATTACTTACTTACCCCCTAATCATGTGTGCCCTAGAGATCTACTCTGCGAAGTTATTGGGCTCGGTCCGTCTCTCTCTCTCTCACATTTGGATGTTCTTTTATTCATTTTTAAAAACCTACAAAATACTTGTTCTTTAAAAAATGGTTTTGTTGTATAAAACTTTTTTAGGGTTCCGTACCTCAAAAGCAAAAAACGGAACCCTTATGGGATCACTTTGTTGTCCTTCTGTTTATCAAGAGTCTTTATCTCGGGAACGCGTGGAGATATCGAGTTGAAATTAAAACTTCATACTCAAGTCTACATTGCACTCTTGAAGTTGTAAAAAAATCAAACTTCTAAGTAGACGTAAAAAAATATGGCAGTTTATGCCGCGAATAACGTATATTTAGACACTCTCAAGGGAATCAAAATTTATAGGATACTTTCTGTTGTTCCTAGAACTATGAAATTTAGCAAGTAATATCGTCTTATGCTACAAGTACAGGAAAAAATCTAAAACCTATACATTTGTAATTAAATTTTGTTATTTATTTGTAACTAAACTGCGAGACTCGATTCCTAAACTATTTATAATATGTAAGTACCTACAAATTCGTACGGATTTACGGAACCCTCTGTGGGTGGATCCGACTCGTACTTGTCTGTTATTTTTTTTAATTGTTTTGAATATAGTTGGTACAGAATGGCTCAGGGTCTTGTCCTGCAGTCGGATACTTCTGCTCCTACCACATTATCCCGTTTTTAGTCTTTGGTTTCTACGTGCCACAATTGTTAATATCAACCTTGTTTCTTATTTCTTTGCAGCGGTGGACCCCGAAAACCGTGGCATGCTCTACAAAGGCATGACGGATTGCTTCGTAAAGATGCTGCGCTCTGAAGGCGCGCCGGCGCTCTACAAGGGAGTAGGCGCCAACTACATGAGGCTCGGGCCTCACACGGTGCTATTACTTGTATGTTGGGACCAGCTCAAGATACTGGAAGAACGGATACGAAGATAACACAAAAAAAAACTGTAATTAACGCTACACAATGATGAGTCACTAAAATAAATCACTTAATATAAGAGAAAATGAATTTATCAATTGCCAGAAGAAAAGAAGCTCAAAGGCAGGTCGATGAGTGTTACAAATATTTGAGTGCTGAAATAATCAGCTACTACCTACTGTTGTTAGTAATCTACTTATAATCCTCGCCTACGCCAAAGAGATTTTTACCTATGAAAAAAGATACAAGTAACCAAAACTAAACATTAAGACGCTGACTAGAGCCAATGACCTTGAACAATAGACAATAGACATGCCTATTTAATGTTTGGTAAAGCAGAGCCACGTATGTCGAACTCAGTAGGAGTGACAGAGATGGTGCTGCTTGGAATAAAATGGCTAAGTACCAAAACACAAAAACAGGATTTTAATGAAAATAACTACTTTATTGAGAATCACCAAAAGCAGCTAATTGCTTTTATAATATAAAAGCCATAATTTTGCCTAAGATCAATAACATTACTCTAAGTACAAGTGAGATTCTTTTTAATGTTTGTTTTTGTTTTGTTTTAACGAGTTACGGTATTTTCAGAATCAAATGAATTTATGTTTTCCATCGAGTGAAGTTTGTGGAATCGTGTTATGGAAACGAGCATTAGGTCAGACATACGATCAATTATAACTGCCTTGTCTTTTTAAGATTATATGACCTACACGAAGACTTTTTTATCACCATCCAAATTTAAATATAATAATCTATGAGGAAAAAAACAATACACGTGTTTTTTCTTTTGGTATCGCCCAGTACAAAAATGTTGAGATAAAGCACCTGGAAATTGTCTAAACAAATACTAAGAGTATGGACACGGCACGAAAACTACTCTACGCGCTAGGGTTGACACCTCTCCTTGCCCCCGCTTTTCATTGATGTTTTTACGATCCTTAAGTTGTTGACTTTCCCTTCATATTTTCGCGATAGTACGCAGCGCGCGGGACGGCGGAAACGCGGTAATAAGGCACGCATACGTCACGAAGTTGCGCGGGCGACTGATTTGTGTGTTTGTTGATACCGGCCGACACAAGGCCGTCGTCATAGCAACCCCGTGCCGCTGCCCGCGCGCCGTCCTCTCATTCATGTATCTAGCGTAATGTTTACGTTAAGCAGTAACCACATAAAATTGAAAATTATATTGGGAAAAATATTTTATGGTGAAAACTTGACATACCTATTTTGTTTATAAATGGGTTCTATGAATGCCTAATGCCTAGAAAAAATTTGGCTGGTGGTAAAAAAGTATTCCTGTATAGATTAACAAAAAACCTTCTTTTGTTATAACAATTAGGCTACATTCAGCTTCTTAAGCAGGCGGACATAAAAGTGATCCTATAAACGCAATACGATACAGAAGCAGCTAGTGTTCGGCCTTGGTAACCTAGTGGATAGTAGTCACATGAAATATTAATACTGGTACTAATATTACTACCAGCCCAGATAGTGTGTCCTGTGGACACGCGTAACGTAGTGTTTACCAGTTCTATGTGTGGTCCCCATAAACGCCATACAATTTATAAGCAATATTTTTATTTCAAAGCAATACGTAGGAAATAATGTTGTTTAATGTAGGAACTAATGAATGTAGTAATGTTACTTAACAGCTCTGTAAAATGTAAGTGAAAGGTACAAATAAAATCTAGTTAGCCGTTTGATGCTTGCATTGCTGATAAATGCATCACAAGATTGGAAGCACATTGAATTGTGTATCATATTCTTTTTTTGTAAAATATAAATGATTTGTTTATGAATATATTTTGTTGTATTTTAAATGTATTTTCCCAATTACAAAGATAAAGTTGTATAGGTTGTTTCAAAAGATCCCTCAATTATTCAAACTTCAGATACAAAGGGTTCCTAAAAAGGGTCCCTATAATGTATCTCATAAAAATGTAGGTATTTTTAATAGTCATGAGTATTTTAGGATATCTGGAATTATAGGTTCTATTTTTATTCCACTTTGCAAAAATCATAATGTCACATAAGTGGCGCCATCTAGTGTCACTGACGAAAATGCCAAAAAATATTGCAATCATGTTTTTAACACTCCCCTATAAACTCGTTAGATGGCGCTACTAACTGACTAGATCGCGGTTTGTTAGCATTTTTTCGGACTCTTATAACCTCATAGTAACTTGGTACAAGTACTCTGGTTTCCCTTCAAAACGCACAAATCTTTCGCCTTTTACTAAAGATTTCCGTGGAGGGGAACACTCAAATGAGTCTAACTCAATTTTTTGATGCCTTGCCTTGTGCAGGGTAAAAATACTAGTTCGTGGTCGTGATTGATGATTGTCAATGATTGTGAGGACAATTGATGATTTTTAATATAAATAACTAGCCATTGGCTAGTAAGTAGCCATTTAGCCAATATCAATAAAGGATTTCTGTGCAACTTTTTTTTTTGTAAGAAAAAACCTTCGCCTAACAATAATTAACACAACAAAAAGAATTAGTAAAATTGTTCCATACGTACACGCGTGACGCGATGACCAAGGTTTTTTATTTTTAACGTTCATTGCCTTCGTGGAAGACATAATTCAGCTTCACCAGGCAGTTGTGATGTACGCTGAAGGCGCACAGCCTAGGTCAGCCCCACTAGCGGTCGCCGCAACGCAACCCGGCCGAGTATGAGGCTTAGATTCGTACGTGTCGGGCCCGATACTAGCGGGCGTGATCGGGCCATGTCGAGTGCGTAAGGCACCCTACCAAGCGGCGAATCCGCTAGTGGTGGCGCCAACGGGACCGGAACTGCCGAATCAGGCCGGACCGCTGTCGGGCTCCTTTCTAGCCCGATCTGGGGGTGAGTCGGACTCGAACCAAGGGAAATAGAGATTCTTTTATATTTATACAGATGACTGCGTTGGTAGTAGTTTTAGTGTGTCTTGATGTGTTTAAATTGAATAAATATTTATTTTGCGTATATTATAGATTTAAACCTACTTTTGCTAAAACCTAGTTCGGTCGACAAGACGATTAGTGGACTGAGTTAATTTACGAGTCGGGTCTGCTTTAATTCACAACGAGCTAAACATTTTAGTAAATAAACCTCTCGTCAGTAAAGTCAACTAAATCTACTGTACAGACAACGGCAGTCAACCTGCCCAAAAAGTTAAAGGTCATATAAAATATTTTCAACATTAAGTCCGACATAAATAAAGAGATCAATATCAATTGAGAAAATTTGACGTTTTGTGATAGGTCGACGAGCTGTTGTCTGTAAACAACACAATTCTTAGGAATGGTTTGTGTAAAAACTCATCAAACCGCGAGTTTCAGACTGATTAATTTCAAAACGTTAGGAGATAAGATACGAAATAAAAGACATAAGTTTGTACTTAAATCAGTATGCTTTAATAGTAACATTTCAGCATACAATTACAAAAGCATGCCTCCAGGCATATTCCTACCTAGCTTCGATAAAACGAATTATGCTACATTTGATTTTAAGTAGACTCTATCTCACTTAAAATTACTTGAGCGACGGATTGTTTTAAAGCGTGAATTTTATTCAAAAATAAACTAATTGATCAAGTTACAATTGAGGTATTTACGTAAAAAAAAACTCTTGAGATAAGGTTTTCTGAGAACATAACAATTTGAATTATGATTATAAACATTTAAGGCTTGAGCTAAAATCATAACTTAAAGACAAAATAACAAACATTCACCTTTATTTGTGCAATTAGAGAAAAATTTGTGGAAATTCCATCTTTATTCATAAAAGTAACACCAAGCGCTCCTCGCTCAGAAAATGAAAACTGAAGTTTATCTCACTATATCCAAATAATTGTACTTATTGCGCCTTCTTAGACCCAGCCTTGCTTAGATGTTGGACGTGAGATATGTTAGAAGATTTAATCAAACTTAACTTTGGGAGATTCGGTAAGAGAAAAATAATTTTTTTACATCTACGTTAGACACGTGTTGAAAATTATCATTGGCTTTCGACCTTATCAAATTATATGCAAATAAGCTCCAAAGTATGATATACATTGTAGAATTTGATACGAGTCTTAAAGGGTGACTACTTAATAAATACGGAAACGTTACATTGTCGTCCAGCCCGTCTTTTGGTTTGAATAAATGCAACAGAAATAAAATATATTTGCTCTATTTATATTGGAAACAGTTTTTTGTACAGTCAATTTTCGACATAATTATTACAAATCGAACCCATAATAATGTATGGACACAATGTTTTTTTTTTTGGTATTTTACTTTTAGTAAAAGAAAGGCTCTTAGTTATACAAGATGGCTGACACATAAAGAGAAAACAAACATCAAACAAGTCAGTTCTGCATTTTGTGTCCCTTTCACACTTTTTTCTATCGCCCCCGCCTCTTTCCGCTAGATCAGCTTTTCTCAACAATCTGTTTTTTTTTGTTATCATCATTTCAGCCATAAGACGTCCACTGCTGAACAAAGGCCTCCCCTAATGACTTATCATCAGGGGGGATTGCCAATACTCGCCACGCTTGGCAAGCGGGTTGGCGCATCCAGTTTTTTATTAGATTTCGCACGAAGACGCTGCTGTCTCGTGCCCGTCTCGTACTACAGGAATTAGTCGCCTCTTGCGACACGCCTCCTGTTGGCGGTAGGGAAGTGTATTCTTTACGGCCGTCGCCACACGGCACATTTTTAGTTGTGCCCATACATTATTTAGAGTGCGAAGGTCAAATTATCTTATTGATAGTGAACTCTGTGTTAAACTTGAAAGTTGAAAATCTATTGAGGAGATACGTCATTTTGTGATAAGTTTATGCTACTGTACTATACTCTATTAAAGTGCGGCCATTTCGCGCTTCCGTACAAAGGTAACTGAGCGAGGAGCGAGTAATATTCGTCTTTTTACTTACAGATCTTACACACATCTTAAACATAATAATATTACCAGCACCAGTTATAAAATACATTCTTCTGTCAAAACAGTCGATCAAATTCCAGATTTTTGAATCGAGTTGTGATTAGAGTTGTAAAGTGTCCGTCACGGTATAAATGTCTGACCAATATGACTGAGCAAATTGGACATTTTCTCAACGTGACCGGACATTTTGGACATTTATTGTCACTAACGTCACAATCAATTCTATTGACATACTATGAAAAAAAAAATTGGTTACCAATAAGTGCATTATTTTAAGAAAGACAGGCTTTAGTAGTGATGATCTATAACGAAATGAAATTTCTAAAATTAATTTATCTTTCTGCACGAACAAGCTAAAAAGCGTCAAGCGCAAGTTTTTGTTTTTGTTCAATCCAGATCAAATTACATGTTTTATTGTATGTTTTTATTGTCGAATACATAACATTTAAGACTTACTTTAGAGGAATTGTTCTTTTTTTTTAGTTTATACTAAAAATAATATCTGACCACTGTGACAATAAATGTCCAATGTGACCGAGCATTTATCATAAATGACGGACGCTTATAGCATATGACCGTCAATTTACAACTCTACTTGTGATAAGTCAAGCTATTACAATACCTAACATTACATTATAGACATGACTTAATCATTACGAGCAAATATTTTTTGTATTATACTTAAAAGTAAATAACACGAGAAAATATCGGGCCCCTGGCTGACCATTAATATTTTATGGACAGCAAATTGTTAAGTATAGTCTGCGAGCGAGTTGAACTTCGATCTGTCACACAGAAACTGCTTCAAATTGTGTGAAACGTGTCGAACTCTTTTGTAGACGTCAAACATTCGGCCAACTGCCGGCCATCTTCCTAAGGTCGTCGAACCATCGAGCTGGGGGGCGTCCTACACTACGTTTGCTGACGTGGTGTCCACTCGAAACCCGTTTATTCCACCTTTTATCGGTTCTGCGACAGATATGGCCGGCCCACTGCCACTTAGCTTGCTACATTTTAGGACTATATCTATGTATATCTATTGCACAATTAAACATATAATCGTGTCGGGCCGACATGTATTGCTGCGGCAAACGATCAAAGGATCCATCCAAAAATCGGAGTTGGGACACGAAAAGTAGATCAAGTAGTAGAATCTACTAAAATAAATATATTATTATATTCTTAGTCAGTATCAACACGCGTGCAGTCCATACTTGAAATTACAACGGCAGTATTTTAGTGTGGCAATTTAAAAATCTTAAGTACATTATTATTTCAATATAATTAGTCTAAATAACAAACCTACAATCCTTTGTTCAGACGTTTCTAATAATTCCTAAAAAATACTCTAAACGACATTTAAATTATTTTAAATTTTATATTATTAACGAGAATTCCAAAAGAGATTCTACTAAGCATGAGAAGTAAAATATATAGACTAGTATATTTTTGTTCGGTTTTGAACCAGTTTATTCTTTAGAAATTCGTAATAGTTTAAGTTGTTTCAAGATAAGTTTCCCTACTACTGGCGATGATAAGCAAATATTGGAATTTGCTGCGAAAACTTTCGTAAACATACCGATTGCTTTTTGAGCTATTGAGGACCCAGCAATTGGCACGGATTACTTTTTTATTACAAAAGATCTTATACTTAGAAAAAAATTCAACAACTGCCCGAATAATAAGGTATTTACGTTGTGGTGACAAGATGGAATAAGAATTTATGTAAACAATATGTCAACAAAGTTTATTTAAATAAGACATTAAGGGCCCTATCTGGCACTTGTTTGGACAGATTCTGATAACCCATAACCATTAGCTGTCAAAAAAGTGCCAGATAGGTTATCTGGAACTTATCAGCAAGTGGTGAAACTGGCCCTAAGAGTTCGATTGTGCTCTATTAGGATGTTTATTTAATATTTATTGTAAAATTACAATGTATTTTGAACTAATTTTGTAAATTTGTCTACGCATTTCTTTATTAGTAACACATGAGTGAAAGAGACATCTATACGAAATGACAGTTGCTTTGTTACATAAATTCTTTTTCAATCTGGACCTAACTATAGGTCGGTGGCGGAATTCATCGCTCGGTGACCCGATGCGTCAAACACTAGTAGTTGACCGAAAACAGGCAATTCGAATAAAGTCAGAGTTTTTTTTTTATAAAACAACTTTTTTAAAATAATTAGCAAAGTACGATAAGGCTGTCAAGGACGGCGCTCATCAGAATACTTTCGCACTCCAGTGGAAACTGACCTTAATGTCACACTAAATAACAAATGAAGATCGTTTGTAAAACGACCTTAACATAAAACGAAGAAGGATTAGACCTTGCTCTCTTGCTGCGCACTGACGTCACAACAGCGTAAGGGACAAAATACACTGAAAACACCATAAATATTTTACTCAATTACGGTGTTGCCACATAGCAGCACACTTTTTACGCTGGCTGTAAAACTATCTATCTAATATTATAAGGCATTGCTATCACAAATATGAAGGTATTTTGGCAATATTTTTTAACATTCAATAAATCTCTTCGATTGTTGCACAGATCGAATTTAATGTTTTTTTATTTATAGTGTTATTCATATTCGTGTCATACGTATACACACGTAGATTTTAGATACGATCTTATTATTTTCATAGTTATTTTGTCCCTTACCTTTCGAGCCGTCAACGCGACAAGATAACGTGCAGCCCTGAGCCATCAGCTGGCCGCGCCCGCGCGGGCGGGGGCGGGGGCGGGGGCGGGGGCGGGGGCGGGGGCGGAGGCGGGGGCGGGGGCGGGCGGTCAGGCGTGCGGGCCGAGCAGCGGCTTGGAGCGGAAGCCGCGGCTGCACAGCTGCGTGATCTGCGTCGGCGTCTTGCCTCGGGTCTCGGGGAAGTACACTCTGAATAAGATAATTAAAGAGACATTACTACACGGCACAAAACAATAGGGATGACGACTGAGTAAAGAAAATGAAATCCGTCAGTTAGATTATCAAAAAGTAATAGACACCTATTTTTTTCTTTTGTCAATCTTCTAAAAAATTACAAATACGCGCTGTATTTATCTGTCAAAGTTAGGAAGTGGAGGCTCGTGACGTCACTTCTCAGTAAGAATTGTACCAAGACGTGACGTCATGCGACATTTCAAATCATTACATCTCTGTAATATTTTGATTATGTAAAAAAAAGAAAAAAAATACGTGTCCAATACTTTTTGATAATCTACCGGACAAAAAAAACGTCATCCCTAATAAATGAAGTTTCGGTATCCACACCTCGCTTTCCCTACTCGCGTGTGCTTTGATACAACATGTTTAGAACGTTTTTAACAAATTTCAATAATTTGTATTCTTTGCCTTGTTTCAATGACATCTTGCAGTGCATGACTGTAATTTTTTTAGTTACGCTGTATATAACTAACGAAAAGAAAAAAAATGGGACTGAGTTCAGTCGTCTAGTCATTCTTCTTAGCAGTTCCACTTTTTTAATATCATTTTCTATAGACACTATTTTTTTATAAGTTTCAAAATCCTGCAATCTTTGACAGAAATGTCAAATAAGTTTAAAAGCTAGTCTAGCAAAATACCTTCATGATCTTGTCAATCGCACCCTCTCTCGTCTCGAATCTGACTCACCTTACGTGAATCGGTGTTGCGAACAAATTAGACACTAGTTTTGAAAAAAAAAAAACTTCAGCGACCTGTATTATATGACGAAAGTCACATAAATTCAGCCTTGTTGTAATGTAGATCTATCAACGTATGATATAGAGTGAAACTACTGAAAAACTAGCGGAGGCTATTGCCATTTCAAGTTGATTAGATAAATTTAAAATTATATCTTGAAGGCTTTTGACACGACGAAAGCCTTCAAAACTTAAATTACTAACCATTCGTTGTAATACTAACCATCGATTGTCAACTGTCGTATATACCAAATAAATAAAATAAAAATAAAATAAATAAACTATGTCACCTGCTATGCTGAACGATCGATACGAGTAGTGCTTCATATCCGATCGACCTATCTAACGCGTATAAAGACAGGCGTACCTTAGGGATCAGTTCTCAGACCGACACTATTCTTGCTATACATAACTCAGCATGGTGGTGCAAAACTCACTTCTGGAAGACGAACAGCATCGCCGTGACGGCCGAGAAGACGAGGAAGGAGTAGGGCCCGATGGAGTCGCGCATGGTGGGGAAGGACATGCCCACCACGAAGTTGCCCCCCCAGTTGGCCAGCGAGCCCCACGCCATGCCCGCCGGCCGGGGACCCACCTCGAAGATCTCTGGAAGAGGTACATTCATATTAAAAACTAGCTGACCCGGCGAACTCCGTACCGCCAATAAAAGTTGTCTAATCAGTATTATAAATGTATTTTTATTTATATTATACAATATTATGTCTGTGTCCAAAAAGCAACGCTATGCAGTTTCCTCGAATTTGTTTCTCAAATGAATTTTATCCAGACAGACAAACAGAAGTTTAATAAATTGTTTGTTATTTCTGACAGATTTATATACCATTAGTATTGGAAACAATTATTCCTCATTTTGAACACATAAAGTAGAAAATAAGTCATATCACGCTTATTCAACTTATTTTCGTCGTTTTAATAATATGTTTAGATAAAATTCATATAGAAACAAATTCGAGGAAACTTGACTCCTTCCATTTCACTCGAAATTTTGATATGAAGCTGTAGAAGCTAATGTTTGAAACTTACAGAGCTGTTAGTCAACTAAATAAGGAAGTTTATAAGATAACTAAAAATATTTAAGCAAATTATTTTTAACTAGAGTGAGACTAAATCTATATATATAAAACAAAGTCGGGTTAGTTACACCATTTATAAGTCAAGAACGACTGGACTGATTAATATGATCTTTGCTTTGTTGAATTTGTCTTCACCCCGAATAGCAGAATAACGACTAAAACAACGGAAAATTCACAAAAAAAATATGAAGGTACGAAGTTCGCCGGGACAGCTAGTTACAGATAAATTATGGAAATTAACAAAATAATAGATGAATATAAATTTTTCCGCAAAATGTTTTATGCTAACGTTAAAATGATATTTTACCCAGAAAGTACATTACATTATTAGATTATTTTAGTTAAAAAAAATTGGGACTCTAGCATTTACCGTTTAGTCGTTAGACGTGTTTTTCTGGATCAATTCGCAATCAGGTCAAGATCCATTCTAAACTAAATAACTCGAAAATCGTTATTTTCGCTGAACATACATGGGGGTCCAATCGATGGGTATTGGTGGGACATCCCGTATAGGCATACTTTACTTTTGTGTATTCACCCCGCCACGTCGTACTAGAGACCAGTTATCACTGACCTGAGGCTATGAAATAGGGGATGGGCCCGAGCCCGAACCCGTAGACCAGCACGTAGCCCAGCACCGCCGCCATGCACACGTACGGCATCCACGACACCACCGCCTGCAATCACATACGACTCTTTCATTAAAATTGACATAATACTCATTTCGTATACATGGTGATTTTATATTAATGTAAAATACTTTTGGGTATGTTTATACTCTTGATAACAAACAACTTTTCCAAAGTAACCTATCGTCTATCTGAACATTTAAAGATATTTATTTACAGAGACAAGGTAGTACAAATGTGATGTTCAAAATAATAAAGTGCAACTTATCTCACCAGCGCAGCGTGTGACTTTTAGTTTCGATCATATTAATGAATAACTTGAAACAGATAAATATCCAGTGGCAGTGGGCGGGGCACATAGCAAGTAGAACTGATGGCCGATGGGGCAGAAAGGTTCTAGAATGGAGGCCGCGTACCGGCAAGCGCAGCGTAAGACGTCCACTCACAAGGTGGTCAGACGACCTAGTAAAGGTCGCAGGAAGACGCTGGATGCAGGCCGCTTTTAACCGGCCAATCTGGAAGTCAATGGGGGAGGCCTATGTTCAGCAGTGGACGTCCTATGGCTGAAATGATGATGATGAGATAAATACAAAGATCAGATACAGACAAAGGATCAGCATCGCTATCCAGAGGGGCAATGCTGATATCTTTTACATTTTATAGTATTTTATATTTTCTGTATTTATGTTTATTATTATTTTCTATTTAAAGTATTTGTTTAAGTTTAGGTTAATTGTTTATATTATTTTGTAAATATCTTAGGTATAATATTGTAATCCTTGCTTTATAAATAAATAAATATACCTAGAATTAATTACTTAATTTAGGCGCAAAATTTTGGGACAGGTAATTTTTTGGGCAGTAGTTTCTTTGGCAAAGTTGTTTGTTATAAACAAACTTTTCAGTATTTTACACTTTTAAATTTAAAAATCACTAGAAAAACACGCTTTTATAAATGCACGTAAAAACCAGAAATAAATTATGGATCGTTCAAGTTGTCTCTATTTCTGGGCTAAAGTGTAAACTATGTGCTTTTAACTATAATATTTGATTGTGAAAGCGTGGGACGCCTTGGGCACTACATATCAGAATCAACGGCGCACCAAACTAGGTAACCTTTGTCAGCCCTTTTACAGGAAACTTCACTTACTCGCACTTACTACAAGACATTCGTAGTGCGAGCTAGGCAGGTTATAAGGTCCATTCACATAGAATAAGGCTCTGCGCATACGACGGGGGAGGGGCGGTCTTTTTGACCGCGAAGCAATAAAGACCGCGTTTGCCCGTCGAGCCCGCAGCTGCCCGTGTCGCGTACTCAACGCACACGACGGTCAGTTCAGGACGACCATTCTAGTAGATTGCGCGGCGCGGACTAAGCTAGCCGCCCGCGCCACCGTCTGCGTTAGGCCGTCAGTGTGTACAAACTGGTCTGTGCGATCCACGGCGGGCAGCCACGGACATACCGCGCCGCCGCACACCCGGCGGGCACTGGCGGCGCGGTCTTTTCGTCCGCCGTGTGCGTTAGCAGTAATATATTGGACAACATCACACATATTGCTCCGATCCTATGATAAGTAGCTTAAGCACTTGTGTTACAGAAATCAGAAACAACGACGGTACCGCAACACCCAGATCCGAAACAATATAGAAAAGTCAGTTTTCCACATTGACCAACCGGGAATCGAACCCGGGACCTCAGAGATAGCGACACCAAGTTCGGTATGCTCGCCTCTCGGCTACGGAGGTCGTCGAAGTACACGATTCCCTTTGTTCTATCTGTAATTAATCCTATGTAGGACGTTTGATATTTTATGTTTATTCTAGCATGTTAATAATTATGCAATCTTTCATTTTAATAATTTAATGTAATCTATATTTTTTTTTATATTGTGGTGCCCTTACAGGGTTCATGTGTTGGACATATGTCTGTAGTAAGATCTTTAATACCATGTGAAGCAATAAATGAATTATGAATTATCGTTCGCGGCGAAATTGCCCTCCGCACCGTCGTCTGCGCAGCGCCTAGCAACTCACCATAAACTTCATAGAGGCAGCCAAAGCGGCCAGTATGACAGCAGCGGCGAGCACGGAGCCCAGCAGCAGCGGGCGGCGGCCCACCTTCGGCAGCAGCAGCAGCATCGCCATCGCAGTGCACACGTTGATGAACCCGCACGCTATAGTCGCGTACTGCGACTGCGCCTCGTCCAGCCCCGCCTGCGTGAATATCGTCTGCGAGTAGTAGAACACCTGGGAACATACAACATTATGTAAAGTAAGCGTTTATACGCTCTACTGCAGGGTACAAGGCAGGGGCGTAGCTGACGCTGTATCAGCCGTATCAATGATACGGGCCCCCCGGGCTACAGAGGCCTCTTACGTGTAAAAGCAAAAAATTTAAAAAAGTTATCCACAAAACTGACAAAAATTATCTAAGGACTGACTGTTGTTTAAAGAGGCAGAAACTTTAGAAAAACTGAAATCGACTTAAGCTATAAATGATTTAATAAATTAATTCGCTGAAAAAAAGAAAATAAAAGTGTATATTTAATTTGAATCGTTTGGTGATAGCTTATAATTTAAATATTTATTTTAATGCAAGTATTTTTGTTTCTTTTGTTAGAAATCTTTACTCTTCATTTGGGCCCCCCAACTAATTTTGATTCAAGGCAGGCTATACACTGGTACAAGGTTTAAGTTTGAGCGAAACCGCATACTAGGCCATTTTTTAAAGTGAATTCTCTTTGAAGGTTGACTGCCAGAGTCACAGCATTGATCCCGCTAGTCTGCTGGTCCACCTGCACGGTGCAGCGAGTGACAAGCCGAGTGACTCACAGCATTGATCCCGCTAGTCTGCTGGCCCGCCTGCACGGTGCGGCGAGTAACAAGCCGAGTGACTCACAGAATTGATCCCGCTAGTCTGCTGGCCCGCCTGCATGGTGCAGCGAGTGACAAGCCGAGTGACTCACAGCATTGATCCCGCTAGTCTGCTGGCCCGCCAGCACGGTGCGGCGAGTAACAAGCCGAGTGACTCACAGCATTGATCCCGCTAGTCTGCTGGCCCGCCTGCATGGTGCAAGCGAGCAGCAGCGGCAGCCGCAGCCTGCGGTCGCGCAGCACCCGCAGCATGCTCCAGTGCTGCTCGCCGCTGAGCGACGCGGCCTGCGACGCGCGCGCCTCTTCCCGCAACGAGTCCAACTCCTCGCCTAGGACGCTACTCGAAACGCCTCTTAAGCGACTGAGCTCTGAAATATAATGAAATTATATCCTTAAAAGATTCAAAAAGCTATCGTTATCGGGAAAAAACAGGGCGAAAGACCACCGTGGTCGGAAATCCTGGAAATAAATCCACGGGGCCATCGGACGGGCGCAGGGTCACGATGACTGAGCACGGCTTATCATCGAGGCAACTGAATAGACGGGGTCCCGACCCTCAACCGCTGAGGGTCCGACTATGGAGGAGGAGGATTGAAACGAACGAGACGGCAGCGGTTGCGAGAGATACGTGCACAGTATGTGTTGTAATGCGCATTCTTTGAGCCTTCGACAATATCGAGAACAGGTTCATATTTCTGTCATGAGAAAGTCTCCTTCCTAGCAGGGATTTGCCGTGCCCAACATGGAAAACCCTTAACAGGCTGCGGACTCAGGTCGATACAAGGGCAACTTGTGTAGATGAGGGCAACACTGATATAATCAACAGCAGATGCGAGTGCGGAGCTTCTCCCATACAATGGCCCATCTCCTGTCATGTCCCGCATGGGAACACACCTGCTCACGCAAAAACTTACTTAACGCCACTGAAAACGCTCTGTCCGAGTGGCGGAGTATTCGTCACATAAAAAAAATGTTTGCCTTCAACACGAGAAGAAAAAGAAGATGAAGAAGTGGTGGTGGCCACAGTGATACATTATGTATCACTGTGGCCACCACCACTTCCGCCACGTCATGAACACAGCTTATTTACAGAAAGCGCGAAAATGATTTAAGCGTAAGCGAAATAACTACGAAGTGTGAGGTGAGCTGGGGTAAAGGGGGACACGGGGGTTCACCTCAGGCCCCCACAGCATTAAAAACGAGTGCCTAGTGTGTTTAAATTGAGAGCTTTTAATGAGAACGTTGAATCCTGTTGATGGTGGCGGCAGCCAGGAGGCACTATCCAGAAGTCTATACAAATTCACGTTTACTTTTCGATTGATCTATGCGATGCGATTATAATTTTAATTATACTAGGCCCTTTGGATATTGGATAAATTCTCTCATTTTTAAGGTGGCTCACTAAAAAAGATTTTTAAGATGCTTGTGCATCGTCCTGTTGTGAATCGCTTAGAAGCATGTTAGAATAGAACAATTTCCATTAAACGTATCAACAAGTACCAAAATGGTATCCGCTTAGTATAAGGCCGTGACGGCAGGCCGACGTTGCGACCACTGGTATTCTGCAGATGCCAGCTGAGATGATGGCGGGGCCCACATCTTACATTAGTTACCTACCAATTACCATATTACCATACAAATCAATACATTTTTACAAAAATCTGATAAAATATTTTTTCGTTGCATACATGCTTTAAAATTTACTATGAATACAATGTCAATCAATCTACTTATTTTACTAAAATGCAAGGCTCTTTAACAAATTAAAAATAATAATTAATGGTTCATTTTTTGCTACTTGGAACACAAAATTAAATAATGATGTCTCTAAAAATGACAATCTAAACGTCTTTTTGCAAGTTCAATAAATACCTTTTGTAATTATCCCGAAATAAATCTAAAATGGGACACTTTTTGATAGGCGGTGATATGTTATTCCAGCATTTTGTGGCAGAGTAGGGAAACTGCCACGAAAGGCTGCAGTGCTATGACTTGGACATCCAAGGCTTGAAGTAATTCTAACAATTCGATGCGAAAACAAATGCTTATCAAACAAATAAGGTGGTGTTTGAGTTTGAACAAATCCAAAAAGCAAACAAGCGTAATGTAGTGTACGTCTGGACTTCATATTTAAAAGTTTTCCTTGATTGAGAAACGGTGTGACATGGGCTCTACGTGAGATGGAGAAACAAAATGTTCGTTAAGTGTTAAGCTCTACTTAAGTGAAATAATTAGATAATCAAGTTTTGTTTGATTTGACTGGACAAATTTACAGTATTTTAAGCGTAGAACAAGTTAAATAAAGTTTAAATATTGCTAACTCACCTCTTAAAGCACCATCTTCGTTCTTTTTTACAACAAAAAGATATTTTGGACTTTCAGGTAAAATAAAAAGTAGAGGTAAACAAAAAATGACTAGTAACACGTAGACGGACAGTAGGTAGGGCCAGTCGTCGACACCACCTGCAACAAAATGCTTTATTTTCAATGATATTAGGTTCAAAATTACAATACCACCGACCGAGCAGTTAGCGATTTGTGTAAGAGTCTGCCTGCACAGACTGCGATAAGTATTTAAAAATTAAAACTGCCAGTCAATCTCGCGTAATCTCAAAAAACCTTGACAAACCCCCCCCCCCCCCCCCCTATTAGACTTAAGCCCCGCATAATATTAAGTACTATTTTGATTTGTATAACCTCAAAATTGTAAATAAACTTCACAAACCACCCCATAGTTGAGGTGAGGCCTGTGCCCTGCAGTGGGACGTAGGATACTTTACTTTTTACTTTGACGCCAAATGTGTCGTGTAGTAAGTAATTTACGTTGCGTCATGTAAGCTTAAGCATATGTCAGCTAACGCCGGCTCCACATGTAACATTTGAGGGATCTAATCAATGTATCCGTATTAGCGTATCATCTGTCGTATATTTTGTCTATGTATAGATATTATCTCCTAAACCTCACAAGAAAACAAACCATTAAAGTTCCACTTACCTAATAAAAAATTAAGGCCCATGACTTGGCCCACGAGGACGCCAACGTTGACCCCCATGGGGCACGCGACCCCCATCGCACCTGTGAGACTAAGGGGGGCCAGCTCGGTAAGGTACATTGGCACAATACTCGTTGTCAGACCTGAAACAAGTTTAGTTGAAAATGTAAAGGCAAAATTACAATTAAGAATAGGCGAAAGTCAAGTAAGATTATCAAGCAAACAATAGGTAAAGAGGTTAAGCTTATGCTTCCCCGAGAGTCCTACTGGGAACATATTATTGAAATGCCAAAATTATAAGACCTTATTGCTACTCCACCTTTCATCGGTTCTGCGACAGATATGGCCAGCCGACTGCCACTGTAGCTTGCCACACTGCCGGATAACCTCGTTTCGGATTTTATCCCTTAACGAGATCCCAGGCATCAACCTTTCGTTTGAGTGACGTAAAGTCGGTGAGCCAGCTTTACTGTCATGTTCCACATTTCGGCTCCGTAAGACGTCACTGGTAGGACGCACTGCTCTGCAGAAAAACCGATGACTAATCTAAATCACAAACTTTTCTATACTGTCCCGGGTCTGAGTATTGTGGTGCCGTCGTTGTCTCTGACTTTTGCTACTTACCATAGGATCAGAGCAATGTATGTGATGTTGTCCAATATTTATTTATTAAAAAGATCCGAACCAGTAGCCTCGTTAGGACGTATAAACCCAATAAAATAACTATTCACTGTGTCAATCCTTTGAAAAAATATAAATATCTATCTAAAAACACGACCGTTTTCAATTGTTCATAAACTGTCTATGGTTTGAAACAAATAGACGGTACTTTAATTAGTTAGGTTTATCCGTCCATACAAACATTTTAGTAGTAGGCCTTCAGGATCTAACCCGTAACCCTTTGCGTTCAGATGATTACCTCCAGACAGCCCAACGACCAGCCTCCCGAGTATCAGCATCTCGACGGAGTTGGCGGCGCGGCAGAAGCCGAACAGCAGGGCGCCGGCTACCCACAGCCCGCTGATGGCTATCGTCGCCTTTTTCCTAAAGACAATCATAAATAAACATTCACATCATCACACGATCGCACCATATCACACCATACGTCCTGTATTTTGCTCCGTTTGAGCGGAAAACCGTCTCAAAGCTCTGCTTTCTGCTTTGCTTTACTTTCTGCTTCTCTTTCTAATCTACGCTTTAATCATTTACAGTATATTAGCTAAAGCATTACTAAAACTAGGCTTATTTGTTGAGATAGATACCTACACTTTAATAGGTTGTTAGAGTTGGCCTCTTAGTTTTCGTAAAATTAGATTAGTTTGTTGTTTGTTTGTTTGATAAAATAAATATAGCACGATTAAACCTGTGATCTCGGCTGTAAATCCAGTTGAGAAGACAAATGCCCAAAAACACCCATACACAAGCATAGATGTGTGTGTGTATTTTTTTAAGGCCAACAACAATTGACAATGTTTGATGAATACGATTAATGCAAACTGGCAACTAATTATACTTTATAAATAGCATTGTAATTACTTTTAGTATAGAAAATCGTACGATTATTGTCTATAATTTTAATTACCTACATAATTTTAATGAAGATTTAAGGAGTGCGGTTTTGATTTGATTTTGCCACGGGCAAAACTGTAATCTTAGCGAAGTTGAACCAAATAGAGCTGTTAAGGTTTACTTCCGTACATCGCGGACGATCGCAGCCGCGCGCATGTGACGATAGCCGCTTCAGTCCTTGGCCGCCTGCGTCTGTCGCCACCTTAATAATGACGCATGATCGCAACAGTCGCGCGCATCTGTCGCAAGCAATTGACTGCACGCGAGACGATTGACCGACGCAAGGCAGCCTCAAGAAGCCTCGAGGGGTATCAGTCGGACTAGTAAACGGAAATTACCTTCCAAAATAATCTGCCATAACAGCGCCCAGGATGGAGCCTGTGCAGCCGCCCACGATGAAGATGGACACCACGGCCGACCACAGCACGTTGAGCCATTGCTCGTCCAGCACTATGTCGTAGTGGGCTATGATGCTCTCGTTGCAGAAGTTCTTTAACAGCTGTAACAATAAACAACGCTTATAGTTCCACCCACTAAGGATTGCGGAATTGAGCTATTGCACCTCAGTGGCGACTCATTTTTAGGGTTCCGTAGCCAAAATTTCAAAAAACGGAACCCTTATAGATTCGTCATGTCTGTCTGTCTGTCTGTCTGTCTGTCTGTCTGTCCGTCTGTCCGTCCGTCCGTATGTCACAGCCACTTTTTTCCGAAACTATAAGAACTATACTGTTGATACTTGGTAAGTAGATGCATTCTGTGAACCGCATTAAGATTTTCACAAAAAAATAGAAAAATAATAATAAATTTTGGGGGCTCCCCATACTTAGAACTAAAACTCGAAATTTTTTTTTTCGTCAAACCCATACGTGTGCGGTATCAATGGATAGGTCTTTAAAAATGATATTGAGGTTTCTAATATCATTTTTTTCTAAACTGAATAGTTTGCGTGTGAGACGCTTCCAAAGTGGTAAAATGTGTGTCCCCCTGTAACTTCTAAAATAAGAGAATGATAAATCTAAAAAAAATATATAATGTACATTTACCGCAATTTAACTTTCGTAATGTTATGGATTTCATTTTGCAATAAAAATACCATAACTATGACTCGATTGTCGTGGGTGAACTTTTACTCATAACGGTACCTACAGGTTTGTACGGAACCCTCGGTGCGCGAGTCCGACTCGCACTTGTTTTTCTGTAGTAGTACATAGCTTTAGCAATAGTAAAATGATTAAACAAATAAATTTAAGGACTAGATAGAAAATCGGAGCATCGGGCTCAGTGGCGTGGGCTCTATGTCCAGAAACGGACTGATGTGGGCTTATTATGATGACGATGAAAGCGACCATGTTCTAGAAAACCTTTTTATAAACCAATTAAGCGAAGAAATTATGGAACCGCAATTATTAAAGTAAGAGAGATCTAGTCAGTCTTGAACGCGATGAAATTTCATTGGTTTTGGAGCCGAAAAAGTAGAATTCTCCTCCTTAAACATAACTTTTGGTATGGGAACAAAATCAAATCACCGTAATACCTCCTCATACTAATCGTAACAGGATGGGTAATTTTGTATAAGGAAGTGAATGTTTTTTTTATGATTTACGATACTGGCCTGATCGATATAAAAAGTTGTTGTATTAAGTTTTTTGGCTTATGTGACTCGGCTCCAAAACCAAACGAAAATTCTTCGGTATACATATTATTATGTAGCTCGTATATTCTACAAAAGAGGGCAACGTAAAAACAAAGAACATTCTGAATGTATACATTTATTTTGTTACACTGTTTAAAAAGCGTGAATAACTCTAAACGATAAGGTAGGTACGGAATACGATTCAAAGTTAGAATTGTGGACGTTTGAATGCGAATTTAATATTATTATAATTTACTATTAAAGTGTTTAAGTAATATCAACGATCCCTATAAATATATTTTCTTTAATATATAAATAAATAAATAATTGACAACATCACATACATTGCTCTGATCCTATAGTAAGTAGCTTAAGCACTTGTGTTACAGAAATCAGAAACAACGACGGTACCACAACACCTCCTACATTGACCGACCGAGAATCGAACTCGGAACCTCAGAGATAGCGACACCAAGTCCGGTGTGCTCGCCTCTCGGCTACGAACGTCATTGATGAAAGATAGACTTCGAATTACTAATTATGAACATTTTATGTTTGAGTATGGTAGTTTGAACCTATTGTTGTTGTTTTAAATCTAACAAAATTTAATATATTCAATGTTATAGTAGTTCAAGTGGACTTTAAACATTATTTACTTAACACAACAATTGTTTGTTTACGCTAATATCAAACATCAATATACTTCGCTGTTGCGCGTCGAAACGATTACGGCCACAGTAAGAGACGCAGTTTGCGGAACGCGTGAACCTTGCCTGAGCGATGAATAACCGCGGTTTGTAATAAATGAACAATGACAATAAGTAACAGATTAAGGCGAGTATAGTCGTCAAAAGTAAACTAGAATGTGGTTACATAAGCTTACTACCTACTTAAGCCCTAAAAATATGCTAAGAATTGTTAAAACTTATACAACAATTTGAGCAGAGCATTTGTTTTTAGTCAAGCATTGAAAAAACAAACAAAAAAGATGCTGATACTCTTTCTTCTTTTAAACCGCTTGAGCGATAGGCCAACTTGATAGCTATAAACTTAACTAGGGTTTTTAATCGAACAATTGCGTCCATGCGAAAAGTATTATTTTCCCTAATTTTCGCCACCTAAAGACGCCGCGACTGTCGTAACAGCCACGTTTCATCGCGCGCTGATAAGAACCGTATTGCAATGAGTTTTCGAGCGCGACGAGTCGCTAATTTAGGGGCTCTCCTCGCCTTAAGCACATAGATTAACTGATTTTCTATTCTTTTCACATGATTTTCTATTCTTTTTGATCTCAACGCTCCTTCTTACCTAAAAGAAAAGTTTAGGTTCCTTCACAACTGTCACGACAGAAATCTTCGTACTGGTAATACCCTCCAACTACTTACCCCACTTCACACTTCTGGCTTTATGTCCAACTCTTTCACCCTCACAGCTATACGACTCTGGAATCGACTTCCCACCAACATTAGGAAATCCAAGTCCAAATTTCCTTTTAAGAAAGCTCTACGCATTTACATCAAAAATCGCTGACCTAATAATTTATCTTTCATTTGCTCTGTGTACTATATTATGTATGTGTATGTATATGTATATAATTGATAATCATATATATTTATACCTATTTATTAAGTATGTAATGTTGGTGTGTATATATATATATGTTTTTTTTTTCTTGCTGCACCGCCTGTATTTCTCTGTTTGATCACTGGTTGACTGGTAGAGAATGCTTCTTGGCATTAAGTCCGCCATTTGTACAATTATTTTTAAATGTGCAATAAAGTATAAATAAAATAAATAAAAATAAATAAATTAACTCGGTCATTTATTTTTATTCAACCACTTTTTCTATGGGACATCATAAGAATATAAAAAACACATCCCTGCACTGAATGACCGATTAACTGTTGCGTTGTTTAGATGGAAATAGAATGGCACTCACAAAATCACATGAACCCTTTATAAAATCAACAACTATCAACCTACTACCAAACCTAAGAATTCTCAATTAATAATCAATTTTAAGAGTCGATTGATTAGTAGCGATAAAACGCCAAAAAAGTTTGAAAATTACCGCACACAAAAAACGTTATTGACTTTAAAAAATAGTACGGAACAATAGGTCGAACCTATTGATTCGCACTTTGTAAATTTTTTAAGGCAGACAAAGAAGGTATGTCTGATGACTCAGATACCTAAACATTGACTGATAAAACTATAGTAGACAAAACTAAATAATACTTTAAAATAACACGAGTGATAAAACAGAGACTCTTTAAACAGATACTACTTATCTAAATAAAATACATTTTCAGGTCTGTAACAGCTATCAATTCAGGTAAAGTCTGCAGCGACGTAGACTATTGAATTATTTTAAAAAAAAAAACAGCATTAGCTCTAGCTCTATCAGACAGTATTTTGTATACATTTGTGTCAAGAGCTAGTCACGTGAAGTGTGTGAGGGGTGAAGCGGGGGAGTGTGCGATGCACAAGACGCTTATGAAATTAGCAACAGGTGCAGAGGATAACTAAATTACTGCGGCACTTGAGAAATGTTCCCGGAAAAAAAAGGCTGAAAACAGCTGGGTTAGATTTTTGTGCCGCTGATCACAGATTCGAAAAAGATGAAGTATGCTGCCACTTAAGCTTGCTCATCCGTTGGGCTATATCAGCGACTTTTGTTCGTTTGCGGATCTCCTCATTTCTGATTTGATTTCGCAAAGAAACAACAAGCATAGCTCTTTCCATAGCACGCTGTGCGACCTTGAGCTAGGGGCGGAGCACATATTACGCAGAACTGACGGCCGATGGGGCAGAAAGGTTTTGCAATGGTGGCCACGTACCGGCAAGCGCAACGTAGGACGTCCACCCGCAAGGTGGACAGACGTCCTTGTAAAGGTTGCAGGAAGCCGCTGTATATAGGCCGCTTCCAACCGGCCAATCTGGAAATCACTGGGGGAGCCCTATGTTCAACAGAGGACGTCCTGTGGCTGAAATGATGACGATAATGATGAAGTATGCTGATGTTGTGTGCCCGTAAGTTGTAAATGTTGTGATGCATCATGCCTAATCGGTTGCATCAGTACTGAAGTAAATATATAATTGTATACTTACTGCAGCTGGTGTGTTAACCACTCCAATGTTGAACCCGACGGGAAGCGACGAGCCCAGCGTGGTGGCGATGCCAGCTAGCACCAGGTAGAACGACCATCCTGGCTTGTATTCGTGAGACTCCGTTAGATGCTGATGCTCGGTGGTTACCTTAAATAATATAAATAATTAGAGAACAATTTTGTTGTATAGATAGATATATAGATAAGGTACGTGATACGTTTTAATTGTTAGCCCTGACAATCAAAATATAAAATTGGTACACTCTAGATTTAATAAAAAGATGTATTAATAATTTTTTAAAGCTCTAATTTACCCTAGTTTTGTAGGATTTACTAAAAACGCTTTAACTTAATGTGTGAGAGTGAGAGAACAGATTGCAAATCGCGAACCTTTGCACCTACACGCTCTTACAGAATAACGAACGAAGGAGTCTCATGTCAGCGACAGCTACTTAATCACATTTTTTGTGTGCGCGTTTTGTACAGTCAACGGTAGGTCAACCTTCCCAAAAAGTTAAAGGTCATTGAACCGATTTTCAACTTTAATTCCGACACATAGAAATCAAAATCAATTGAGAAATTTTAACGTTTTGTGGTAGGTTGACGAGCTTATCTGTATTAATAAATGTACGATTGTCAAAGCGAATAATTAAAAACACACTCAAAAATCAACTTACAAAGATCTTCAAAAAACTCTTGAACGCCATTTCCTAATCCTAACTTATAATTAAAACTATCTTTAAAGCTCCTCTTCTTCGATCACCACTTAGTCGAGCAGATAGTCAGCAGTGCTGTGGTCATGTCCACTATGGCGGGCAGCACAGAACAAAGGGAGAAGATGGGCCAGTACCAATCGCAGAGCCAACCGTCTAGCACGAAGTACGAGAGCAGAATGGCGGCCGAGCCGTGGGCGCCGATGGCTGATATAGGTTGTTAAGGAAAAAGGAATTAACAATTTTATTGTTGTGACCGTTACTTAACCGTTAGGGATGTGACACTGATGTTGTAAATCTTAATTTCGAAATTTAAATGTATGGTTCTCTACAGTATGTAAAATAAAAGAGGGCGTTACCTTTGCAGTTTATCTATATCATGATTAGATTAAAATAAAAATAAATAGAAACAAAATTAAGTATTTAAAAAAATCTATATACATAAAATTAAAAAAATACAAAAAAAATTGTATTTTTTTGTTGTATGTTTTTGTCAGCATAAAGTAATACATACTTATAGACACACTTAAACTACGACCAAATCCCAACATTACAACCTATTTAAAACCAAAATCATAACGCGGAATAGTAGCGCTAAACATTTCTATTTTTAATGGGAATATTTTTTTTGTATGTATGGACGCCTTCCGTTAGTTCACATACGGTATATTAGTTAACTTTTTAATATGGGATGATTCCAACTGGACAACAACTTACTGAAAAGGAACATAACATCGAAATCTTTTAAAAAAAGTTAAATTTTCCTAAATAATACATGTAACAAGACGCAAAACTGATTCTGGTGCTCTAATAGTCTATTTTTTAAAGACCAACATCGATTTGTTTTTAAAACGATGTACCACACTAACTTTTTGGGCACCGTGATGTCATTTGTATGTTTTGTTTTGCTGTTGGTCTTATAGAAACTGATGTTGTGTTTGAGCAGCAGAAAGACCTTAGAAACCCTTAAGAGGTTTTGCGTATTTGGCGTTACACGTTATACAGGGTTACATTGCAAAGGGGTGCCAAATCTTTGAGTGGCTCAGAATCAGTAACTAAATCAAACTATGCAGAAAACAAAAAAAATATATCACATTTTATTATTCCTCCCCGCTGTTAAAAAACGTACGCGTGGATAATTTAACTCATTCATAAAAAATTGCACCGTATGTGTACTGCGTAAGGTCCTTGTAGGTTCGCCGTACCTACACCTCTGATGAATGACCGCGCGGCTTTCGTAATCTCTTTATTGACTTTACTTTCGGATATATATTTTTTCGTAACATACACTTATTAAAAATAATAACGATTAAGGCGCTTCTTTATATTGTTCCCTAGATCTTATTTTTCAAATTTGGCACCCCTTCGCAATGTAACCCTGTATAACTTACAACAGCTCATCGCTATTAAGGTAGGTACAGGAAAATGTCTTTTTTATGGTTTCGATGTTGTTTCACAGTAAAGTTATTGTATAAAAGCAATAGAACTCTAAAGGGAAACTAATAATTAAATTGAAACATAAATTAGAGCATTGTACTTGACAACCCTAACACTGTTTGAGCCAAATATAGTCACGTGAATGGACCAATTCCAATCAATTTGTTGTATGGGACATTGAACGCTATCATTGGGGGTGTGTTCTGTGTATGACGGACATTGAACTGACAATGTTATTAAGACAATAAAGATCTATTTGTGTATTGACAATGATAAGGTCTAAGAAATCTAAGCGATCGGTAACCTCTCTGCCTAGAGTTAATGTCAACTAAACCTAGTACCTCATACAATATAGCTATGTTTAGGACATGCTTGACAAAAATGATTTAGAGCCTCCCATACAAACTGCCCAGTCAACTGGCTGATCGATATAGACTTCTTTAAAATATAGACATAGAGCACAAAAAAATCTAGGTTACTCTTGTCCAAAAATTGTTCTATTAAAAGTACACCGTTTTTGCTAAGGAAAACGACTCAAAATCGCAATTAATGGTACTGACACACATGCTCATTAGTTGCCAAAAAGCATGCCAGTAAGTAGCAATTGCTACCTAGTGGCATGTGTGAACACGCCTTGCCAGTAATAAGCATGCTTAATTTGAGCATGCTCATAAAACAACCGTGGATTAATTTTTGAGCAAGCTACCCGTTGCGCGGGTGGAGGGGGGCGTGCTTTGAGCACGTCTGAACACCTTTGCTTTTAAGCATGCTCATTAGTGGCATGCTCATGTTATTCACATTTGCTAGTAATAAGCATGCTTATTTTTGAAACAAGCATGCTCAAAGCAAACAACTGTTCACACGTGCCATTTAATCGCAAGCTATAGTAGTAGTTAGTGGCATGTCTGTCAGTAATTTAATGCAAAAATGGTACGACTTTAAAGAAGTCTAATTTCGGATCGGAGATAGAGCCTTTTTTACATTTTCATTTAGCATGCTCTATAAGGGACACCATGTATAATGCCATATAAAATATAGCTGAACCTTTACATTACTTGTACAAGAGAAAACTGCTACCCACATAATATTTCCAGGCAAACAAACATCAACATGCTTTTAACATAGGAATACAACAATTATGCAAACAAAGCAAACCCGAGGCACATTAATGTTTTAGATTACTCTTAACAGTCACTAACACAAGTTTTGATACACAACTTAAGAAAAAAATATGAAGTTCCACAGAGTTGTTCGACTCTGACCCAAATCGAACTCGCCAATAGGATTAACCCGTTACCTACCGAACATTATCTAGTCCAAAAAGTCTTATAATCTAGATTAGTGCTAAACTGAAGCAACACTACAAGTGCTAAGGTGGTGCAGAGTTACGCGAATAACTAGAAAACTTATTTTTTATTAACTACGTATTTTTTCAGTCAGTAAAGGGGCTGGAATCATCCATACAGCTCGACAAGCAGTTTGACGACTGGCGTAACGTCAAATATCTTTAACGGATTTTGTTCAATGATGACATTTACAACAACTTCTACAGTCATGTCACACTGACATGACTGTTGACTGTGTACTCGAGTCAATCGTTCTCTTTCACTCATCTCAGTATCACAAAGTAAGTGAGAAAGAGAGCCGAATATACGGGAATCGGTTGGGACTCTAAGGCTTGGACTACATGCATCCGGAATTTTTCAGAACCTCATACAAAACGGATTGAATCCGGGCTTGTCCGGAGCCGTTTTGTATGAGATTCTGAAAAATTCCGGATGCATGTAGTCCGAGCCTAAGCCTTGCTAGGCTTTGAACAAATACATCAACGTTACGTGCATGTATACAATTAAATGTACAATTAACTGTAAGTCAATCTACGCAAAAATACGATGACGACTGCATGTTTGGTATAGTAGTTCGTACAAATCTAGGCGGTTGAGGGCCAAATGTTTGTGTGAATTAGGTACATTTGTACCTAAGCCAAGAATATTTGTAACACTAATATCCGTTATCTCAGAGTTACTTAACCTGTGGTCCATAGACCCCTAAGAGGTCCGTGTTAGCGCCAGAGTCCATAGCGAGCTTACGTAAAATTTTATCGCAATAATAATAACAACTTAAACCTTTTTATATTTTAGAAAAGGGTGGGCTCTTTGAAATTTTAAAAGAAGTCCGTAAATAGAAAAAGTGAAAGAAACCCTGGTTAACTATAGTCGCCATAATACAAGTTTTACTTAGTTAAAAGCTAGATAAGTAATTAATAGTCGGAGGAATTTGTTTAACTTAAGGTCCAATGTATATACATTTTGTATCTCTTTTGGAAATAATCGATTGATAAGCTAACATATCTAAGTCACGCTAACTCGTGTAACACCACCCCATGCACTTCAGTGTAGCTTCTGCCATAGAGAATTAAGAAAAGGATACAGATGAGAGATACGGAGGGTGAGAACATTGTTAGTCCGAGGATGAAAGTCGTTAGCTCGATGATGATAAAAGCTATTGCCGCCGCAAAGCCGGCTACCAACCTGTAACATGCACACACTATAGCTTGACCTCTATAATCGTGGCCCTCCTTCAAATAAATAAAGGTGACCATTGTGGGCCGCCAACAGAAATTACAGGTATCGCGCTAAAATTTTAAGGGAGATTCTGCTGCATGCTGCATAAAAGCGCCGGCCAAACACGGTAAAATCAAAAACTTTAGACCCTTTGATATTAGTATTTACGAGGTTTTAAGAAAAAAATATTTTGAATTTTTATAGGTTTTTTATATTTGATTATCTTAAATAACATTCAATAAAAAAGTTATTATTTTCAAGATATTTGTGCGGAATTGATTGGTAAAACGACACAATCCTCTCAGAAGTTGATAGAGAAGCAAAATTGCGACCACTTTTGTTAAAAACACGGCGAAATCCTGAAAATATACTTTTTTATTGTTATTAAGATTTGTATGGGAAGGTGAGATTTTTGATGTTAGTTTATTAAGAAAGTTTGTTGCAATTTTGCTCTTTTATCACATTCTCAAAGGAATGTATCGTTGTAGTAAGCAATCATCTTGTAGTACGACGTTCTTTAATAGAATAACTTTCTCTAAGCACTGCAGGCGGGCGACGATGGATTGGTCTGACTTTTAAGGTCTCGCGGTCAGCAGAGGGCTACGGTTATGTCGGTCAAGTTAGGTTCAGCTATACTGGTGGTTAAAGAAGCGATAATACCCCGAAATCATACATTGACTTTATAAACGCATAAGGGAAAACCAGGCGAAATCAACTACGTATTGCGTAGCTTTATTTAAATCTTCTCTCCCTGCGTGTGTCAGGGTACAAAGGGCATCCGATAAGCCACGGTCTGAAGTTCCTGGCTGCAGTCACACATGCAAACGACTCATCGCTTATTACCTATTTATTTAACTTTTATAGCTTGTTAGTTACAATGAAGCTAATATAATAGTTAAAATTATTAACAGCTCTATAATATGTAATCATCTCTTTTAAGTTTTAACATTATTTTAACTATCGTATCGATTTAAAACTTTGTAAGAATGTGACGTTTGGATAACAATACAATAATTTGAGGCCATCGTACTGATCTGATGATGGAGTCAGGAGCTGGATAGTAAAACTTCAATGCAGGCTACTAGTAAATCTTCGTGTTTGAGCTCATTTGATTAGTCTAATACATAAATGTGTTCTGTATCTTTTTAAACTATGATGTTAAATAATTATCATTGCGAGTATCTATTGCAAATGACTCTACAAGGTCAAAGACTATCAATAGCTATTTTCTTTTAGTAGTATACAGTATCTATTTTGTGAAATAGCTTTAATGTCTCTGAGAGAGAATTCTGAGATTTCGTATTTTATTTATTGCGATAAGCATTCATCGTTGTTTAGTGTTTTTTTTGGACACATAAAAAAAACCATTCCGTATAAAAAAAAACAGCACTTATCTTAAGTTATAATCAAAAATAATTCCCGTTAAAGTTACCCATTTTTAAAGCTGAGCAAATTGATGGCATTTTCCCCTCTATAACAAATGAAACTCGTTTTCTATCAATCGAGCAACCGCACCTTGTAATTGTTAGAGCACTTTATTAAAGGAAAAGTTATGGGAACCATACTACATAAAGATCTTACGACAGAAGTAAAAAGGTTTAAAGAGTACCACCACTAGTATAGCTGACAGATAAACACAATACAACAATAATAGAAAATACATTCCCACACACAGATAGATATTAGAATAGTATCCAATATTGTAGTAAACACATGTCATGTGTGTTTACTATAATATTGTTGTGTATAACAAAACCTTACCGTATCTCTTGTTAGTTAACCTAACTTACGACGTTTTCTTAATTTTACATCACGTAATTACAATATAATGTTTTTTTTTTCTATTAGACGAATTTTTACGTCTCATCTAGCTAGTCTAAGTACCATCTAGTACATAGCAATAGGCTAGTTTCCTAAAAAAATCTAATAAGTCCGTCAGTTGGATTAACGAAAATATTGGACACGTATTTTTTCTTTTCTCAATCAAACAAAAAATTATGAAGATATAGCCCGTTAAAGTTCCGCGTAACGTCACGCCTTGCGACACTTTTTAGCAAGGCGTGACGTCACGTGCTCCCATTCCCAAACTTTGATGCGCTTTATCTTAGTAATTTTTTTGTTTGATTGACAAAAGACAAAATATGGTTCTAATATTTTTTGATAATCTAACTGACGGACTAAATAGAAGAATATTATTTTGACCCAGGAAACTAGCCTATTTACAAAACATTTTATTGTATTCATTCATGCATGACTTCTACGAACTGCACTGGCACAAACAGAACGATAATTGGCCTACTTTTTTAAACAGGGTGTTCAAAAGTATTTGAGACACTTTCTAATTATTACGTAATCATTTGCTGATATACAACTTTTATTATGGGAGAAATATCATGCATCCAGTTTCAAAATACCCAAGTACACCCGGGTATACCCGGTTCTTTTATTTAGGCTATGTGTAGAACCGGTTTCAAAAGTAGTACACCTGGTTTCATGTTTATTTGAGTACCTAAAAAGGTATTAAGCAATGGCCTTAATACCGTTTTAGGTACTGAAATTCTGTACTATTAATCAGGCCGCGGAAACGAGACACAATGGAAATTTAATTGTTACCTTTGAGCTTAACAAATTGAATTATTTATCATAGAGATGGCGTGCTACTCCGTATGAACCATATGAATATTTTTTGATAATTTCGACATTAACTTTTTAGAAAAAGTTCTTGTACCTATAACAGTAGCTGCTTACGTGATTTTAACACATTTGCGTCCACCCTGTATATTTTAAATATTTATTTTAACACTGACCACAGCATATATAATATACTAGAGTATCTAGTCGACGTCGAGATGTAGTAATGTTAAAAACTAAGATAGGCATTATTAGATACACTGAACAACACATAAATCGGAAAGTACATGGCATTTTCAAGGCACGTGTAAGGTAGTACATAACTACACAGGAACTGTCTAACAGAGAATTGTTTACAGTAGGCCGATACTGCAGCTCAGACGAGTTAGTAAACAAAATGTTACTGTCAACCGTGAATTTACAATATTATACTAGTGTAGAAATACATCTAGATGTTTACTTAATGCGAATTATTATTCATCATCATAGGGTCGACTTTCACTTATTGGGGGCCCTGGGCACATTAGGATAATGTGACCCCATAAGACTTGTCAGAGGACTATTTCGGGAATGGGAACCCGCATTGCATCGCAAGCAGCCTGCGATGATTCCTAGGTTTTTTCAAATAGCGACTCTGGTCTAATGAGCATACTTGCGTTGTTTTTTCAAAAAACATGACATGTATTATATTTATTGTCACTGAATAGTTATCGGTTATCGGTTGGATCCGGCAGGAACTAGAGGCCCCCATCGCTTGCGGGGGGCCCTGGGCATGTGCCCAGAGTGCCAATGGGAAAAAAGGGCCTGATTATAATCATCAGCATTTTAGGTCCATATAAGCCTCCCCTGGACAACGCTACAGCGAGCGCCTCTGGTAAATTTGCACCCAGCGAAATCCAGCAAATTATTTGATTCAGGAAAATTTTAAAGAAATTAAAACATTACAATACTATACAATACAATAATAAGATTACAATAATATTGTGTACTAAAGGAGAATGGAAAAAAAATATGTATAGAACCTGGGCCCACAATTTAATAGTACAGTTGATATACCGTTAAATAGGTCTTGCCAAGCAGATCATTGGTTACTATGACGACTATACTAGACGATAGTCAAATGTTAGTGTTTATGTGGTATTTAAGTCATAAAGTTGTCTCAGTATTACATATTTTTTTAAGTATTTTTATAAGGTAGTAGTAATAATACATTCATTTCAGTTCAAAACAAAAAAAAATACTATTTTTCCTGACCAACAACTTTGTCTGGTGTAGGTGGTCGCGCTCCGGGCTACAAAGCCAGATGGTTGGGGGTTCGAATCCCGCAAGGGTGTTTTGAACACGAGCATATCTGAACATAGATGTTTCTAAACGTAAAGTATGTTTATTCGTTATCTAGTCGACAAACTTACTGAAACAAGCTTTGCTTAGTTTGGAACTAGATAATTGGTGTGATTGCAAAAATTTTATTTGTCATTAATAATTTTATTTATTTACACCTTTAAAAACCAGCAGGAGGCACGAATCCTTGATTTCCCCCCCAACTTATGTGAAAACATTATTTCTATATGACTTTTACTCTTTCTCCTTTCCTCTAATTCAGTTAAGACTTAAAACAAACATCCACCAAGGATACAAATTTTCACATACAACATTAGTAAAAGATTAAAAAATCCGACAAGCGTCGTAAACCACCTGCAAATCCGAACATAGCAAAATAAACACACGCTTACACGTAACACGAAAACTTCACCGTACACATTATTTAAAACTAAATAAGTTATTCATATAAAAACTCCCCACACACCTCCTTATCGTCGCGTTCGCGAACCATTGTTAACGTGTATAACTAAAACCGATGGCAACTCACGCGCAGCTCTGTGACTACTAAACTGATATTGAGGGAAATATGTCATATTATCCTCTCACATATGTCACAGTGTAAGTTCATAACAGTATTAGTTTTAACTGATTTCAGTCAAGACGAATTATAATAACTAAATCTCTATATATAAAACAAAGTCGGGTTAGTTACACCGTTTTAACTCAAGACGGCTAGACCAATTGTTATGATCTTTGATTTATTGGATTTGCATCCACCCCGAATAGCAGAATAACCATTAAAACAGAAAAAAAAGTAATAAAGACGCGGTACGAAGTTCGCCGGGACAGCTAGTAAAGTAATAAATAATAGTTGGTATCATCTAAGTTATGTTAGGCTAAAACAATGACCTCAACATTGGGCGAGCCGAGCGAGCAAACCGAGCGGTGCTGATTTCAGTTAATATAATAACTAAATCCATAATAGTTGGTATCATCTAAGTTATGTTAGGCTAAAACAATGACCTCAACATTGGGCGAGCCGAGCGAGCAAACCGAGCGGTGCTCATTTCAGTTAATATAATAACTAAATACATAATAGTTGGTATCATCTAAGTGATGTTAGGCTAGAACAATGACCTTAACATTGGGCGAGCCAAGCGAGCGAACCGAGCTGTGCCGCGAAAACGAATAGCAAATCGTCTTAAGTCACATCAAACTTTACGTATTACAATAATACGTTTAAGAGTTTTTTAACGATTTAACCAGTCAAACCTGGTTATGACCGTTTATGATTTTCGACTGTAACACAAACAATACCCACGACCAGTCGCCTTGAACTCCGCTTTCAGAGGTGATTAATAATAATTACTCATACGTAATGTCCGACTTAAATAAGTAAAACATTTTAATCTACTTTTAGTATGTTTGCTGAAGCAGACTTAAATTATCTTAGGATGATTTTAATAAAAAAAGGTTATTAATCTGTTAGTAGTTAGTTTATCAATAAAAATGTGTGGAGAGTTGAAAAATGACCCTGGGTGGGAGGGTTGAACAAAACAAAAAAAAACTTTAAAAAAAAATAGTTTCAAAAAGGCCTAATTATAGTAGTATGGAGAGATGATAGAAGTCAAAAATGTACCAAAAAAATATTATTTATATCTTTGATATAACCGCACCTTTGATATAATGATCTTCTATGATACCCGTATCAAATTAACCATAAAGAAAAACCGTTTTTAAACACGAATTATCTAGCTGTTAACTATGCAAAACTTGTATGGTGGCTATAAACATAAACATACTCGTAAACACGCTCGTACTCACACACAAATATTTGCCCCTTGCGGGATTCGGAAACGCAACCGACTGGCTCTGTAGTCCGAAACGACATCCACCAGCCTGAAGGAAGTCAAATCAACGTATAGTTTCGGCTTTCGGGGAGTTTCGGGGTAAGGCCTCTGTAGCATAATTATTGAAGCGCCTACGCGATAAGCAGGAGTTCTAAGTTCAAGTTCCAGCATGGGTATAAGTTGGCTTTTTATTTCATTATGCATTCTACAATTCTTGCAAAGTAATTTACTAAAAGTAATATACATAATGGTAAGTAAACGTATGTAAACGCCTTCATATTATCTTAAATGCGACTTTACTGTTTAAAAAAGTCTGCATAAAGTGCGCGTAGTCGGCAATCCAACTGACTGATTACAATAAAATAACGTTTTTTCCACTGTGCTGTGCATTCAAGTACTTTATTTTGCAAGTTATTTAAATTGACTTCACTGATAAAAGGAAGAAGGAACTCACAAAATATTATTTGTCGGCTGTGCATAGGTATAGCTGTAAGGTATGCGTTAAACATACACTTTAACTTTAAATTATTTACCACTGTAATTTCTATTCACCTGTCTATCAGGGCCTGTTCTATATCTGCTATGCTTGGAGGCTAATCAAAGAAGATATTAAGAAACAAACATGAAAGACGAAATCAATGCAATTGATCTACAGCGAACTGTGACAATGTTATCTTTTCTAGATAATATCTAGAAAAGATTTTCATAAAAACAAACACCTCAATTAAGGCGTCTTCTACTAATAGACCTGCCATACTTCCCTAAGGCTAGGCGTTCTAAAATCTTCTACCGCAATGTGTGATTACAAGGCTTCAGTATTTATTGGTGACCGAAGAATAAAGTGTGCTTTTTTATTACATTCAATGGCTGACTTTTTGAACACGATCCCTTGAATTGATCAATAGACCCGACACGGTCGATACATCTATTTTATTACTATGCTTAAAATAGGATCCTGACCAAATCTTCTATTTTGTTTAATCACATATCGTCTCTACCTCGTTTCAGCTCCGTTTAGAGCAACTTTCACAGTATAAAATTTGGACTTACTTCACTAGAAGCTGATGAACCCATAAATTTGATTGCGGCTAACTTTGCACTCGATTTGGGGCCCTAGTTAATCCTCAAATCTGAAGTAGTCTTATCCTATGGTTGTCAAAGTGCAGAAAAAACCGATTTAATAGAAAAAAAAACTTGTAATAAACTTGGCACGTGTATTTGAAATTGAAAATCAGCGATGCCTGACCGGTACGCGAGTGGCAGGCGCACTATAGCTGGTGCAGGCGCAAATCAAACATAACACCTCGTGTTTTGTAAACTACGATGGGCAACTGTAACCGGTTTCTGTCGGCCGTTGGGGCAGGTCGGAACTAGCAGGGGTGTAAAAAATACAAAACGTGGAAGTGTCTTTTGACCACTAATAGTTATGTTAGAGGTGTACTGCGACTCCAGTGAAAGAGGGGCGCAGAGGACAGTAGCCGCATTCCATAGTCGCTTCCTGTCCCTAGTGAGTACAAAAGAACCAAAGATCCCCCAACTATTGCTGAGATAAACATTTTTACGCGGAGGTAACTTTCTTTACAAGTGGTTGTCGCCCGTCTCCAAGTAAACCTGTCAACGAAGGAACGCTTATCGACTGCACTCCGTCGTTGCAACGGTGTTCCGATACAGTGCAGGACGACTAAAGACAACCCTAGGGATAGATAGAATTCCCTAATTACAGGAGACCCAGTGGTAGGCTAGGTCGGACAAAGACGAGATTTGGAAGTGGGAGTAATCAAGGCATGATGAGTTCATACTACGCTGTTTTTATAACATTTTGGGAGTACACGGTGGTGTTAGTTGGTATACTTGACTGAACTATGCGCAACAATAAAAACTATAGTAGTCTGTATGTTAAAATCCGGAATAGTCCATCGAGTGTAGACTTTTCCTTTTTTTTTTTTTACTTTAACGTGAAAGTCAACGCAATTTCTATGGCATTTAGGGTTCCGAAATCTTGATTTTCTATACAAATCTGATTTCAATTATACGTTATAGTATATTATTTATTCTGTGGTTATAGTAAGAAAAATTACAACAAGATTGACGATAATGCTGATGATCGGGCTCATGTGGCGTGCATTGGAAGCCTAGGTGTCCAGCAGTAGGCTGATTATAAAGGAAAATTACATCAGGCCCTTACAAATCCAATGTTGCAAACATCAGGAAAACTGGTGATGATATTTTAAATGAAAAAAAAAAACATTATTTAGCAAACTGGAAAAATACAGAAATAAACTAGTATAAGGATAAATTTTAATGCTCTTTGTTAAATATAAAATCAGCTGCGCTGATAACAACTTTATGTACATACTTCACATTCAACATTAATACATAATGCACAAGCAAACTTTGGAAACAATATGAACATTGTGAAAAGAGATTAATAAGTATTACATTGTTTGAGTAACGTATACACGAATGTATTTATATAGATATCTTATATACAGTAGCTATGTGATCCGTAATCCTTATACACATCATACTAAAGACTGTTGATTGAGGCAGTAAAGATAACAAAGTGATATATTACTTACATTATTTTTATTTAATACAATTTAGCGTTTTTGTTCCGATCCCCCGGCTTCATCATCATCATCATTTCAGCCATAGGAAGTCCACAGCTGAACATACGCCTCCACCAATGACCTATCATCGAAGGGGGTTGCCAATACTCGTCACGCTTGGGAGGCGGGTTGGCGAGCGCAGTTTTTTTGATAAGATCTCGCACGCAGACGCTGCTGCACACACCTCCTGTTGGCGATCCCCCGGCTTGCTTGTCGAATAATAGGCATCTTTAAACCTTATTGCATGATATTGCAAATGGTATGTATTCATTTTAGCTAGATTCAAGAATAATGTCGGCTACCAGCGGTATTGACCCCTCCTTTAGCATGCCAGGTGAATAACGTATTTTTGGCTAAATTATATTTTTTTAAATAGTATCAAACTAAGCAATAATTTTTCAGTGTCAGGGTAGAGTTGCCAGATGTGGGACGTCCCGTTTTTCAGGATTCAGTAGAACGCGTTCCGCCAGAGCCCTGAACCTGACGCCTAAATTCGTGCTTTTTAAACCACACTCTACTTGTAACTAATTTGTACGTAATCAAATCTTGGAAGTAGGTAGTTAGTAGTTAGTAGTAATCTACTTCTAACTAACCGACAACGACCGACGACTGGTTTATAATCGACTTAAAATTTTGAATTCATTTGAAATTCGAATGACAATACAATAATTTGACACCATCGTGCTGATCGGATGATGGAACTACATAGGTACTACTAAAACCTTCGTGTTCGTGCTCGTTTGATTCATTCATACATTGTAACAATAGTTAACACTAATCAAGAAAAAAAAATGCTATCATTCAGCAAACGAAGAAGCGTACGAGACTAGAGCCGTTTTACGCTACGTCCCGATCGTTTCGTCCCAGTCTCACAAATTTTTTCTTGAAAATCCCGATATTCGGAAAAACTGATTTGGCAATCTTTGTGTCAGAAGACTAAACTTGCAGACGCCGCACATATCTATTTTAACGATGGCAGCCCTATGGAGACAAAAGCGCAAAATGCACACAATCGCACACTTATCCCAACAGAGAGTGCCCACTTACTCACTTAAACTGCTTTTAACCAGTTTGAAGTGGATCACCAATCATTCTTTTCAAACATACTACATGGAACACCTGGCATTGTCTTTCCGTTTTATTTATTTTTAAGGGTTTGTTAAATTTTGTAGAATTCATGAT
The DNA here is from genome assembly GCA_963576865.1 of Anania hortulata. Lineage (NCBI taxonomy): Eukaryota > Metazoa > Arthropoda > Insecta > Lepidoptera > Crambidae > Anania > Anania hortulata. The sequence continues at coordinate 3,828,081 of OY756391.1, forward strand.
TTGATTTTGTGATAATTGGAAATTGGGATGTTCCCGAATAAAGGATCCAGGACACCATTAAAGCATAACACACACAGAGAGCGTGCGCGGGACGGCGACGGGTCACGACGGCAGTACGGCGGGTCTATTAACATAGGTTTAAAAGGGCGCCCACAGACAGCGAGCGTGCGCGGAACGGCAGCGGGTCGTGCGCGGAACGGGTCCCGCGCGGCCCTTCCGCCGTCACAGATAGGCGGCGGGCGGACGGGTGGTGCGCGGGTGCGGCGTTCGTTACATTCGTCGTGATACACGCATTCAGACCAAAGCGCTCACACAGAGAGCGTGCGCGGGTCGTGCGCGGAACGGGTGCCGCGCGTATACTACGACTGTTGTGTTATTTTACAAAACATTATCATTTTTCGCTATGGATTTGAATGAAAAAAGTAATTAAATATGTGAGGAAATAAAATGTTTGTACGAACTAGGTAATAATCTACTCAACTCAAGGTTGCTGTACTACGGTCACCCATCCATTTAGTGTCCACACTTGAGGTTGCTTAACCACGGTCACCCATCCATTTAATTTCAAAACTTGAGGTTGCTAAACCACGGTCACCCATCCATTTAGTGGCCAAACTTGAGGTTGATTAACCACAGTCATCCATCCATTTATTGACCAAACTTGACGTTGCTTATCCACGGTCACCCATCCATTTAGTGTTCAAATTTGAGGTTACGTAACCCTCGGTCACCCATCCATTTTGGGACCAAACTTGAGGTTGCTTAACCACGGTCACCCATCCATTTTGTGTCCAAACTTATGGTTGCTTAACTACGGTCACCCATCCATTTAGTGTCCAAGCTTGAGGTTGCTTAACTACGGTCACCCATCGATTTTGGGACTATACCTGAGGTTGCTTAGCCACGGACACCCATCCATTTAGTCCAAGGTTGAGGTTGCTTAACCACGGTCACCCATCCATTTATAGGCCAAACTTGAGGTTGCTTAACCACGGTCACCCATCCATTTAGTGGCCAAACTTGAGGTTGCTTAACCAGGGTCACCCATCCATTTATTGACCAAACTTGACGTTGCTTATCCACGGTCACCCATCCATTTAGTGTTCAAATTTGAGGTTACGTAACACTCGGTCACCCATCCATTTTGGGACCAAACTTGAGGTTGCTTAACCACGGTCACCCATCCATTTTGGGACCAAACTTGAGGTTGCTTAAACACGGTAACCCATCCATTTTGTGTCCAAACTTATGGTTGCTTAACTACGGTCACCCATCCATTTAGTGTCCAAGCTTGAGGTTGCTTAACCAGGGTCACCCATCCATTTATTGACCAAACTTGACGTTGCTTATCCACGGTCACCCATCCATTTAGTGTTCAAATTTGAGGTTACGTAACACTCGGTCACCCATCCATTTTGGGACCAAACTTGAGATTGCTTAACCACGGTCACCCATCCATTTTGGGACCAAACTTGAGGTTGCTTAAACACGGTAACCCATCCATTTTGTGTCCAAACTTATGGTTGCTTAACTACGGTCACCCATCCATTTTGGGGCTATACCTGAGGCTGCTTAGCCACGGTCACCCATCCATTTAAAGGCCAAACTTGAGGTTGCTTAACCAGGGTCACCCATCCATTTATTGACCAAACTTGAGGTTGCTTATTCACGGTCACCCATCCATTTAGTGTCCAAATTTGAGGTTGCTTAACAATCGTCACTCAAAATATCAATGTCATTAAAGAACCTTAAGTATGGATACTAGGATGGGAGTGATGGGATTGACCTGACCATTGAATGGGTGACCGTGGCAAATCAACATTTAGTGACTGAATGTAAAAGTTATCGTGTTAAAGAAGCTTCATATTTTATATGCGTTATTGACCATAGCACAAACCCGAGCCGCGCCTCCGAATCGCTCCAAAACCGCCGCCGAACCGCTCCGCGCACGACCCGTTCTCTGTGTGAAGACGACGATCCGCGCAACTCACGTCGGAAAAACGACCCGTTCCGCTCACGCCTTCTGTGTGTGTTACGCTTAAAATAACGCTTTATTTTGGAAAATATTTCATTCATACTAACTAAATATTTATGAAAAATGTATTATTTTGTTTACAATTTCAGCTCGGTTACGCCAGCATAGGCACTCATCTGTCTTGCATGCGATTTCAGAGAGGGCGGTCGGTGCTCTGTGCATTTGTATTTTTTTTTGTCTATGGAGTGTTGGTGCGATTCGTGCGATTAGGGTGCGCAACTGAGCGGAAATCTTAAGCTAAATAATAATAAAATTTTCATAATTATTTATTCATATTTTTTATTATTATCAATAATATATACAGGGTGTCCCAAAAAATAGTGTCAAGCCGACGTCCAGAGGTAGAGCATCACTAGGGCTATCCGAATCACCCCCATGTATGTTCCGCGGTTTTTGATAGTTTTCGAGTTCGAGTTCTTTTAATATATATTTTTTAATTTTTGTGGTAAGGCACTTTTTTGGTCACTGTGGCGCGAATAGTTAAGGTACATGCCTGATTTTTTTTTCTTAATTATATGAATAATAGGACTAGCTGATTCAGAAGTATTTTCATCCATAACACTAATGTAACCCATTAAAATAAATTATTGAAACTAAAAAAGTTATAAATCCTGTATTTTTTCTAAACTTTGAAGCCCATTTAAAAATAAAGTTACATAAACTTTTTCATTCGAACCTTTTTTTTAAAACTTAACTATCATCAGCAATTTATCATGAAAATTTCATTGAGTTACTTTGACGGTATCATACTTAAATTAGAGTTCAAAGTAAACTATGTTTAAAACACAGTTTTTATAAATTCTTAAAATTTTCAATTAAAAACAAAACTATTACTACACAAGTAGCGAAAGTAATAAAATTATGCCTTAAAACCTTTTTGTAGTTTAAATTTCGTTTTTTTTTTACCTGCCGTCAAACACAGACAAAATGCGTAGAAGGACATAATGATGCGGTTATTGGTAATGTTATCTTTTATACAGTTCTTGTAAATTACTTTTTTTTTCATTAGTCGTCTGCTTGACTACGCGCATTAAGTACGATACGTTCTTGCTTTGTGGAATATTTACTACCGATTTGGCTTTCTCTTACGGACTCTTGAGTGCACTTTTATTGGACTTGGCTATTCGTACGGACTCAGATTGCTATCGTTTTGGATTATTAAGTGAGTAGGAACTGCGGGTTATCGCCCAGGCAAGCCCTGGGCATTCGTCCGCAGTTCAGTGGGACTGACCTACAGAGGTGTTTTTACCTATGGTGCAGGGTGTGCGTTGCACACGGGCGCAGCGGTCCTAGGGGGCGCCGAGGGCCGCTCGCTACTAAGTACCCATTCCATTTTGACCACGCGCTTACTAGGGGGCGCGATGTTTGCACACGGGCGCTACATGGGCTAGACGCCTCTGCTGACCTAGGCTGAGCGCCATCAGCGCTCAACATATTTGCCGAGTTTAGCTAAAAAAGCCTTCCTCAAAAGCCGTCAGCGATAGGGCCGTCCGAAAAGGTCATGACAATGATGTATTGTCTGACGCACATTTATTTATCATTGAGCCGAGGGGCATGTGCGGTGCGGTACACGTTTATCGCGTCACGCGACTCTTTGTCCGCGTGTTCGATAGAGTCAACATGCGAGAGCCTAGCCTTTCTGATACACACAAAATTTACGAAGACACGAGGCTTACGAGCACGTGCAGAATAACACACTGCTTTTTCTTCGACTACGCATTGCGCGTGTCGTGGCAAGGAGCTAGCTAGGCGGGCGGCCGACAGATGCGCAGCGTTTAGAAGGGCGCACTTTGCAACCTTAGAAAGCTGACAGCAACAATGACGGAATCAGTACCGACAAGCAAAACATATAGAAGCTGTGCCACCAGTAAGGAAAAATCTAATTTTGCTGTGCTGTTGTTGTTGCAGTTGCCGTCTGCCCTAATGAAAAATCACCTATTCTTTTGTGTCATATTTTAATTTGAATTATCATTTAATTTGTATTAGTTTGCTGAAAATATTCATTTCCAAACTTATTAACCCGTTAACATCGAAGAGGTCTCATGAGACCGCATAACAATAGAATTTCTATTGTGTCTCGTTTACGTATGCTTGATCAGTTAATAAATACTTACATAAAAAAGATTTATTGCAAGAGATTAATAAAAAAGACAGAGAAGCATGGCAATCCTAGGAGATGTCTACGGACAAACTGAAGAAGTATAAAGAGCCCATATAGTTATATTTTTGATTTTGTAAAAAGTTTAGGATTGCTTTTTTTATTATAAGGTTAACTAGTGTGCATGACCTTGTAAACATTTTAATTTAGAAAATTAACAGTACTTATCTCAACGTAAAAATATGAATTTTATTGTAAATAGTAATATTTCATATCACATATGAAACTGAAACAATATGCACATTTAAACCTATTATGTTAAAATTACTACAATTCAACCATACTTTGTACCATGATTTACTAGTTAAATATTAGTTTATTATTCAAGTGTCTGCCTGCACTATGACCTTGTCACCAACATGGTCTAGCTACCTAGCTAGCAATTAGCATACTTGTCGAGTTTGAATAGAGCTATAAAACAGTGCAAAACCTGCAAGCACAAAGGATATATTTTTAAGGGATATAGGTTAGTTTTAAATACTCCATAGCGTATTATAATGTATGGAGAGAACATACGCAATACCGTAAATCTTACGATCCAAATTCATGACAAAAAACTACAAGAAACTCAGATCTCTCTACATTTATTTTAAAGAATAGAAACACGAGTTATAGTTTAGTGCTTTATGCAACGTTGTTTCACTCACCGGCTGTGATAAATCTGGATAAACTCTTTGTGGTGCTGGCTTGGCAAACAGTGTCTGGCGCTCTGCTGGCTCTCCCATAGCAGCGTTACGAGTACACAAAGGTGCCCGATGAGGGTCAGGAAACGAGCTGGAATTAGGGTACTGGCTCCTCTCATGCCTTTGCTGATACACTTTCGAGATTTCCTAAACTTTTTCGCAACAATGTGTCTACCTGCTCACTCACTGTGACTGACAGACAATGTCAATGGATGTCGATGTCAGTCACATCCAGTCACATTACAATGTCAGTATCGTCAGTCAGTCAGTGTGTCCACTGAACAAGTAATACTAGTGTGTCTGCTCTTGCAGATTTATAAGTTTATTAATCACTGATCAGTAGTGTTGCCGCTCGATAGGTCAATATCGATTGTCTATCGATAGCCTATCGATAGTTGAAGGAAAAACGATACTATCGATAGTCTATCGATACCTCTTTTACTGCAATACTATCGGTAAACAACAATACTATCGATAGTATCGATAGTTTCGATCGCTGTCAACCAATGAACTATCGATAGTATCGATACTATCGATAGTATTGCTCTTCAATATCTAATAGACTATTGATAGTATCGATACTATTGATATTTTTTACTATCGATAGTGAATTTATTTCAATAGTATTGCATTTAGTATGCAGGCATAATGAGTGGTATATTCAACTAAATCAAATTAATTAACTAGTGTTATTGACTTTATTTAAACGTACGTTTAGTTTTTTTTTAATAAAGATGGCAATTCTTTGAATAGGTAGCAATACTATTGAATTAAAGCTCACTATCGATAGTACAAAACTATTGATAGTATCGATAGTATCGATAGTCTTCTCGATATTGAAGAGCAATACTATCGATACTATTAGTTGGCAGCGATCGAAACTATCGATAGTATTGCTGTTTACCGATAGTATTGCAGTAAAAGAGATATCGATTCTATCGATACTATCGATTGTCCTATCGATTGTATAGATGAATTTGGCGTTCAAATATCGATTGCAAAACTATCGATTTTTCGGCAACACTTCTGATCAGGTAAAACTACGTTAGTATTAATCATAGGCCAGAGATATAAAAATAAATATAGACTGGCTGCTATCAAATTAAATTCGTGCCAATTAGATTTTTGCCATTTCGGCGCTGTAGGCCGTAGTATCGGAACTTGGAACTAAATTAGTGATGTCCCAAAGTCGATTTCCGTATCGTTTTTGATGTTCATTATTTAATAAAATTAGGTTCGAACTACATCAATCCGGAATTATATTTTTATTTTATTTATTTGGTTTACCAGTAATTGATACACTATGAATATCATAACACAATATCAAAATTAGACATCTAAGTGTACAACTTTTTAAGGTAAACACAACATGCATTTAAGTTTAGTTACATTTTTAAATAAAAGTAAGTTACTCTATCAAAAAAAAAATATTCTACTTGAAAAATCTTTTTAACTTAATATAATTAGACTAGCATTATTGTAAATGCAAAAAATATAAAAAGTTTGTTATTAAACAAAATAATTATAAACTAGGACCAACTAGGAAAAACTAGCCAAAGACTGTTTGTTGGACCTCGCGCTTGAACTTGTGTGGACCACTTCCAAATATATCGATATCTCTTTGATATTTATTATACAGTTTACAGTCTCGGGATTAAACTGTTGGAGCCAAATACCGTTTTACGGAAAGGTGGGCACAGGATATTACTAGGATGTCTAGGGAAGTTGTGTGGAATCCTAAATTTAATTCTAGATGTAAGATTAGGGCTATCAATATAACCGTTTATAATTTTATGAAGGCAAATAAGGTCAGTTGAGTTTCTACGGTTTTCCAACGATTTAATTTTAAAATGTGTAAGACGATTCTTGTATCCCCTGACTTTTTTGGAAATACTCGTGAAATAAGCTAAATGGTTGAGAAATCGTTTTTGAATCCTTAAACTATGTGTTGCATAATGAGGACGCCACATCACCCCGCAATATTCTATTATACTTCGAACGAGTGAATTTAAGAGATACATTTTGCTTTGTATTTTTTAAATGATTTAGTATTTCTAATTATAAAACCTAACGACTTTGAAGCTTTTTTAATGATGTTGTCAATATGAGGAACAAACGTTAGTTTCTGGTCGAGGAGAATGCCCAAATCTCTAACAACATTAACACTATTAAGGCTGGAACCCTTCATGCCATAATCACAGGTACAGTTGAAGAATTAGGGGGCGATTGCAGTGCCAGTCTCTTGGTTGAACGCGTGGTTACGTTGGCATTAAATCTTGCAGGTATAGGAGTGTTGTCATCTTTTTTAGTTTTCGGATCCTGTGCGAGACAAAATGGACAAGTCCAAAACGACAGGTCGGTGGACTGATCTAAAGCCAAGCAGTCAAGGTGGAATGCCTTTTTACATATTTCGCACTGAAGATAATTTCCATTTTTGTCCTTTAGGGTGCAACAGCCCCATTCCCGCATTGAGTCAGCCATAGTGCTCACCAAAGCAAAAATAATGCAGAACAATATGTAAATAATAATATTTTTATTCGTATAAAAGTTGCTCAGCAATAAAGGTGCGCGTACAAAATCGCTTCCCAATTATTGTCTTAGGCCCACTGTAGTTGCACGGCAGTAAATGCTCCCAACACTAGTTTGGTTTGAAATGCTCGCATTAAAAAGGTCGTAAGCGCCGTGCGGAGCGCGAGCGCGTCGCTTACGCGTATATGATTCAATATATGCTCGCAGATGTTTTGTGGGGTAGGTACATCGAAAAATAGTCAACATAGGTCTTTGATTGTTTTGATAAAATAGACACTATGCGGTGCACTAAAATGATTGTTTAAGTCACTCACGGGTAATACGAACGCCACAGCTCAGTAATTTCACTAGCATTTCACATTAGTTATTCTCTTAACATTTTTACTTCAATAGGCTAGTTTCCTGGGTCAAAAAAATATTACTCTATTTAGTCCGTCAGTTAGATTATCAAAAAATATTGGCCCCATATTTTGTCTTTTGTCAATTAAACAAAAAATGACGAAGATAAAGCGCATCAAAGTGAGCACGTGACGTCACGCCTTGCTAAAAAGTGTCACAAGGCGTGACGTTATGCAGAACTTTAACGGGCTATATCTTCATCATTTTTTGTTTGATTGAGAAAAGAAAAAATACGTGTCCAATATTTTCTGTTAATCCAACTGACGGACTAATTAGATTTTTGGTAAGCCTTATGGTAACTTATCTCACGGACGGACCGCGACCGAGAATTTTATAATGAAAATGAAATGGAATTTTATAGAACCCTATACAACACGGATTGAATCCGGGCTTGTCCGAAGTCGAAATAAGTGTATAATTTTATTCACCTTAATCCGATTAAGGTGAATAAAATTACACATTTTTTTAATGGATCTGCTTCGTTTTTAAATACTATTCTTTCAAAAACCAAAAACTTTTCTTTATTTTATTTTTTTATTTTTTTTATTTTATTTAATATGGCTTACCAACTAAATACATAATGAGAAATTATGTTATCACAATCTATAAATACATCACATATATGCATTTAAATTATAGGTATGCACAGCATTAAACATATAAATTATGTTGTTTTACTGAACATTTACAAAAAAAGTTTCAATTTATACGAAAAAAGAAGAATTGTTCTCTAAACAACAATATAAAATTTCAAAATGAATCTTGCAACTTTTCAAAATTGACTTTTTAAAAGTAGATAAAGAAAGAAAGAAAATGTCTAAATCACCAGTTTGAAACAAAAGTTTTTTTTTTACCATTGTACAAATAGGCGAGGAACTGCCATATTTCCTTTTTCGTAAAGTTACCGAGAATGGTCTATAATTATGTAGACGAGCCGTTCTCTAGGAACTATTATTTAAATTTGTGATAGGAGAGACGGACAATCCACCCTATGATTTAATAATTTGTACAAAAATATAATGGACAGTTGTTCCTTACGTTGCCTTAAGCTAGTGACGAACTGCAACGGACGCGGCTCCGGACTCGTCTTGACATTGTGAGGTCAAGCACTGCCATTGGTCTATCCTTCAGACAACTTCCGCCAGACCAAATATCAACCAATGGCAGCGTTTGACCTTACAATGTCAAGACGAGTCCGGAGCCGCGTCCGCCGCCATCTGTCATCGGTATAAGAGAGTGCGCGCACGGGAGACTTTTGTCGCTGCGACGTTTTTGTCTCTCATATCAAGTCCTCTGTTAAGTATGGAGGTGCGCGCACGTTGCGAGGCGACAACTGGGAGACTTTTTTGTTCACTGACCAGCACGGGTGACAAAATTGTGTCTTTGTTTTTTTTTAAATACTGGGTTTTACGGCTCTAGGTTCTAGACCTCACAAATAAAAATAATTAAACAACATCTAAATCCAAATACTCAGTGTCTTGTTTTGGTGCTCAAACACAACTTTTTCTAAGACCATCGAAATAAAAACCAATGTTTTATAGTTAAATGAAAAACATTGGACAAAATTGTGTCTCTCCGCCAGTGTTGCCAGATTCATAAGTTAAGAATTATCCTAGTTTTACTGCAAAATTATCGTGTTATCGCATCCCCGGTTAACAAAATTACTGTATTTGTAAATACCGAATCTAGATTTTACTAGTAAAAGAACAGAATATACGGCTCAAAAGTTTAAATCATGTTACTTGATTACTTTTTAAAATTACAAGTTTTTGTTAACTAAATTACTGCAGTACTTACTGCACAAGCATCGAGCACATACCCTAAAGAGCAGCAAATACGAATCATCTTTCTCCGAAACTAGTAAGTGATTTTTCACTTACATTTAGTAAGAAATGACAACTCCTATTAACTATCGCCTAAATAAAAAAGTACAGATACAGATAAAAAAATTGCAGATATTTTTACGCTAATAGTCTATCTCTTTCGTAGTGCAGAGAAATTATATTTACTATCCTGCTGTCAGAGTCAAAGTTGTCCAAATAAAGATAAAATGTATTCAAATACACAGATTGAAATTTCATAAAATTTTCTTTTACTTAACTGAGCAAAATGTCACGGATTTTCGTAGATTTATCGTGCGATACATTATTATTTTTTCTATTGCATTACATTCCAAAATAATGTGAATCTAGCTTATTTATCCCACGTCTGGCAGCACTGCTCTCCATGTATTATAAGGCTCCAGGCTATAAAGGGCTGGAACCCAGAGCCGTAAAACACAATTATAAAATTAAAAAAAAATGTATTTTACATTACAAGCGAATGACGCTTCGAATTTTAAAAAAAAGTTTCGTCGCTGTCTCCTTCGTGCGCGCACCCCTCTTTGGAGACGCGACGCGACAGAGACAAAAACTTTTTTGTCCCAGCGACAAAAGTCTCCCGTGCGCGCACTCTCTTAGTGATAGCATATTGAATTGGTCTAACCTAGCAGAATAACCCCTAACGTTGCGGTAACTACCATTGATAAAAGAGATTCTGTTCACAAACTTTTTTTGAATCTTTTCAATACGCTGAATATTATTCTGATAAAACGGATACCACACGGAACCACAATAGTCCACATGGCTACGCACTAGGGCAAAATACAAAACCTTCATTGCCTGAACAGATCTGAATTCTTTCGTATTTCTAAAGATAAACGTTAACATTCTAAAGCATTTGTTAACCATGTTGTTGATATGTTTTATAAATTTAATTTCGGAATCGAGAGTAATACCTAAATCTCTGACGATCCACTCTGTTCAAAACAGTTCCATGTACGTTATAAGAGCTATGGAATTTATTATATTTTCGGGAAAATTTTATGCGACAACATTTATTAGCGTTTAAGGTCATGCCATTTAGTCGACAGCATTCCGTAACCCTGTCTATGTCCTCTTGAAGTTTCATCTGATCAACACTATTGTTATTATGTATATACTTATATTGTTACTATATGTATATTTCTTTATGGCGATGAACGTGTATTTCACCTATCGAGCACATTTATCCTATAAAGCAGCAATACGAACCATCTTTCTCCGAAACTAGTTAGTGATTTTTCACTTACACTTAGTATGAAATGACAAGTCCTGACAAATCTCGCCCATACAAAAACGTACAAATACAGATTAAAGAATGGTGGAATATTTTGTCAAACAAATCATATGACATTCTACTCTACAGGATAAATTGCTCCATGATTTCACCTCAGTGTTTTTAAACCGGCTTGCGTACATCACTCACAGTCAGTAACATCCTTAGCATAGCTGTCAATTGTCATTAGTGTCATAGGTAACAAATAATTTCTGTTTGGAGCATTTTGCTATAATTTCCGCAAATTTTGCCTTATAATAGTTAAATGAAGCTCTTGAAACCTAGTTGGGTCAATCATGATGGTAAGATTCAAACAAGTGTATAATTTCAGCAGCGTTATATCTCTAAAAGATGAAAACAAAGTGAACTTTTCTCTACTTTCAGACAAACCAATATTTTCCGTGGATATCCATCCCGCCGGGAAGCGTTTCGCGACCGGCGGGCAAGGCGGAGACTCCGGGCGGGTCGTCGTGTGGAACCTGAATTCGGTTTTGTTCGAGTCGGTAGAAGTCGACCCTAACATACCCAAAATGCTATGCCAAATGGACAACCACTTAGGTACTGCAAGTTTATTTAGTTGATTCGATTTTTTTACACGAGTATGACAGTATAGTTCAGAGTATTACAAAGGAAAAGTATCTGTACATTTCAATCTACGACATGGTTTACCTGTGTTCCAAATTTCATTCATATCTGTCCAGCTTTAAACAAAATAATTGAATTTTCACATCCTAATATCAAAATTATTAGAGGAATGCTTATTGCTTAACAACAGTAGGTTGTTATCTACTACATTGATTATTAACCTAACCAAGATGCTTTGCTTCACAAACTTTAAAAGGAAACAATATTCCTTGCAGCCTGTGTAAACTGCGTGCGATGGAGCAATGCTGGCCGATACCTAGCCTCCGGTGGGGACGACAGACTGGTCATGGTGTGGGGACTGAGTGTGGCTGCAGGAACACAAGGAAAGCATAAAGCTGAGACGTGGAGGTGTCTGTCTACTCTGAGAGGGCATGCTGGTCTGTACATATATATTTTAATAAAATTAAACCTTTTTATTTTGAACTTCTCAGTTAAATAAATAAATACTAGACACGTTTTTGTTTCTTATAATATGTCCCAAAGCTCAGTTTGCCTTTTGGCATAGGCCTCCTCTAACATTTTCCATTAGGACCTCACATATTTATTTTACTAACTGTTAAATCCTGAGGCTAGTAGCATATCAGGTATCCTCAACACACAACAATAAAAAATAAAAAAAAACAATGTTTTAGTATTTAAATCTTATTTTATAGCTTCATATTTCATATGTTTCGTAGAGATTATTAATAGATATTAACTAGGTAATTTAAATACTAGAGAGATTTTAAATACAACCAACTTTAATCAATCAATGAAACAAAACTTTAAATAAACTCACTTAAAAATAAACTAACTTAACCTTAAACTAAATAGTTGTAGGTGTATTTATACAGCATATGTTTAATATTTTTTTTGTGGTGGTTTGTTTTAAACAAAATTCTGCCAGTAAACCTTACTTGTTCTGACTTCACGTCTATCAGCGAGCTATGGAAAGACCAAAGTAATGGACATGGTCCAAAAAGCAAGCTAGAGTGGCAGAGGGTGGCCACAGCCACATGTTGCTTAAGTGATGATGAAAGGTGGAATAAACGGCAAACATAGTATAGGACGACATATAGCTCGATGAACCGACGATCTTAGGAAGATGGCTAGCAGTGATTGTGCTCTGTAGTGCCTTTGGGGGAGGCTTACATGACGATAATGAAACGCCGAAAAAACTGTATTTTCACGGTCCTTATGTGTCTCATACCAATTTTATTAAATTTACTCTCTAGACGCCTCAAGATATTCTTTAAATAACTGTTTAATATGAAGTGCTTCTTTCATTGGTCAGGTGATGTCCTGGACTTGGCCTGGTCTCCTCTGGACAAGTGGCTGGCGAGCTGCAGCGTGGACAACACTATCATCATATGGAATGCAGAGAAGTTTCCGGAGATGGTGTGTGTGCTTAACGGACACACAGGCCTTGTGAAAGGTGTAGCCTGGGATCCAGTATGTACACATTTTAAATTAATTTAATTGGTACATACCAGTAATGTTGACATTTATAAAAGTATTGCGACCTTCATAGCCGAGAGGCTAGGCGCTGCCATCTCTAAGTTACCGAGTTTGATTCCTAGTTGGGTCGATGTAGAAAATGAACTTACAATGTCACTATGATGTCTTTTGTGCTAAATAAATAAAATTTATTCTCTTATTCTTATTCTTAACTTTTCTATATTATCTAGGTGTTGTGGTACCGTCGTTGTTTCTGATTTCTATAAGCTGCTTTAGCTACTTACCTTAGATTCAGAATAGAATAGAATAGAATAAGAATAGAATAAAACTTTATTGCAATAAATGTGGTACATTATGATGGAACAAACGTTTGGCATCTCACATCTAGCCTAAAACAATAGGCTAGTTTCCTGGGTCAAAAAAATATTATTCTTTTTAGTCCGTCAGTTAGATTATCAAAAAATATTGCACCCATATTTTGTCTTCCGTCAATCAAACAAAAAATTACGAAGATAAAGCGCATCAAAGTTTGCACGTGACGTCACGCTTTGTTAAAAAGTGTCGCAAAGCGTGACGTTACGCGGAACTTTAACCGGCTATATCTTCATCATTTTTTGTTTGATTGAGAAAAGAAAAAATACGTGTCCAACATTTTCTGTTAATCCAACTGACGGACTAATTAGATTTTTGTTAGGAAACTAGCCCATTGGCTTGCAATATAGAGAGAGGCAACAAGAATCTAAAACAAGAATTAGAATAACAATAAAAATAAGATAAATTAAAAAAAAAAGAATATCATCATTATTCTATTAATATATTCTAGGCATTATTATTATAAATTCATTAATTAATTAGAGTTTGAGTTTATATTGAATAAATTCATTTACACTGTAGAAACAATTATCACATAAAAGATTATATAAACAATATCTAAATTCTTTAATTGGTAGATCTGTCATAGCATCTGGTAGCTTATTGAATAATTTAATAGACATATCGTAACAATTTCCCTGACGACCCTTCGTCAAAGACCGCGGCAGCACTAAACGATTAGGATACCTGGTCAAGAATTTACAGAGTTCACTCTTTTTTCTGAAAAATTCTAAATGTTTTTTAGTGAAAACACATACATCAAAAATATACATACAGGGCAGTGTGAGCAACTTTAGCTTTTTAAATAGAGGTCGACAGGAATCCATAGGCCCATTCAGAGCAATGTATGTGATGTTTTCCAATATTTATTTATTATTATTATTATTTATTTAAAATGCAGGACAACTAGTTTACAGTATTATTCTTAACTGCTGCAGTATGTCCCTTGTGTCTGTGTGCCTTTTGGCATCATCATTTCATCCATAGGACATCATCTGCTAACATAGACCCCCAATGACTCCCAGATTGGCTGGTTGGAAGCGGCCTGCATACAGTGACTTCCTGTAACCTTTACCAGATCCTCTCTTCACCTAGTATAAGTAAATAGAAAACTATGATAAACATTATGAACAGAGTTTTATTTTATATTGTATTTTGAACGCTTGTCACAATTTAATTACAGGTTGGCAAATATTTAGCGTCACAATCGGACGACAAGTCCCTCAGAGTGTGGAAGACCGCTGACTGGGCACCGGAAACTGTGATCACTGAGCCTTTTGATGAATGTGGAGGTAAATCAACTATGCACATTATTTCTGTCTAATACCTGTTACGCCTGAATATCTAAGAAGCTAGAAACTTTGGTTCTGAAAATTCTATATAAGCCAAAGTTATTTCATTTTTTGGATAAATATAGTAGGATTTTTAGTTCGTTAAAAAATTTTTTTTTCTTAACGGTAAATCCCGGTTGCTTTCTTCGATTCACTCCTCCACTTCGCACGGTCTTGGCGTCCCTGGTTGTGAGATCAACGGCATGCATGTCAGCCTTAACGACGTCGAGCCAGCATTTCTTGGGTCTAAATTAATTAATAAATAATAAATATTTGAAAACATAACATACATTGCTCTGATCCTGTGGTAAGTAGCCAAAGCACTCGTGTTACAGAAATCAGAAACAACGACGGTACCACAACACCCAAAACCCGAGACAATATAGTTTATTTTTCTACATTGTCCGACCGGGAATCGAATCCGAAACCTCGGAGACAGCGACACCGAGTCCGGTATGCTCGCCTCTCGGCCACGGAGGTCGTCAAGTTGTCCAAATGTGCGTTGCAGGCACGACGCACGTGCTGCGGCTGTCGTGGTCGCCGGACGGGCAGTACGTGCTGTCGGCGCACGCCATGAACGGCGGCGGGCCCACCGCGCAGGTGGTGGAGCGCGACGGCTGGCGCTGCGACAAGGACTTCGTGGGCCACCGGAAGGCCGTCACGTGCGCGGTGAGCTACCCTACCACCATACTCGCCTAGCTGGGGAACATTTTTTTTTCCCTTACGGCCGTCCCCGCACGGCACACGGGGAAAATTTATGTAGGGATAAAGGAAATACTGGTTTTAAAACGACACTTGGTTTATTCCAGTTTTACAGAAGCACGCACCGTGAACATCTGACTGACTACCGTCTTCATAAAACAATAGAATAATGTCTGTCATCTCATTCAAAATCTGCATTCGTTTTTCCTCTCGCTCACTCCGTCTTCCTTTTCTTTCAAACAACGTACGTTCCATTGTACAAATCCCACATTTATATACTTTGCTTCGTTAATCGCTTATCCGTTACTGAAACACTTAACTTCATTAAACGTTTAAGCACTACATTTTAGTACGTTTAAAGAAAATTAACGTTAATCGTTACGTGAAAGAAATTGCTTTTTAAGGTTCCGTACCCTAAGAGTAAAATCGAAACCCTGTTACTAAGACTCCACTGTCCGTCGGTCTGTCTGTCACCAGGCTGTATCTCATGAACCGTGATAGCTAGACAGTTGAAATTTTTACAAACGATTTATTACTGTTGCCGCTATAACGGCAAATACTGAAAACAGTTTTTTTTTGTTTTGCTAACTTGATCTGCGATCAGTCATCGTGACTTTTAGCTGATTTGTTGTCAGAAGTTTGGCGTTTGGGGCTGAGTCCTTTTAGTGACCCATGTCCCTCCTTACAGTCAGCCTATTCCTATGACCTGTCTTCTTTTCAACCTGCCCGTAGCGACATTACTCAGCAGTGCTCGCGCAAGAGGGTTTGTGTGCTTTTTCAGACGATCCAAGTAGTTGCGTCCTCTGCGCTCAATTTCCTCGTCTACAGATGGGACTTCCAGGTAATCGTGGATTTCTGCATTCGTTGTGTACCATGGACCGTTAGCTATGGTGCGCAGGATCTTACATTGTGCACGCTGAATAATAGCTCGGTTGGATTTGCTGGTAGTGTTCCATATTTGAATGCCGTATGTCCATATCGGCTTCAGGATACTATTGTACACCAATAGTTTGTTGTTGAGGGGTAGCCTGGATCGTGGTCCCACCAGCCAGTAGAGTCCTTTAAACCTGAAACTGAAAACAGAATAAATTAAATATTTAAGTGGGGCTCTCATATAACAAACGTGATTTTTTGCTCGATATTATTAACGGCAACAGGTAGCAGCTTGAAATATTCAATGTTGTGTAGATGGTACGGAACCCTTAGTGCGCGAGTCCGACTCGCGTTTGGCCGGTTTTTAATAATTTTTCTAAGACCTTAATTATAATAGGGATGACAACTGGGTAAAGAAAATGAAATTCCATCAAAACATCTTGTAAAAAAAAATTGGTCTTGCAACTCAGATCTACCGTAAAAAGTTGTGACATACGTGTAATACCAAGTCAGTTAGTTTTTTCAGTCCCTACTCTCTTAAGTTAAGTTATTACGTAATGAGCTAACCTAACAACATCTTACAGTGACCATACGAGTATCAATATTACAAATATTTTATGTTAAATAAATAGATTGACTTGGCCATCGCATGAAAACACAGTGTATCTCACAAGTAATACATATTATGTTAAATTTGATTGTTTAGTGCGATTGCCAAATCAATCTATTTATTTAAAACATAATATTTTTAAATTAATAAAAGCCTCGAGAAGCATGTAAGGGCACGTCAGTTAGATTATCAAAAAAAAAATTGAGACCTATTTTTTCTTTTGCCAACCAACCAAAAAATAATAAACAAAAAAATTATAGACAGCAGAGCCATAACATTAGGGTCCTGTTGGGAACAGGTTTGGGTAAGGAACCCTGAAAAGTAGGATACAGCGTTTTTGAAAATTCAGCAAAGTATATGTTTGTTTCGTAGTCCATTGTCGCTTTCGTTTTACGCATTTAGTGAAAATAGAGTGATGACCGGTTTTTGAAAATCATCCCAAACTCACCAATAGGGGGGGGGGATTAAATTAGGAATGATATGAAGTAGTAGCATTCGTAATTGGGGATGAAAGTTGGGTATGAAATAATAATTTAGTTTAAATCGGCAGAATTTTAATTTTGTCATGCCTTTTAACTATAACTTAAAAGTTTTCAGTTTAACAAGTATACACGCACTGTCCACACCAGAGGTGCAACGTGCTTCAAAAATGATTTAAGCCATTTAGGCTTTGGAAGAGGCCTATGCCCAGCGGGCTGATGTCGTTACTAAAGCCCTCGGCGTATGAGAACTCCCGAAAAAACGAAAGTATTGCGCGAATCAAGTGACACCCAGCGCCATCTATCCGCACGATTTGCGAAACGTATTTTCGAGCGTGAAATGATACGTTGTTTTTTTTCCTGTAATTACTGCATGCGAGGCATTATAATTCGCAAAACAATTACTATTTAAATTCGATTCTTTAGGCATGTTAGTATTTTATGATGAGTGAGAGAGATGGATAGAGTTTAATAAAAAAGTATCCTTAGGTAAATATATGCCCTACGCAAAGAGATCATTATAAACATTTTCGAATTCAGACCAACTGAATTACCCAATACTAATAATTACCCAATAATAAATGTTGTTTTGTAATTATATGTTATTTATTTAAAAGATAATGTAACACTTGAAAAATACTGCAATTGGGATAGCGAAGAGATAGCTGTCGATTTTTTTTAAATGAAAAATTATCGAATATTTGTTGTTTTGAAAATGCACTGAAATTATGTGTTTGCTTTAGAATTGAATATAGAAATTAATAACTGTTGTATACCAATCTCTTTAGATTGTTTTAACACTGTATTAAATTCAAAATAATAAACGGTACTAAAATTTTTAAATATTATTTATTTTTATTCCGGCTAATTTATTTCCAGAACAGCTGTACCAATTTTGACGGGACTGTTACTGGCAGACACCTGATGTTATAAGGAGTAAATTATGCTACGTTTATTTTAGAATTAGGGGTTCGCACAAAAAAAATGTAAACAAAATCCTATTAAGTAGGAAAATTATTGAATTTATTTATATAATATCATAACTTTACCTAAGATCATCAACATTACTGTAAGTACATGTGAAAAAAAAAATGAATTTAGGTATTTTCAGAGGCAAATTCATTTATGTTTTTCATCTAGTGAAGTTTGTGGAATCGTGTTTTAGAAATGAGCATTAGGTCAGAAATATGATCAATTATAACTGCCTCGTCTTTTCAAAACGATATGACTTATAGATTTTACACAAAACCTTATTTTGTTAGCTCAATTTGACTACATTCAGCCTCTTAACCCGTTAACATCCAAGCGGTCATGACCCCGTATAACAATATAATTTCTATCGTGTCTCGTTTACGTATGCTTGATCAGCTAAGTCGTTGACTGCCACAAACTAGACACAATATAAAATGTATCGTTCGTGGCGCTCAACGTGTTAAAGGCGGCAAACCATCGTTCCAGCGCTTCAACAGCAACATCTTCGTGAAGGAGGGCAAGAAGTGTTGCTGTGCGGCGGTGGGGTCGCGCGACCGCGCGCTGTCCATCTGGCTGACGTCGCTCAAGCGGCCGCTCGTGGTGGTGCACGACCTGTTCCGCGACAGCGTGCTGGACCTCTCCTGGAGCTCGGATGGTAACCGACACTTTGATTTATTTATTATTTTTTTGTCCTCTTTATTATCACATAAAAGATCTTACAAACATATGGTAGTTATTTAACTTAGCATAAAAAACCACTTAAGTTTGTAATCATACTGAGTACCTATTAAGTTTACATCGATCAACATTTAAACAATTTAATAAATAAATATTGGACAACATCACATACATTGCCCTGATCCTGTGGTAAGTAGCCAAAGCACTTGTGTTACAGAAATCAGAAACAACGACGGTACCACAACACCCAGACCCGAGACAATATAGAAAAGTTATTTTTCTACATTGACCCGACCGGGAATCGAACCCGGAACCTCAGAGATAGCGAAACCAAGTCCGGTATGCTCGCCTCTCGGCTACGGAGGTCGTCGTAATAAATGAACGAAAAGTTATAATAGCTGTAGGTAGGTAGTATATAAATAGGAATGATAGGAACCTACAACAAATATACAGATAAGAATTGGACGAATACATTCTTTTCGGTTATTAATTCACATTCTAATCATAAACATTTTGAAGGGAACTGAGGAAATGCAGTTTCAGCTTATATTTAATATTTTTTATTGTTAAGTCATCCCGTAATTCCGTAGGTAGTTTGTTTATGAGTCGAGGGGCAATATAATCTGATGTTCGTCTTCCGCTATTTATTATTTACTAGCTTATGCCTGCGTGGATTTCGGTCTGTCATTGTAACGACAAATTAATACATTATTTTAAACAAAAGGCAACGAACCTAATTGGCATAAGTACCTCAAGTTGCAAGTAACCTTAAATAACGTTATTTTGGTGTACACCTATGAAACAACTTTAATCGATAGACTCTACTACTACGTACTCTTTGACAAAATGTCGTAAATGATTTGCTTTTTTTCAGAATTTCAGGGTGAGCATGTAATATTTCTTTTTATTTGCATAATCAAATTGAAATTCTGAAAAAAGCGTATCATTTACGACATTTTGTCAAGGTGTATTTGTTGTTTGTAATTATTTTCTCTTTCGATCAACGCATGTTTCATAGGTGTACACCAAAATAACGTTATTTAAAGTTACTCGCAACTTGAGCTATGCCAGGCTCCATACAGAAAAGTTCGAAGTCTTTTGATCATAAAAAAGGTTCCCGGAACTCTGATGGTAACTAACACTTGGATTTATTTTATTTTATTTTCTAGCTTCAGCCCGCGGCTCCGCTCGCGTGGGTTTCGGTCTGTCACAGTAACGACTAAATAAATAATTATTTTAAAACAAATTTGACTTGACACTTGACACCGGCCAAGTGCGAGTTGGACTCGCGCACGAAGGATTCCGTGCCGTTATCTATACAACACTAGACACTATATTATAATAGAGAGGAGGCACTAAAAATACACTATATTATAAAAAAAAACGGCAAAAAAGTCACGATGGTTGTAAGAGAGACCCCCCATTTCCTTTTTTGTTTTAATGTAGTTATTTATTTTCAGAGTAAATGTACAAATAAATATTCTGTGAATATTTCAAAAACGGCAAAAAAAACACGTTTGTTTTATGGGAGCCCCTTGAATATTTATTTTATTCCATTTTGAGTATTTGTTGTTATTGCAGCAAGTACAGATATTCATCTTAGAAAATTTTAACTGTCTATCTGTCACGGTTTCGGAGATACAGCCCGGTGACAGACGGACAGCGGTGTCTAATAGGGTCCCGTTTTTACCCTTTGAGTACGGAACCCTAAAAAGGTAACCTTAAAACATGACAAATGCTATCACGGACTTTCGTTAGAACTATTAAAGGGGAACAATTCCGTTTTATACTTACATGATTTTTGCGTAACTTTAACCGTTTACGCAGCGCACGCAACGGAAGCACTCAAAAGGAATATAATTATCCCGTTTTTGCAACATTTTTCATTGATGCTCTGCTCCTATTGGTTGTAGCGTGATATACAGGGTTACATTGCAAAGGGGTACCAAATTTAAAAAATAAGAACTTGGGAACAATGTAAAGAAAGAAGCTTCTTATTTTATTTTATTTTTATTTTTACTTTATTGGTGTACACAACAGGTAACAATCTTAAGGGTATTAGGCAATCGATTTAAGAACTTAGATCTAGATTGTAACCTAAAAACATGTACACACAGCATGACCAACTTAAGTAAACACTATGCTACTAACAATTCAATTCCAAAAATGTGCAACTAATGACAGTTTTTAAGTATTTTATTTTTTCAAGTGTTAATCGTTACTATTCTTAATAATCGTATGTTACGAAAAAATATTACTTTAAAATATCCGAAAATAAAGACAATAGAGAGAAGACGAAAGCCGCGCGGTCATTCATCAGAGGCGTAGGTACGGCGAGCCAGCAAGGACCTTACGCAGTACACAAACGTTACATTTTTTTCATGTATGAGTTAAATTATCCACGATTACGATTTTAACAGCGGATAGGAATAAATAAATGTGAAAAAAAAAACTTATTCTTTGCATAGTTCGATTAAGTTACTGATTCTGAGTCACTTCTAAAGATTTTACACCCCTGTGCAATGTAACCCTGTATAACCTTCCTCGATAAATGAATTATTCAATACAAAAATATTTTTTTAATTTGAACCAGTTTTTTCTGAGATTAGCGCGTTTAATAAATAATAATAATAAAATAAAATAAAATAAATATATAATATAATATAATAAAATAATAACAAACAAACAAACTCTTCAGCTTTATAATATTAGTATAGGTGCAATCATCATCATCATCATCATTTCAGCCATAGGACGTCCACTGCTGAACATAGGCCTCCCCTATTAACTTCCAGATTGGCCGGTTGGAAGCGGCCTGCATCCAGCGTCTTCCTGCGACCCTTACCCAGGTCGTCTGACCACCTTGTGAGTGGACGTCCTACGCTGCGCTTGCCGGCACGCGGCCTCCATTCTAGAACCTTTCTGCCCCATCGGCCGTCAGTTCTACGTGCTATGTGCCCCGCCCACTGCCACTTCAGCTTGCTAATCCGTTCGTTCGTTTACGGATCTCTTCATTTCTGATTCGATCTCGCAAGGAAACACCAAGCATAGCATTTTTTTCAAGTCAGTGTACAGGAATTGACTTTTTACAATTTTATTATAGTATAGATAATGCATTATTTGTGTCGTGTGGGAACGGCCGTAAAGAATACATTTTCCCACCGCCAGCAGGAGGCGTGTCGTAAGAGGCGAATAATTCCTGTAGCACGAAACGGGCAGCAGCGTCTGCTTGCGAAATATTATAAAAAACTGCGGTCGCCAACACGCTGCGTCGCGAGTCTTTGCAATCCCGATTACCCCTCCCGTAATGAGTGGCACCAAAAAGACCAGGCCCCCAGTTTCTGGGGGAGGCCTATGTTCAGCAGTGGACGTCCTATGGCTGAAATGATGATGATGATTATCGTTAGTCGTTGATAAAGACTAAACTCCACGCAGGCGGAGTCGTGGGCTGAAGCTTATATTTAATAATACTAAAATATAGATAGATAGATACTCTTTATTGCACACCACACAAAAAAACAGTACAGAGAAACAATAAATTTAGAATGGTACAATTTAGGCGGTCTTATCGCTAAGAGCGATCTCTTCCAGACAACCTTCAGGTAGAGGAAAGTTGAAAAAAAAACGTTATGTGTTATGTTATAAATATATTTGGTTTGTCAGGTTTGAACCTGCTGGCCTGCAGTTCGGATGGCACCGTGGCCTGCATACAGTTCACTAATAAAGAAATCGGCACACCGCTCTCCATGGAAGAAAAGGTAATTATCACAACTAACACACTAATAAGTTAATAGCGTACTAAATTAATACCTGCCACCATAGCATGACCACCGAAACACGATATAATATGATATGATATAGCGATATATCGATACTAACTGTAATAATATGATTGATATAGCCGCCATTTGGATTTTTTATCGAAACTGCGATCATAGTCACGTCACCGACACGGCGATTCAACGTGGCAGCGTGGCGTGGTAAATTTTTGTCTTGCGCCATCAAAAATCTGACATGGATTAATTAATCCTACAATTTTGCCAGCATAACGTCATGCTTCAGAGGGAATGTAAATCACTACGTCCATGTTACTATGAAAAAAATCAAACTTCGGCCAAAATTCTTCTGAGCCGAGGCCGAAAAAAAAAGGTGAAGTTTAAATAAAAGGTAAACGTCAAGTTTTAACGTCAATCTTTATTTTAATTAAGTATCAACAAAAAATTAAAATGAATGAGATTAATGTATGCCTACAAAATCACCACAATGTAACAAGCTGGCTCCTCGTAACGTAAAAACATAATGTACAAAGTAATTGATCTAAATGCCATGGCCCTGCAATAACAGACATAGTGATTCCTATTCCTATTAAAAATCACTTACGAGTTGTACCTACCTACTTGAAAAATTAAGCTTATTACGTTATGAAATACCTATTGTTAAGTATGCATTTCAATTTGCCCAAAGTTTTATCCAGCGCAGTAGGATCAATGCCATTTCTTTGGACAGTCTTAAACTCCACATAAAGTCTTTATCACGGCATGTATATTAGTAGTTTCACCGGTCTTCCACTATTTAAAAAAAAACTGTCTAGATAAGTAGATCAATTATTTCTTCTTCATTAACAGAAAACAACTATGGCTGCGATTTAGGTAATGTTGACTTTTTTGACGTTTCTGAACACTAATCTACCGAATTTGGAGGAATAAATATTTATATTTTTAACCCGGTGTTAAGAGTAATCGGCTATGGCGCAATCAATTTATAAATTTAACACCGTGTTAGTGGATAGTTTGTGATAAAAATCGCTAATCCTAACGTGCGCAAGTAGACCTAAGTCTCAGTGTGGGCCAGCTCTGATGGAGAACCACAATGCACACTTTATTTTAAATTTAATTTTCTTGGAAATCATCACATACGTTGCTCTGATCCTAAGGTAAGTACCACTTGTGTTACAGAAATCAGAAAACACGACGTGACGGTACCACAACACCCAGGCCCGAGACAATATAGAAAGGTTATTTTTTTACATTGACCGACCGGGAATCGGACCTGGGACCTCAGAGATATTAGTTATTGTGTTTAGTCTTACCCGTAGCGATTACTTGACATTACATACAGGGTTATTTGTAAGACATCAACAACCTCAACGACCAAACATTGAAATCGCAAAAAAAAAAAATTACTTCCCCATACTAAGCCAGCCAGCTGACATCCGTTTGTATGGAGAAGTGAAATTTTTTTTTAGATTTCAAATGTTGGTCCCATAGAAGAAGTTGTTGTATTTACAGGGTGACTGGTAATTCGACCTATTCCCGTAAAGGGTATAAGGGTATATAGATAGATAGATAAATTATTTATTTGCAAAACACAAAGCACAAACATTATAATAATTCAGACTAAAGTTTAAAAATGCCGGTTACCCCAGAATGCCGGTTAAGCTTAAAGGACAGATCTATAAGTCCATCATTAGGCCTGTTCTTTTATATGGCAGCGAAGCATGGCCGCTACTTGAGCGACACAAGCAGGAGCTGCGTGTCACGGAGATGAATATGCTGCGGTGGATGTGCGGAGTCACGCGTAAGGACCGCGTGAGGAACTCGCGCATCCGCGGTAGCCTTCGTGTCCGTGATATTGCAGACAAACTGCAGGAGAGTCGCCTACGCTGGTACGGCCATGTTTTGCGGAAACCGGCAAGCTACGTAGGAAACAAATGTCTGGCCATGCCGCCACCGCCAGGTCCTGGCAAAAGGGGTAGACCCAAGAAATGCTGGCTTGACGTTGTGAGGGCTGACATGCGTGCCAATGATCTCACAACTAGTGACGCTCAAGACCGCGCGAAGTGGAGGAGCAAATCAAGGAAAGCGGACCCTGGGCTCCAAAGCAACGGCTTTGGACGCAACCGGGATTGACCGTATAGATGATGATGATGATGACTAAAGTTTTAAAAAAAATCTAATAATATTATTAACAAGGTACTAACAAATAACAATAAAACATCTAGATGAATAAGTAATTTAAATATAATAATAAGAAATACAAAACTGAGAAGTAAAATTAAACATATGAAACATATAGTGTGTGCCGCAGCGATACAAAAAGCAGGTGCTCAGTGCTGGTACTACTCAACGAGCTGAACACTGATTTTCAGTAGAGATGGGCCGTCTAGTCGCCGACTAGTCGGGAAAGCCGACTATTCGGCATCGTTTGTAGTCGGCGACTATTCGGCAAAATATGCCTATTTATAATCGGCGCCTAAGTTACTGTCTTTTCATTATAAAAACCTAATATATATACTTGTCGCATTCGCTTTCCTGCCTGACCGCCGCATGAAATAAATATCTGGCACTGGTTACATTTCACTATTGACGGTTCACCTTTGATATCATCTATGAATGTCCACACTCGCGAATTCGTTTTCGACATTTTAAATAGATTTAACTTAGATCGGCGCAGCCAACACAAAACAAACATGAAATAAAAATGCAAATAAATATATTACTACATGCTCAGCGGCCGCGCGATGACAAAGCCAAGTAATGACGAAATGGCTCGACCACCTCCGACAAGTACCTAGGTATTAGAATGAACGGCATTGCCGACTCGGCTCGACTGGTCGGCTAGTCGGCAAATACTATAGTCGGCCCATCACTAATTTTCAGCCACTGCTTAGTAAGGGTTACGCGAGGTCGCGTGCAACAAATCGTATATATCTTAAATACACACTAAAATTGATGCAATCATCGCGGGTTACTAAAAAAACACTACCCCATACAAAGCCGCCGACAAGCTAAATTCAGTTTGTATATAGATTTCGATGTTGGTCCCATAAAAAAAGTTGTTGTATTTGAGCACCAGAATCAACCCCTAGGGGGATGTTGATGTTTTAAAAACAACCCTGTATAAAACCCGGGCAATATAAATATCTCCTCAGTTATTATCATGTTCCCCTTTCATAATGTATTTTTTTCAAAACGTCCGGGAATAACGTAAAATGCCTGTTTAATTCAGCTCTATTTGCAAAAATAAATTGGTTTTAATAAAATACAAAACAAAAAAAACAGTTTCAATTTTTAAATGTTGCCGAAACCCGGGATTGAACCAGGGACCTTTAGATCTTCAGTCTAACGCTCTCCCAACTGAGCTATTTCGGCGATGATAGTATTGGCGGAATATAGTCATCTACTCCTCAGTCACTTCACAATAACACACACAAAGTGGTTAAATAAAGGTGGATTTTTTATTAGTTTAAAATATTTCCGGGTTTTTTAATACTCATGATAACAGCTGTACGATTACAT
Source organism: Anania hortulata (assembly GCA_963576865.1). NCBI lineage: Eukaryota > Metazoa > Arthropoda > Insecta > Lepidoptera > Crambidae > Anania > Anania hortulata. Next base: position 3,854,417 of record OY756391.1, read on the forward strand.
CGCACATTGCAGCGTCAACGCTTTACGTTAATTGTTTACCTACGAGTTGTTAACACTTTATTGAAGAATTAGTTGTCAAACAAAATACACATATTAAATGATAGAACTAATAAAATAAAATAAATACTTTAAATAAACAAAATTAACCTAAACTAAAAACTACCTACTCAAAAATAGAAGCGTGTCCGTGAGGCATGGAGGCGAGGATACTGGCAGCGTTTCCTCGCTGAATTGCTAAACTAAGCCTTTGTGCGAGGAACGAACCAGCTTTTTTATTTTTCGAAATAAAAATCAAACGCTAAATTACTTTTTGGCAAAATAGCACCAAAATTGATTTTTACCTACGTAATTATTTAATTTTTTATTGCTTACGTTTTATAATTAGTTCACGTTCGATTATCATTGTGTGCACACATTCTCAAAAATAAATCGATTACAAGTTCGCCAAGTGTTTTCCGGCTTTCACTATTATCAAGAAAGTGTATGGGCGACAAGAACCCATACAACAGCTTTGCCCAAGAAACTTATTGTCTATCATAACATAATTTCCTTAGTTTACGTTTGCCATCCGCGTTTTTGTTAAGATAGTTTTGTAGGTACAGGCAGGTCAATCTACCCCAAAAGATAAAGGTAATTCAACCGATTTTCAACTTTAAGTCCGACACGTAGAGATCAATATCGATTGAGATTTAACGTTTTGTGGTAGGTTGACGTTGCCTATACATTAGCAAAGTTAAGGTGCGATAGATAACGATAGATAAAATTTCTTAACATAAGTATAAACGAACCGTAAGTATTTTACACTAATAAAATTTCATCCTATATAATCTAGCATTTTTAGGGTTCCGGACCTCATAAGGAAAAACGGAAACCCATATAAATAAATAAATATTGGACATCGTCACATACCTTGCTCTGATTCTATAGTAAGTAGCCGAAGTACTTGTGTTACAGAAATCAGAAACAATGACGGTACCACAACACCCAGACCCGAGACAATAAAGAAAAGTTATTTTTATTAAATTACTGTGTTGTCCGTCTGTCTGTCAAGACCCTTTATCTCGGGAACGCATGGAGATATCGAGGTGAAATTAAAACTACACACGTATGTATCATTTTTATTTTTCTACAGATTCATAACATTTATTTTGTATCATAATCTATTTTACCTTACCCCAACCTCCTGATCCTTCTAACTCCTCAATTGCGAATTCCGTTAATAGGCCTTACATCTTTTCCCGATTCCCCGTTTTTTACTCGACATTGGTAGTGGGCAATCCGCCGGTAGCCATTCAGACAGTCAGCTGCACTGTCAAAAAAAACTATACACCATTACTTTTACTCAGGTCTGCAGTCGCTTGAAGTTGGGGAAAAATCACACTTCTAAATTAACGTGAAAAAAAGATACGTTATTATCTAAAAAAACGTATATTTCAACACTCTTAAGAGTATCAAAATGTATAGGTACTTTCCGTTGACCCGAAACTATGAAATTTGGCAATGAATATCGTCTTATATTACAAGTAAAGGGAAAAATTTGAAAACTTTACATTTGTTATTAAATTTTGTAATATCCATATGAACAAAAATTATATATTGTTTTTACTATATTTATATGAAATTATAGTGCTTATAGTGAATTTTAGGTAAAAAATAACCGTAATACAGTAATTAGAAATTGAGGTATACCTGTCTCTTCTTGTCTTTCTAAATCAATTTTTACTATGAACATATTTTTGCGGACTTGTACTCTGACGTCACGGTACATATCGGATCCTTGTCTAGCACGCGACTTTAATTTGTTGTAAGTCAGGTATTTATCAATATTTTTCGAAAATTCTTTGAGTTTTATTATTTATAATTAAGTACTATTTATTGTAAGACCAAATAAAAATATATGCATATTCCCCATTAAACTGCAAAACTCGATTCCTGAACTATTTATAATATGTACCTTAAATTTGTACGGAACCCTCTTTGGGCGAGTCCGACTCGCACTTGACCGGTTTTTTTTAGGGTACCTTCCCTAAGTGGGAATGTTTTTTTCCTCGTCTATCTAATAATGGACCAGTTTGGTAGGTCCAATTTCGAGAAAGAGGTCAATCGTCGAATCCAACTCGGCTGGACAGCGTTCGGGAAATCACTCAACGTCTTCCCGTAAAGACGAAAATCTACAACCAGTGTGTTACCAGTAATGACATATGGAACTGAAACGTACCCTCTCACTATGGGCCTCATAAGAAAGCTCAAGGTCGCACAGCGTGCTATGGAAAGGGCTATGCTCGGTCATTCTTTGCGAGATCGAATCAGAAATAAGGAGATCCATAAACGAACGAAAGTCGTTGATATAGCCACATAGACATTAGCAAGCTGAAGTGGCAGTGGGCGGGGCACATAGCACGTTGAACTTACGGCCGATGGGACAGAAAGGTTCTAGAATGGGGACCACGTACCGGCAAGCGTAGCGTAGAACGTCCACGCACAATGTGGACAGACGACATGGTAAAGGTTGGGGGAGGCCTATGTTCAGCAGTGGACGACCTATGGCTGAGATGATGGTGATGATGACGATCTAATAGTGACGGGTGTCGTTAGATAGGTCGTTCAAAAATGTTTGTGTCTAAGAATCTTTTTTTTTTATTTAGGTATCCTTTTGCGTTTTTGTTAAGAGTCAAGTGGCTGGTTCTCTTTTTAGGGCTCCGTACCCAAAGGTGAAAAACGGGACCCTATTACTAAGACTCCTGTGTCCGTCAGTCTGTCTGTCACCAGGCTATATCTCATGAACCGTGATAGCTAGACAGTTGAATTTTTTACAGATGATGTATGTTGCCGTTATAACAACAAATACAAGAAATAGAATAAAATAAATATTTGAGGCGGGCTCCCATACAACGAACGTATTTTTTTTTTGCCGTTTTTTGCTCGATATTAATAACATATTTCATGTGAGAATAAGTGTAGTGCAGTTTTTTTTTTTACCATTAATACAAGAATAAAATACGTAGGTATAATAAAGTAGTAACAACTGTTTTTCAACCGACTTCAAAAAAGGAGGAGGTTCTCAATTTGACTGTATGTTTTTTTTTTGTATGTATGTTACGCGATTACTCCGCCAATTATGAATCAATTTTAATGATTCTTTTTTTGTTTGGTAGATCATACTTCAGAGGTGGTCCCATATAAATTTTTATCGAAATTGATTAGGAACTTTTTGAGAAAATCAACAAATATATACTCAGATAATATTTTGGTTGTGGTTCTTGTTACCTATCTTCGACAAATATGAGCCGATTTTAATGATTTTTTTTTGAATAGCTTATACTTCAAAGATGCTATGATAAAAGTTTGCAAAATAAAAATCACCCCTTAGGGTAGGAAAATAGGGGATGAAATCGGTGTTCAGCAGTTAGATTAGGATTTATCACTAAAAATAGATGAAATAAGTAAATTTTATTTAAAAAATTAAAACCGACTTCAAAACACTAAAATGCTAAAAATAATCCTAACACTTAAGTACCTAATCAGTTACTTTTGGAGTCGGATCAAACAAAAACATTGAATCTCTCATCGGCTGGCACCGACTCCAAAAGTAACTGATTAGGTACTTAAGTGTTAGGATTATTTTTAGCATTTTAGTGTTTTGAAGTCGGTTTTATTTTTTAAAATTAATTTATAACATTGCTTCTTGCGCCACCAGAGGGCCTCGCTAAGTGTACCTTGGTCCTTGCCCACATAAAATTATGGTCTTGCCACGCCACTGCGATGGTATTTTACTTTTTTTTTGTCTTGTCTTCCTTAATAGTTTCTTTGCACTTTATTAAGACAAATTGCCATTTCCGACACCTCAATTTTGTCTAACGGCATGTACGTCTCCATTGATGGAACACATGCTGGGAAGAGATTTAACGACCATGGTCTGGAACCATTTTTGTTTCAACGTTCGCTGCCTCGACTGTCCGTCTTGATATTATACAGGGTTACATTGCAAAATAGTGCCAAATCTTTAGGAGTCGCTTAGAATCAGTAACTTAATCAAACTATGCAAAGAACAATTTTTTTTTTTACATTTAATTATTCCTATCCGCTGTGAATTTTTAAAAATTAAAAACATTTATATTTAAAAATTCACCGTATATGCACTGCGTAAGATCCTTGTTGGCTATAATGTTCCCTAGATCTTATTTTTTAAATTTGGTACCCCTTTGCAATGTAACCCTGCATACTTGGTCGAAGATTTCACAATGGTAAATAGTAATAAATGTATTTCAGAACGCGTTCTACGAGAAGATCTACGGCAAATGTCTGGCCAACGAGTCGAACGACCTGTCTTCGAACTTGCTCGTGGAGTGCACGGAGATCCTGCTGGCGCGGGAGAAGCAGGAGGCCCGGAGGGAGGCCCGGGAGGAGTCCACTCCGAAGAGCGAGAAGTCTATGGTGAGTTAAAAAGTATACAGGGTTATTTGTAAAACATTAACAACCTCCTAGGGGCTGATTTTGGTGCTCGTATACAAGAACTTTTTCTACGAGACCAACATTGAAATCGCATAAAGAATTCACTTTCCCATATTAAAAAGAAGGTTTTTTTTTTGTTTGTTCTTTCTTTAGATTTTTATTCTTCTGAAGTATAAGTACAAGAAAAATGCTATGCTCAAAATGAAGTATATACAGGGTTACATTGCAAAGGGGTGCCGAATTTGAAAAATAAGATCCATGGAACAATATAAAGTAGCGTTTTAATCGTTATTATTTTTGATAATCGTATGTTACGAAAAAATATTACTTTAAAATATCCGAAAATGAAGTCAATAGAGAGATTACGAAAGCCGCGCGGTCATTCATCAGAAGCGTGGTACGGCGATCTAACGAGGACCTTACGCAGTGCACATACGGTGCAATTTTTTTATGAATGAGTTAAATTATCCACGCGTACAATTTTTAACAGCGGACAGAAATATTTAAATTTGAAAAAAAAAACTTCTATAGTTCGATTAAGATACTGATTTAAACTTTTTTGTTTTTTGCATCCACAATAATGCTAGTTTATTATTTCAAGGAAAATAATTTTACTTGAAAATGTTTTTCAACTGCCTCCGGTGGGATTCAAACCCACGACCTTTCGCTATCCGGGCGACTGCTCTTCCATCTGAGCTACGGAGGACATAGTTATGTTGGCGAATTTCTTCAAGTGTTTATAGCTGTTAGTAAGCCAGCATTGTTTCATCAATGTCTTGGATTGGAGGCAGTTGAAAAGATTTTTCAAGTAAAATTATTTTCCTTGAAATACGATACTGATGCTGAGCCACTCCTAAAAATTTGGCACCCCTTTGCAATGTAACCCTGTATTTTGACGATTCTTAGCATATCATCTGGGCTTCAATTTGAAACCTCAAGCTAGTTTACATTTGGCGACTACACTCGTACTGAGAAGAGAATGTACCGTTGCAGTCGAAGCCGCCGTTAACCCGCTCGCCGGCGAGCTCTGCGCACGCGACGCTGCGGCCCATCGACCGGCAGATCGAGACGCGCACCTCCGACGGCAAGCGACGCATCACGCCGGTCTTCATCCCGCTCACTCACGCGGACGCTAAGTAAGTTGCTACTCTGCCTCATTGAACGAACGAATGAATGAATGGTAAAAAGTTTTTTCGGTACAATCGGCGGTTTGATTGGTTTTTAAATTAGGGTTTGACTTATTTTAAGACCAAAATGTATATCTTTATTTTTGAAAAGCTATGCTGCCTATGATGCACTGAATTTTACGCCATAAGTCAGTGAATTGAATTTTGAAGAACTAAAAAAAGACATGCTAAATCAGACGGGTAAATACCTCCGTCGACAGGTACGCTACTCATACGTTGAGTTGTTGAGTTGAGGTATAAACAAAAATAAATAAGTAATAAGTTATTTAATTAAAACTACTAGATAATTAGATCTTGATCGACTTATTTATTATTTATAGTAAGAAATTGATTTACACACAAATATACGGGATGGCCAGAAAAGTGACGTTGAAAATTTTTATTTAGGTGCCTCGTGTTGAGAGGTTTCTAAATCACCCCTATGTATGTTCTACGATTTTCGTAGTTTTCGAGTTACGATTTTTATTATAAATTTTTGCAACTGGATCTGTTTGAAAAAATTCTAAAAAAAAGTAGGTTTCTTCGATTTTTGTTCTTGCAGCTAAATCTCTATGAACTGTGCATTTATGCATAAAATAAACAGCCTAGTAACTTTAATGGAAGTTACTACAAAATTGACTTAAAGTTGAGAATTCATGTTCAGTGAGTTATCATTAGCGTAGGACATCCACTCACAAGGTGGTCAGACGACCTGGTAAGGGTCGCAGGAAGATGCTGGATGCAGGCCGCTTCCAACCGGCCAATCTGGAATAAATCCAAAAAGTAAACCGGCCTATGATCAGCAGTGAACGGCCTATGATCAGCAGTGAACGTCCTATGTCTGAAATGATGATGATGAGATCATTAAAAAATTTAACTTAAAATTAAAAATCTAAACTGATGATTTCTTAGTTTCTAAGTAGCTTCAGAGAATGCGCTAGACTCTAAGCTTTCATAATAATAATAAAAAAGGAGTACTTCATAGAATTCATAGGCTATTTAAAAAAAATATTTTTGAAAACTACGAAAAATCGTAGAACATACATAGGGGGGATTCAGATACCTCTCAACACGAGGCACCTAAAAAAAAAATTTTGGACGTCACTTTTCTGGCCACCCTGTATAACATTTTCATTATTGTTGAATAAGCACTAACCTACTTTATGATAAAAATACCTAAGATACAAGCAAGCAATGTTGCCTAGTTTAGGTACAATAATCATAATTTTTGAGAGAGAGAGAGAGAGAGATTTTATTTTTTTATTTTTTGTGTACTAACCGATATTTCTTAACTTAAATTTATGCATCTAGACTTATTTTTTATACAGAAATCATTGTTATCTTTACTTTCCAGCGAGTCGCTGGGTTCGCAGCCGTGCGGCGGGGGCGGGGGCGGCGGGGAGGGCTGCTTCAGCACCTCGTCGGCGAGCAAGTCGCGCATCCGCGTCGAGGTGCGCGACGACATCGTCATCCACCCCAACGTCAGCAACCACGCGCACTCGCTCTCGCGCCCGCCTGACAAGTCAGTACTACACACGTCAGTGCCACACACGTCAGTACAACACACGTCAGTACTCGACACGTCAGTACTCGACACGTCAGTGCCTCACACGTCAGTGCCACACGTCAGTACAACACACATCAGTACTCGACACGTCAGTGCCACACACGTCAGTGCCACACACGTCAGTACAACACACATCAGTACTCGACACGTCAGTGCCACACACGTCAGTGCCACACACGTCAGTACAACACACATCAGTACTCGACACGTCAGTGCCACACACGTCAGTGCCACACACGTCAGTACAACACACGTCAGTACACGACACGTCAGTGCCACACGTCAGTGCCACACGTCAGTGCCACACACGTCAGTGCCCCACACGTCAGTACAACACACGTCAGTACACGACACGTCAGTGCCACACACGTCAGTGCCCCACACACGTCAGTACCACACACGTCAGTGCCACACACGTCAGTGCCACACACGTCAGTGCCACACACGTCAGTGCCACACACGTCAGTGCCACACACGTCAGTGCCACACACGTCAGTACAACACACGTCAGTACACGACACGTCAGTGCCACACACGTCAGTGCTACACCCGTCAATGCCACAAGTCAGTACCACACACGTCAGTGCCACACACGTCAGTACAACACACGTCAGTACTCGACACGTCAGTGCCACACACTTCAGTACTACGCATTTCAGTACCACACACGTCACTACCACACACATTTACATTCACTAGCTTCTGCACGCGACTTTGCTTGCGTACAATGCAGAATTTAGACAAGAGTGGACACAGAAATTGAATAAATATATAGGTGAATTTTGATTAATGTAAAATACTTAAAATTTGTATACACTCATGATAACTTTTCCTCCAAAACGTAGTCACCTATCTACTTATTTTTGTAGGTGTAAGCCCTCAAGTATTTTTCACTAATAAAAATTACCCTATAGATTATTTTTGTGATTTGATTTACATGACGTTTCGGCAATTGCATGAACTATAGTCACGAGGTGTCGGTTAGTTAATCATTCTTAGATTTGACTACAAGTAAAACAAAATTCACGCGTGTGTTTGAGTTTTTAATGTACAAAACCAACCGGCCAATCTGGAAATCATTGGAGGCCTATGTTCAGCAGTGGACGTCTATGCCTGAAATGATGATGATGATAAATGTTTGGCGAAAAATATAATTTTTGGAGCTGTACAGTGTTTATTTACGTATAGAAGCAACAATAAAATGTATCAAAACAGACAAACGGCCGTAGAAAATGTGAAGATGAATGTGACAGAACAAAACAATAGATAACATAAAAATACTTCTAAGGCTCGCACTACATGCATCTGGAATATTTCAGAACCCCATACAAAACGGGTTGAATCCGGGCTTGTCCGGATCCGTTTTATATAGAATTCAAAAAAATTCCGCATTTATGTAGTCCGAGCCTAAATCTGTTCCACGAGTTGCCCGGAGATTTTAACGCCGCCAGAAATGTACGAATAGCGATGACGACTAATTTTTTTTCTTTGTCTATCAAGTGGATTATCAAAAAGTATCGCACACGTATTTTTTCTTTTATTACTGAGATATATTGATTTTAAATATCGCATGACGTCACGTCTCGAAGTGACGTCACGAGCGACTCCCGAACTTCCACGAGCTTAACCTTTGTCGTTTTTTGTTAATTCTCAAAAGAAAAAATAAGTGTCCATTATTTTTGATTATCTAACAGAAGGACTGAATAGAATTTCATTTTTTTTATCTAGGCGTCATCCCTACTGTATGGTAATTCAGAAAGTGTTCCCCCCAGTGGTCTAGACCAGCGGCTGCGCAAGCGCAGCGCGGCCGGGCTGCCGGGGCCCCGCGCCGACGCGCTGCGCCCGCGCCGGGGGCCCGCCTCGCCCGGCGCGGGGGGCGCGGGGGGCGCGGGGCCCGCGGGGGCGCCGGGGCCCACCCGCGGGGCCCCCGCGCTGCCCGCGCCCGCGCTCGGCACGGCCGGCCCGGTGGTGCGCGCCGCCGGATCGCTGCGACTGCAGGTAACATAACCGCTGATCGGTTAACGTTTGTTCACTCGCATGCAATGTTCCAAGAGATAGAAAGTTATTAACGCTAGGTTATGGTCATCTGAATCGTTTTTAGTATGAGAGGAGGACACGGCTATTCTAATGAAGTATTTTAATTACACAAAGTACTGATAATGTCGAAACTTAAATTAGATTCATTCGTCCATCAAAAACAGTCCGTTTTTCTTTGCTTGTCGAATTTTGTTGTCAATCTTAACATTCCTTTTTAACGGAAATAATTGAAATCACAACAAAAAAACTTAGTTAATTAGCTGTTTTTTTTTTTCTTTAAATCAAAACATTCGCATTTTTTCGTATTTAGATCTTGGTTTACAGTAAACAAAATCTAACTAAACTAAAAAAGGAAGATAACTAATAAAATATGATACAAGCGAAACTAAACACATGCGTCGCACAACCCTCAGTTTGTGCACTGGCCGAGCCAGCGCAAACCGGTTACAAACCATCGCGACGAGTACGTGATAAGCAGCCAGTGCTCATGCACACAGACCCCGCTTGTAGTAGTATACCCATCAGAGCGCGATTGTATGAAGCTTTGTCTCTGTTCCTCTCTTTACTCATGTGCTATAATTACAAAGTTTCATGAATAAAGTAATAAATCCCTTTTTCAGGTCATAAATAAAGCGTGTAACACACACTACGGCACACTGTCTAGACTCCAGTTACTGCCCAACAACTCTATCTCGAATGATCCAGTTTGGGAGACTTATTTAGGTAAGTTGAATGAAATAACTTTAATTTTTTTTTACATTTCTGAAAGGATGACCGATGAAGATCCCGAACTAAAATTAGTGATTCAAAAGTTCCGCACTGCCAAATTTAGCAGTTAGGTGCACGAATCCATCTCGCACTTGGCAGACTAATTTTCTGTAAATTTTAAATACTAATAATATTTTCTAAAAAAAGAATACGTTTTATTTATTTGACACAGAAAAAAATACATAACAATAGAGAAAAAAGCATAGCGTATAAACCGCTCAAGCGCCAACGAAAAAATTCTTAGAATCACTCAAGGGCCGTCACCCAATCCTTATCACCGCTTATGTCATCAAAAAACTGTCATTGGGTTCGTTTCTTATAGTCAAAACATGTGCGAGTGATGTTTATAATTAAGTATAAGAGTTGAGCTGTAAATCCGTTAATGATTTGATGGAAAAAAAATATCTAAACATTTTGCCTACGCTAATTTCAAGCAGATCCTAAATCGGTTCAAATGCAAATCATTTACTACTACACGAGCCAACCGCACAATATTATGAACTTTGTGTCGACCTAGATTAGTTTAGTTTAGTTTGCACTTTGTTATTGAGCAACTTGGTGGAAACAATAAATCAGTGTACGATCAACACTCGTCGGGTTTGGTTATTTATCTCTCTCCGGAGTCACCCCCCTCCAGCATTAACTAGCATTTAAACTCAGCGTTAACTTAATGTGCAGTCGACTGTACAACTACAATTATATGGTAAGAGATTTACAACACTATGACATGAACCCTGGAAAGGCCTTTCCAAGGTCATTTAATAATCAATTACTTACGATTATTCTTACAATATTTAAACACTCCCATGTTGACTTGGAGAAACAACACTTGAACACTTGGGAGAGACCTTTGCCCAGCAGTAAAACCAATAAAACCAATTTATTTCTGTAAATAGGCCAAAATTAAGCTCTTTTACACGTCCCAATATATTTTTTACCCTACCACTGCTTCAGGACAATATTGTGGGCTAGCAGCGGACCACTATAAGTAAAAAAGTTTTTCGAGTTTTTTTTAACTTTTCCGAACGAATTGACTGAAGCAAACCAACAAACACGCGTCGCTTGCTGCGTTTCTTTGCTCCATCGTCACAATAATGAGGGGATTTTGAACCGTATCGTAACTTGTGTTAGAGGAGCTGCGACTGGAACCTTTGCGTCACCCACCATACTCTCCAGATCTTGCTCCAACCGATTACCACTTTTTTCAAAATTTAGACACTCTTTACAAGAAAAAAATTCAAATCTGATGAGGCAGTCAAAACCGCCTTCAAACAGTTCATAGATTCTCGCTCCCAGGATTTTTTTCCAAAGGGATTAATGATCTGCTTATGAAATGGCGGAAGTGTTTCAATAACAACGGCGCATACTTCGCATTGATTAAATAATAATTTCCTTTAAAAAAAGTTGATTCAGTTTTTTGATACTAAACGGCAATTTCATATGTAAGGACCTAATAGACCCGCCGTACTCTTGTCGTGCCCCTGTAAGGTCGGTTGGGACCGTCGCGTAAAGGAAACACTGTTGTTCGTCTACGATCCAATAGAACTCTCGCTGCCAACGTTCAGCTAAAGATGTCGCAGTCGGTTGCTTCACGAACTGTCATTAGCACTGGCTAACTATAAATTTAAATAGGCATTTTCCACTGCTGCAAAACCTGCTATCTCAGATATAAGTGTAGATTTTTATGTTTTCACAGTTGTATTTGTTCGGATAAACTTATAAAAGGCTACGGCAGAATAACAGAGTTTACGGGTCTCCTGCAATCACGGAGTCATAGACCATTCTGTCTTACAATACTAAGCTTCATACTGTTCGGTCGTATCCGTGATCTGCTTTGAGATAAATAGATACATTCTTATTCTCATAATGTGTCTTAATTAGGCGGGCCTACACTTATGTACTAGGTGCTATCGGGGTGGAGTGAGCTAGACAGTACAACCCGTCGCCGTCCCGCGGCCGCGGCCGCTCTGTGTGTTTCGCATTAACGTGCAGCGGTGTGTGTGTGTGTGTGTTGCGGCAGGGTCGGCGGTGTCGTGCATCGCGTGCGACGCGCGCTGGGCGTGCGTGGTGTGCGCGGACGGCGCGCTGCACGCGTGGCGCCTCGCGCGCGCACGGGCCTCGCGCGCGCTGCCGCCCATCGGTACGTACCCGCGGACCCGCGTACCCGCGTACCCACGTACCCGCGTACCCACGTTATATATATATACCCACGAAACTACTAGTCATTACTGAATTAGAGACATTTATTTTCATTTTTATTGTAATGTTTACCTACATACAGTTTAGTTCGCGTCCTGCACTTGTTTGATTTAAGATGTTTTCTTGTTTTTCTCTAATGAGTGAATGTATATTATTTAAGAGAAATAAATATCTTAAACCTTAATATTCTTAATCAGCCCATGGAGTTAAAAGTCTGAAGACTTAAAGACTTTTTTAAATTCTCGGATCAAAAAGCGAACGTAAGTTTGTATAAAAAGCTAACTTTTTAATAATGCAAAGTACACAACTCGCACAGAGTTCTCAGATATCAAATTAGATAACAGTTTTGATAGTTGCAACTAACAATGTTCCCAAAACATTTACGCGATATAACTAAGAATCGATATGTACCAACAGCCCTGACGTCGCCGGCAGCCAAGCTGACGCTGTCCGGAGACACGCTGGCCGTGGTGACCACGGCGGCGGAACTGGTCATCTGGGACCTGAACGACGCCTGCTGCCTCATCAAACCGCTCTGCTTTAGGAGCCTCTTGTCACACGGAGGTTGGTGTCAGTTAAAAGATCATTATTATGTATCTACTTTAAGTAATCATGGCTACTATACAGGTTTTACGGAAGAATAGGACACTCCTTAAATACTGAACTGATCAGATCAGCTGCTCATACAGGGTTACATTTCACGGTAGTGCCAATTTTTCAGGGACCACTCAGAATCAGTAGCTAAACCGATCTACGTAAAAAACAAACTATTTTTTTTTCATTTTTATTTCTTCCATTCGGCATTTTAAAAATAGGATACGTAGAGAATTTAGGATAACTCGATTAAATTTCACCGTATGTGCACTGCATGAGGTTCTTGTTGGAGCGGCGTCGGCGTATGCCTGTTACCTCTGATGTAAGACGGCGCATCTCGCGTTTTCTTTTTCTTTTTCGGAAATTATTAAGTAAATTTTATTCCAGAAATACGACTGAAATTAATTACAATAAATTAGTATTTTTGCGTTTTTCTATAGACCTTTTTTTTTAAATTTGGCACTATCTTGATATGTAACCCTGTATACAACAACTTTTTGTATGGGAGCAACATCGAAATCGTGAATTTATTAAGCAGCAGGGTCATTTTTAAACAGTTGGCAAATTTTCAAAGCAACACATGCACATGCCTTAAAGGGAACTCGACGACTTCTGTAGCCTAGAGGCGAGCATGCCGGACTCGGTGTCGCTATCTCTGAGGTCCCAGGTTAGATTTCAGGTCGGGTCAATGTAAAAAATAACTTTTCTTTATTGTCTCGGGTCGGGCGGTGTGGTACCTTCATTATATCCGATTTCTATAACAGAATATTAAGCTACTTAGAAATTGAATAATAGCTAGTATCAATAATTTTGAACTCGGTCGTGGTTCGTTAATGTACTACTGAAATGTATAGTATATTTAAATATTCAATAGAAAGTAGCAGCGAAAACGCGGTATTCCCGCGTAGTTTAACGATTACCTTTCATAACTTTTCATACAATTAATAAATTACTGATGTATAACAAAATATATTAAGGAGCAAAGTTCGGCAAAAATACATTTGCTTAGTTTATTTTATGATTTCCATGACCCTTTTATAAAGTTGTATCAGTAGCTGTTCCTGTGCTTTCAAGCAACCTTATACCCTGTGAAATAGCGTTTTTTTAATTACATGAAATATTACAAACATAAAGACTCTGCCAATAAAGAATTATGAAAATTAAATGTAGTGTGAATACTATAATAGTGATCAGTATAATTGTTGTTTCAGTAACTGTAACAAATTGTTCACTATTAGAAGATGGAAATCCAATGATCTCGCTCAGCAATGGGAAAAATTATATTTATAGCAAGAAACTGTGCTCATGGTAAGTTTTTAAACCTTAACAAATGTTTGTGGTATAGTTACAGGTATAATGAATGTGGCTTTAGTATGTGTTTATTGAAATTGTTTATTTATTTATTGGATTACCAACATAAGTAACAGCGAATTAAATCTAAATATTTACATTAAGTGGCTTATGGCTAACTGCTCTTACAATTATAGGTAACCACAGCATGCATTTATTGTGTGTTTTAAATATTATCAAACAGTTGTGATGTTTAACAGTTAAATCATTTACGTTATGTATATATATTTTTTATGTAGGTACCATAAAATGGCGATATACTATCATAAATCAAAACATCAATTAAAAACGATTTAAAAAAACACAATTACCTGCAGTCTAAGGTACTGAGATCATTACATTTGAGAAATTTAAGGAATTTGGAACATCAAGTTCCGGTAACTTTTTGGTCAGCTGATTATATTATACAGACGTGTCAAACGAACAACAGGCAAACCACAACCCATCCACGGAATTTATTTTTGAACAACTCACATGGGTCTTTTGGTATTCGCGATGGAACATTGTAAGCAAGATGGTTGAGTAACGTGGGACTGTCAATGCAATTGTTCATTAATTTATGAAGGTAGGAGATGTCTAGGTATATACGTCAAACAGAAGATCCAGATGAAAATGTTTCGCTTTGTCTGTGTAAGGTTTCAACGTTTTCGGAGTCTTAAAACGGTAAGATAGGCTGCGAATCAGTTTTTTTTGTACCCTCTCTATCTTGTTAATATGTACCTTGAAGCCTGGACACCAAACTCTAGTGTTTATATAAAATTTGCTTGTTGTGGTCTCTTGAACGTCAATGAATCTTGAATGTAGGGACGGACACGCTGTGAAATGCGAGAGCGTCCCAGTCTGTTGCCGAACGCCTATTCATATATCCAGCATCCGGTATTCCGGACCGGTATAACCAGAAAGAAAACTGTACCATAGGCAGTCGGTTTCTCAATACGGAAATTACGCGACAGACGTCAGCTTAAGAGAAATTCAGGCATAAATCTTTTGGACGATCGACTCCAGTAGTTCGAGCTTCGGACTAAAAATAAACTAGGCGGTAGTGGGTTCAAATCCCGCAAGGGACAAATTTTGTGTGATATAAAACCTTAAGGTTCTGTTGTGTATCTCAGGATTACCGAATTTAATCCCGAACTAATCACTAACATCGTTCTATTGCTGTCAGGTTGTATGGCGCTGACAGGGAGAGATAGATGTCTTAATCCCTTACAAAACTTAGTGGTGCGCAAGTGGACCTAAGTATTTTACATTTATATGGACCGACCCGATAAAGTCTGCTGTAGGTGGTGGTTCTCTTACGAATGCAGCAGGATGACCTCCAGCAGAGAGAGATGGCCTGACATCGTGAAGCGTATATAATCTGCCCCCTCCTATACTACTACATAACGATCACGACTGCTCTGTCACGAGCGAATCGACTAAGAAGAAGAAGAACAATTTTACATTTAAAAATGCACCATGTTTGTTAACTTTGCATACAGGGTGGTGTGGGCGGACTCGACTGACCCGGTGTGGCGCGCGATGGGCGGGCACGCGGCCGCGCCGCCCCCGCCCCCGCCCCCGCACGCCCCGCACGCCCCCCACGCACTGTACCCCCGGGCAAGGGACCTGCGCGCGCGCAAACACCCCGTCGCTGCAAGGTAATCTGCATTACTTGTTGATTAGTGCGTGCAATAGGGATGACGGCAAACTTTTTTTTCTTCGTCTATCAGGTTGATTATCAAAAAGTATTCGATACGTTTTTTTTTTTCACATACTAAAAATATTCATCATTTCAGCCATAAGACGTCCACTGCTGAACATAGTCCCCTATTGACTTCCAGATTGGCCTGTGTCGTCTGTCCATTTTGTAGGTCGACGTCTTACGCTGCGCTTGCCGGTACATGGCCATTTGGGGGGTGTGAGGAACAGGGTGTAAAGTTCCTCATCTACATTGAAAAGGAAGAATCCTCCGACCAGATGGGAGTTGTATGGGGATGGCAGTAGCCCACCAGACAGTAACACCAGATAACTTTAATATCGCGATGTAGGATACGTCAGTTTTATTTTTTATGTGGCGAGATAGATGTCGCTACAGCCTCTATTCTAGAACCTTTCTACCCCATCGGCCGTCAGTTCTACGTGCTATATGCCCCGCCCACTGCCACTTCAGCTTGCCGATCCGTTGGGCTATGTCAGCGACTTTTGTTCGTTTACATCGGGAGCTCTACTTTCGAAATTGTTGACAAATATGTCTACCTGAGACAAGTGATCCAGTTGGGTAGATCCAATTTTGAGATGGAGATTAATCATCGAATCCAACTCGGCTGGGCAGCATTCAGGATATTACACAACGTCTTCTCGTCCAATATACCTCAGTGCCTAAAGACGAATGTCTACAACCAGTGTGTTACCAGTGATGATATATAGAATTGAAACGTCGCCTCTCACTATGGGCCTCATAAGAAAGCTCAAGGTTGCACAGTTCGCTATGAAAAGGGCTATGCTCGATGTTTTTTTTTTGCGAAATCGAATCAGAAATGAGGAGATCCGTAGTAAAAAAAATATGTTGTTTCATGTTATGTTGATTTTTGAAATGTCGCATGACTTCACGCCTTGGTACCATTTTTACTTACACGAGCCCCCACTCCCAAACTTTGACGCGTTTTATCTTTCACGAGAAATGTTTGCCGCTCGCCCGCCTTTTAACCGTGGTAGCGGGAACACCACGGGCATGTCACGCCGGCTGTATGTATGATAAAAACTGTACTCTGTTTTTTCACGTTCGCTGTATGTGTGGAATCTAAATAAACCTTTTTGTTGTTATTATTTCCCAGCAATACGTACAGCGCGGATGCAGCGCGAAGCTGGCTAGAGGCGCAGGTAGCTGCGTGCCTGCATCTGCGCCTGCCGCGCGACTACCGCCACTGGCACGCCGCACTGTTCGCGCACCTCGTCAGCCACGGTCAGTATACTGCACACACTGCACCCGCGCCTGCCGCGCGACTACCGCCACTGGCACGCCACACTGTTCGCGCACCTCGTCAGCCACGGTCAGTATACTGCACACACTGCACCCGCGCCTGCCGCGCGACTACCGCCACTGGCACGCCGCACTGTTCGCGCACCTCGTCAGCCATGGTCAGTATACTGCACACACTGCACCCGCGCCTGCCGCGCGACTACCGCCACTGGCACGCCGCACTGTTCGCGCACCTCGTCAGCCATGGTCAGTATACTGCACACACTGCACCCGCGCCTGCCGCGCGACTACCGCCACTGGCACGCCGCACTGTTCGCGCACCTCGTCAGCCACGGTCAGTATACTGCACACACTGCACCCGCGCCTGCCGCGCGACTACCGCCACTGGCACGCCGCACTGTTCGCGCACCTCGTCAGCCACGGTCAGTATACTGCACACACTGCACCCGCGCCTGCCGCGCGACTACCGCCACTGGCCCGCCGCACTGTTCGCGCACCTCGTCAGCCACGGTCAGTATACTGCACACACTGCACCCGCGCCTGCCGCGCGACTACCGCCACTGGCCCGCCGCACTGTTCGCGCACCTCGTCAGCCATGGTCAGTATACTGCACACACTGCACCCGCGCCTGCCGCGCGACTACCGCCACTGGCCCGCCGCACTGTTCGCGCACCTCGTCAGCCATGGTCAGTATACTGCACACACTGCACCCGCGCCTGCCGCGCGACTACCGCCACTGGCACGCCGCACTGTTCGCGCACCTCGTCAGCCACGGTCAGTATACTGCACACACTGCACCCGCGCCTGCCGCGCGATATTTAAAAAAACTTATAAAAATCGTAACAACTGATCGGAAATTAGTATGATTAAGTTATTTTGATTCAAATCAAGAAGCGAATAAGCGTTATTTAGATTACACCTTGTATGATCCATATATACGCGTTCTTCAAAAGTGACTTGCTCAACCCGTAGAAGAAAATCTTCTGTATATATAAAACAAAGTCGGGTTAATTACAACATTTAATAACGGCTGGACCGATTTTTATGATCTTTGATTTGGATTTGTTTCCGCCCCGAATAGCAGAATAACAATAAAAACATAGGGGAAATTCATAAAAAAAAGAAGGGGCGGAACAAAGTTCGCCGGGACAGCTAGTTAACAATAAATTAGGACCCTAAATATATGGTGTTGACCATCCGCAGGCACGGAAGACCAGCTGCGGACGATACTGGACGACATGCTGGGGCCCAGCCACTGCACGTCCACGCCCAAGAAGTGGCAGTCCACGATACTGGTAAGTTACGCAATGCATACTAATATTTTTTATTTTAATTATTTCTTCATGGAAAACAAGCAGCATTTTTATAACAAATATAGATTTTTTAATCTATATTTGTATATAATCTATTTATATAAGCATATGGGTCGCGCGCAAATTTTTTGCGTTATACGGGCTATTCACGTATCACGTCACACATAAATATTATCATTTTTTTGTTGCCGCCTTTAGTGTTTTACGGCAACGAGCGAAAAGAGTGGAACAAGAGTGCTTTAATAACTATATAAAAAATACTGAACATTCTATACGTGAAAACCCCAAGGCTTTCTGGTCCTACATTCATGCCAGTAAGCATCATATCTCATATCCCTCTTCTATGATCTTTAGGAACGATGTTGTGACGTCAGGTAATGAGATCTGCAAAGCCTTTGCTGAGTTTTTTAAATCTAACTTTTTAAAACCCGATCTCGCAAATAACACTTCACCGGCTGTCTCAACCATTCATGACGATTTAGTCATGGCCTCACCTGATATTAGTACTATTGACATTGTGGAGGATCAAGTCTGCAAAATTTTAGAATCACTTGACTGTAACAAGTCGGCGGGCCCTGACGGTTTACATTCAATCTTAATATCAAAATGCGCAGGTAGCCTGGCTTTCCCAGTAAGTTTCTTATTCAGACGCTCTGTTAGTGAGGGTATTGTACCAATGATCTGGAAAACTGCTACAGTCACTCCCATACACAAAAAAGGCTCCAAGCGCGAAATTGATAATTATAGACCAATATCTAAGCTCTGTATATTGGCCAAAGTATTGGAGAAACTGGTTCACCAACAAGTATATGCAGCTCTCAAACATACCTTCATACCTCAGCAGCATGGTTTTTTAAGGGGAAGATCCACAGTCAGTAACCTTATAGCGTTTACGGAGGATGTATCTTCTGGTATGCAGTCTGGAGGCCAAGTCGACACTATATATACTGACTACACTAAGGCATTTGATCGAATTGATCACGTGATCCTGCTCACCAAGCTACAGGTAGCTGGTATCCATGGTGATCTTTTCAGATGGTTTACCTCCTACATTACAGACCGATGTCAGACTGTGGTTCTTAACGGGTATTCTTCACATTCACGCTTCTCAGCCATTCCATCTGGCGTCCCGCAAGGCTCAATTTTGGGACCTCTATTGTTTACATTATTTATTAATGACATTCATAAATGCTTTGTTAATTCTCAATACTTATTATTTGCTGATGACATGAAAGTATATAAAAAAATATGCTCAATAAACGATTGTGTACAGTTACAACATGATCTTGACAGGTTACAGCGTTATTGTGTCATTAACATTAACTTGAACTAAACGTCTCTAAATGCAATTGTATTACTTTCACCAGATCCCGAAATGAGTTATATTTTAATTATACACTAAACCAACAGTCGCTCCAACGTGCTGACCACACGAGAGACCTCGGTGTAACATTAGATTCTAAGATCCTCCTTGCCAAACATATTGAAATTATAACATCTAAAGCTACAAAGACACTAGGATTTATAATTAGAATCACGAAAAATTTCAAAATGGTAAAATCGCTTAAAATCCTGTACTGTTCATTAGTAAGAAGTCAACTAGAATACGCATGTCAAGCTTGGAATCCTCAATATGAACTATATGTAGACAAAATCGAAAAAATTCAGAAAAAGTTTCTAAGATTTTTAAATTATAAGCACCGGTTAAACTCAAGTTTTAACTACACTGAAAACTGCCAACGTCACCACTTATTTCCACTAAAACTGCGGAGAGAGGCAGCTGACCTAACATTTCTTCAAAACCTAACTAATGGTAAAAATGATTGTATCGAGCTTCTATCTAGGGTCAAGATACAATTACCAGTTCGTGCCAACTCCAGGAGAAATCATCTCAGACTCCATGTTGATGCAAGTACTACAAATTATAGACGGAATTCTTATTTCAACAGGGTATTTAAAAACTTTAACCGTAATTATTCAGAACATGTTGACCTATTTACGGCGAGACCAAATTATTTTAAGAATAAAATTAATACTGAATTTTTCGAGGTGTAACTTGGTGACACTTTCATTGTATTACTACCCCATTTTGATGTGGCTTTAAAATTATTGTTTGTAATTCTGTTTTGTTCCATTGCTTTGCTCTGTTAAAGAAATATGTAGTTTTTGGATTATATACATTTCTATTCGCGAAAACTGTTCAAGGCATACTTGTTTCTTACTATTTTATCTATATTTGTTATACAAATGCTGTTGGTTTTCCATTTAGTAATAAGTAATAAATAAGTAATAAATACATTTTGGACCTCCTATGGCATGCTTTGTCCGCATCTCTTCAACAAGCACTGTCACGTTTGACATGAATGGCCGAGGCGTAACATGTCGACAACCTCTAGTGACGCTTAATTTATAAAATTTTCCTTTTTTCTGTCTTTATGAAGAAAAAGAGAACTCAGAATAACATTTAGAGAGTGGCAGAGAATGTATAGATAGATACACTTCATTGCACACGACACAAAACAAACAGTACAGAGAAACAATACATATAGAATAATACAACTTAGGCAGTGTTTGAACTAGAACTGGGTTGCACTATACTTATTAAGGAACGAAGGGTTTGAATGAAACACCTAAGTTCTGAACCGGTGATCTGTATTTGTACTTCAAAGTTCAATTGCTCAATTGTCCTAACAAAACACATTTATGATACAGAAAAAACTAAATGCTAGTGCGATGTAACACACATGCAACGCCATCTCTTGGTTGCTTATAAAATCTATGAAAAGTGTTAACTTCGGTCTTGAACAGGCAGTCTCTTCCAGACAACCTTCAGGTTAGTTAGTCTGTTTCCGCACTTAGCCTCTTGATTGGACCATCGTGTGTGCTACCTATATTCCTTCTCACTCCAACCAGCCCAGGTCATCCCAGAAGGTAGAGGACAGTTTAAAAAAGTTGAGATGGGGAGTCGGTGAAGAGTTAATATTAAAAGGAATCGTATCTAGTTTTGGTTAAATTTCAGGGTTTAAAAAAGCACGAACTCCTCGATGAGATGCTCTCGATCCTCGTGCGGCAGTTGCGCTGGCAGCGCCTCTACACGGAGTACCGCGACCAGCTCGCCGCCCTCGCGCCCGCGCCCGCGCCCGCACCCGCACCCGCACCCGCATCTGCACCTGCACCCGCATCTACACCCGCGCCCGCATCTGCACCTGCACCCGCATCTACACCCGCGCCCGCATCTTCACCCGCGCCCGCGCCCGCCGCCCTCAACGGGCACTGACACGCGCCCCCCGCTGGAGCTACGGGGCGCCCGGCAGCCACCGCTCGTAAAGTACGTCATCGACAATTAATACACATGTGTGCGCTGCACTGCGCACGCGCCACTACACGCACACACTAGCGAACGATATCGTACAGAACATACTAATTGTGTTGTAAATATGCCCTTATTGGCTAATAATCTACTAAAAATAAATAAATAAAGGTGGGTTTAGACCGAAACTAACAAATCGAGCAGTCGTAGTCGAGACAATAGAAATTCTATTGTTATGCGGTCTCGTGAGACCGCTTGGATGTT
This sequence comes from Anania hortulata, assembly GCA_963576865.1. Taxonomy (NCBI): domain Eukaryota; kingdom Metazoa; phylum Arthropoda; class Insecta; order Lepidoptera; family Crambidae; genus Anania; species Anania hortulata. The sequence goes on from OY756391.1 coordinate 3,876,399, forward strand.
AACGAATCAGCGTTTTATAACAAAAGCATGTTTTACTTAATATTCTTGTTATTGTAGAACTTCGCCATTTGATCCAAACGAGCACCGTAAGAGCAAGAGTCTGTGCAGTATTCCGTTCTATTCTCGGCTGTCGTTGATATTAATAATTATACTCGTTCTAAGAATCTCCGCAAAACAAGAAACTTAAGTAATAAATGGGGATAGAATGAATATCTGTTTGGTCAAAATGCACCTTTAAATATTTCCTACTACTTACATAATAATGTAAACTAAAGTTAAGCAAAGTGTGACCACTCTTACAATGAGACTTAAAATGGAATAAGGACGAGCAGTCTGTATTATTAATTTATTTTAATTAATTTTATTCGGAACTGATACAATCTATGAGAACAGAGTTATCATATAAACGTAGCTATTAACACGACGACCTTGACGACCTCCGTAGCCGAGAGGCGAGCATACCGCACTTGGTGTCGCTATCTCTGAGGTCCCGGGTTCGATTCCCGGTCGTTCAATGTAGAAAAATAACTTTTCTATATTGTCTCGGGTCTGGGTGTTGTGGTACCGTCGTTGTTTCTGATTTCTGTAGCACAAGTGCTTAGGAAACTTATTTTAGAATCAGAGCAATGTATGTGATGTTGTCCAATATATTAACAGGCATTCACATTTCAACAAACGTAACTAAATGTATCGGGAACTAGCTTCTAAAATATCCACCGTTTCGAGTATCGAAGACGCTGTAAGAGCCTGCGTGTGTACGCAACTTTGCGAATTTTAGCAACCACGATCGACGATTTTACGACTGCATTGAAGCTACATAGCGTTTTGGCAAATCTCTCCACTCGATCACTACACTGACCTATAATAAACTGGACAGGCTGCTGTCAAAATAAGTTCGTGCCTATTTGATTATCGCCAGTTTAACGCTGTAGGTGATCTACAGGTGTAAAGGCAGATGCGAGCGTTCTATGGAACTAAATTAGGTAATGGCCGATATATAGATATATAGATATCATAAATATCCCATTTTATTTATTTATTTGGAATAATTCATAACACACATTACATAGTAAAACAGAAGAGTACACATTCCAAATGATATGATAAATTATTTTTTAATTTAAACAAAATAATAAGTGTCTAAAGGACAAGGAAAACTTAATATTAAGATGATAACTACAAGTTAATTAATGGTTTGTGTGTGCGTCTGTGTGTGTATACGACAAAAATAGTTCCCGGTACTCTCACTTGTGACGTTTTAAATGGGCACAAAAAATTTGCTATTATTTGTATGGGTCATCCAGTCCAGTGGTTATTTTATGTCAGTGGATCACCTAGCATCCACCACCGGCGACTTGGCAACTAAAAGTCGGAAGTCGCAGGCTCTAACACGATTGCTATAGATTACACTAAAGTAGACACATCCGTTGTCTTCCTTGGACACAAAAATGATTTTTAATAGGTAGGTTTTATTTAAGGCGTAGTGTTGCAACTCAGAAGTGATCGGAAATGTAAGCGATAAGCAATAAGTCGAAAGGCGCTTAAATGTTTGTATTAGAATCTAAGTTGTGTATGATAGAAGTATTGTATGAAATGGTTTTGTGCGAGACAAATATCTTTAAGTATTTTATGTATAATCGAAATACAAATGTACTTTGAAATCTATTCAGTTGGGTCGTGGTGGGTAGTGTTGCCAGAACCGTTTTTGCAAATATCGGGACGAGATCAACAAAATAGGTACAGGGATAAAAAGATCGGGACGTAGTAAAACAGTTTTCCCGTCGTCTTTGTGCGTTTCTTTGTGTGCCAACTTTTGCTACCTATGCTATGAGAAAAAACGAGATTTTAGGCTTCCCCACGTTTCAGAACCCTTCGATAGCGAATTGACAGCCGGACGCAGGTAAGTCACTTGACACTTATGCTTAATCATATAGCGTCATGCGGTATTACATTTGTGAATTTGTTATCGAACGGTTCTGAATCGGGGAATGAGAGGTTTGATAAACGGGACGTCCCTCCGAAAATGGGATATCAGGCAACCACACTCCGTAGGCACTTCCTGATGTTGACGTGCGGTTCAGTTGAATCCCGCAAGTGATATTTTTCAATAGGCCTTTCAAGTGTGATCTAGGCTACAAAGATCAAGATGTACGATTGGTCCGTAGTCGTGTTGTGACAAACGCCTAAGACCCAAGTATATAATGTCGAACAAACAACATTCATGATAACCGTATAGATAATAATAGTAAGCTCTAATAAAATTAGTTGAGCATTATTATCCATAGGACTTTACTCCTCCAACCGACAGATCTAATAAATCGTGTTCATATCAGTCTTATGAATGTTTATATTATTGTTAGTGCATGGTAAGAATTTACAAAATGCATTAAAATGTATTTCTCTATGCTGGCGGATATTAAAGCAAATTATTGATCTTGGCGTAACTTACGTATTCCACGAAGCGGAGAACTCTGAATCTACACTAAGATAGTGAGCTCTAAATCCTCACGTAGTGGATGTGGATTTGTTAGGGCAGCTTCAGAGGCCAGTTAGTGTCTAGGTTTATAAAGACGCCATGTTTATTTATCTTAATCACCAGGCCAGAAAAAAACCTTAATTGATACCCGATCTCCAGTGCCCAAAGGCTCCAATTCGAGCCAAGATTACAGTAGTTTTCTATTGTACCACTTTTATTATAAGAATTATGTTGTAATATTGTATTTTTTTCATAATTTTCCAGAAAAAAAATTAAAGCATTTGCTTCAATTTTTAACCCACTTAGCATTGAACAATGTATATGGCAACAGTCGACATGACTTACGGAGGCATAAACACTGTCTTACAATTCAACGAGGCCCCGATTCTGTGTAGTCCATCTTGACTTATTTTACAGTTCAGTAAATCTCTTTAGCTACTTATTCAATAGAAACAGACTATAATACGACTAACAGACTACATTTTAAACCTCAGAAACTAAATGTAATGATTTCTGATATGTTCGCCATATTTTAACTGTTATTTTTCACTGTAGCTTTTCAATTCGTTGTTTTTATCACTAAACCAGAAACAGGCAATAAATGATTTTTTTATATTTAAAAAGTATCATTCTTAAAATCAGTCCTTGCATCATTATTTTACAATGTATTTGCCTTACTGCGTTTAAAATTGTTTCGGGCTGTGATTTAAGTATTATAATCGATTAATTGGATTCGCTACCATTTTATCATCTTAATTCTATTCTTAATATCTAGTCAAATTCAGTCCTTAAATCATTTCCTTAAATCGGTTGTGTCTGTAATTCGATGTCTAAATATTTTATGTGTTTTTTATATTTAGTAATCGCCTAGTTCGTAAATCATTTAAGATGTAATATCGTTTATTAAAAGATGACGTAGCATTTTGCTTCCTCTCTGTTTATTTATGTTACATTTTAAACTTATCACCAGGCATTTGTGTGATGGAATCTGTCAAAATTCCGTATAGTATTAGTTTAGCTCTGGCGCTTCGCTCGCTCGGCTCCCGCAAAGTTATGGTCACTGTTCTAACCATGGAGCACATATTCTATAGATTAGATATTTTTTTAATCTGTCCCTGCCCAGCGTTCTGAAGTCCTGCTCAAAACGTCTTAGATGAAGCAAGGTTGTTATTCGTTTTTATAATAAGTAATACTTTTTAAGCACACTGCCGTCTTATGTAGTTATGACGAAGTGTAGAATAAGCAAAATGTTGTGATGCATCGGCACCTTTAGGTTTGTAAGAATGTAAACAAAATCAAATGTTATTGGTGCTCATAACTATTCCAGTACTTGTAAAAATGCGAGTTTTATAGAACGCAAGACAGTTGCATAAATAAAGAATATGCGTTAGTCAATATGTATTTTTATTTAAACTTATTCGTTTCTTCATTGATACAGATATGATGTATAGTCCGTTTTTATTTGCTTGTCAAATATTGTAAACAATCTTGACATTCCTTTTTAACGAAATAATTTATTTAAAAATAAGATGCAAAAAAATAATTAAGTACTATAGTAATAAATAATTAAACACAAAAATCCTATTATTCCTATAGTTTGTTGATTAAATACACTGATATTTTTGTAAAAAGACGTACCGGGATTGTTTACAATATTTGACAAACAAAGTAAAACGGACTAGTGGCATGAGGACGGGGGAGAGTACAGTTAGTTAAAAAAGAAACATCGTTTTTGTATCACAATAATTTATTTTCACGAATCACAACAGTTCTCACAAGGTATAAATCTTCGAGTTTAGTTGAGAAATGGTTAAAAATTAATCTTTCTCATGAATGACAAAACAATTACACAGTAAAATGAAATAATGACCTCGAACATGTGAATGAATTAACTAGACAACGGCGCGAACGCTCGACGATTCCATAAACGATTTACAAAAATTAAGTCGCAAGATTTGAGCTCATTAGTCGACGTTCACTACGTAAACAATTCCTCTATCTAACAACAACCCGAAAAACGGTCACTCCCAGTGATAAAATTTCAATATTGTACAATATCTACCGACAAAAACTCCACAAATTTTGGTCCCAGACGTTCGGGCGGTATCGTGCTACCGGTTCGACCTACGTAACGTACATTACTCTGTTAAAATCATCTAAACACTTAGATACTACAATATAATGTCACGCGATGTGATCGACACATTAACAATTTTATTATCTAAGTAGTACGTCAGTAAAGCGGCGTCGGCCGGCGGCGCGGCGCCAACAATAAATACGCGCCGGGGCCCCGCGGCCCCCAGGGGACCCGGGGCCCACGCCGGGACTCAGGGGCCCTGGGGCCCACGGCGGGACCCCGGCGCCCCCTCGGCGCCGCACCGACCCGGCGCCTCCAACAAACTTTACATCTATCATCTATAACATCTCATAGACATTTCGCTACGGGCGAAACGCGATCAACATACGTTCGTATCGAACGTAAAATAACTCTTCGGCTCGTAGCGTTAATCCGATCGCCGGGCCACGGGCGGTACGCAACGGAACTACCGTCCACGTTACTGCTACAATAGAGGTCGATATAGTAAGCCCCTCCCACTGAGCGTGCAAACCATATCACACCACATAATATAAATAAGACCACAGTACAAAAACTTTTTATCTGCCCCGAATTTCATACAACGGTCGAGGCGTATGCAGTTCGAGTTTGATCTCTTTATGACAACTGTGTAGCTATTTAGACTGTGGTAATACACGCGGGCATGCCATATCTTAGAGATCGCCTGTCGCGTGTGCGGGGTCAACTGGCGTTGCATGCCCAGAGAGGAGCAAGCCCAGTATCTCGCTCTACCGCGCGGCGCAGTGGCGGCCCGAGGGCCCGGGTTGGTGTCCCGGCGGGGGCGAGCGGCCGACGCTTGCACATTATGCGTTTTGTACCTCGAGGCGGAGGAGCGCGATTACTCGACGAACTCGCGCGAGTTCGCGTAATCGGGGCCCTGCCGTATTAAAAATATACAACCGCGTAAGCCTAACTTAACTAACATATGTACACGGGGGCTACCTACGGACGCGGGGTAGCACGCAGTAGGGATGTCGGAAAAATATCGATGTGTCGACATTTTTGAGCGATATTTCCATATTCGTCATATCGATGTATCGAAGTAAAACCTTAATATTAAAATTTTATCTATTAAATACATCTTTCAATACTTTAAAGTCTAAACAAGGCAGCAGCACCGACATATATTTAAAGCATTAGTTTAACAAATTCATCTTTAGTAACAAATATTTGATTCGATGTAAATCAGCAAATTGTCGGCATCAACGAGACTTTCAGTCTAACAATTGTCTGCAGAACCCGGCTTATATTGTCTTTAAAATTAAGATTTCGTTTGACACGTTTTTCGAAACATCGATATATCGAATACGGACATCGACTAGTCGGGCATCCCTATCGCGCAGCACAGATAGCGCTAGCACAGCACGGCGCGGTCGGGGGGGGGCACGCGCGCGGGGCGCGGGCGCAGGCACGAGGGCGCGAGGGGGCCGTGCGGCGCGGGGGGCAGCGGGGCCGCGGGGGCCGGGGGGCCCGCGGGGGCCAGGGGGGGCGCGGCCGCGCACGGCAGGGCGGGGCAGGCGCACTCGGCGGGGGGCAGCGTGGCGGGCTTCTCGTAGTCGGGCTGGAACTTCTTGCACAGCGCCAGCACGGAGGGCGGGTGGTTCTTGCGCGACACCTGCAGAAGGCTGGCGGTTAGACTGGACTCCCAGCTCCGGTACCGGGGGACCGTGTTTTGTGGCTGCTCGGGATTAAAACAGAGCTTCAGGTGCTATGCCAGTTTGGATCAAATTTTGCACTACTTTATTCCGAGATCATCTGGTATATTTTTAAATTTAAATGAGATTATATCTAGGCATTTTATCGCTGTTGTACTTACTGAATTTCATGAATTTATGATGATCTAACTTTTGATTCTACTTTGATCCATCAATAGATTAATATTATTTTGAGGGTTGGATTGGAGTGGAAATTTTAAAAAGAAACGAAAGGTACAATTTTGAAATAACTAGATCAGGTTGATAATGTGCCTACATTAAATTAGTAAAAAGGTGGAATGTTAAAAAATTGACAATTATGTATTAGTAAAGGACTGTTCAGTATCAGAAGTCGAAGCTTAGGTGATGTAGAATGATTAAGTAATGAGTAACGTATTTTATTGATTACGTAATTAATATGTGTGATTTAAGAGATTTATTTTTATTGCTTGATAGACATTGTATTTTTCATTTAAAAATAATTATGATCATATTTCGTTGTTCAAATGAGATTATTTATTTTGGGGATGTGTAACCAATAAAGGTAGTTTTGTATTCTGGTTGCGTATTATATAAAGTGAATGAAAGTTAGCGATTTTTTTTTTAAATTAAAATTAATAGGAGTTTAGATGTAGACGATTTATTTTTAATGATAGCCTAAACATTTTAGTTAAGAAGTTTTGCCGTACAATAATCGTAATCTCGTAAGTGTGCCACGAGCTGAAAACGTTTGGGACCCTCAATTTAGTGGATTCGAGTCAAAAAGGTTTCGTTCTTAACTGTGAGTCGGTTAGTTTACCGCGTGTATATGTGCGTTATCACTGGTCATGCGGTGGACATTCGTCTCACCTTCGGCGTGGAGGGCGCGGGTTCCGGCGGCGAGCGGCCGCGCGCGTGCTTCAGCTTGTCGCGTTCGCTCCCGCACTCCGCACTCGCGCCCGCACCCGCACCCGCACCCGCGCCCGCACCCGTGACCGCACCCGTGACCGCACCCGCACCCGTGACCGCACACGCACTAGCCCCTGTGCTGCTCAAGCGCACTGTTCGCGACATGCACGACGCTGCGTCTGGAAACAAACAATCATCACAAATTATTACGTGTAAAATTTATGCACAAATTATTTTATGAAATTCAAAAAATTCACTCAACACTGAAAATTGTTTCCAAAACGCAAAAAAATTAACCTAAAATAACTTCACTTAAAAATTTCACGACCCGTAACTAAATTTTTATTTTTAGTTTACCTAAGTTCAAACAGATTGTTTAACTGTATTATCTAAATATCTGTCGGAGTAAAAAATATCTCACCTTTCTCGTCATGTGTCCCATTAGTTCCATTGCAGCCATTATGCCCGCTGTGTCCGTTGACCCCGTTGACCCCGTTGACCCCGCCGACCCCGTGGCCCCCGGGGCCCGCGGCGGGGCAGGCGGGGCGGGCGGGGGCGCGCGAGTCGTCGGAGTCGTCGGCGTCGCTGTCGGAGGCGCACTCGGCCTCGGTGAAGGCGACGCCGACGATGGCGCGCGGGATGTCCGACTCGTCTTTCAACCAGGGGTGCTCCAGGCACTCTTCCACTGTAAGACGACCCCTGGAAAATCAATTACAGTGATAAGTCAATTATATAATTAAAAAAAATAAAACCGACTTCAAAACACTAAAATGCTAAAAATAATCCTAACACTTAAGTACCTAATCAGTTACTTTTGGAGTCGGTGCCAGCCGATGAGAGATTCAATGTTTTTGTTTGCACCGACTCCAAAAGTAACTGATTAGGTACTTAAGTGTTAGGATTATTTTTAGCATTTTAGTGTTTTGAAGTCGGTTTTATTTTTTTTAATAAAATTTACTTATTTCATCAATTTTTAGTGATAAATCCTAATCTAACTGCTGAACACCGATTTCATCCCCTATTTTCCTACCCTTAGGGGTGATTTTTATTTTGTAAACTTTTAGCATATTATCTTTGAAGTATAAGCTATTCAATAAAACAAAAATCATCAAAATCGGCTCATATTTGACGAAGATAGGTAACAAGAACCACAACCAAAATACTATCTGGGTATATATTTGTTGATTTTCTCAAAAAGTTCTAAATCAATTTCAATAAAATTTATATGGGACCACCTCTGAAGTATGATCTACCAAACAAAAAAAGAATCATTAAAATCGATTCATAATTGGCGGAGTAATCGCGTAACAAATATACAAAAAAAAAAAAAAAAAAAACATACAGTCGAATTGAGAACCTCCTCGTTTTTTGAAGTCGGTTGAAAAGCTGTGAGACAGTTAATATCGGATTCGAACAAGGTCTTGAAGTCCTGAGGCTAAGGACATAAAAAAGTGATTGATATTTTTATGGTGTCAATCTTTCATTTCAGGTTTGAGCACTGAAATTCCGGATCAATCGAACTCGCTTGGGATCTACGAAAAAGATTTTTGTAAACATTGTTTTTTTAACTAGGTCTACTTAAAATAACCTCTACTACCTTTGTTTACGTAGATCACATAAACTGGCAGCTCAAGATAGTCCTTTTAATCGTCCACAAAAGAAGCTGTCAGAAACAAATAATTCGGCAGGTAGTGAAATACGAGGCAAAAACTGACGATCAAAATCACTTTACCAAAAGAAGAAGCATAAAAAAAAGTGATCTACTAAATCAAACGAATGTAAGCTGAATAAATGGTCCTTCGCGCCGGATACTCACTTTGGATCTACGACGAGTGTTTCCCTGATGAAGTCGATGGCGCGCTGGGACACGCCGCGGAACAGTTCCCTCGGGAAGGAGAGCGTGCACTGCGCGATGTTGAGGTAGGTCTCCTGCTTGGTGTCTCCCGCGAAGGGCGAGTAGCCGCTCAGCAGCACGTACGCCAGCACGCCCACCGACCAGATGTCCGCCGCCAGCGACAGCGGCTCGTATGATAAGATTTCGGGTGCTGGAATTGATGAAAATGCGAATATAAGAATAGGACTATCTTTTCTGTTCTTTCCTTTTTCTCCTCTTGTAAAGGTAAATAGTTTAACCAATAATTATTTTAAAGAATATCAGTCTTTCTGGCGTTTATCGGTCAGACTTTTAGATTTGTAAAATATATATTCCAAAATGTTTGCGGTATTTAAAGACAGACTTCGACGATGACGACCTGGTAAAGTTCACAGGAAGACGCATGATGCATGCCGCTTCCAACCGGCCAGTCTGGAAGTCAACCTACGTTCAGCAGTGGACGTCCTATGGCTGAAATGATGATAAACGACAGTCTGACAAATTTTAGTCCAATAGCACGGAAGTCTGCCCCTAAGTGGCTTTGCTGATTTTGAAGTCGCTTCTGTGACTTTAGGTTAAGGTGTGCTTGCTTTACCATTGGTAACATGCACTCATGATTGGTCTCTGCTGATTTTCAAGCCCTTATGAGCGGCCCCTTTACTAAAACTGTTAGCTACAGCTTCAGATTATGGGCTATCCCTTTATACAATAGTATATTGCCCCAAATTAAATCTAAGTCGCTGATATAGCCCAACGAATTAGCAAGCTGCAGAAGTGGCAGTGGGCGGGGCACATAGTACGCAGAAGTGACGGCCGATAGGGCGGAAAGGTTTTGGAATAGAGGCCACGTACCGGCAAACGCAGCGAAAGACGTCCCGCACAAGGTGGATAGACGACCAGGTCGTCGGTCGGTAAAGGTTGCAAAAAGTCGCCGGATGCAGGTCGCTTCCAACCGGCCAATCAGGAAATCACTGGGGGAGGCCTACGTTCAGCAGTGGACGTCCTGTGGCTGAAATGACGATGATGATAATGAAATCCTATGTACTCACCGACATAGTCCCTAGTGCCCAATATCTCTCTGACGTGCGCGCCCGGCTGGATGGCTCTACTGATCCCGAAGTCGCATATGAGCAGCTCCTCGCCCGAGGCGGACAGCAGCAGGTTCTGCGGCTTGAGGTCGAGGTGCGCCACGCGGCGCGCGTGCAGGTGCGCCAGCCCCTCCAGCGCGTGGCGCAGCGCCCGGCGCGCGGCCCCCTCGGGCAGCCGCTCCTCCTCGTCCAGCAGCCGCTGCAGCTCGCCGCCCGCGCACAGTTCCAGTACGATGGCCACTTCGGACCGGGTCACGTATACCTGGAACACGTTTCAGTGGTGTAAGTGCAAGCAAAAGGGAAGAGTACACAAGGTTACTGGTAAGGGGAACTCTGTTATTGGCTAGAGTTGTATGTAGATCTTATTGTACGAGTAGCATGAACATTTTAAGCAATGCTGTTGAGTTTCCAATAGGCTAGTTGACACTTTTATGAAATAGGTCTTAAATTGTTAATAAGTGTTCCATTAGAACGAAAAAAAATTAATTGCATTTTTTTAAGACTTAGAAAACTACAAAACTCTAATTAAAAATAATATTTTCATAAACAGACGAAAACGCTGTCAGCCATTTTGGTCTATAGATTAGATACTATATGAAATAATTCTTTGTTTAATTAGATAGATAGATGGATAGATAGATAGACACTCTTTATTGCACACCACACAAAAAAAACAGTACAGAGAAACAATAAATTGTATTGTATCAATGTATGGTGTATGCTTTGTTGGATGTCCTTAAATAAACAAATTTTTTTAAAAAAAAAATAGTACAATTTAGGCGGTCTTATCGCTAAGAGCGATCTCTTCCAGACAACCTTCAGGTAGAGGAAAGAGGAATTCGTTTTGATATGAGTCAAATAGCCTATTAAAAAAATTTAAATTCGACCTAGTCGTTCCATTGTAGGATAGTGATCCGTGTACTGATATGCGCATACGTGTTAGTAAAGACACCTATTGGAGAACATCAGTGTTGGACTGGACCCAGAGTCTTAGAGCACTACAAACAAAAGTAGTGAGTTAATTTACCAAAAAGTACTAACCTCATGAAGTCTTACAACGCGCGTGCAGTCCCCGCAAAGCGCCAGTACAGCTACCTCGTGCAGGATCTCTCGTGTGGTGTCCGCGGCGCGCCGCCGCTTGCGGATGAACTTGGCAGCATACTCCTCACCTGACACCAGGTGGCGTATCTTACGGACTGAAGCGAATTTTCCCCTGAAAAGATAAAAATATAAAATAAGACAAAGATAAATATAAAGGGTAAATAACGCTCGGCGTTCCTCTGTAAGATCAAATCAGAAATGATTTTCGTTTTCTATCGTGTCGAAAGCAAATTGTAGACATTTTTATGTGACCAATAACTCCACCACTCGAAGTGCGTTCAGTAGCGCCAAGAAGGTCTTTCCGTGAACAGTAAGGACCATGCCACACTGGCGGATTACAAGCGTTTTCAAAGCGGTGCGGCCTCGCAGCGAACACGCCGCGTGTGCGCGGCGAAAACGTTGCGGACGCGCAACAATTTCGCCGCGGAGAGAAGCGTGGCCGCTATTTTGTACACTCGCATACCGAAACCCCCGCTCAACGTAACGTCATGGCTTTTTTGACAAATACAGACTTTGATACACAGCTACTTATCAGTGTAATACAAAATCGTCCTGTTTTATGGGATCAAAATCAGAGAGACTACAGTGACCGTAATAAGAAAAAACAAGCGTGGGAAGAAGTTTGTAATTTATTGATAAAAGACTGAGTCGAGTCTCAAATTAAATTTATAGTAGTCGCTTTCATTCAGTTGATTGGTTGTTATTGGATCCTCCCAATATCTTCGAAGTATTGGTTTACGTTTCTTGCGTCGTCGAAGTAACAAAGCTAACAGCAGTATTTTCTCGTCGGAATCCATTCTGTTACTGAGTGTATCGTTCGCCGCTCACTCAAGGCAGAAACGTTGCGAATCCGCGACGCGTACGCTCCGCGTCCGCAACGTGTTCGCTGCGTAGCCGCGACGTTTTCACCGCGCTCCCGCGGCGTGTTCGCTGCGTGGCAGCTCCGCTTTGAAAACGCTTGTAATCCGCCAGTGTGGCATGGCACTAAGGACGCGGCGAGTCAGAACCGAAAATGGGCCATGATTGGAGAATGCAATTAATTTATTAATTATCACAGAATAAATAATAGTTACCATAGTAAAGTTTTCCATTTACTATGTAGTTACTTCTATGGGTTGAAATAATGACGGGTGCGAAATCTAGTTGGTCTAACGACGAATTTCCTGCATCAAGATTGTCGCTGCAATTTAATTAAAGTAATTCAACTAAAGATGAAGATAACATAAACCTTCCAGTGGACCGTTAGACGCAAATTAGTCGCAATTCGCCTGTTTGCATAAAACACGCAAGCTGTTCGCGCATCGCGCCGGTCTTACAACAGGGAAACAACAGCGCTCTGATTAGAATTTAACAAAGTGCGCGCCATTTACAAGCGCTAGTGGCGAAATAAACAATGTAGACACGGGTCTAATCTCGCCCATTAAACTAATAACGATCCTGTTATATTAGTTAGAAGTGTAGGATCTAAGTAATATATCTGTGCGAACAATGGCTTATTTACATGGTGTGTGAATAATTTGCGGACAAAGCGAGGTGTAAACCGCTTTACGGTTAGTTCTAAGCGGCGCGGCGCATAAATCTGCGCTTTCATTGCGCGCGCGCAATTAGGCAGTCGGCCGGCGCCGGCGCCCGCGGTAACTACCAAACTGGATAATTTTGCAACGACGGAGAAAATATGTACTTACAGTTTACCGTGTCTAATATTTCACTGTTTTTCCAGTAGTTTTTCCCAGAACAGGAACATCGATGCTTACATAAAACGCTGTCGATATATTTTATTTTGACTCTAGCGTCTCTCTTACTTTATCTATAATTATGCTTACAGAACCTAGTTGAAAATCAATAGACTGAGCAAAGAAGATGCCTGAAGCAAGCGCCAGCGCCATATTTATTCTGTCCCTCTAATTGTTTTTTAGCAATATTTGTCCTCTTACGCCACTTTGTTATTGAATCTCAACGAGTTTTCGCTTTATTACCGCAATATATTATATAGTATCATTATTATTTCAGCCATAGAACGTCCACTGCATAACTTAGTGATATGCCACAAACTATTTGTACGCTATAGTTCCGGCTTCAAAAAAGAGTTTATAACTGCTATCTAGCCAACCCTGATTCCCTGTATCACCCGCGAAATGCGCATGCGCATCGATCAAACATTTCGCCGCGTCGCGCGCGTAAATCTCTGCGCACTCAACACGCCGCCATTGCACCGCAAATGTGCTGTTACGTCGGAATTCTTTGTTACTTTTGGGCGGCCAGCCAAAATTCCACGCGGACACTAACCTTAGTTTGTTATGTAAATAAATATGGATCAATGACATTTATTCGATTTAGCATTATTGTTTGCACTCACACTAGAAACGCCAGATTTTGCATAAGCCATTCTGGGGTCACGAACAGTGGCTACTTGTTGTGAGGCAAAGAAAACATAAAATAAGCTCTGTAAGAGAACAAGGCCGCATGCAGATTTTTCTTAAATCTAGACTTAACCTAAGCCTGATTGAAAACATTATTAATAGAGTGACAGAACAGAAAGACATTTAAAACCAGGTTTAGGTTAAATCTCTATTTAAGAATGGCCGAAGAAATTATATCTAGGATACACTTTTAAGGAGAAAACTTGCAATTATAATAGTATATGTAGAAAATCTGTATTTTTTTTAATTCGATGATATGGTGCTGATTAGTCCCACAATCAAAGGGTTAAGAAAGCTGCTTGCAACATGTGAAGAATATGCTTTGAAACATAACTTGATCTATAATGCTAAGAAAACTGAGTTAATGATATTTAAATCAGGAAAGGGGCCTGATAACGTGCCTGGGGTTTTTTTAGGAGGACAACAGGTTAAAATCACCAGCTTTCAAGTACCTTGGCCACATTCTCACATCTGACTTACGGGATGATGCCGATATAGAAAGGCAAAGAAGAGCGCTATGCGTTGTAGGCAACATGATTTCGAGGCGTTTCTTTAAATCTGACGAGCAAGTTAAGACTCTGCTGTTCAAGACGTACTGTCAATCGTTTTACACCTGTCAGCTCTGGACAAACTATACGCGGAAGTCACGTGATTGCATACGCGTGCAATATAATAACATTTTCAGGCAGCTGATGGGATTGCAGCGTTGCTGCAGTGCTTCAGGAATGTTTACATTTGCCAAAGTAAACACGTTTGATGCAATCATGAGACATAGAATAGCGTCTTTTATGGACAGAGTTGCTAGGTGTAGGAATGGTATTGTCAGAGAACTTAGTGACCGACTGGTCGGGACCGGGGTGTACAGGCACAGGTTGGATACAGCTACATAAATAGGTTGTGTACAGCTAGGGTCCGGATTGCCGATTCCACCAATAACCTGGCCTAGCACTATATTATTTTTAATTTAATTATTTACTTTTACTTTTACTTTTACTGTCACTGTACTTATTGATATGGATCCTGTATCTGAAATAAAGCATTTATTATTATTATTATTATTGTATCTCTCCTACGGGAAATCACGGCACAAAGGCCGGTCCTTTTGGAAGGCGTTCGTGGGGATACAGATCCAACACGAAGAGGCCCCTTTGAGATACGATAATGAGTTGGGATATGTACACTTAGCGGATACTATCTCTGCCTGTACTATTGAGAAGATACAGCCAAAGACAGCACCCGCTAGGTGCAAGGACTATTGCAGAAAAGATGGAAACTATACCGGGTCTATGGAAAGGAACTTGATGGACTGGTTGCCGGGATATTGATGAGACAACGGGACGCCTGCCATATCAAATGTCTCATCTCGATAATCAGGGCAGACGGTGACTCGCCGCTCACAAAATGGGCCGCCCTATTAAAGCCACCAGAAGGTAGCAAGGGTAGCAACATTGGTGTGAACGGCTTATTATTATATTTAAGACGCCGCAATTTGTATGTAAGTTAACTGACCTACATTAAAAATGAATGCCGCAGAAGTAAATCATCGAATCTGTCCGCGGCGTAAAAAGCCTCACCTGAACTACAGTCTAATCCGAAATGCCAGTTAAAGGTGAACTATAAGTCTGACGTTTAATACCATTACAGGTAATTAAGTATGCCCAGGCGCAGGTCACATGGGAGTGGTCCGTTATTTGTAATTTGATTCTTGAGAACTGCTCATAAAATCGACTCCCACAACCATGTAAAATTGACTTTAGTCTCATTACGACGGGAGCGGCTACTGACTGAGAAATAATTAACAAGATAGTTAAATAGATAAAATAAATCAGCATAATTATTATAATTGTAAACGTCAAGTCCATATTTTAGCCTCGGATCTCGAAGTTAGCACGTGACACTGACACACGTTGATAACACTAATATTAGCATTTCAGTCAGTGCTACTTTTGTATTTGGATTACTTAATTCAAGTTCGTCTAGTCATAGTCATGCGAGGCGATACAATAGGCTTTGTCTGGGACGACCCGGACGACATACGCTAGGTATTATCGGAGTATTATTTATCAGGTAATTACGTGAGGCGATTTTGGTGATTTAAAACGGTGATCCGCGAGCTTGTACAAAGCTTTACTACCGAAACTTATCTTGAGCTTCTCTCTCTTCTCTGATCAATTGTGTAACGTGCGTATCAAAAACAAATGAAAGAAAGTAAGAATGCAAGGCGCTGTGTAAGTGTACTTATTGCTGTCTGTCTGTGTTGTGTAGTGCAACTGATCTGTGCAATCTAGATCAGCAGGACCCACATCGACGAAGATCGATGCGTTATCGCAGTGCGCTTGACATTTAACTACGCGCAACCATGCGATTGAGTGCCGATGCTCTTCTGATTAAAAATGTTGTCTCATCCTGGCATCGCAAAATGTTATCTTTGAGTGGTCATATCGATATTCGTGTACTATGACAAGGACGAAGTTGTTTTATCAAACAAACAAAAATTGATTTACCGAAGTATGTAAGTATAATGTGAATTAAATGTGCATTTATTCACTGCTTATCAGACATGACTGATTTTGTAATAAGCCCGTTTAGAATCTCAAAATTTCCATAGAAGTATGATGTCACAAATTGTTCCGTGAAATCTAAAATTTCCATTGAATACGTCGTTACGTTTGTCGTCACTATTTCACGAAACTCCATGGTCAAGTTGAACAATTACTACATCTTTACGTCAAATTAACGCATAACGTCACCAAAACCTCAATTCTCAATGTCACTAATATACCAAAGCCGTGAATATTCGTCTATTTAACAAGCTAATAAGTAATCAATTATGCAAACTAAACGATTCGGTATTCAGGTCAATGTCGTCGTTTGTCCAGTAGGTCATACTGGATATTTGTCAGTAACCAAACAGGAGGACCAAAGCAGTAATGACGTGGTGGCCAAGAGACGGACGAAGAACAGTAGGCAGACCGTCTGCCCGCCAGACTAAGACGGCCGGGTTGGAAAAAATTATAAAGAACTGTGGCACAGTAAACAATAAAGCGGTAGCTATTGGGTGATAAGATAGATAATACAAGCAAAACTGGTATAGTGGGTCGGAAAGGAACGAATGATCGGTCTGGGTCAACAGTAGACTGATGTCTGAGTAATATGATGATAAAAAAAACATCTTGGTCTTCTGAAGTTTGGAGTTCAAGTATTTGATTAAAAACTGTTTACGTCACCTTCCAATTGGGTCTTCCTCTAGGTAATCGATTTAAATAAAACCAACCAAAAAGTTCATCAGCTGATTTTATTTTTGTATTCTACGAGTATTTTGTACTTTCACTTTTGTTATCAACCAGAAAACCCGATTATTTTAATACTCTCGGCTATACAACAGCATTGATTTGTTAATGAAAAAAAAATTAATAAGATAAGCTTAACAAGGTACTAAATGCACAATCTCGATGTCCCACGCCCTTCACCACATGTGGAAATCAATATAACACCATGGACGCGGCCTACTTTATAAAGTAGGCTACGGGGTCCTCCTCTTGGTGCCCTTGCCCCTTCAAGAGGGGAACTCCGGTTAATAAGATTTCCGTATAATTTAAATTATAAACCGCTTTAAGTTTGTTAAAGCATTGATAATATTATCTGGCAATTCAAAATATCAAAATTTAATACATTTAATATTACATATTCGTTAAGGGTAAACTGTTGTAACTTTCAAATTTTTGCATTACGTATCACCTGTACATTTTTTTTTTGGTAATAACTCAAGAATTATTATTCTAAATGAAGAATTTGCGTTTTGTTAAAAAAATATAAAATTGATAGACTTGCTTGCCAAACTAACATAATGTAAGATGTTGTGTAGGTATGTATGATGAATTGAGCTAGAAGAAGTCTATTTACCCTACCTCATACTTCCGTTAATAATTTGACGCCTTCACCCAAATACTACGAAATAACGAATATAAACTTGCAATCGGCAAATCCCTTGCTAAACTTAGCTTAGACAATCTCCCGACCTTTAAATAAAATTCCAAAGCGAGATAAACACAATAAATTGCACGTTATAAAAATCACCGCCGGCATTTGTGGTTAATTGTTACTCCGAGCGGCGCATAAACCCGTGCATGTGCCGAACACCGACGAATTTCGCCGAAGCAAGCGCACCTGATTCGCTCAACAACTGCCGCCACAAAAACGGGCCCAGTAGCCGCGTCAAGGATTCGAAAGGACAAAATCGCAGAGAGATTTTATCGCATGCACATTTTATGCTAAGTTTTCGAAAACTGATTTCAAATTGCGAGACAAGTTTTACTTTCCTGGCGACAGTTAATGAGCGTTACAAGATATAGAAATTAAAACTTTCAAAATGCAATGCTCGATAAGAGTATCCTTTTAAAATTAAATTATTTACTCCAAATTACAATTTAAATAACACATCCACTTCACTAAGCTATAATAGAGAATACAGAATAATACAACTTCGGTTCACTTCTAATAGTATCCTTTTCACATCCTAATAGTATCACAGAATATACAATGTACTAAGTATCTTGAAATGATTCCGTCATAAAATAAGAAAAGCTAGTGTCATCTTCGAAAGACTGATCATCACTGTCATAAATCAAAGGAAAGTGGCCAGGGGGACAATACCAACGCGCTGGACACTAGACCGATAAAAACCGGCATCCACCTAACGTTTGCGTCGTGTTTCGAAACGGACATTACTCAACGAAACAAAGCGATTTCAGAACGCTCCAGATTACAATAACCCGACATTTAATCGAGTTTAGTACTATTGTTGTTGGCAGCATTAAGATGTCGCGATACGATCACCTCTCACCCGGGCTCGAGTTGATCAACGCGATGGATGATAATGTTATCATATCCCTCTTAATTACCCGCCTAAAAGAACTACAATTGCGTAAACAATATGACATTGTTTTGTCTTATTTTCGTCGTCTTATTTTGTTCTTTGTTTTGTCAAAAGGTTACACTCTGGTCAGGCGGCGCCAAACGACATAGCGTATTTCCAATTATAATAATTTTGATCAACCAATATGTACTAAATATCGCTTTAATCTATTTCGACCAAATTGGTAGTATAAAATACCAGTTTAGTGAATCAGTTGAATAAAATAACCATAAAAGATTATTGGGTCAACTCACTTTTGATCAGAGCTCGTCTGTTTTAGTGACTAATTAATGAATTCTTATAGATAGCGAAACTAACGATTGATGATGCGTTTCGAAATCGAATGTTATTGCTGTTTTCTATTGCCGACAGAGTATTGTAATAGACGATCCTTCATACTAGTCAGAGTCTGAATCGGCTTGTTAACAGGCTAACAGCAGCCTCAATAGAAAATGTGATAAATGGAGTCGGGGAACCGAGGTACGTACGCGCTCGTGACTCGTGACCGTGCATAGACACCCGCTTCAAAATAATAACGTCACCTATTTATTAGGAGAAAACTGCAATAACTACCTCAGTTTATTGCAGTCATAATATGACAATAAAGTTTCAGGCGGACGTCTTACGTTGAAATGTAGATAATAAATATCGTAATACAAAGCGTTTGTCTGTGATTTAATTGCAGGTTATTTAGCAATATGAAATTGCGTTGTGTTTTTTTAGTTGCGAAGATTATCTCTCGCTTGAGTCTAACGCTGCGTCGGCAAAACAGATTGGATAATATGCCATTAAACCGTCATAATTGTGAGCCGCGCAATCACTCTAATTGCGTAAGTTATGGTCCCCCGGCCGCCTGATAAAGCGGCCACTTCAGCTGATATTTATGGTCGACGTCAGCACTTATGAATATGCGAGCCGCGGGTGCTTCGCTGATAAAACGCTCATTTTTCTATATAAACAAGTAGCGAGCGTCGATAAATCACAATCATCGTATGATGAATCTGAACATCATCCGCTTTCCGGCGCTGGAGCACAGCCATAGTAAACACTCAACAAGGGTGTCGCCAATTCAAAAACTTTCGGTAGAAGTAAGAGCACTACAAGTGTGAAGTTTCATGGGCTCAACCAAGACTGTACCCACAATTTATACTTTCCTCACCGCTCATTTTTAACAATTTGCCCCCATCGGCTGACGAAGCTCTTGACACTCGAAACAGCAACAGGAAAACTTTTTGCAAACGCCCGAATTGCAGAAGTTACTCATCATCATCATCCTTTCAGCCGTAGGACGTTCACTGCTGAACACAGAATCCCAATGATTTTAATCGGGGGGATTGCCAATACTGGCCACGCTTGGCAGGCGGGTTGGCGAGTGCAGTTTTTTATTAACATTTCGCACACATACTCTGCTGCCCGTCTCGTGCAACAGGCATTTGTTTACAGGAAATACTCACACGTAGAGAAATTGAATGAAGCTTGAATCGGCGTGCATCAGTCAAACATCAGTCGTAACTAGATGTAAATATGTGTCCAATGAAATGTTGGGCATTTTTTTTTTACAAACGGCTAAGTTGAGCTACTATATTATATGTTTACTGTGGCTCGGGGAGTCGGGACTCAGGGTGCGCGGGCGCAGGGGTCCATTTGTTCTGACTCGCTTTCTGCATAATAAAGCGATTTGTAGGCGGGTGCAACGGTTGTGCAACGCGTCATTAGTCGCTGCACTCCTCACGCAGCACTCAGCAGCACCTAGCGCAATGGCTCCGAGAGCGAAACGCTTACGCAACGGATCGATGACCGACTAAAAGCGAAAAGGCGTCCTTGGCAGTGAATCAAGCGCGCGTCCGTCATGCGCGCCGGCCGCGCCCGGTAATTATTCATAAGCTGTTGCACAACCGTCCCCGCGCGGGCGCAGCGAGTGCGGAGTGCGGACGCCCGTCGTCGCCCGGTATCGGCTCGCCGATCGGCATCGCGTTATCGATCGATCATGCAGGATGCTCACATCTCGCGCCATCCATCAACTCGCTCATATTTCTTAATCGCACTCAGAGATGTAGATAACGAACGGCGGCGTTAAAGCGTTCAACGCACGGAATGCATGACTCAGCCGATGCGAATGTCATAAAACTTTTAGGTTGTGCACTATAAATACGGCGCCCTTGCGGCGGACGCCTACAAAAATGGCGTGAACTAGAAGCGATTACGGTTAGGCGCTTCGATGCAGAATAATCATGTTCGGAGCGACATACGTCGACCGGGCGGACGACAGCCCGATTTGGTCACAATTACGCGTCTCGGACGTCTAAGCCCTTCTTACATTACGATACTTACAGACAAGCTACTAGTAGGTACACGAGGCTCAAGATAGGGTATCTGAATCCCACATAAAATTGACCAGCAACTCATTCACAATGAATCACACATAATGCATGGGCGGTACCCGATAGTTATTTCATTTTATTAGTCGTATTCCTTATTACACTGTCGCTAATAGACGTGATAATTATGTGGAATGAAACACTAACAAAACACAGGCTTTTCAATTTTCATTGCCGTCTCCATTTAATACACTAGTCAATAGTCGCGTACCGGTAATAATTACCCGTACCCGTAACGGTAAACTCTAGCAAAAGAAAGACTTGCCAGGCAATTTTTATTAGAATGCTTTTCCATTGCAGTCTCCATTTCATACATACACTAGTCAATTGCCGACCTGTACCATACCTATACAAACGTTTTTTTTTTCTACTAGCTAGTCTCTTGCTAGAATAGGTAAGTCAAGTACAAGTTCTAGACTCTGCTGTAAGTATTATAGCGTAAGAACGGGCTAACTGTGCAAGAGGACGCGACCGCGCATGAGTAAGGCGAATGACAAAACGCGGCGACCTTGTGACTGGTTAATTGCTATAAAAAGACGTTGGGTATCTACGCTTACTATCAAGTGTCGATTGTTTACTCGTAGACCGTTGTGAATCGAGTCGAGATGACAACGGAGGGCATCGGTCAGCGGAAGTTGTAAAGTTTTACTGGTAGTTGTTGCACTCGCACCCGTTTTATAGAAAGCTTTATTGCGCACGCACATGCAAACGATGCAGCCTGTCAGCCAAGTCGAGTAATATCACTGGGCTAGTGGAGCGCCTCTTCAAGTCCGCACTTCCACTGACCATACTACACTGTACGTATTAATTAGAAATCGAAACAAATTATAAATCTAAATCTATATCTATCTATATATATAAAACAAAGTCGGGTTAGTTACACCATTTATAAGTCAAGAACGGCTGGACCGATTTCGATTTTTATGATCTGAGCAAAATAAATATTAAAACATCGGCACAATTCACGAAAAAAAAATTTGTGAAGAGGCGATACGAAGTTCGCTAGGACAGCTAGTTAAATGTACTCGTATATGAATTACAGTGCATCACTGCCAGCGCCTGTTAATTTATTTGTTAGTTTATTTCATGGCTAAGTACCACTTCAGGTATTTAACTATTTCGGTAGTTTGATGAGCTCTGGACGGATTATGATATTTTACTATCTGTCCCCGTGGCTTCGCCTGCGTGGAATTTTTGTGAATTTTTCTGATTACTTATTCTGCTATCGAGGCGGCTGAGACAAATCTAAAAAATTAAAAATCATAAAAATCTTTTCAGCTGTTCTTGATTTATTAACCCGACTTTGTTTTATAAGATTTTTATAAACATCCTTTTTTTTATAGACGGCGATGTGTTATAAAATTGTTCTTTGCTGGCTCGCATCAAGGATGTTATCTTGTTTTATTACTTTATCTTGTAAATCATTGCCCAATATCAGATTCCCTAGTGGTTTGCGCAAGAGCAACTCACAGTACAACAAAGCTATACCAGTAACTCTATCTAGTACAAACTCCCGATTGATTTATCCCAGTCAGTAGCTACCTACTTGATCAGAACTAGAGTTGTAAAGTGTCCGTCACGTTATAAATGTTTGACCAATATAAGCGAGCAAATCAAACATTTTCTCAATGTGACCGGACATTTTGGACATTTATTGTCACTAACGTCACGATCAATTCTATTGAC
The DNA here is from genome assembly GCA_963576865.1 of Anania hortulata. Classification (NCBI taxonomy): domain Eukaryota; kingdom Metazoa; phylum Arthropoda; class Insecta; order Lepidoptera; family Crambidae; genus Anania; species Anania hortulata. The sequence continues at coordinate 3,899,034 of OY756391.1, forward strand.
AAACTATGAAAAAAACATGGCCACAAATAAGTGCATTATTATAAGAAAGAAAGGCTTTAATAGTAATGATCTATAATGAAATGAAATTTCTAAAATTAATTTATCTTTCTGCACGAACAAGCTAAAAAGCGTCGTATCGTTATGTGCGTTTTTTTTTTTTTTGAGTTCAATCCAGATTCAATTACATGTTTTATTGTATGTTTTTAATGTCAAATACTTAACATTTAGGTCTTACTTTAAAGGAATTCTTCTCTTTTTTTAATTTATACTAAAAAAATATATGTGACCATCGTGACAATAAATGTCCAATGTGACCAAGCATTTATCATAAATGACGGATGCTTATAGCACATGACCGTCAATTTACAACTCCAATCAGAACTCCTAGACATACCACTAATATAAATTAAATGCGTACATTATTACAATATTTTAAGAATGATTAAGTAAAGTTGGCTAACTAATTGTAGCATATTAAATAAAAGTTAGTTGCGTTCCTTATCGAAATAAACTTCGTGAAATTACTCTTACATCCTTTCAGCGCAACTATTTGGCAAGAAAAGTAATGTTTTAAAAATATGTAAGTACGTTTCTTTAATAAAAATAAGTAACATACTAATATTTTTTTCTTTAACCCATCAGAACACGAACTAGCCGAGTTACGCGGCCACGTGTTGGTTTGAGCTCGACAGATTTATTGAGACTTGAGATACTGTTTTGGCTAATGCACTGTGGTTGATGTGAGGCAAACAATAATACATCACGGTGCTCTTGCGGTTATCAAAGGTGTTATCTTCGGCATCGGGCTGCGCGCGCGCAGCCGGGGTACTGAGTCTGACTACAGCACTCGCGCAAGCGACGATCGTACTGATAAACGCTGTTAAGATTTGCTTCGTAATAAATATCATGTCAGAACGTACTAACCGATGGGCCTGTTTTTTAGGATTGTTGTAGATTTTTATCTGCACAAGTGTTTAAATAGGCCCTAGTACACCATAATTATAAATAATTGACAGTTAAATAGTTTTTTAGTATTTCTTCCACACCACAGACAAATAACTACAAGGTGTATTAGAAATAACGCAAAACCTCTTTGGGGCTGATTCTGGTGCTCAAATACAACCACTTTATCTATGGGATAAACATAGAATTCCCAAATATATTTTTTTTACTTTTCCATATAGACTCATGTCCGCTGGTCGCAGTTTAGCATTGCGAAATTTATTTTTGCGATTTCGATGTTGGCCTTATAGAATCCATTGCTATATTTGAGCAGTAGCAAATTTTAAGTATTAACTTTATATATTCGAGCTTTTAAGATAACATTTGAAAATCTAATGTGCTACTTCTTTACATAAGTTTTGTGTCGTAACTTGGCTAGTAAACCTCTCACTCAGGTTCACAGCTAGATGTAAACAATGATGTTATTAACGCAAACAGAATGATAAGGCATAGCCCTTTGGCCTACATTAGTGTTCTAATAATGTTTTATCTCGCCCTTCTTCATAAAGATGATATCAACATTCCACATAGACGTGTCACTAAACAATGGTTTATGATCTCTCTACACGTTTTCACTGGTTAGATAGATAGATACTCTCATTGCACATCGCTGCACTCACTGCAAACGTTCCGCAATTTTCCGCAAAAGATGTCGAAAATGGCTGCCCCACAAACAGTCACTAGCACTAGATTATAAATTTAAATAAGCATTTTGCACTGCTACAAAACCTGTGACAAGTTAGTTATAAATGTAGACTTTTATGTTTTCTTTACTCATTAACAAAGCTATACACATGTACCAATAACCAGATTTTTTGCGGATACCTTCTCAGAACTAAGCCTCAAACTAAACAAATATATAGCTTCTAGATATGGGTAAAACTACTTAAAAACGTTTATAAACATTTATCTATCGACTTGGGTACAAATGCTCGTGCTCATCGCCGAAATGTTTGCCCCTAGCGGGATTCGAACCCGCAACCGCTCGGTTTTGTAGTCCGGAGCGCGAATCGCTACACCAGACGCGGTCGTTAAATATGTTCATTAAAAATAAATTTTATAATACTTCAATATATTTAGTGCGTTCCATAATGTTACACAGGTGTAATAAATAGGTAACATAAATAAAATAAAAGTGGACTTAATGCCATGCGACATTCTCTGCCAGTCGATCATTGGGCTAAATAGAAACGTTTTGTTTACTGTGACGCTATCGAGGTCTTCTTTAACACTTAGGTCTTACTTACAAGTTACAGACTGACAAATAAATTTCAAATCCTATGAAATTTATCTCCTCTTTTGCTTACATTGTGTAGAAATACAGTGCCGCTGTTGTTGCAGTATACAAATAGGTTATGAAATACTGCGCCCGCGCTTAAAGTCCGTTACTTACCGGCTGACCGGTTCAAATTCAAAATATTGCCATGGCGGGCGTGGTGCAGAGAACATGCTAATTAGGGCCATTAAAATTCTCGCTGCGGGTGCCAAAACAATGATAGGGCTGGCTTTGTGCGGAAACATTTTACTAGAGCAGTATTCAATTAAAATGATACTACTACCTATGCTTTGTTCCATCCAACACTCAACAATTAGTATGCAATCATGATTGCAGGAATAGCTGTACTAGAAGAGGCAGCGTTTTCAAATATTATATACTAGTAGGTACATATTTTGTTGTTAAGATTTACAGAGAAAGAACATCGATTTGATTTCCACAATTTTTTCATTCCATACAGATTTTCCACCTGCCGTTTTTAGTGGTACTTATTAATACTTTAAATATTGGTCCTACAAATAAAGCAAAGTTATAATTAGCATACGTATGGGAGTATAATCGTTAAGTTTGTAGCCCTGTGGAGCAAAGGCGTGCAATCTGCGCGCGCGCACCTGCCGACCGCGGGCGGCGCGTGCCACCTGACGCCGCACCCGCTCCGTTCGATATGGAAATTAGGAATTTATAGCTACAGACATTTTATATACAAGTTAATAAATAAGATAATTTCGAAGTTTTGGCTTTAAAGATACTTCAAATTAGATACAAAATAATAGATAAAAAATCTATGGTTGCCCTGGATTGCGCCTGCGCTTTTCCCTATTTTCAATGCCACGACCACAACTCGTAAATCTTGTCAAGTTTATAATATTAACTTTTTTGCCTCTTGCAAGTAATATGTACATTACTTTGTTTCACTCTGTATTGGCTGCATCTATTCGTACAATTTGCACACAAAAGTGAATTAGTCGTTTGAGCCCCCGCATGTTCGAACAAGTGCGGAAACACCACGCTAAGTGCCCCTAATGACAGCTACGGTTCATCAACAAAGAAAACAATGGAATTGTTGTATTGGCTTTGGCTTACTCATCTAATTGACGGCTCAGTTGTTGACTTAACAGCTGTAACTGTTATTTGGATGGAACGCACAATGGTGTAGTTCTTTTAGAATCCAAGTAATATTGTTTGTTACCTGTAACCCCTCATGTAAAACGAGGCACAATAGACATTCTATTATTACGCGATCTCATACGACCGCTCGGCATGCAATGTGACGATAACTCGTGGATATTAGCCACATAATGAAAATAATCAAAAGTCTATACTCTGTAGTATTCTTTGTTAATTGTTATACGGTTTGATGAATCAATCGATAGCTTTAACAGTAGCAGAGTCTCTCTTCTTGGAGATCTCCTTAATAAGCAATTACGCTTTGTTTGCAATCACCGCACAATAGGTGCAGGAGGCGCGCGGGCGCCGCGGAAGCACTGCCATTATTAATGCGTCGCCCACGCACATTGCCGCTTTTGATTTGCCGCACTTATTCTTTGTAGGTAAATTGCAGCCTTTGAAAAAAGATCTGGTTTTAAACACGTCCAATACCAAGTCCGTTGGCGAGCACAAAAAGTGTGATCGAATGTCGAAGTTAGGTTTCCTGGGCCATTTATCTCCTTCTCTATCAGATCAGACACCTATCTAAATGTTTAACTTTTTGCTGCCGCATTAACCGTCGCTATTTTGTCCTGAATTGTACAAAGACATGCAAGTATCGAAGGACGCATGCGAGCTCGCCTTCCGGGTGCGCTGTTCTCGGGGTATTATTCGCATTTGCATCGCGTCTGAGCAAGAACCGGTCGCGGACTAATAGACCGGCCCATTGTCACTGCCTATTAAGATCCTCGCTTCCGATAACTTCGATAACCGATGCGAATGCAACGGCGTAACTTTCGAGTCACTTAGGGCGACCCAGAAAATGGGACGGACACATCCAACCCAGGTTCGCAATTAAGCTCGTAAGATCACCGCTAATTAAGCTAACGCTGAACGCTCGTTCGCACGTCGAACAATGTCTCCCGCAGAGCGCCCCACATAAAGATCGTTCTTCGCACAATACCGGCAGAGAAATACCGCAGACGCAACAACAATGGGCTTGTATTTGCGCGGCTCCCACGTTATTTATTTACCCGAACCACGGCGGTCAACGGTGGACGTCGGATTTGGTCCGCGCACAAAGAGATGCGCGCGAGTCGTGCTGCTACTTTCTCTCGATAACCTTTCCAGGGGCGGGGGAACGCCGTGATCTCGTATCGGCTGACCTCACGAGCGGTTGCCTTCTTTCGTCCACACTACCGGACTACTATGCCAGCCATATGCGGAGGACTCGCTTTCTATTCTACTCCTAGCTTCTACCTAGCGCGATCAGATACGGGAAGCCGTATACGCGGGAGTACTCGTTGAACCCGCTGACCCCGACTTATATGATACGGTTGAGCGCATAAACAATGCAAATGTGAAACACCATGAAACACAAATCGGTTCCGATAGCAATTGCATGCTGGATCCGATGGTGGTTGGAAAGAGTACAAGGCCGCAGGCATTGTTCTGAACTTAATAATTGTTGTTGTGGCTACGAAAACAGATAATTGTGTTTTATGTAACTCTATTAGCTTTTAGTCATATTATATTTATATTTGTGCTAAATGTAGGGTAAGAGCAGATGAACTGATTCAGGATAGCATTTTTACTGCTACTGATGAAACATAACGTGTTGTAGCTGATTTTATTCTACTTTTTCCTCGCATTGGGGAAAGGTTTTCTCAGTGGCAGCAGCTCTGCATGGGTAGGGCTTGTGCATTAAAAGTTGCCCACAGGATCAATTAGTGTGCGTACACACGTCGCCACACCTCGCCTAGTCGTCGACTCAGTACTGCGGGCAGCCTGCTGCACTTTCCCTAACGTCTTAATTATCAGTCGCTACCCTTTCACATTCGGAAAGTGCATTCTGAAGATTGCAACTTTCTATACAGATTTATTTTCTTTGGGTCAGTCACAGGATCCTTTACTTAACACCTTAATGGTATTCAATTACAGCGTGTAATTCTCAAATTGTGGTAGCAAATTATCATTATGATGGCGATAAAATATGACCAGTTATTTCTAGTCTGTCAGCAAGGTTTATCACTGTCGACGTTTGATAGCCAATCTTAGCAATTAATGTTTTGTCAACATGCGCTTGCGCCGCGGGCGGTACCTACTGATCGCTACGAAGCCGGGTCCCCCGAATGAATTACTAATTAACGTCTCACTTCTGTATCACGGCATTCACGGCACAATTCGCCGTAGGTTAAAAAAATTAACAGCCAAACGCTCAAGGTCACAAACAATTGCGCTTTACTAGTAATAATTATCGCTGACAGCCAATGATCGATGTAATGAATGTTAATTGGCTATTGCAACTCTACTATAGATCATACGTTTCACGTTAATTGCAGCGATCGCTTCAGAGATCACGATCACGTTGTAAAATATCTAATGGCGACAGATAATGAGATGCAATAAATCATCTCGGAGGTTGACGCTCCGGGAGGGAGGCACTCAGTGATATCGGCGGAAATGGATATTATGATAAAGACGCGCCCGCGCAGCCCGGTGCACGGCTAGTGCGCCTGCGCCGAGCGACCGACGCTAATATATGCAAAGTAGCCTCGATTGCGGCTTATTCGGAATTCATTGGCGCACGTGTAAACAAAGACGTTTAAGTTTTAACCGAGACAGCTGCAGCCTGCCCACTGGAACTGCTATGTGTGCTAATGTCGACGAGGCTCGAGGGCGGCTTGTCGAGCATGACGCGACATGCGCTGCGCAGCTCGTATCAGCCCTGCAATGCAACGGTTAACTCAGTTTCCGTATTGTCCAACAAGGAATCTGCATTAGCAGCCTTTTGTTAGAGTTCGTGACTTCGGCGGCTCCGGAACCTTGGAACCTTTCTAACTACATCTCGACAATAGTCGCGACATTTAGTATTCTGCCTACCGCGCGCACCGCTCCACATCAAAGAGGTCATAAATTACCCGCTTATCTCTGCAGACGTGGGATAACGGCAATGCGTTCATAGCGGAGCCGTTGACCCGCGTTAATGCCTGTCTATTAGTAGTCGATCCTCGCCCGTGACCTACCCCAATATAGGTCACTGCCAGCGTTGAATTTTACGATAATCACGGTTGCGAAACATGCATTGGCAAAATTTCAAGATCCTGTAGTGGCGTCTGTAGCACGTCTGACAATGGCCGTGAATCATTCGTGTCCGGAGTCAAATCGCGTTCATTGTGATGACTCCTGCAACTTTTTTTTTACGAGTATTAATCTTGCGACGTCTGATCTCAATTTTGTCCGAGGATCACTTTTGGTCTTCTATCCGTTGAACGCGTTCGTCTGGACGGGTGGGTATTTTAATTTTAGAATAACGGAAACAGTTGCTTTGCGGGCGAGGCGATGGCGTTTCTCGTTTGTTTTTCGCTCGGCCTTGCATGAATGGGATGCCAGTTGCCAGGGCGGCGCGCGGCGTTTGTCGTTAACGGCTTGGATGATTATAATATTGAATTAAAGTTTGCAGCTGATATCTTGAATTGACAGGCTTTTCGTTAGGCGGGCATAACAATAGTTTTACCTTTGTGTCTACTCTTAGACAGGTCTTTACCTATACCGTAGTTATTAAATACGTTAAAGACGAAAGTCAGTCAGATGAAAGTTGAGATTGTGGGTACGGTGACCAAGCACCAATTGGTCAGCCGCTGATCCATTTAGTAAAAATCCTGAATTATATTTTTTGTTACGAGCATACAGCGATAACTCAAACAAATAGCAATTTTATGTTTCCTCTACCTTCCGTCTACTTATAAAGATTAGCAGCTATTTAAACTTTACGAGTGATGTGATCATTGCAAACGAGTAATCGATTATGTTGACTTTTCAATCGACCTATTTTGCATCGAATCGATAACCGTTGCTGAAAGCCGACGTTATCTCAGTAGCGCAGAGATTAGATTCGAACGCGGTGTTTTATCTCGAAAACGTTATTAAATCGAAGACAAAGACACATTAAAGCTTTCCGTGGCCCTACAGATGCTTATTTAGAGGTACTACGCGTTTGTGCACATTAAAATAATATATTTATTGAACAGTTAGCGCGTAAGAACTCGCCAGAATGGGCCGTTAAATAGAAGATTTTATTCTAATGCTTGTTTGAGATTTTATCTCACGAATATAATTATTCGCGTCGGATTGTTGCAACAAATTAGATATGACGACAAATTAGAAATCACAATACATAAATAAGTTCACAATTCACATAGATACAATCACGATAGGTAGTAGATTAAAGTTGACTTAACTTAGTTTAAGCATCATTACAGTATTAAGAAGTTTGTGATGTGTCATGTTATACCGCTATTATTATAGTATCCACCGTTTGTATAGCGTAGAGTTACCGCGATGTTCTTATATTGTGGCACTGCGCTGCCGATACTTGCTATCAGTATTAGGGTTGTAGTACATGCTTTCAAAGAATAAAATTTGAATCTTAGGATACAGAGAAACAAGTGACAACCTCGCGAAATTGTGGTGCAATATACCAGTACATTTATATAATTTTACCTAATTATAAAAAAAGACCAAATACAAAAAAAGGAAACTCAAATTGATTAGTATCACAGAGCAAGAAGTTACAGAAAAAAAAATTCTTGAAGAAGTTTAAAGATGTCCAAATGTATTAATTACCGGTAATTAAAAAAAGAAGCAAAGAAAATGCCTATTTTAGTCTTTTTCATCTTTATTTCATAAGTATATAAGAAAATAATGCTCTGTACTCTGTACGCTTTTAATACAGGTTTATTTTTGCAATTTTAGTTAGAAAAACACAAGTTCTTAAACCGACGATCTGTCCTACGAAATTAAAGTGTATAAGGTGAATTGAAATGAAGTGAATGAATGAAATGGGTTTAAGTAATTAACTGTTTTAATTTTTTAACAGACGATATATTTATCTTTATTCCGTTTAAATAGGTAGATAAGAATAACACACGCCGCAAAATTATATTTTTATAGCAGGAAATATTATTCGTTATTCGTCTGTGCTAAACTACCTACACTGCCAAGGTGGCAACCCTTCGCGCAGAACATTCAGACAGCAACAGGCAACACAAGAAGCACGTCTGGTAGTGGCTCGGCAAGCGGGGCGCGCGGGGCTGCGTCCACCCGCCATTTTTGCCCCCGCGCGCGCCTAGTCTGCTCTGCGTCATCGCACTGTGCAAATGTGTGAAGGAACGTTAACGCCAATTTGATGGATGAAAAAAAATTAGTTTAAAAAGTACTATGGCACAATTATCAAACCTTTATTATTGCTGCGTGCTCGGCTGCGATAATAACAACGCTACCATGAAAGACATAAATATGTACAAGTTCCCGAAGAACAAGATGCGGTAAGCTAAACTTAAATTACCTACATAATTTTGATTTCGTTATATTTTCTTCCGGAGGAATATGTTTGATTGCATTTGAGAAAAAGTCAACGGGACCCTATTACTCTGCCTTTGCTATCTGTCCGACTGTCACAGGGTTGTATTTTTACACCTCATTATGTAAACACTTGAAACTTTCAGTAGGTTACTATTGTATATTTTGAGTATTAAGTATTGTTAATTTGTTTGTTTGATTTAAAAACTGTACCTGTTTAAATAGTTTAAAATGCAAAACCACGTAACATGTTTTTACTTTTTAGGGTTCCGTACCAGAAAGTCAACGGGACCCTATTACTCTGGCTCTGCTGTCTGTCCGCCTGTCACAGGGCTGTATCTTCTGAGCTGCAATAAGTAAACACTTGAAACTTTCAGTGTGTTACTATGGTCGCTATAACAATCTGTCTATACAATAAAAATAAATTGCTTAGTGTATGTAAGCGCATAATTTCAGAACGCTATTTGGTTAAGATGGAAAGAAAAACTAGAAAAGTTTCTTGGAAATTTTTCAAATGAAGGAAAAACTGAACATCCTTTTTTTGCTACTAGGGGAGAAAATAACATTTACATTGTCAAATTTAAACAAGACAACGACTGTCTAGGCAAAGAACAACGGCAAAATATGACCTGATAAAAACCTGAAAAGACCATCAATGAGTAATACTTCAAAAAATACATGGTTAAATGAGTATTTAATTACAAGTCTTTGTTAGCTTATTTAAAGCCGAAGAAAATAGTAAAAAAATATTTAAAAAGTCTTTAATTCTTTTATTTTTTGTTAGTTTTGAACGCACCTATAACATAATCTGTGGTCTGTCCATAGGAATTGTTCCATTAAACGTAGTTAGGTACTGTGTTATAAAATAGTGCGTCTTACAAATTCTTATTTGCGATATTATTTATTCGTTATTTTTTAATACTCTGCTTTGAATAACTTAACAGCAATACAATTTAACTAATTATTATTTTATATACATTAAGAAAGTATTTATTTTACATAATACAAAACATCAAACGGAACGAGTGATTGTCATACGACAGCTGTCAAAGTGGCGTCTACGCAACATACAAATGATGAGCGCGCGCAGTTCCTCGTTCGTTGTTCTAGCGTTTCGTTGTGTACTGTGCGATTTTGTGAGTGTTTAGTTTGTTGTTTTGCGACTTTGCTTTGAATACGGACTCCGATTGATCTTCCACTTATGACGACTTTCTGCTATTAATCCCTGGACACCGATAACGCCTTGCGACTTTATTCAGAGTGTTGAATAACGCCTTTTATTTGCAATGAATCCGCCGAATGAAGGGGCAGTTGAACGGCGACGTTTGCAATGTATTAATTGCAATATCTGCGTTAATACACTTCGACGGTATGTCGTCTTGGAACTTGACGTCAGGATCATCTCCTTAATAAGCAATTGGATCTCGCCATTAATCGTAAGTTCTTTTGACCATCCAACTTACCCAATATAGTTACGTTTTAAACTGCCTGTTGTCTTGCATGCTGAAAAGATAGCTGTTGTCAATAACATACATCTAAATATCCCGCAAATTCTTAGAATTTACATTGATTTTGTTTTCACCACTTACATTCACTGTTTTCCTTTACTTCACACACACACTACTACACACTTCTTCTTCATCTATACGGTCAATCCCGATTGCGTCCAAAGCCATTGCTTTGGACGTCCGCTTTCCTTGATTTACCCCTCCACTTCGCGCGGTCTTGAGTGTCTCTAGTTGTGAGATCATTGGCACACATGTCAGCCCGCCCCCTTTACTTACTACACAGATTGCCTAAAAAAGGATATAGCAACAAGAGCATTTTATAGTACTTGTTGTTTTTAAATTACCGCTGTTATGAATTATGTTGTGCAATTTAAAGCATCCATATACCTAAATAAAAATGTAAAAGTTTTGTGTGGTTTTTCAGATCACTGAAGACGATATCATTTGCGAGGCTTGTTGGGAGATAGCAATACAAGCTGTTAATGATGCCTTGGCCCATGACAATAGTGATGTACATCAAGCAGCTGGATCTTCCCACCATGGCCACAGCCAAGTGTGCATCATCTGTGGCCTGTCTTTATTAAGGCGCCGAAGCGACCTTATCATAAAAGAAAATCCTACTGATTTAGATAGAAGTGTTGTTAATATAATTGAATCCAGAATTGCTCCACGTCAGGTCAGTAATGTGTTTATTGACATATTTTTAGTAATTATTTTTAACATTTTATTATTGTGAAATCTATTGAATCTAAAACTATAATCATATTGTATTTGGAATTTGAACCTAACATTCTGTGAAACCCAATTTACTTAAAATTATTCTTGTTTAAACATCTAAATGGTTTGTTATATTATGTTATCTTTAGGCCTAATCTTAACAAACTAATTAATCATGTTGAGATGCTAAAATATGTACTTAGTTATGGGATTAATATAACCCAGCCTAACATCAGGATTACAGACATGAAGGAGGCCTATGTGAATAACTCATTGATATGGATATTCTTTATATTTTAATAAATTGAGTTTTATTATTGAATAATATAACTATTTCAGCAAGATGTATTTTTTATAGATAACACCATCTGATCGCGTTTGTCACCCGTGTTGGCTGCGCTCCAAACGGGCTGCACTTCGCGCACAGCAAGTTGATGATCCACGGCCTATAAATGCTGAAATTGATGATAGCTCTGAGCATGTACAAGACCCAGAAGTTGTTGAAAGAAATAATCCTGAAATCCCAGACCCAGTTCCAGTTCAACCAGAGGCACAAGTAATTCTGCCCAACTACAGACGTGCTGCAAATACAGCTTCTCATTGCATATTTTTTGGCTGTACAAGTGATACCTTACATACCATGTCAGATAGTTTGCGAGCAACAATCTTAAGTAATTATAATTATTATATACCAGTGCTGGCTCGAATTTGTGCGGAGCATTTACATGGAAACCACTGGGAAAGTCTGTTCAATTCACAGAATAGCATCATTACTTTCAGTATACAACAAATAGAACATGTGTTCTCATTTGTTAATTCATTTACAACATACTTGAACTTTAATACTCTAGAAGCAATTCAAGATATTGATAACAATTTATTTTTTTATTGGATTGGAAGATCTAAGGAGGATTTTGCTTCCTTAATAAATGAAGTGCCACGGATTCAAGAAGTTCATCGGGGTGTTTTAGGTTTGGCTGCCTTATTAATGAAAATGAGAACTGGGGAATCTGATGAAAGAATATCTAAATTGTTAAATGTTCCTCGCCGCACTTTAGAGGGATTAATGCACAAAATAAAAGAGTTATTATTGCAAGATTTTGTGCCTAGAAATCTTGGTATTAATCACATCTCAAGGGAGAGTTTATTACAACACAATTTATTGTTACCAAATGGGATATGGGATAATGAAACTAATGAACAAGCAATTCTCATTTGTGATGGTACATACATTTACATTAACAAAAGCTCGAATTATATGTTCCAAAAGGATACATATTCTTTACATAAGTACAGAAATCTTGTAAAACCATTTTTATTAGTTACATGTGATGGGTACATTGTCGACTGTTTTGGGCCATACAAAGCTACCACATCGGATGCGGAGATAATGACAGCTCTATTTAGAAACGAAAATTCTCCTCTCAGATTGTATCTCCAAGACAACGACATTTTTATATTAGATAGGGGGTTCAGGGATTCTATCAGTTTATTAGAAGGCTGCCATTATAGAGCGTTTATGCCAGCATCACTTCTAGAGGGAGAACACCAGTTAACCACCACCCAAGCTAACGAAAGTAGATGTGTTACAATTTGTCGATGGGTGGTGGAAGTTGTAAATGGGCATTTTAAAAGAGACTTCAAATTATTGCGTCAAGATTATTTTAATAAGACTGTGCCGCACTTGATGCAGTATTTTCAAATTGCAGCCAGTCTTCTCAATAGGTTTGGTGTTCGCCTTAGAAACAGAGAAGATGCTGGGCAAATGTTGCAAATAATAAGACAAAGAATGCATTTTGCAAATAACTTGGCCCTATTTGTTGAAAATAACAACATGAACAGGCGGTCTTCTAACTTTGTTAGTATAACAGCAGATAGAGAAAACTTAGTTACGTTCCCTAGGATGGAAATGGATCAACTAGTACTTTTTGCATTGGGAACGTACCAGATAAGACAAGCGAGGTCGTATTATGGAGAACACATAAGGTTCCATGGTGGTTACCGAATTGAAATAAGTACAGAGAATGTAGATGTCGCGGAGAACAATTTGAGAGGAAGTGGCAACAATACTCTGATACGGGGAAAAATAAAGTCAAGGCATGTTTCAAGAAAACAATATTTTGTATATATTTTGATTGAAAATAATATACAGGGGAGGGAGGGTATAGCAGAGTATTGTTGCAATTGCCTTGTAGGACGACGCACAGTAGGATGCTGTGCCCACGTTATGACTTTGGTGTGGTATCTTGGATGGGCTCGGTACCAACAAAATATTTCTGCTCCCGCAGAATTCTTAGATAACGTATTAATAAGGGAAGACATGGAATAAATGAAATTGCTGTTAACAATTTGTTTATTTTTATTTCCTTTTACTTCACCTCTGTCTGATGTTATTATTTATTAAATAGGAAGCTTTCTAATTGCTCCTTTTGATGATAGAGATAAGTAAAAGACGACCGTCCGGTGTAGTGGTTCGCGCTCCGGACTACAAAGCCAGCGGTTGTGGGTTCGAATCCCGCAAGGGGCAAATGTCTGTGTGATGAGCACGAGTATTTGTAGCTCAGTCATGGACGTTTATAAAAGTATATAAGTATGTTTATCCGTTATCTAGTCGCCATAGTACAAGCTTAGCTTAGTTTGGGGCTAGATAATTGGTCTAATTGTAAAAACAATTATTTTATTTTATTAGTCTTGACTTGAACCAAATGATACTATTCAGATAAATATCTATCTACGTAAGCTGTTAAAGCCTAATTTCTAGATTTAGGGTTATGTAAATAGTAACTACACACTACAAATTATGCTTAAGTGGGTAAATGTAGTACTTAAGTCAAACAATGATAGGTACCTAAGTATCTAAGTGTTTATCTGCATAGCTATGGTGAGGTATTTTTTACAGTTAGACCAAAGATCAGATCAGCAAGGAAATCAGTGGCTTGTTACAATAATAATAAAGAAATAAATTAGTAACCACAAATATATAGCGTACCTACTTACATTCTTACATTACAAAACATAACCTAAATTGATACAAATAAGTGAAGATTTCTTTGATTCTCGGCCTTTAATATATTTTTAAAAAATACGTCATTGATGATTGCATCTAGGCAATGAAATTAGACTATATTCCAATCATGGACGCGACACTTTTATTATCAGGTCACAGAATGTATGAGACGTTGCCATTGTTCTTTACGAACAAGAAACCTGTTTTTTTGCTCGATTAGTCTTGGATGTTTGAGTTGGTATCTGTCTGCTGGTTCAATTTTAATTTTATGATGAAAAACTAAATGTACTTAATAACTTTTTTTTAATGGTTTCATGTATACTACTTGATTCTAAATGCCCCATATTTTTTTACATCCTGTTCACTTAATTCTAACAGAATGTACTATACAGATTTAATTTTGTTAATGTTTCAAATAAATTAATAAAATTGTACACAAAATTGACGACCTCCGTAGCCGGGAGCGAGCATACCGGACTTGTTGTCGCTATCTCTGAGGTCCCGGGTTCGATTCCCGGTCGGTCAATGTAGGATAATGACTTTTCTATATTGTCTCGGGTCTGGGTGTTGTGGTACCGTCGTTGTTTCTGATTTCTGTAACACAATTGCTTAAGCTACTTATCATAGGATCAGAGCAATGTATGTGATGTTGTCCAATATTTATATTTAAAATACAATAATATAGTACTTTTTTGTCTCTAATGCGTAGTGCGTACGCTTCGGATCCTAGCTTTTTGACATCAATAAACTTAATATTAAGTTTTATATTATATTTATATTTATATTAAGTGTAAAAAAGAAAAAAACTTTAGTAATAAAAATTGTTGAAATAAACCTTTTTTTTACCTTGTTTCAGGCTGGAGCAATGGATAGAACTTATTGGGCGACCCGAACTGTTATCTACAGATAAATTGTTCCTGTACCATGTATGTGGAGCACATTTCGATAGCAAAATGCGGATAAACAGAAAATTACTTCCTAACGCGTATCCCAATATTAATTTACCCGGACAGTCTAATTTGAACCTAGCGTGTACATCAAACATAATGCCATCAACATCTACCGATCAACATGTCGATATACCTTCTATATCTCCTAACGAAACAAACATAAAAATGGAAATTGACGATGTTTTAGAGTTAGAAAAAGAAATAGCCGAAATGGAGTCATCTACCATCGCACTCCTTAAAGAATGCAAAACCAGTCAAGTGCGGTTCAGTCGGTCAAAATTTATGGATACTTACGACTCATGGAAAAATCAAATGAAAGCAAAATATCAAGGATACATGTTTAAAAAGAAGTTCAGACTGCACTGTTTGAATTTGTACTGCAAAGCTCCCAAGGCGTACCCGATATTTAAAACAACTTTTTCATTACCATCGGTCAGAACTCTTAAAAATACAAGAATCAATGTACCGCCTGGAATCAACGGGAACTTTGTTAATTTAGTAGGGAAACAATTACAAAATATTCCTAAATCCAAGCATATCATAATATGTTTAGAGGAAATCCCATTACAAAAACATCTTTATTATGATATCAGACATGATAATATCATTGGATATCACGATACTGTTGGAAATGCACCATTTGAAGTAGCGAGCGGTGCCTTTGTGATTTCTATTAAGGGCTGCCTCATAAACTATCAACAAATGATTGGGTATTACCTCGTCAAAAAAAACTTGAACTATCAAAATATTAGCCAGTGGATAGATGATACTATAAGAATATTATTCATGGTCGGTTTGCACGTGTGTGCCGTTGTTAGTAAGCAAACTACGAGTCTGGAATCATTGGCAAATTTTAAAGGTATTTCTACGAATGACCCATCCTTTCAAGTTGATAATAATAAAATTTATTACATATATGATTTGCCACAGATGATTAATGCTATCCGGGACAGCTTAATAGCATTTGATTTTTTATATGACGACAAAATGGCTTCGTGGATGCATTTGCAGATATTTTATGAGACAGAAATGGATAGACGAATTAGACTAGCCCCAAAATTGACACTCAGCCATTTAAATCCGACTCGTACGAAAAGCACACAACTGCAGTTGGCCAAGGATGTCTTCAGCGAGACAGTTGCGGCGGCCATGTCAGCAGAAATTGACGAGGAACGTCTGCCGCCCAAAGCACAAGGTACAGTCGACTTCTTCATTACAATGAACAAATTAATAAATATGTGCAATTCAACAAGGATTAATCATCCAAATAAAAACAGAAGAGCTTTTTGCGGAGTTGATTACCAAACCAAATTTCTATTAAATACTTTGATGGTGTTTCAAAACATTAAAGCCATAGACAGAATCACGGAAAAAGATCAGACGGAGCAGATCAAATGTTTTGATGGCATCATAATGTCGATAAGCGCCATTTTACAGATGTACAAGCATTGTCATTCGTCCGGGTTAAAATATTTATTGACGGGTAGACTTCATCTTAAGTCTGAAGAAATGCTGAATGACCTCACTCAACAACGCAAACGGCCACAAAATACAGCAATCAAATTGAAACGATCTTTTTCCGCCCTGGCATTTAGTCATTTGATTAAAAATTCAACTCTATGCAACTATAAAGGGTATCTAGACAGATTGGTCCTGGCTGAGGAAGATACTAATGATTTTACACTATTAGAGGAATATATCCCGAATGAACCAAAGTCATCGTCTCTCGCAGTTGGCACGACCGATTACAGATTTGAGTTGCCAGTTGTTGCCATCTTCCAACGCGTATGCAGTTACCTTCTGGAAAAATGTTCCAGCAAACACACATGTGCCATTTTTAAAGATTACTTGGATAAAAACACAAAGTTTATTGCAGACAAACAAAGCAAAAAAGTGGTCAAGACCTATAAAAACAAAAAGTTAGTTGCAGACAATCAAAGCCAGAAAGTGGTCAAGAATACCAGCATAGTTCTTCCGCCGCCAGAGTTCGTTGCGTATTTAAATCGATGTGAGAAAATTTTCATTAGAGATTTCGATAGAATTATTGTAAGGCCGAAGTTGGGGTTAAACCTTTACAAATTGTTAGATGAAGATTTCAAACCATGCCAATGTTTCCCAAGTGATTATTTAAAAAAGCTGTTCCTGAGAATCCGTATCTACAACATTGTTAAATTCCGTAATAGAAGATTCAAATACTGCTTATAACTTATTTTGACTATATTTTATAAATTCAGTCTTGTGTTTTATTTATTTTTGTCACAAACAGCTGGATTTTTACCTGAGTCATGGATGCTAGATATTGTATTTAAGTATGCCTGACCGTTACCTAATCCCAATATTCAAAGCTCTGCTTGTTTTGGGGCTAAAAGATTGCTTTAGTTGGAAAAGTTCATTTATTGTTTGTTGTATGATACCTATTTTATTCCATAAATTATTATTTAGCTCTGTATCTTATTATAAGTAAAATGTAAATTTATTATGAGAATAAAGTTCTTAAACCTAAATTAGTCCCCATGACTTTAATGTAATTTTTTGACACTGTTAAGGTTATCTTTATTTCTTTGATTATCTTATCAAAAGGCATATTAAGAGGCCGACCTAGAAATCGTCTTATTTCCGTACATTTTGTTCTCTGATTGTAAAGACGTGAATGATAATCGAAAAAATAGTAATACGTGATTTTAACGTAGATTATTTCTTATTCTTGCATGTGGCGCTAATGGATTTTTCAATAATTTTAAAAATCAAGGTAAATCACTAAAAGAACTACCCTTATTTCTGAAAAATTACGTTCGAGTTACGTTTGGAAATCCTGACAATCCTGACAATTCGATTTTACCATTTATTGAAGATATGGTCTACTTGCACATGAGTTGAATACTTTTTTACTTTCTTACAAAATATAGCACAAAAAAAAATGCTGAAATAACATTTAAATTTTAGAAATTTTCATTCAAATATGTTTTTTTTTCGGTCGTTATGAACAACTACCATAAGATTTAAACACTACACAATAATCTTCAGGTATACTTTTAAAATAATATAATTTATATCATATGAAAAAAGAAGTAGTAAACCTAAGTCAAAATTAACTATAACTATATTTTAGTAACTATTGGTGATTTACCTTTATTTTTTAAATAATTTGAAAAATCCATTCGCGCCACATGCAAGAATAAGTAGTATCAATTATGATTCACGTCTTTACAATCAGAGAAAAAAATATACGTAAATAAGACGATTTCTAGGACGGCCTCTTAATATGAGTCAGCCGAGCCAGAGGTCGACAGTTGGTAGCCAGCCACACGACGTAAACAGATAATTTCAAGCCGGGGACACTCAATTGCGCGGAAAACATTCGCATATTTAACTTACTAATTGTTTTGACGACGACATATTACTTCAACTGTACATCACTTTTAGGTAATATTCAGTTATTAATTTAATATGGCTATCTAAAAGTACTCGTGTGCGTCTGCTGTGCGCAAAACCGAGGAGGCGACGAAGGTTGCACATTTGGATTTGGATGATTAGTCTCCGGGTTACGAAACCAAATATAGAATTCATTCAGTCTCTAATTAACTTTGAATCGGTCCAAATTAACGAATCATCAGAATCAAAACGTTATTAAATGTGCACAAGGTCCAATCAAAACAATACTGCGTCGTATTTAAGCAATTTGTTTATTTAAATGAAAGTTAAGGTTATTTTATTTTATTCCTCTGATGTAAATGAAAAACAAATTTAGTGACACGAATGGAATTTCCCGACTGTCAACTTGACAAGTACAGAAATAGCTAGCGATCTGTCAATAGACAGAAATGTAAAACGAATATGAAATTGTGAAAACGATAAACAATAGACAGTAAAAAATTATCGAGTGTATTTCATATGAAAGCCAAAGCACTAAGCTGCGCTCGCGCAACGTCTACCGGTCGATACTGGCGCCACCGTTGACCAATCTCACCATTTACGTGCGCCATAACAACAACTCCCTAGAGTTTTTCTATAAATAAAATTTGTTACGCGCAGCGTGTATTGATGTCGGCCGCCATATCGGGATGAAATCGTGTAAGCTGCACACGTGAACGCAATATACAACTATCAAACCGATTGACTCTCTAAAAGGCTCGGGCACGAGTGTAAAAACAACAATTTTAGAACAGGTAGAGTATAGGTAGTTTCCTTTTGAGCGGAAACAGCAACTTATTCTCACCGTGTTATTGGCCAATCTGTTCACGTGCCTGCAATTTTCTAGTGACTCGCCTTACATCTCAAGGCTCCAAACCCTGATAAGTAGCTGGCTTGTTCCACCACTTACTGACAAAAACCCTCGCCAACTCACCTGAAACAAAAAGATGAAAACAAATTATTAAAGAACAGTAGGTGTATACGCGTGGGAAAAGCACATAAAGAAATGCAAATGTAACATGATTATTCATTTACAAATAGCTCAGTATGACTGATATAATGATGTGCAAAGTACTTGTGTAGAATTTACGAGTACTTTTTATATTACAAGTGTACTTCACACTTATCGAGGCTGTTTTGACATGATCGTCATATTCACATGCTTGCTTCGTGTTGGACGCGTCAAATACGCCGCGAAGTGTGCGAGATTCGTTATTTTGTCGAGAAACATGTCGCAAGCGCAACACAACACGGCTGCGCGTGGGCAGCGGTCACTACACCGAAGATGCGCCCACGCCGCCGAATCTGTGATAACTCCCGATAATATGCACCCGTTGATAGACGTCTAATGACAGGTTTATAACCGGTAACAGGATAATCAGCGATCAAATGGTCATCGAACTATCGGGTTAAATTCGTGATGAGGCAGATTTTATACCACTTTGACAGTCAGTCACGCAATTGTACTTGAATATCACGCAACGAAACCGCTAGATTTCGAATATAAAATAAAATACATTTCGTTCGACCACAGGACACGAAATATTGATGAAACGACCGATTGAAAAGCATTGCCATGTTTCACAGCCCATCGGTGATGAAACGCGCGAGCTGCAGCGCTGTTTA
This sequence comes from Anania hortulata, assembly GCA_963576865.1. Classification (NCBI taxonomy): domain Eukaryota; kingdom Metazoa; phylum Arthropoda; class Insecta; order Lepidoptera; family Crambidae; genus Anania; species Anania hortulata. Next base: position 3,919,038 of record OY756391.1, read on the forward strand.
CACGAAAATTATGGTATAACGAGGTGTAATGACGGCGGGCGTTTCAATTCGGTTGTCATCCAAAAAGGCATTCTCCGATAAATTTTATGTCCCAAATGATTGATCGTCTCACGAAATCGTTATTTACTTAGATGACGCGCTCAATTTGGTGGCGTGTAATATTCAATAACGAAACCATTAAGTTTTCAATAACAAGTGTTTTGGTCGCTAAATATTTATCTGTGTTATCAAAATTTGCGAATATTGCAATGCCATTTGACATGGAACTTTGGTCTTCGTTTACAGGTTATAAAGAATAAAAAGAATGTTACGAGATTTTGGCGTCAATGTTTTCTCTTGCCGCTTGACACCTACAGTAAATGGCCTCGATGCGATAAGAAAATATCACTGCGAATGTACAGTTTTCAACAGTCGTTTCTCTTGCGAGTTGATTTGCATAAGTGTCAGTTTCATTTAGTAGAATGGCCTTCGTCAGTACTATCTTGTCTCCTGGCTCCTCGGTGGTCGGTTCTAGAGTTAGTCTAGACTCCACGGTTGCGACAGCCCGAGCGACAATTTATTCGAGACTGCGACCTCCGGACGACGCAACACCATAATTTAATACAACTCTCTCCGTTGAAACATAGACCAAATGACCTAACTTCAATCTCGAATAGCTAAATGTGGAAGGCAGCTACTATGTGTACACGAGAAATATTTCGAAGCTATCTAATCTTGTGTCATTAAATTTCTACATCTTGAAAAGATAACAGAAGATAAATGTGTTGGAAATTACGAAACTATTAAGCACTTGAAACATCGTGTTTGAAAGAACTGCCTGACGATCTATTTGTTACCTGCGTGAAACATTGTCTACAACTACCTAAAATGATAAAGAGCTTAAAACACATATTTTTAGAGATAATAGCAATAGACTACTACTATAGATGGATAACACCTTCCTTATTTATCATAATACCATTGCTTTATCTGTCACTTTTTGCCAAATGTAACTAACTAATGTTAAAAGAGCTATGAAGAAACGAGATAAAACAAGTTAATTTATTCAATTTAGGTATTATAGCAAAATTTAATTTAAAAAATATTTAAACTACAATAGCAATATTAGGATTCTTTATAATAAACATTAAATTAAATAGAAAAAGCTATTGCGTAACCTCATTATTTTAATGATCATAATTGATCATTAAACCATGATTGCTGTCTACATACAAATAATCGCGTATCGCGTCCATCGATTGATTAGAGCGGCGTCGCTTGCGCAAGCTCATCTGATCATTTGGCTTCCATCGCGCTGATTGAGCGCATGCCTCAGTTAGCGCTTATTACCTTCGCTTACGGACGGGGCGAATGAAATGCAAACAAACTAATAGGCCACCAGCTTCACACAACAATAACTGAGCAATCAGCCAATATCCATAAACTATGATCTTTCGTCATTAAAGAGACGTCTCTTGTTGTCTTCTCATTAAAGTCATTGTGCTTCACGAGTTGTGTTAGAAAATAACTGTGGAAACTTAAAGAACACATTAGTTCGGCAGTCACGGATAATAGGTTCATTACGATCAAGTCTCATTCCAGTGCTTATTGGCTTTATGTATTTTGAATAGTACCGAGCACTATTGACGATCATACCAAGGACTTCGCGACATGACCGTCGGTGAACGTCATGGTCACGTTTCGCGTCGCCACAATGGCACCAGTATCTCCATATTTAGAATCATATTATTTTCTAACCGATATGGAAATTAAATTGCCCCGGTCACTCGGTAGCGGGCCAATTAAATATATTGATAGCAATAAAACCCTATTTGGGGCCAGGTGTCATCAGGCATTCCGTTTGACACCTCTTATGGTGAAAACTGATGGGTCGACATGAATGTTTGCCGTAAATTTCAACGGACCGGTCGCGGTGGCAAAATTAGAGTCAGTGATTTACATGGCTATTTATGGAGAGGAATTCACTCAGTTCAAATAAATACTCAGTTCAATACGAACACAAAATAACAGAAACTCTTGAAGCAGCAGTTTTAAGGTGTAAGCAAATAGAGCACTGCAACTTTCTGTACAAAAAAAGTCTCGAAAGTGCTCGCTCGACACACAACTGAATTTGCATTTTCATGGTATCAAGTAAATTACTGCATGGCATTTTCAAGACTTTTACAACATGAAAGTTAGTCCGTGGCCTGCAAAGATCACGAATAGCGTTTCTCAATTTGTCCGTGTGAACGATCGGCCCATTCATCTGGCAGTAAAGAGGCCCATTCAAGCATTGAACACGCGACCCACGCTGGTCGTTGCATTAACACACTCCTGACCTAGGCCCGCCGCATTTAATGTTGCTACTTTTACTCCACTCAAGTTTCAATGTACCTGCACACCTTGGTAATGTTCATATTGAAAGAAATGATTGATAGTCGACAACTAATTTGACTGGAATTATTAAAAATGATGTCATTACTAAAAATATCGACAAGTCCGCTCCTGCTCATTAAAACGATGTCAGTATATATGGTTCTGATTAATTACAATGTAGTTAATTACGGAAAGGAGCGATTACAGTTCAGTACTAATTTACTGCATGTAAACAAGTACCTAATCAATTAGTTGTTAGACGTTGCATTATCGCAACTTTGAGATTCCTAATTTTACGATAATTGAAATCGTAAAATTAGGAATGGGTGTTATAAGATATCAATAAACAAACAAGTTATATGAAATCACGAGATTATAATGCAAAACCAATTACATATTACGATAGTATTAATTGTACATGTAAATATGAAATTACGAATAAGTAAGTAATATCCCATAATGGATTTCTACTGGCATTCACAATACAGCCCTAACCAGGGCGGCCGACTAAACAATTTTCCCAATGTAGAACAACCACGGGTCATGGGAAAACCAAATACCTACAGAACCTACGAACAATCGTGGTCCAGCACCGCCTGCCGGGAATGTAGCACGCAATTACACGCGTAATTTCTATTGCAACCGTATTACCGCTGTAATTAGTCGCGATCGCGGCGCAATTACATCTACGATTTGTGCAGGTCAAGGAGAAGGAACGAAATTTTTCAAGATGAGTTTTATCTAGGTTTTCAGTGTATTCAAATCGAATACTATATTAAATAAAATAAATATTCGTCAGACGATGGCTTAAAAATAAGCATCTTTGAATTGGCATATTTGCGATTAATGGCATGATGGCCAGTAAGCATACGGTATTTAGAACTTGTTTTTCTGTCCATCCATAATCTTTTAGGACCATTTACATTAAGTAAATTTAGCTGCGCCTGATCATTCCGTCTAAAACCTGCCGGTGCGTCAATGGTGTTTGGCCTCGAAGTATTCATTGTTATCTGACTTTTTGTACCTTTGCATGCGGGAGTGTCTTTCTGCACCCAAGCATGTCAATCGGTAGCCTTCGGGAGGTCGTTGCACCTGACGAAAACTAGGAACAGTTGGAATCAACAGTCGAATGAAATGCATCGTCATTCCCTGAATTGAGCAACCTTGCCACCAATCGGGCGCGTAAACAGGAAGGATAGCTGTGTCGATCATAATTAATAAAGGTACAGCCGACATTGTCTTTTTAATTTCATGGAATGATATAGCAATTCTGGAATTGCTGCAGGCGAAAAAATGATTTAATTATTTTTATCTGCTGAAAATCTTTTACAGTACAAAGGATTATGACAAAGATTGTAAGATAATGAAAAAGAGTTTTTGATTTTTGACTTTATGACTCAGCAAACTGATGAGAGTTATACTAGCTAAATTGAAAAGTACGTTGAGGAAATACATCTCCCTCTCCCATTCGATTTCCTAAGGAACCTCGATAAATATACTGATAATAATACCCTCTCGGTATTGTAATTGGATTCCATCCGGATGGAATAGGAAACCACATGTAACGCATGAGTGGACTTTCCATAGCGTAGCCGTCAGTTTGTCGCGCCGTGTCGCAACACCGTCCTTCAACTTGGGGCACGGAATGTCACGGCATCACGGCAATGACACCACGGAGATCGGTGAACCCTTTTTTATCAATAATAATTCGGGCTCGTTTAAAAACTTTCTTCGAAACCAAATCGGAACAGAGAATTTCGTAAAACGTGACTCATCTGAAAAAAACGAAAGTCGGGGAAATGTTTAATGTTACACTTACAATGTTTATTTGGAATGAAAGTGAGAAAACGAACATGTTGTATTCGTCAAACTCGTGTAAATTGGATGATAATCTTTTTTCTAATACTTCACTGTTTTCATTGAGGAATACAATGAAGGAGATGTGAGAAGTTTCTTTGAAGATGGAAATAAAATTGCTAATGAGCTACACATGTAAGATCCGAATCTCGTGTGTCAGCTAAGAATTAACAGATGCATTAGTGGAGTGCATTGTTTTGAGGCGTGAGAAAGGGGTCCCTAACGGTCACAGCGCAAGAGACTCGAAGCAAATTGACCCTAGACCGGCTGCTGACCCGCAAATAACCACCTCTGGCGATCGGCGTGAGCCCGGCCCGGCGGAACCCTGCTAATCCTCTTTAGGGTCAACTAAAGTCTAAGCTGGTGTTCATAGTGACACATTGACTGACAATCGCGGTGTCACTTTCTTATAAATCGTGTCATGTTACATAAAGATTCAGTCATATTTCAGGACAACATTGTTCTGATAAAACCTAACAACTTTGCAAAAATAATTTTGGGCAGAAACATGAAAAGTATTTTTGGCCCTTTCATTAAAAAATATGAGCTGATCAGGCAGTTTTTCCTGGAGGAATATTTTTTTATATTTCAACCTATTTTTATTCTGAGATATGGCCTAAACCTTTGTTATACGTAGTACATACTTATTTATATGTTAATTGAATCATGAATATCTAACCAGTAAATAAACAACATGTTGTATAAAGAAGCAAGCAAATACAAAGAGTCTAAGCATTTTGTTGTTGAATAAGATAATGGTGATTGAAACAAAAGAATCGTTATTGTGTATAAAGGTTATAAATAAACAAGATAGCGACTCATTGATCGGTGTGTGCAACGGGCAGTGATAGGCTGACACAGAAATATGTCAATAGTGACACGGGCGGCGACACTGCGGGCGACGCATAACATTAGCGCTGCATTAGCCGAGAATAAATAATCCATTAGTTATTTTATAACATAACAAGCGCGTTTATTTGCAGGCAGGGAATGAATCGGTAATTGCTGATTATGGGCACAGCTCAACTAGAAGAACCTACTAAGTTAAGGGGGAACGTACAAGACAGGCCGCCGAAATTGAATTTTCTTACGTTTTTTACAAATAGCATCTCTAGTAAGCGTTTTCTGCGTTATATACTTATCATTGTGTGATTTGCGACAATTTGCGCAAACATAATAGTTTCCATAAAAAACAACCGCTTTGATATGCAATTTAGCTCACTGACTTATATTTGGTCATAAATATAACTAATTAGATTAAACCATTATATTTTTGCCCAAATCCGAATCATAAGGTAAATTGGTATGTTAAATTATTGTTATTCAATAAAATATCATTAGCTACTACATTACCATTAGGATGGAGCAGCGAAAATTAAATTTCAATGTTGGTTTTATTCTATTAGTGTAAACATAATCACGCTTAAAATTTACGCTTTGACAAAATCTTTGACATGTAGTGGCTCTTATTTTATGACTGTGATAACATATGATCCGCACTTGGCTAAGGCAGTGCGTGCAATCTGACAATGATTGATCCATTGCGTAGAGTTGGTATTAGTAAAATTAATGTGCGTCGTTATGTTCTAAACTGACGATGTAAGTGCGTTTTGAATAATTTTACGCCTTATCGTCAATTTGGATTAATTTGGGAATTCAAGCGAAATCAGTAATTGTTAGTTTCTAATACACTATTAAAGCAAGAAGCTGTTGACGCCTTCCTATACAGCATAGCTACAACAATAAAATAAGCTTGGAAAAGACCAATTAAAAATCAGTTACCACTGATGGTCCACGTCAGTCAATTGTCATTAAAACCAAAACCAAAACCAATAAAACCAATTTATTTCTGCAAATAGGCCTAAATTAAGCTCTTTTACACGTCCCAATTTTTTTTTACCCTACCACTGCTTCGGGACAATTGTGGGCTAGCGCCGAGAAGAAGCAGCGGAAGAAACTCGGTCACTATTGTCACTATTGTCAGCCTCTTTTTAAATAGTATGTTTTCATTTTCTTCGTGAACGTAATATATGAAAATCAGGTAATTGTAAGTTATATTAAGAAACTAGTAGTTCTCTGCGACTTCGTACCTATGCGCTAAAGTCGAATTCTTCATACCTTCCATTACATCTCCTTAACACATTCGGGAACAATGTTCCAGACACAATAGAAGTTTAATTTTGCATCGGCCGCTAAATCGTTGGGGTTTATTTTCTAAAAATACCTACTTCCTTGGTGCTCACTTACGATATTCTAGGAACCTCTTCGCAAGATTTTAGAATTCAGGTCCAGCGGATTCGGCTGCGCGTAGATCAGCTAGCTTTGCCTTTTATATATACGAGTACTTAGATGATAATACCTAGTCATAAATTCAGTTTGCAAAGACCAGTCTATAGAACTGAATAACTCATTAATTATTGCTAGGTACAAATAATCTCAAACATTACAATTACAAAGTGTGGCAAGAGTCGCGTGCGCACACTCGAGACTCGTGCCGGCGCGTCAAGCTGACAGATTGCGAATGGGAAATATAATGCGCAAGTTGCGAAATGTCACATACGCGGCGTGTCTTGAACTGCACACGACTTGCATTATACATATGCAAGCTGTAAAGCCAGGGGTTCATAGGAAACAATGATATAGAGGTTCGTTTTGTTCCTAACGACAACAGAGACCTATCAATGGTCTGAAAAAAACAAACGTATGTACACTTGTATATGACTTTAACATCGACAACATATACAAAAAAATATGAACACTAGGTCGTCACCTAGTCCCGAGCGACTTAACATCCATGTGTTCTTGAAAAATCACTGCGCCTATCATTGCAAGAAGTACGGGGGTAGTGCGTGAATTTATTGTCACCAAACACACGCACGCGATCGGGGCTGGACTCTTCAATTCATAGGCAAAAGGACAGATATGTTTGTGAATTACACAGCAATGTAGTTTTAATGGCCATCAAAAACTAGGCAAATTAGAAAAGTCTGCAAAAGTTAACGTGCATATTAATATGCAACAATAGACCTTTTACAGATGTCGCAAGATCTCATACATGTCGTCGCGTGAATACATGACATAACCGCGCCATGTAATTTGACAAATCGTGCTCGAGGAAAATATGTCGCCGACGTAGAATGTAGACGTGGCTTTATTCTCATGCTTGTTGTGTTCACAAGCCATTCACAAAGTAGGTTCGTACACAAATGTGTTATTATAGGTTAAGCAAACGTTGACGCCTGCGCGAATTATTGGGTAGAAAGTAGCTGAAGTGACAACGTCTAATCACTTAAGGCTTAATTTGTTTAGGTTTATTACCGCAAAAAAGTGTCGTCGCTTCACAGGGCAGCGGAACACACCTTTAACGGGTGGCATCAATGACCACGGCACCTTACTGAAGAGGGAATGCTCGTCGTATTACGCATTAATCTGTAGAGTGGTTTCTTTGCCCCCTTTTGCGGACTAGCTTTTTAGAAACTGGTAGAAAAGGCAGAAAATCCACAGAACTAAAACCAGTGCGGTCTACTTTCTTTTTGTATGAAAGAATCACCTTGGACAATATTCTAATGATCAATCTGATCATTCTCATTTTGAAAGACGGATGCATTTCTACCATCACCAGCAGCTTTGCTTAAAAAAAACATTTAGTTCCACAGTTTCTTAACGCCTCCTCGCAAGTCGCACCACAGAACATTTCTGGTAGCAACGTACCCTTTCCGAACTTAAAAGACATGTTATCTATCGGTCTTATTGGTGTCAGTAATAATGACGACCACTGTAGCCGAGAGGCGAGCATGTCGGACTTTTCTATATTGTCTCAGGTCTGGGTGTTATAGTACCGTCGTTGTTTCTGGTTTCTGTAACACAAGTGCGTTGGCTACTTACCATAGGATCAGAGCAATGTATGTGATGTTGTCCAAAATTATATTTAGAAGTAAACAAATTAACATACTACGAAATATGAACATCAGATCCGTAAGGTCCGATTTACTTAGTCATTGAAGCGCCTCCCGTGCTGGATCCGATATTAATGCGCGGCCATTCGTTGGACAAATCGCCGAGGTTTAAATTCATTACGTGGAGTGGAGTTGTTATAAAGCAATCAGCGGGGCGTGCGTTAGATGCACGATTCACGACACGGACGGTTTACACGAGATGACTTTTGGAAAATTGCGTTTGTTTAGATAGACTTGTTATGTCAACCAACATGACTGGCAGCGCAAACCCCGAACAATGGGCTACCTAAGTCAGGTCCAGAGTGTCCTGCCAGCTACTCTGATATTGTAATGGCAATGGCAAGGGCCAAACTCTTCTTCTTCTTTAAAGTTCGTCATCAACGCAGGAAAAGAATGCTGTCAACGACGACTACAATGGCTTCTGGATAGATGATCGTATGATAAGGGTGGAAGTGATTATGATAAATGTTGGTTAAATGCGACAAACAGCCTCTAACCTATCATCTATTCTGTGATATACTTACGTCTATTCAAACTACATTACTATCATAAGAAAGAGCACTTCATTGTAGGTACTTAAAAACTGTCACAATTCGCGTAAGCGACAAGCCGACAGTTCAAGTCAATTTGTGAAAACCCCACATATTGGTTGCAGCGCAGCTAAAGATATGACAAATACTTAATGAGTAATGAGTTATATTATAATTGAGACTGTGGCTAAACTGGCCACATTAGTAAAAGCAGGAAATTCATTTTATTATTTAATGACATGTTGTTGGTTGATTTTGTTTTGACCGTCTTGAAAAGTTTATTTGTAAGCTTCTAAATGTGTAATTTTAATTTGACACTTATTGTTCCAAATCAGTCTCGTAATTAACCAGGCTTATAAAATGTCACATTTGTCCACACTAGACGCGAACTGATATTAAATTGCGACGCGATCGTGGTCTCAGAGATTCTCAGAGCAACTTGAACGCATATTAAATGCGTAAAGTATAGATACTTTACTTAAGTTTATTGTGGATACCAAATACTGTAACAGTTAGTTCCTGAAAATAAAGTTACATAGAACTTTTTATATTTTTATTGTTAACAAAAAAGTCCTTTACTTTCCTTACTATTCTATCAGTGTATGTGTAAGAAGGACAGTGAAGAGTTAACACTACCATTAGGATTTAAACCACCGGTGGAAAAATGCAGACAGACTACAGTACTAGGATTGCCTACTGATTCTATCTGATAAACTACTATTTCCACTTACGAAGGGTAATACTGTTATTTCAACACATCTTTTATTCTGTATCCGTGATCAGCCATAGCTCCAATACGATAGAAATCGCTAGCAATTCAATGCAGCCACCGCCGCATGAAACGAAGCGACAATATTTTTTCTGCAAATCGCAACTAGCATTTAATTAGTGTGTGTAAGTAATCGCTGTCGATAGGCTGACGTCGGCGCATTAATATTGTATGAGTCGCGGGCGCCGGCGCGACGACTCCATCCGACGCCCGCGCCGCCACGTGGCTTAAATCGCAGGATGTAGCGAAATCGTGGATTGAACACAGATTGGCTACTTTGTTTAATTGATCCCTAATTTGGGAAATTGATGATAAAGAAGTTGGCGTGGGAACATTGAAGTCTTAGACAAGTTTAAACATGGGTTAAAGTAAAAGAAAAACGACAGACCTAAAGATAAGGACCTGCCTGCACTGCAGTGCATATTATTATGACGATCATACATGTTCTTAAAAAGCCAACAGTGGACCAAAAATGTGTTGAATTGAAAGAAAGAAAGGGACAGAAAGGCGTTGAAGATGTTTCTATCAAAAAAGCTGTAGTTCGTATAAAGGCAAGAGATTAGAAATTGAAAAGGTCAGAACCAAAGCCAGCCAGTCATTTCTGTAGTTCTTTCAAGATAAGAAGGGTTTGTGACAGTTCATTGTTGACACGTAAAGTGATGTGCTTTAACGAAATCTAATCTTTTTTAAAAATCAATTAAACTATATTATTGCATCCTGCCCATTCTTACGTACGGAGCGCAGACCTGGTCTTTGACCGAGAGTCAAAAGTCCAAACTCAAAGTTTGCCAAAGGGCTATGGAGCGGAGCATACTAGGTGTAAAAAGGATTGATAGAATCCGCAACACCGCCATCCGCTCCAAAACCGGTGTCGCAGATGTAGGCGAGAATACTGCAAAGCTAAAGTGGGAGTGGGCAGGACACGTGTGCAGAATGCATCCAGACAGGTGGGCCCAAATCGTCACCCGATGGGTACCTATAGACGGCGGTCGCCGAAGAGGTAGACCCAAAAAAAGATGGTGTGACGACTTGGTTAACTTAACGAGGGATTGGGAGTCATTGGCGATAGATAGAGATCGATGGAAGAGTCTGGGGGAGACCTTTGCCCAGTAGTGGGATTAAAAAGGTTGATTAAAAAAAAAACAATATTATTGCTTTTTTGCTTAGATTTCTAGAGGCCAAGACTATTGTGTTTTTGCAATGATATAAATTATTTTTTTTTACAAAATACTTCTTATCTGGTAAGGACTATAGTTACCAATGTAAGGTGCTTGCTCTAATGAAATGCATATCTTCGTTATTTAATTATTTACACAAATATTCATAATTTCATAACTGAACATGTAATTCAGAGGCATAAAACAGCACTACAGGAAACATTAGTCAGTTGTCAATACACAATGGCTGCAGAGCAACCACACGCAAAGCACAGCACCTCCGGATATGAGCCGGGCATTTCGTTTTATGCCCTCTCCGTTGCTTGGGCAACGCCTATCACAATAAAGGGAGATGCAGTTGGCTCTCTCCCTCCAATGCTCTGGCCATAAGAAGACATAGCGTTCTCAATGTCTCATTGTACATTGTCAATGTTGTCAAACTAGATTGCGTGACAGAGATGGGCAACCCGATGCTTATCTGAGAGAATTATGTAGCTGGATAACGCACAAACTCCGCCACGTACCAGGTTACCTTAAAATAAGTCTTGCTGTTGTCAATAATGGCGTTGCCAATCTTGCGTAAGAATAAGCAATACAAAGTTTAGTATCCAAGCGTGTAGGCGAGCTCAAAACTGTTGAGAATCTTATTATATTGGGCGCGTTGTTTATTTTTTGTTTTACATTTTGGAGTAAGCTTACTGTATTGTTTTATTGTAGGAAAATTGTAGGAATGGTGAAGCAGTTGCAATGGGAGGATGTTGTGCAACTGACACGAGTCGGTAATGAACGATTGGTTTAATAAAGTAAAGTGAAATCGCCAGAGCTACAGACTTATAAATAAGTATAGTTCCAATTACTGATAGTAAATGCGTCCATCATCTTTGTGTAAGCTCATACGTGTCTGTCTAGATGTCATCGTCTGAAGAAAATTTCATGGTCTGATAAACAACTTCGTTAGTTCTTTTATCTCTCCACTGTTATTTTTTACTGTGGTGTTATAAGTTTCATTACGTGTGTCTGTGACGCAGTTTCTATACAGACAGACCGATTTTAACGCATCATCATAATCAGCCTTTGGAAGTCCACTGCTGGTGATCAGGCCTCCTCTATAGAACGACAGGGAGGAGGAGAAAGCTCTAGGCAGTTTGCATTTAGCAGATTTATAGATTTGGACGCGTTTTTGCTAAGTAGAAAGCTACTCGTAGTTTAACTAGGGTGAACCTGTATGACAGGTACAGGTATAACAGGTAATGACCTGCAGCAGCTGATCCGAGGATTATCAACACTTGTCCTTTTTAGTGATGAAAGAGACGTAACAGTCGTACTTATTAACTTTCTTAAACTGTTGAATGTAACCTATATTTGTAGTCGTGCTCCGTTGAAATCAGCATCTCTCTCCAATTATTTGGCATTTGTCCGCCAATTATTTCTTTGTCTCGGTCCATTTTCCACAGTTTCCAGCATTCGCAAACGCCAATTACTTAAGTGGTGCCCACAAAAGCGTTTACAACCGCTGAATCGCACGCGCATACATCACGATCACTCCTCATGTGTCATTAACATGTTTACGTATTGCTCGCGAGATCCTGCTCTGATTTATGCCACAGTGGGTTCTTATTCTAGTATCGAAATTCAGAATCTTTAAGAACATCTTAGTAAAATTTAAGAGTTAATGGTCGAGTGTAGATAGATTTATTTACGTTTCAAAGAGCTGAAAAACAGCTTTCTACTTCTGCAGGGCAAACAGAACGTGCTATATTTCTAATAATTGCAACTTAAGTTGCCTGTCAAGAGTCGACGTCGACGCGATAAAGCCCAGAAGGCCGGCATCAATCATTACCGTTTCCATTTCAGACAAATAAAATTGTATTTGTTTTTGCGTCATTTCCGAACGTTGTGACCACATCCGAGCCGCTCATAAATTGCTCAGGGGAATTGAAACGTCAAACAATATCGACGCCTGCGCCGGCATCGGCGGATTTATCGCGCAACGTGTTTGTTTGGCGAACGCATACCTCCCTGCGGAACACCCGCGTGGTTCACCAGATCAAAGGCTTTGCATCTGGCATGTTTTCTGCAGTTAAGTGTCCGTAACGGTCATGAACCCACTCGGGGGTCAATAAACTTTTAAGCTTAAATTTCGGTGAAATTTCGCCGAGTAGCGTTGTGCTGGGACACTCGAAGCCGAAATCAAATGTTTTGTAAAATACCTGTAGGTTTCAATGACCTGAACGAATTCTAATATATTTTATATATAATACATCCTAAATACATAAAAGAAAGTCGGGTTAGTTGCACCATTTATAAATCGAGAACGGCTGGACCGATTTTTATGATCTTTGATTTGATGAAGTTGTCTCCGCCCCGTATAACAGAATAACTACCAAAACACGGAAAAATTCACGAAAAAAAAATTACACGAAATGGCCATATTTCTCTGTTCTGTTGCTTAAATTTATCGTATTTATAGAAATTCTATAAAAATTAAAAAACTTGAAGATCACCATGGGCCTAGAGAAGTCAAACAGACACACTTTTAAATGCAGACTCCTTTTTACGAGGACGGCGTGTTTATTTACGGCCTGGCCAAGTGGCCGGTGGCCACATCACTACCGCCGACACGGGGTCTGAGACAGAGTGTACAGCAGAAAGCCGTACGGTACATGTATTTTTGCATAACGGGTGTTCGTCATATGTCCGATAAGAGCCCTATCACACCACTCATACAACATATTATTTAGAGTAATTGTATGCGCCAAGTTGTGTGACTTTTTATAAGTAAAAATTTGAAGTTAAGTTAATATATTTGTATGAAGTTTTTTCTACTATATTTGACGTTACAAGAGAAATGTATTATTTTTTATTTATTTATTAAAACAACGTCATGACAGTAATAAATTTCAAAACGTAGTGATAGATAAAATGATGTGGTTGTTTAGTTTGTTTAAAATCAGCATCGTGATAAGTCTGTGACTGTCACGACAAATGCTGAGCGAGAACCTTTTTGACACTCCAGATATCCGCATTATTTTATTGTTATGTATTTTATTTTTTTGTTCGTGTGTGTCAAATAAATGTTTTCTATTCTATTCTATATACGACATTATCCTTATCACTAATGCGATAATTGCTTATTTGATTTTACCATTGCATTTCCTAACTACTTACTTAATTTAGGCTTATCTGTCAGTCCGTCTGTCCCTCTGTGCGTACTACCTATGACAAGCAGTAGTAGTAGTAGTAGTACTGACTAATTAAACACCAATAATCGTAGTTAGCAGGTTTTATTTTATTGATTTATTTATTTTAGGAAGACCAAGGTTTACAATTTTTCAACAGGTATACAGGTATACATAAATAACACTTACAGGTCCACACAGATCCAAAATATGACAATGTAACAATTATTACAGAAATCTAAAGCATACTCTCTCTCTTACTTAACTCATATAACTAATCCTAGTTCAGGTCAGTTCAGAATTTAATAAAATCTGAGCAGCTGAATGACGGAAAATACGGTAGTACCTACGGAAAATCCGGTGCGCAAGTCTGACTTGCACTTACCCGGTTTTTCAACTAACCGTAATATAACGTAACGTACCGTAACGTTGTCAAAAACGACTAGTGTAGTAGGTTCCTAAGAGGTCGAAGAAAGCCAGTTGTGATTAGACAGGTTTTTTGCGACCGAACAGCTGCTTCATTCACTATCTCGATAGTGAGATAGTTACTTACTCGATGTAATCGAATATAGTATACATGTAACAGTATCTCTAGTAGGTTAATTGGAATTTAGTAAACGACAACAGGTTCCATAAAATACAAAAATGTACGAGTTAAGTTTACTTGCAATTTGAAATCCTTTCTTTGATGTTTCTATAAGTTTTCTTTGTCGGCCCTCATACAAAGCGTTAGTTAGTTCCATCTGTCAACTGCACTGCGTTATAAAACGTCATGGCAATGATAATTCCATCAGCATTTCAAGAATCACAATAAAAAGCGAAGCGCAATATCAAAAGGCGGCGCGGACGCAATCGTTAGGGCTGCCCACTGTCCACTTTCAATTTATAAAAAAAAAATATAATTCCATATTATTTTTGATACACTTTTGGGACTGTCGGCAACTAAACAACAAATAACATTTAATATTTATTTAGATGACTTGATCATTGCTCCAATGGAGTTTAATACATTTTGCACGGATTATCGCATAGTCTCCAAGTAGGTATTTACGCCTTCGAAATGTTATATTGGCAACCCTAGCTTGCAGCCCAAGTTCATTGCCGTGACGCGCATGCGCGCGATGCCGCGATAAGCCAATTTGGGATGCGCCCGCGCCTCGCCGACCGAAACGGACGCTAACGCGACTATCATTTTGATGTGATGAAATTTCAGAGTTCGTTCACTTGTGTAACATGACTTAATCTCCCCAAACACGGCGGACTAAAACCATATATGGATTATTTTATCACATTTCGAAGTTAATAGCGGCCATTCTAATGGATTGAGACATTTTTATTATAAAAGGAAAAGTTGAGCATAAAATATCAGTATCATTTTATTAGGTTAGGTACTCATAATATTATAAAAATTGTGGAAACCTTTGTCTAATCTACACACACACTAGTGTTTATTTTCCAGAAAAACCGAACCAAGGTTATGTTTGTTTGAGATTACTGATTAGATCAGGAAGTGCAAAACTGAAGTCTTCTTCAATTAGAAAAACAACTAATAAAATATATGATAATATATGAAATGCCACGCTATAATATATTTACAAGAACGTACATTCTCAACAATTAGAATTAAAAACATGGTAGATACTTACAGGAAAAGCACGCGAATTAACAAGCATAATTAGGTTAATTTAAATAAACGTGATGCGTCTGGTTTCATTTACCTAAGCCAGAACTAGATATTAAATGATCAACAGGAAAACGCTGTATATGGTCTGCCATTAATTGTAATTAGGAAATTCAATAAATATTTCCATTTAAGCAAATGACAACATGTACACCAATTACTTGATATTTACATACTTTGTATGCCTAGCTACTACTCCATTGCATTTATTGATGCTTAAAAATAATTATTTAGCCTATACTGTCCCACTGGGGGGGTAAAAACTTACCCTAAGTTCTTCAAGCAATCTCTGTAAGCAATAAGCAATCTCTGCCATTCCCGGGAGAAACCGTCAAAATGATCATGCCATCGCTTCTTGGTCCTGCTTTTGGTGGCGTCATTCCGTGGGCAGTCAGTGGGTGACAATTTGCGATCAATCTGGAATGCATTCTGCTTACATGCCCTAGTCAGTCCCACTCGGCAACTCAACTCAACTCCATTTTGGGATCTGATGTTTTAGTTTTTGTCTCGGTCGGTCTTAATGCCTAATAGCATCCTTTTTGTAAGTAGTTTAAGAATAACAAACACATAGATTCATAGATTTTTAAAACGATGCAACGATGTGGTGGCATCAACATACTGAAATAGTTTAGAGAGGATGTTTGAAATGTTACACTTTTTATAGCATTCACGAATTAAAACGGTTCCAGGCTCAAGAGTTTATATCAGACATTAACATACCCGCATCCGCTTTTAAAAAAAGGGTTTTTACAAATGTATTCAAGATAACTTAACTGCAAAAAACAAGTGCGATAATAAAGTACCATTTTATATTAATATAAAAGTTAATATTATTACCATGCGGCGCAAATATGCAAGTGCAAGAAGTTTGTTTACAGTCAGTCTAATATTTTGACAACCCTAGCTCACTTACACATTTCATATTGTTGTCTACATTCCTGTGTAAGAAACAAATGGAGCCATTTGCACAATTTGCAGGCGAAAATTCTGACTACGATAACATTTCATTATATCAAACAGGTTGTCTCGCCAAGTTCTGCTTCCAGCTCAAACCTGTTCGATTGTTATTGTAGTTTTGACAAATAAATCGCTCTGAAAAATGTCCCGTCGCCACACCCACGCCCGAATAAAATACGGCCCTACGTGAATGGGCGCCGTGGTTTTATTAAAAAGGTTTTTATTAAAAAACCGTCGATTTGTAAAAAATGGTACCGGGTCGCCCTCCCGCGGTGACCGACTATTATTCAAAAAACGGTCTTGAAAAGAAATTGCCTCGTACCAGTGACACATATTCGGACGAGATGGGTTACGAATAAGGCCAAGTTCTAATTTTTATCAGATTTAAAGTTAAAGGGTTATAAGCGTAACCGAAATCATGCCATTTAAGTAATTGCTTGTTGATGACGCTGGGTTGAAGGATACAATATAAGACAATCATCATGATTTTTTAGGCAAGCATTTCGATAGTAAAAATGATTTAGTAAAGCGTTCCGTATGTATTTTGGCCGTGAGTTTTCAAGATTAGATTACATTATCATGTCTATCTTTATAGGAACAAACACTTTGTTGATACATTTGTTGGCACATTTCTATCTGTATTTATATTCATAATGTCATATGATGTGTTTTTTTGTGCCAAATAAATAAATTTATTCTTATACAATTTCCACAACAGTGGAAACTACTTTATTTCACAAGTAAAAATATATCTTTAAACCTAATAAAACTTACTAATTCCAATTCCAACGGCAAGTTGCGCTAAGCTTGGCTTATCTCGCGTGTGTGTCGTGCGCCGGCGCAGGCGTAATTTATTCCGAGACACGTGCTCGAAATATACGAGAGCATGGGAAACGCACTGCTCGTATAAACATTGTGCGAGCCTAGAAAGCTCAAGTTTGGGATTGTAGTGTAGACTGTAGTAAGCGGACTGTAGTTTACGAGTCGCATCAGTAGACAAGGCATATAGATTTGGAATAAACAATAGTCATAATAATTGAAAATACGCGTGAACTTTATGCGTTGAAAGAAAATACTTAGTCAGGCGCTGAAAAAAACCCGCAGGTAGGTGCAATTATACTTACTTGTAAATATTATCGCGACTCGCAATCATATACAAAGGGGCAATGTTATCAACTGCGCAAAATCAAGCATAGAGTAACTATTGTTTTGTCAATTTCCCAAGCAAATCGTGAATCAAGTTGTGAATGAAAACATGCTTCACTACAAGAAAATAAACATGTTTACTACGAGTATATCCAACTACAACAACGAGAAACCGCTTGTCATCATTTATCAAATCTGAAACGCTTAAAACTGGTAAAACGTAACAAATCATTCTGGTAGACAGAAAAAGAGGAGCGGGCGTGCGTCCCCGACGATTGTGTTAATTGCGGCAGACAGACGGACAAAAAACAAACCCGACTTTCAAATTACAACCTACGGAAGACAATAAATAAGGCAAATAAGACAATGGGCCGTCTCTGTGCGGCCGTCACAAAGGTAAGAGTCCGTTACACACGCTAATATTATAAAAGGACTAAAAGTCAAACGAGGTAACTTACGAGCCAACACTTTTTTCTATCGAGTATTCCAGATCATGCGATTTAACCCACTTCGTATCGTATCGTTATCATCGTCAAAATTCTTATCGGTTTCTATTACGTTTCGTTTATTTCTTGGCAGTAGATTTTCTTCCTCATCTCAGGTTTTATATGAATTTATTGTAAGTGATGACCTTTTGTCGCTACGTTCAATCGTGTATATCTGCTGTCTACAGCTTTAAACGCTACATCTTACAGCTTGGCGGTTGGCTCTCACGCCCATTTCAATCCGTTCCTACCACTCGGGAGACACTCAAAACATTTGTCATGCGGACCCTACTGTCTCACTTTGTCTTGAATCCGGGCGGAAGGCAGGAGTGAACACAATGCTTTTCGCATTTGCATTTTTTGGTTTCAAATTACATTTTGGAACAGTAACAGTTTTAGTGACTCATTTAGTGAGAATTATCGCTTTAGGGACAAACTGACCAATCCACAGACGATATTGACTACATTGAGAAACCGCTTTGTTAAACACTAAGCGATGCATTATAGCGAGTATATCGATTGCATTACTCTATCAAAATATCAATCGTCGCTTGTCAATGAACCCTGATTGTTTAATTGCATTCGTAGATTAAGACCCTTGTCAGGACAGCAAAAATCAAAGAAAACTTGCAAGAATTTCTCGAATCATTAACAACAACAAAGCCCCGATTGGGCATGACAGTCGTCGGTTGCTAACAACAATAGCATTCTCTTACGTACATACGGCTACAAGTCAAGCTATATGTTTAATTTTCCTTTACAAGTTAAACTCTTACTAAAAGGACCGACTGTACAATGAAAGTTCAGTTTATAATGGAAATGTACAGCTTGACTAGTATCCGTACACATAATGTTTAAAGTCGCAGAGGGTACATTCCTGTGGTAAATCGTATAATGGGCAAAGCGAACCATCTGGTAAGGACAGGTGGAGACCGTGGAGAGAAAAACAAAGAAATGTGCATTGTTACGTCACAAGTTAAATATGCATAGGTGCTACTAGTGTATGGTACGAGGATTGCGCAAGCGACTAAGAATTCGGTAGCCGAAACCACTTTACATGACAACCCGAAACGACTGTAAATATTTGTATCTTTGTTATCAACTACACTCTTACTAGGACGCATAAAATTATATGGAAAATTAGAAAGAAAAACGTTCAAAAGTTGTTAGAACACAGAACGTGTAATTAAAATGATAATTGAATTAGCTACAGCAACACATTACCAGCCAATTTGTGGTTAAATGAATAAGTGACGACATAGCGATTTAAGTTGAATTGAATGTGAACATCGATTAACGAACGAGATTGTAATCGATTACTGATGTCGTAATCAATTTACAGCGTCAAGATGGGATAACAATAGAATTAAGTAACTTCTGTCATCATTATCCTTAGATGATTTAAGCTTACATGGGCTTGATTATGAACAATGACGATTAAAAGCACTCAAAAGTATATTATTAAATGATTGCGGCAGATTACAATAAAGTAAGCCTGACAAATAAAAAATACATTTTTCGGGCTTGTCAATATTGAATTATTACACGATTTATAATGGGAATTCAATTATAAAATCAGAACTGTTTCGTCGCCACAACGACAAACCGAATGGAAACGATTTATACGCGCCGTGGGGTTCCGAAATTATATTACCTTCTGTGGGAGAAGACGATTAAAATCTGTATACATTAACAACAATCTTGCGTTTATAAATAAATTATATGGCTGAGAAAACGTTAAGATCCTTGCGAAATTATAGCGATTAGTTTGATCCGTGATGTTTTTGAGCAATTAGACATTCGGTTTTAATCGTGTGTTGTAGCGTGTTGATTGATATGGGCCGTTTTATGATGAGTTTGGGTGCCAGCTGGGCATCGAATCGGCCAGTCTTTATCACTGCGGGGTAATTGGCGGGTGAAATTCGTAAATTAGCGCTTAGCGTGCGCCCGCGCAGCCGGATGGACGCGTAATTTTGGTTGGAGAACTCACGGATGATGTGTTCCATAGACCACATAAAACGTAGACAAGGATGTACTGAAAATAGACAGTATATTTCATACTATGACAGGTCTTTGAATGAAAATAGGTACCTAATCTATTTAAAAAAATAACAAGTGAAATCATCAGGTTAAAATATTACACCTTATTGTTTTTCTTGTTTGCACAGTGTCCGCATATATTAAACGCATGGAATTTCCTCAACACTGAAAACACAATCTTTCTTTGTTTCTGGCTCATTAACCCTCCCACTGATGCGTATGGTCGGAACTGTTTGGGTATTTTTCAATTTAACGGGTCGTTTCGTGGTCCATTAACGTTTGATGTTGAAAAGTTACAAGGCGCATTGTTTTAGGCTGCGTCGGATGGTTGACGTCGCTAGATTTGTATTTTGTGTTATTTACACCAGTGATATTTGTGATCACTGTAATGAGAGAAAAATTCTTTATGTTATTAATAATACACACTCAAACGGGAATCTATGCGATCATGTACATTTAATGTAATGTACATGATCGCGGTTATTCCCGTTTTAATGCGTATTAAGTATGCAACGCGAAAGTTTAAATGTAATTATTCAACTTATAGCTTAAAGATAACAACAAGCTAAAAAATAAAAACATATTGTAACAGTTTATTTTTAAAACTTTGTTCATTTATTTCACCAAAATCAGTCTTGCTGGATAAAAACTGTATGAAGTCAAAGAATTTGGTGTCTTTAAAAAAAACTTTGAGGCGAGTAGTGCCCCTAAATTAGCGACTTGACGAATGTTAGTACAAATATAGCACGAAAACTCATAAAAATACGGTTCATAACAGCGCGCAATGAATCATAGCTGCTGCGTCTTTTTAGGTTGCGAAAATTGAGGAAAATAATACTTTTCACACACACACATGCTCAGTTTGTAGCTATTATGTTGGTCTATCAATCGAGGTATAAATGAATTAAATCGGTCAAGCAGTTCAAAAGAAGAAGGAGAATTAACATCTTTTTGCTTGTTTTTCAATGATTTTAGTATTTTTTTTCTCCTGAAGTATAAGTACTAGAAACAAATGCAATGCTCAGAATGTTGTGTAGGTTTTGCCAATTTTTAGTATGTTTTTAAAATATTTTTCTGACAAACGGGGCTTAAGTAGTAGGCTTTTGAAACCACATGCTAGTTTACATTTGGCGACTACGCGGGCCTTAATGGTGAGCTCCTTCTTCGTTCTATGGATTTCAAGCCCCGTTAGTCGTTAAGCGTCGTTATTTTTCGCGTGCCCTGCGGCCTGTCCCACGGTTCGATAACAGGACCCGGCTTTTTATCAATGACAAAATATTTACAATGTGCATATACGACACAAGGAAGAAAGAACGAAGACAGGGTCTGCCTCGCTGATCTGATAAGCCAAAACTAATTAGTGAAGAGATGAAACCTGTGCGGCGCACACGCAAGGGTTAACGAGAGCAACAAACTTGGTAAAAAAGACTTTTTTTTTCATTGATCGATCAATATTCCTGTTGTGATTTTTAAAAAGTTTTTAGTGTAAAAATCGTGAAGATTTAGCAGTTCTGTGTCAAAACGCTGAGGCACGACTCTTGCGCACAATTGATTCGCCGGTTCCCACAGTGCAGTTTCGGAAGAAACGCAATTCGACCGAGGTGGCAATTAGGTAAAGCACGCTGGGAAACGTTTAATGGACCGTCTGTAGTCGGCGGACGGGACTGGAAGCTAATTTAATTTAAATGTTTACTGTCTCCGTGTTCGTGTCGGCATGAGGGTAAGTAAGAGAGGTTTTATACTGTCAAGTTGCGCGAAATTGAATTATCCGATTAAATTTTATTTTGTGATTTTTGATAAATGTTCAACAACTAAAAAAAGGAAAGTATGATTGTTATAATATAACAATCATACTTTCCTTTTTTTAAATCTGTGAAAACCTCGATGGGTCTATTCTATAAGACCGCAAGTGTAAATTAAAAGCTATATAAAATGTATAGTTGTGTAATTTCTAATACTTTATTACAGGATATCCACTCCCAAAAACGACTAAACCACAGCCTCATAATAACGATATAAATACTTTGATTTCTCCTTTATGGCATCGTTAATTCGTTATTATTATTTTCGATTCACGCTAAAGGGGTGTGAAAAACGAAAACCTGAATGTAAAATACCCGGGCGATTTACGGAGGTGTGAAAAGTCCTTCACATCTGTTATATTGCCCGCCTTTGAGAGTATCCGGGTAACAAAGAGTGGGTGCCAGCGAATTCCTCGAGTGTTAACGCTGCCTAGACAAAGGGACTTAACACATTACGCAGGGTTGGCACTAGCGAACCAATAGCAAACACTTTAAATATGTTTTGTTAAGGCAAATTATTTCTCTTTTAGGGTTCCGTAGCCAAATGGCAAAAAACGGAACCCTTATGGATTCGTCATGTCTGTCTGTCTGTCTGTCCGTCCGTATGTCACAGCCGTTTTTTCCGAAACTATACTAAGATTTTAACACAAAAATAGAAAAAAAAACAATAAATTTTAGGGGTTTTCCATACTTAGAAATGAAACTCAATTTTATTTCCATCAAACCAATACTTGTGGATGGGTCTTCAAAAATTATATTGAGGTTTCTAATTAAATTTTTTTCTAAACTGAATAGTTTGCGCGAGAGACACTTCCAAAGTGGTAAAATGTGTCCCCCCCCCTGTAACTACTAAAATAGGAGAATGATAAAACTAAAAAAAATTATATGTTGTACATTACCATGCAAACTTCCACCGAAAATTGGTTTGAACGAGATCTAGTAAGTAGTTTTTTTTTTAATACGTCATAAATCGTAAACCGCAATTTACCTTTAGTAATGTTATGGATTTTATTTTGCAATAAAAATACCATAACTGTGACTCGATTGTCGTGATAGGTGAACTTTTACTTATATAGGTACATACAGGTTTGTACGGAACCCTCGGTGCGCGAGTCCGACTCGCACTTTGCCGGATTTTTTTTGTTTGTCAATGGGAACCCTGATGACGAGGTACATGGGGAGGGGGGGGGAGATAGTGTAGGCACTATGGATCACATAACCTCTATAGGTTGTAGGTAGAAATGTCATATGATTTGTTTAAAAATTTCTGCCATTTTTTATTCAGTATCTGTACTGTTTTTGTATGGGCAAGGGGTTGACAGGATTAGTCATTAGCGTGAAAAATCTCTAACTACTTTCGGAGAAAGACGGTTCGTATTGCTGCTCTATAGGGTATGAGCTTGATGGTAGGCACCATACTGTATTATTTTTCCTTTAGAGATTTAAGTTTGATAACAATATCTGACCATCTGACTGATCCATTTGACACATAAAACTAAATAAAGCCGATCATTACTGGCTGCATGTATATTAAAAAATATATATTGAAAGTACAGACAACAGCACGTCAACCTACCACAAATCGTAAAATTTTCTCAATTAATATTGATCTCTAATTGTTGGACATAAAGTTGAAAATCAATTTAATGCCCCGGGTAGCTTGACCCGCCGTTATCTGTACACAAAACATTTAATCGAATATTACACCAAACGACAGTTAAACTATTACTAGGTAGCTACATAATTATTTTCTCAATTCAGAAATAATGAACAACTGATATAGGCAGTAGTCAATAATACCTAAATAGCAACTTCAGAATTCCACTAATCCGATTCGAGGCAATTATAATGTATCTTATCAAATTAAAATTGACATTATTTTACAATTTCAATATTTTTTGCTTAGTTTAAAATAATCGTCATTAAATGCAGTGTATTATTTTATTGTCATTCAATCACAGTACCACCACGGAAAAAATATTTATGGTTATCTTGTAACATAAACATATTTTATTATGTCATCATACATCAGTAACATATAAATGAATTGTCGTAGGGAGCAGTTTCAATTATCCATCACGGATAAAGTACAAATGCAAAAGGAGTGTTTTCTTGTTTTCTTAAGGGAATTACTAAAAATAAATACATTTTAATATAATGAACAATGCGACCAATAGATAAAACTTTTCTGTGATGTTCCGTTTACAGTATGAGACGCAACCTAACAAGATGAAAAACAAATGAATCAATTCAATACATTTACAAAACGGAATTTCATGGAATGAATTTTAAAAAATAGTGATTTCAGGAATTCGCATGCGAATCTAGCGATTTCGTATTCGGATTGGAATTCGCATGATTCAAAAATACGTCTCCTGGGCATATTATTTTGGCAATACTGGCAGCCCTAGGTGTATCATGTATGGTGCTCAAGCTAACTTCTGTACTTAGGCTGAGCCTTTGACGCGAGTGGAGTGTGAGAAACTGCGCGGGAGCAAAGTATTGCCGAGATAAGTCAGTCCCACTTCGCAAATATATAGCCACCGATAGCTGAGTTAGGAAATGGCGCGCTAAAGGTTGTTGGGTCAGGAGAAAGATTGATTTTGCATGTCGTGATCGGCTTACAGTAGCATAAAGTTAGAATGTCCGTGATTAGATTGCAAAGGTATGATAGATGGCGCTTCTTGTAAGAACGTTGGGCGTGTTTTATGAGTATTATTATGAGAAAACATGCCTGCTAGTCGTAAGCTGTAAGCGTATGATCCACGTAAAATCCCTTGTCGTTTTCTATGCAATAACACAATAACATGCATATTGCCATGGTCACAACAAAGTTAAGAATTCATAGCCCTACACACACCTACACCTAGGTCAATTCGGAAGAAAACATTTTTCTAAATTGACCCGGACCAAGTAATATATTGAAGTCATAAATCTTAATCTGTAAAATGAAAAAACATTTTAAAGATTTGAAAAGAAAAATATAATTGTTATTTAACACCAAATTATAAACACATATTAAATTATGTATATGTTGTAAATATTAATGCTATATAAAGATAAAAGACTCGACACGCAGCCATATCTCTTCATAAGGCTTGCGTGTAAAAAATATGGTTCTGCTAACTGGTATCTCCTTTAGTGGGTTATAGGAGATATGTATCTGTCATAGGAGGCTTAATAGATTTATTTTATTCCGGATGGCATTTTATATCGCTCTTTGTTTTAGATTTACAACTTTAATAAAATAGGTATCAGGATTCTGCATATATTGAATTCTTCAAGAAATAGGTATTTGCTTTTTTTGTGAAGACCGAAGCTAAAATAAGTTAAACGGTTTCCAAAAGGGAAGGCACAAGGTCGTATCCTGTCACCTATCATTCCCAGTTGAAATGTACCTTGTGAATCAACCACCTCATTGTACTCGAGTCATTATCTACAAATTAAACTGTCACTCCTGCGATAATGCGACTGACACCGACCGCTGAATTTTCAATTAAAATAAATGGAGATCTCCGAAACCGACTGAAAAGTAGACGTCACTTGACATTGATGAAGCATCGCCAGAATGTGAAGGCTTCATGAACTACGAAGTGGGTGTAACGAATTTTAGTAAAGCTTATTTATGTATAAATAAAAATAATTTCCGGAAACAATCAAATTCCGGGAAATACTAAACGTTATTTGTTCTATGGAATATTTGCAAATTTCATTTGATAGTGATATAGACAAGGTAACGTCTGTCAAGTTAGCTAGTTGTTAATATATCAACAATGGTGCATCTGTAATACTGGATGTTACCAGAATAAAATTAAAGATGATATTTGTTACCAATGGTAAGTTGAACCACTTCAGTCGAAGGATGAAGACACTAAAGGTAAGGCAACATACGGAATCGTCATAAATTTTTTAATTGAGGTACCTTAGTCAATTCACAAAGTGATTCAAGTATAATTTGGCTAAAACAATATTAAGTTTTATGCACAAGATAATAATATGAATTTTTTAAATAGACGCTTGTTATTTGTGACTGCATGAGTTAGCGTTTGATTTCAATCGTACCTGATGAAGTCTCCATGATGTTTATGGTGGAGTACACAAACTACTTCGGTGTTTATACATATGTCTAATGCACAGGTATGATTTGATGGACTTCATTTAATGGAGAGTGAGCATGCACCTAATTCTGTGTTGCATATAGGCTCTCGCAGAATAACTGTCAATTTGTGAAACAATAAAACCTGTCATGCGTACGCGACCGTGGGAAGCGCGCACGCATAAATAATATTTTACTGCGCTGTATGTCAATCTGTATCTAATTAGCTTCATTAGACATCGTAATTTATGGCGTTTGACGGCACGGCGATGACACGGCTTGCATTCACGTGCAAATGCGTTGGCGAATGACATTTACGTGTGACATTTGCTTGACAAAAGGTTCACAATCATTTAATTTGAGACGGCGACCAAAAGTCATATTAATGTAGGCGTAGTCATAGTCATGACACTGATGGCGTAGTTCATGCGCATAATATAAGTTATTATACCTAATGACATTTCAGCAGAATGGACCAGAAGTTCTATTTTTGTCTATGAAACACTCACGCGACGGACTACAAAGCTAGTAGTCGCGAATTCAAATCCCTAAATGTACCATCAGATTTTTCGGAAATTATGTACGGATTTATACCATTTGCTTGGCGTTGAATGAAAAGTCGTGAGAAAACCAGCACATTCAAATGAAACTGGATCTGTAGCCAAAATCCAATACGACAAGGTTTCCATCTGTCCATGAGTTAGGGTGGTCAGATGACAATCTCTGTCAAAAATACTAGACTACTAGACATGGCAAATTAAGGATCAATCATGGTTAAAGAGTAGACAAACCAACCGATCAACTAAGGAAGATAGTACCTCAGAAACGTGATAAATCGCTAGAAGGAAGGAAGAACAAGTACCATTCAATCAAAAACAAACGCTAGTTTCATTTTCAGCGTGCGTGCAACCTAAATCGTGACTGCGTCGCTTATTACCAACCAAACAATAGTGTTATCTAATAAAACTATTGACGCGAAAACAAACAGCAATTAGTATACACAGTGAGGTCGCGACCTTTACCGGTGTAATGACTTCGTAACAGGTGAATTTATCAATATTTATAGCGATCATTAATTTAATGAACTTGATTTGTTACTTTTGAAATCAACAAGGACGTACTATATATAAGACAAACTATATTGCGAAGAAACATAAAGGAATAGAATAGTATTAGAGCCATTGATAGAGATTGGCAATGATCATAACAAGATGATTTGCGTTCATAACAAAAATTCACCGAGCTCTGTTCATTTAACATGACAGACTGACTGTCAGTGGTACCTGAAATTGTCTGTTAAAAAACTAGGGCTATAGCACTTAAAACTGAACAATATTTTGTACTGTATTGAAGTATGGAAACGTTTGCCCTCTAAATGTGTGATGTAACTAAACTTCATTTATGGCCGGTGCCTAACACCGGATGGGTTACGGTTTACGGTGCGAAAGTGTCGGTCACGCATACAGGTTGGCTTATCGCGATCTGAAGACCGTAAAAGACTTTATTATTATTATTTAAGTAAGAATTGATAGGCTTCTTTCTTTAAATAAATATAAACAATAAGGTAAAAAAAAAACTTATAGTATTGTTCTTGTTATTTGTTTTAATTAGTTTACCCCTGGCTCAACCTGATTATGTAAAGGTGAAAACTTTAGGCTTAGTTCCATATTTACTGTTTTAACTAATGTTGTTATTTTTAAGCTGTTTGTTTTCCTGTGAAAAATAAATAAAATAAGAATAAAATACTGAGAAATTGCTGCTTGTCTCTTTCTTCTTCTTCTTCTTAGCGTAACGATGTCAAAAAAAATAATAATATGGTAGCCCAAAAATTTTAAACGTGAATGGCATAATCTGTGTCATTCAAAAGCTCTTTCCGTGTGCTGGTATCAGGCTACGCCGGACAGGTTGTTCGATAGACCTTGCAGGGCAGGTCCGCACTTGCAGATCAGATCCATTCTGCTTGCACCTGCCAACTTGTGTCCGGAGTCGATTTAAGGAATTCCAAGTCAACCACTGCAGATCTTGTGCCAACGGAATTATGCGTGCTAATTTACCGTGGCAATGAAAAACCTACCTAGCGGATAAAAATTGGCCGACTTTAATGGTTTTCTGTAAAGACCTTAGATTGATACTCATTTCGGCTCTGTCAGCAAAGGTCTAGTTAGCACAATGACACTCGCATGTCGTTTGTCATTCCCTCATTTACGTCGCCTTGTATCGTTAAGACGTCACTTCATTCAACCGATGCGTGTGCGCAGCCGCCAGCCATCGACTAGCACCGGAAGAGGCCCGTTACACACGAATGCATCGATCACGCGCGAACTGTGCTTATCGTGGGCATCTGACCTTAATGAGATGGGCGCTACACGCACACTGCGTGTGTGACACCATGGGAATGAGACAATGAGTAAAGACTAATTAACATAGGCTGTTTAGACGTCACCTTTTAAAATAAAAGCAATGGCCTCTATAACTTGGGTGGTTACACGTCAAGATAAACGAGATATTATTTTTATTATGAAACTAGCTGTCCCGGCAAACTTCGTACCGGCTCTTTAATTTTTTCGTGCATTTTTAGATGTTTTAATAGTTTAAATAAATAAATAAATAATAATAATAACTAACCCTACTTTATTTTATATAGATAGATTATGGACAATGAGTATTAAAATATTCGTTTTATGGAGTTTACTACATATTGAACAATACCTTAACACCACTTTAGAAAAAGTCTAACCCTACATCTGTTATTAGTGCTTGCTACGAGTATTTTTGCTAGCTGTATGGACTTGCATCTTGCGTCTGGGACTTCGTAAACAAACAGCTGCGCCGGCGCACGCGTGGGCGCCATTAGACTAAGGGTTTACGCCCTGTGAGTAGTGACAGCTAGGATAGCGTCAGAAAGAAAAAAATATCATCATACTGAGACAGGGACTTATCAAATAACTATCAAATTAAAAATGCTTATACGATTAGTGATGGACTCGAAAATATTTTTAACTTATTTTAGAATCGGAATCACAGGATATTGGATATTTGGATATGGTAAAATATTTTTTGACCATGTTTAATAGAAAATATGTCGAGAATTTTTTGATTCAATAGAGTTTCGGATTAGTGTATCTTAATTTTAGCCAATTTTAAAATATACCTACATACACATTTTTTAAGTTCATTTAAAAGGCTAAGAATATGCTCTGTCGACAGATTTTTAAATGATTTAACGGATAGTCAATAAGAAAGATTGTTAGTGCCTAATAGAGTACCAGTGAAATTAGGCCCAAGATCCCACACTACAGAGTTTTAACAGCAAATACTTTGATCTGAATGCACTCACTGAAACGATTTATATTCGGCTACATTCATAGTAATCAAAAGACCGATCAAACAATTTCTCAAAACAGTTTATCAAAAAGTATGCACGGGTTCTGACGCTTCTTCAAAAGTTCGACTGAACGAAAAAACTTTCATGTCATAGCTTACATTGGATAGTATTCACAGTCTGTCAGCTAAGAATATGTATGTGCTTTACGCAATGAGCCGTCAAAAGTGACAGCGAAATAAAACCGAGACAGCCAGAATGCAATCTGCACACGACACAAGAACGCATCGCATTAGCCGTCGCAATCTTCGTTTGCGCAGGTCAGTCATTTAGCTGGATGACCACACGTTTTTAGTTGGAGCTAAATTTAATCCCACATCTGATTCTGAAAAAGGTTCATCTCTCGGCTTGACTTGACAAAGCTTTAATCTACATACATAGAACAAAGTCGGGTTAGTTACACCATTTATAAGTCAAGAATGGCTGGACCGATTTTTGATCTTTGAATTGTTGAATTTGCTTTGCCCCAAACTATTAAAACATCGGAAAAATTCACGAAAAAAAAATGTATGAAGTGGCGGTACGAAGTTAGCCGGGACAGCGAGTAAAATAACTAAAACTTTAAACATCGCTATTCATTATCTAAACACTTAAACAAATTCAGAATGTGTAGCAAAATTCATGCGAAATAATTACGGAGCGCTAAATAATAAATAATTATCTGGTATCATAAATATCCTGAGAAAAATCTTGTGTGTGAATAAATCGGATGTCAAAATGTTATTAGGTTAATGGCAACGTACACACGGAGCTTTCTGCGAAGCGCGCTACGTTAATAACTCATGCTAATAAGGCTCAGGAGATAAGGCATCGCTTGCAATTCGGCGTCTTTGCCCGCGATCCGATAAATAATCGTAATCGTTTGTTTGCAGTATCGATGCTACTTGTGTCGATAAAACGGGGACTAATGAATACAACTCTCGAAACCAGGTTATTTTATGGAACTAGTTCATGCGAGTAAAAATATTTGCACGACACAGTTGGAGATTTACGGCGGCATAAATTCGGTTTTAACGATTTCGCGATATGAATCAAGTATGTCTACGCCGAATCGACATTTATTACAATCGGCGGCCGTTGTTTCAATAATGTTCTCGGAAGCTTTGTAGTAATTGGAACAAAGAAAAAGGTCTTGGAAGAATAATTGCGATTGCGCCTGTTAACAAATAATTTTGTTAACATATTACCTCAAGGTTGACTGGTAGAGAATGTTGTATAGCATTAAGTCCGCCAATTGTACTTACCTGTGCAATAAAGTTTAAATAAATAAATTAATAAATATACAGAGATTCGAAATAACCCAATGTTTATTCAAATCTTTTAAGCAAGAAAGGCGTTAATAGTTATCCGGTTGACAACGCGATTTATCAAACCCCAAAAGTGGCGTTTTAATAAATTACGCAATTAATTAGAAAGCATAAAATGGCGTACAATTGCACAACACCTTTCTTGGAGTTGTGTTTATTGTCTTTGTGCGTCTCGCTGCACCCGCTGTTCCAGTCCGCTGGGTGGACCGTTAACTGGTCGGTGGACAATAAAAGGTAATCCTATTCTCGTAACCATTTCTTGGAAGGCACCCGGATCCAAAGTTTTAAGTGATTCAAAAATAACAACCTACCTGCTGGGATAATTTTAAACAAAATTAAAGAGCATACAAAGCTACAAAGCTTGTTGATGACATTAATTTTAATGATAGATTTTAAATGTTCATTAATGGTGTACAAAAATTTGTGTAGTTACCAAGAAAACGTTGAAAAATTCGGTCAAAAATTAACAGTTCTGCTAACATGTCGGCAGTATTCAGGCGCCAGAGGATAATCAACTTGCAATAAATGTCCGAAAACATGCTACTGGTCTGTGCACTAGTTGTACCAGCTACCGTGTCTGTGTGCACAAGTGCCCGGGAATTTACATAACAATAACACGCGGCGCGCATCCTCCTGCGAGGATGGCTAGACATTGCGCAACGCACATTAACTTTAATAGCGATATTTAAAATATAATTTTCAAAGATTACAGCGTTATACAACCGATCATTACCATGGCTCATCACACTTAAACTTATTGGTAATCCAGGTCGGGTGTTATCATATATTTGCATTGTGAGACGAAATGTGCAGGCAA
The DNA here is from genome assembly GCA_963576865.1 of Anania hortulata. Taxonomy (NCBI): domain Eukaryota; kingdom Metazoa; phylum Arthropoda; class Insecta; order Lepidoptera; family Crambidae; genus Anania; species Anania hortulata. The sequence goes on from OY756391.1 coordinate 3,950,554, forward strand.
TTTGCATCAGATTAATCATTGACTTATGGCCAAATTACTGTGCCGAACGCAACCGGATTTGTTTACGGGGACAATGAGGAGAAAAATGGTTATACAACGGTACCAGTGATCGAAATCATAAAATATGCTACGAACACTCGCTGCTGTGGGGAGTTATGGCGGTCATTATTCGCCCGCCATTACTGAGGGACCCATTAGGGCGTAGTATCTTGCGTGCGTAAATATACTGTGGCCTATCAAAATATCATTTCCAATAAGTAGGCGGTGAAGTATTTGCATAGATGCATAGAGCCATACTAAAACGTTTCTAATGATCAAATAGAATAACTCAACACTAATAGCATCGAGACACCCCCATTTATACGAAAACATTAGCTGGGTATCAACAATAATGACACAAGACACACCAATTCTTGACCTCAGAAGCATAAGGTCTGATGTGTGATTGAAAACCTTGCACACATCAGACCTTTTGCTTCTGAGGTCGGGAATTATATTTTTAGATATAAAGCTGTTCAGTTATATAAGATTTACGAACTCTTACAAGATAACTACGATTCCTACACCGCGTACTGTAGAACAACAGCCAACACCGCCTTAAGCACTTCAAGTACTGCACAACATTTTAGTTCGCATCACCGCACCCGCCGAAGGGTGCGAGGTCCCGTATTTCATTTCGGCCGACACAGACATGTGCCTGGCCGTTTTTCCCCTGCCCACCCTACGGACGACGGCCCAAGCCGAGGTCCGAGCCTATAGAGGCGCCCTTGAGGCCAGAGTCCGACTCACCCCCAGATCGGGCCCGCTAGAAAGGAGCCCGGCAGCGGTCCGGCCTGTTTCGGCAGTTCCGGTCCCGTCGGCGCCACCACTAGCGGGTTCGCCGCTTGGTAGGGTGCCTTTTGCACTCCACATTGGCCCGATCACGCCTGCTAGTATGGGGCTCGACACGTACGAGTCTGAGGCTTCGCTGCGCGAAGCCTCACACTCGGCCGGGTCGCGGCGACCGCTAGCGGGGCGGACCTAGGCTGTGCGCCTTCAGCGCACGCCACAACTGCCCGGGTTAAGCTGGCGAATGTCTTCCTCAAAGACACTCAGCGATAGGTCCGTCCATTTAAAAAAAAAAAAAAAAAAAAAAAAAAACAAGATAACTACATATTTGTGATTACCAAATAAAATATTTTTCTTTCTTTCTTTCTTCATGCAGTACGCCAATCAGTATTAAACAAAGCTTTTACGTCAATTTTAATACATTAAAAAAGAAAACTGCGTTTAAAAGAAGAGATGGTGGTAGGCCCCCAGTACTGTACATGCGTGGATGATAAAGGACCGCCAGACAGTGGGTCGCGGCTGGCTTTCACCATGATTGGGATTGCCCAATTATGCTTTCGAAGCTGACAGAGTACTTAATATTCACGGTTTTGCATTTAGGTCGGATTCATTTCAATATTGATCCATTTAAGTATGAAGATGTCCTAATTCAGGATACGCAAATGCAGGAAACTGGAAACCTTTATATGTATTACATTTTCAGGAAATTTGTTGTCAAGTGATTAATGAATATCCATATGAGTATAACTATATTTATATACAGGGTTCTTTGTAAAACATCAATAACCTCCTAGGGGCTGATTCTGGTGCTTCAAATACAACAACTTTTTCTACGGGATCAACGCAACATAGGTCCCTCAAAAAAATTTCACTGCTTCATCCAAACTGATGTCCGCTGGTCGGCGGTTTAGTATGAGGAAGTGATTTTTTTTCCCATAGAAAAAGTTGTTGTATTTAGACACCAGAATCAGTCCCTAGGAGGTTGTTAATGTTTTACAAATAACCCTGTAAATGTATATGAATCCTTATTTTCCTTAGTCACGCCATAATTTGAGAACAACTTTACTGGTTTTTTTTTTGAGTTTTCTAATACTTCGTAGAAAGTTCTTACAGATTTTTTTAAAGAAAGTTGCGCAGAAAATCCTTTACGATTAAAACAAAAGACCACGGGAACGAAGTCGCGAGCAACAGCTAGTTCGATAGTAAAAATAATAAAAATGCGATGAAATGATAAACTAGGTTGAAAATCTGCTACGAGCTGATGAACTAAGTGTGAAAATTTGCTATGCATGAACCTGCTTTGATACTTGCAATTGATAACACTTTGGATATATACTTCCTCGTGAATGTAACATCCGTATATCCGTCCGTAAGCAGCAGATACCCGACTCTACAATGCATAGTTTGGCTGGACCGGGGTCGCATTAGCGGCCATTGTTCGCGCTTCACCATTAGGGCCCATTGTTTCACGCTTTCCGAAGGAGGCAGGTGGATCCGTGGGTCAAGGATGCGGTAGGTATGAATGCATGAATTTTATTGTTTACTACTTCAAATCAGCATAAGCTGAACAGGTCTGCTATAATGGAAAATGGTTCTCGAACCTTCTTTGTGTGGAACCTTCCACCTATAAGAAAGATCACGTTAATGCTAGGACCCTAGGAAGATGATACCATCTAGGTATCCCTTTAATACCATAAAGTTAAATTGTACCAGAGGACTATAAGTCACTAAACACTATACATTATTTTAAGAAAAAAAAAATTGTTTTTTATATAAATGTTATTATAATGTACACGACTTTTTAAATGGCAAACTGACAATGTTTTTTTCTTAATTTCATTAATTTGTTAAAAATAATTTTAGTTATTTCTGACATTAATTTATACGGATAATTATTTTACACGCCGACTTTGGCAAAACATGTTGACACTTTTAGAAAATGTAACAACAACCATATGCATTACTTATGTGATATGTTTAACATGTGTTTAATTAAATAAATTTATCTTTCTCATTTACCTTTGCACAGTATACATACATTTTAAGTCAGGATTCTATTGCCTCGTTTTTTTTAATCGTTCGAAAACTTATGCTGCTACATTTGTTTTTATATCCCTTGTTCAATGTCGAGAACATTACAAAACCTTAACCTGTCATGTGGATCGTAGCATGGCGTAAATTGACACTTGTCGATAATTATGCGAGTGTATTGTTTCATTGTCCAAGCGAATCGTGGTAAGCACTTATCAAATTCGATAAAGTAGTAATAAAGCTATCCCGCACACTTTGATGACAAATTTTCATTGTGTAAAGAATGGATATTTTACTTGTTGGATTGTTTTGCGAATTCATCACTTGGTAATTAATATTGTTTAATTAATGGTTTGTAAAATATTGTTGTGTAAAGTATTAAATGTCAAAATTGTTTGTGTCAAATGTCAAATCAAACCAATCAAAACACAAAAATTTTTTTAGCAGTTTGCCTTATTACATGAACTCTGATATTAGTATATTCAGAATGAATCTGATTATACACCGTGTAACTCTAAATACGCAAAATCTTTTATTAAGGGCTGATTCTGGTGCTGAGTTGGTTGAGAGGTTTTGCGTATTTAGCGTTACACGGTGTATAAATAAACGTAAATTGACCGTACAGTGTATTCTATAACCGTACCGCCACCGTACGGTGGTAGGTTACCGGGTACCGGTTATAGGATGCACTGAAAAAAAAAAACATAAATATGTCGTTTATCTATGTTAAATGTCGTTTATCTCTGTTGTGTAATGTTTAACTACATCTTGAATAATTGACGTTTCACAAAGAAAATCTAAATTAAAAAATCATAAATCCTGAGTCCAGCTAACTTACATTCTCATCGTAACATCTTTCGCCTTTACCATTGAATTACCGAATTATCTCATCGTTCTTTTAAGCCAGCCGATTGTCTAAAAGACTGTCAATAACGCAACGGGTAACTTCCTTAGGCAAATAAAGGTGGGCCGTTGTAAAGTTGACAATTTATTGACACGGTACCTTCGTTCGGACCCGATTGACAGCTATTGTGCGGCTCGTATTATTTCTTACCTGAAACAAGAAAAAAACAATTTTATGGTCAATTACTCAAGGGCAAATTGAACGCTCTAAATGTTAAATTACGAGCTTTTTAGTTGCATCAGAAATCGAAACAGGTTTCGGAAATAGCTTTTTTATAGTCGCGGTGACGGTGACACGTTGTGAATGACTTGTTGGTGTTGTAAAAACGTTAAAAACACGTTTTTTGTATGTGACCCCACCACACCTTGATTTTTAATTTTTGTTTCTTTATTTGTTAGGATATCACAAATAACATATTATAGGAAAAATTTTACAGCCACCTAGGTTATAAAAGCTGCATGCGTTCTGAGTAATAGGGTCACCTTGGTACTTGAAAAATTGATTTAGCATCTCATAGCAGTGCCGTACAAAACCTTATTAATATCACAAAAAAATTAAACGCCGATAGCGAGTAATCGATCGGCTCTGTAAATCTATAGATAGTAGGACCATGCTACTAATTTGGTGTTGTGGACCACACAGGATCGTGTTATGTCGTGTGTAAACAGGTGACTGGTGGATACAATGAAGAGTTCACGGGTGGTCTGCGGACACGGGGCGCGGATACCAGCGTTTGAAACGCGACCGCGAACGTTTTTAAACCATTTTATTGCCAACGCACCATGTCAGTTAGTTTTTTCATGATTAGTTAGACGCGTCTTTGAAGTATAAATTTCGTACGATTTTGTCTAGAAAATAGTTGCTGTAACTGACATAACTCATAGGATGTCTGATAACAAATTGACACGCCCTATAACTTAATTAAGGATAAAAAGAGCTGTTTGAAGCTTGAACCTCTTTAAGGCACATCACATTGAAAATTTTCGTTTGTTTCCGACCATAAGATAAGCCTTATTCAGGACCAAAATATAGTTATATAAATATGGATAGAGCCCTATTAGGGGTTAAGACATAGTGACATATGTACTTCTGATCTGAACGCTTTGAGGCCTAGGGTGGTTTCGTAAAACACGATCACATAGCGTGCTAGTCGCACAGCGGCGCCCATCAACGCCATATGGCGGAAGCGGTTCGCATTCCCACCGCGTTGTTCTTGCGACTGCGACGGACACCGAGACCTCTTTTAAATCGGAATTCACTAATGAACCCACTTCTTTGATGTATTTGTTAGTGCACTGACAAGAAGAGCGGATACTTAACCCAAATGTTTCCATCGTACACAATCTTAACTGCATGCATAAACACTTATAAGCGAGAGTAAAGAATATATCATTCGGCAACATCCGTTCTTTTTTAATAAATTTCCCATGACATTAAAAAACTATAACTTATTGACGACAAATAATGTGTAACGGTTAATTTATAACATCGATGAAAGGATTTCACAAATAGAAACCGGTCGTTTTCAATATTATTTACGCGTCATTTTCGAGTTGCCATGCCAGCTTATTTTATGCTAGCTCAACCCAACAAAAGAAGTTCAAGGTTCGTTACACTCCGGCGCAATGTCAAAACAGATTTGCAGCAATTACGGCTTTCCGCGTTCCGCAGCCGAGGCGAATCGGCGCAGGAGCGGCAATCAGTGACCTATTAACCGCCCATGCTCGAATTAGAAAACCACATACAATGGTTAATGATTACACAACTAAAAACGCGGAAGGCCATGAATTCGCAAGACAAAAAAAAAATGTTTGTTGGTCACAAGAGTCGATAAGGATGAGGCATCGTCTTGAACTAAATTAGCGATACGTTTGACCAATATTGGTGTTCGTCGGCTAAAATCGTCAATTAGGGGCCGTGGAGCGAAACTAATGGAGGCGCGAAGGGAACGCGACGCTCTCACAAGGTCGACTTTTATAGCGTTTTATGAGTCCGAGTATGAAAATTGGTTTTTTGCCGGACCGTCCGAGATTTATGACAAGCGTTTAAAGCGGACCGCACACTTGGCGATGTAATCATGCAAATTTTATGTTTACGATTGCCAATTACATAGCAATATTTTTATCGGCGGATAGATAAGTAGTTCAAATTGATGCTATTCAGGCAATACGTGAACCGAACGGTATGATTATGCTTTTAAATTGCGGTTAATGTGGTCAAGTACTTCTTTTAACGTTTAAAATATTGTAGAACTTAATAAACTTGTTATCTACTCTCTATTGTAGTAAATAATACATAATGTGTGACTGTGACTAATAAAGTTAATAAATGGTAGTTTAGGTCCACTTCGAAACACACGTGTAACCAAACGTCGCGTGTGTGAATTTGTTGAACTCGTGATTCATGCGGTAAACGATCGACATGCCATAATACCTAAGCGTCGAAATAATCTCGACATACTAGTACCTACCAAGTGCGATGTTTACTTATTAACCCTTTAACATTGAACATTGTGAGGTATATTATTAGAAAAATTCATACAATTTCCCAAGAATTAATTACTTGTTTTGGCCAATCTGAAGTTTGGGACTACAAGTTTGTTTTTGTTTCTTGTGTTATATGAATGAATTTCACTTTTTTATTTTATTGTGTCTCGTTCACGTAATGCTTGATCAGTTAAAACTTTATTATACAAATAAAATAATATTTACAAAAATTGCAACAAAAATTTCATTAGAGTCGACCTTTGTTGTTCCTGTAATCCCGTGTCTTGCTTGCTATACAAGAGCTCTAAGATTAAGACATTATTAAAGAAGACATCAACATCTGACAGTAAGGTCTGCTGCTGACTGGGCCCGCGTGGTGGAATATGTATGGCCCAAACCACCTCATAGTTAAGGTGAGGCCTGTGCCCTGCAGTGGGACGTATTTAGGCATGCAATCTTAATCACTTTACAATAACGTCATGCAATCTATCTACTCGAAAGTTTTGTTGCTATGTTGACTAATACAAATATTTTGCTGTTAAAGCATAATATTTCGATGTTTATAACTCAAGCACGCTGCCACGCAGAAAAAACAAATAAGAAAGAAAGAAAACACATTTATTAAAATTATTATAAAGTTCTGCTTTGTGTAATTTATTTATAGCTATAAATCAAACGTTGTAACTCAAAAGAATTTTCCAGCAAAATTGAATTCCATACAAGACGAAAGACATGCCAAAACAAAATGAAAACCATATGCGCAAACGTTTTCATCAAACAAAAAGCAAAAATATCCAGACATTTCTCGAACGAAGCATTAAAATAACATAACACTACCAATAGATCAGATGATCTCAAACAATAATATTGGCTGCCAATAAAGTCTGCTATTTATTTAGCGTTGTATTTGCAACAAAAGCGCACAAATAAGACAACTAGATCGGTATCGGGAAGGGTGCGGCGACCGAAGGCCGAGCGCCGGTCACGATGGAGACACGGTGCCTGCCTATCTCCGAATCCAGAACACCAAGGTCTTGTCGTGACTAGATAATGTACAAAGGTCGGGGGTCACTTTAGTTTTCGAACGAGCCGTGGCTGTATGACGTATGTCAAAGACAAGCCACAGATAAAGTGGAAACGAGATTTCAATATTCACGTACAGACGAGGTCGTTATCTTAATTAGATTCTAATTTCTGTAATGCCGTTATTGAAATTGCGTTCACAATCCAAGATCCGGGTGCGTTGTTTTTATTGTGTTTTGTTGATTTAATATAACAGTATACTGGATTGTTATATCAATTACTCCCAGTTGACTGACATTTCGTTTGGAACATCAATCAAATTGTTACCAATTCTATTGCCGTGCAGTTTTTTGTTTACATAGCAGTGGCAATGAACTCTCAAGACGTTCGGTCAAGCGTATCTCTGAATTGGACAAAACATCAAGCGATATAGCGAGTCGAATCGGTTCTCATAGCTCGGGAGTGCGATGCATTCGTTACGATTAAACATCGATTACATCACGACCTGGCGATTTGAGCTAGCGTTTACGCAAGAATCCAGACATCGTACAGCTTTACGTCGGCCATAAATTTTAACACTAGGATTGTTGCCTGTATCCATATATCATTACACGATCATGAGCGGCGATTAATCATAAAGCGTCTATTGAGATATATTATAAATTCAATCACTCTTGCTACGGGTTGCGTTAGACAAGGTAGAAAATAGAAGAATCTAGAGCTAGAGAGAGAGATAGTTTTTAATAAAACTATGAATTCATATATTTTAATAGTTCTATTAAATTCTTACAGACGTTTCAAATATTCAAATACCTACCTGTCTATAAAAATGAACAAGGTAAATTAAAATACAGGGCTCCGTCTATAATTTGGAAGCAATGTAACGCTCAAATGGGCGATGTAGTCGTTTATTTTGAAAGTGCACAAGAAACAAATGTGTACACGCGATGGCCGGACTACATTATTCGTGGGCACAGTAGGCTCATTCCCGTGCGCGAAGCGGTCACGCAAACAAGGACCACACTCGTGTGTTATTGTCACTACGATAAACGATCTAAAGAAATCTTAGAAGATTATAAGTGCAAAGTATATAAAGTATTTGTTGAATGCCGAAAACCTGCACTTAAGAAGATCTAAATCAGACACTTAGGATTAGGAATATCTAATTTAGATGGATATGGATGGATGGAATAGCATAATTTGGTTCGGATATCGATTGATAGATGCTTTATAACCAATCTATTACACCCATATACCAAAGGATCTCGGAATCATTTTGCGGAGTGACTCTGTAAGCTTACTATCTGTATATGTATTGTGCTCATTAGTCGACCGGAAGCGAGGGGACGCAGCGAAATAAGTTCGATGCGCAGGCGCATATCGTGAATGCCTAATGGAGTACGCCTGTCGGGTTTCGTTTGTTCATCAACCTTTGTTGGAGTATTTAGTATACAATTTGTTAGTATGATGGACGGTACAGCTCCCTCTATTGAATGTGTACGATCATTTCCGTGTACCGTATCAAAAACAAGCGTGTGGAATAAAATGAACGTGTAAAGATTTATAATAAAATAATGTACTACTTTTGTTAAATCTTGTATGTTAAACATTGTTGTAAAATTTCTATAATTTTGCGCACAGTTAAGGTCTAAAGAAGAAATTGTTGATTTGTATAATTAGAAATCAAGACTCAGTGACCAAGTTGCCTAGGACAAATGGTGACGAACAAAAAAAAAAGTTCAAGAATTGTTTAGTTTTGTGTAGGATATGGAACATATAAAGCAAAAAGCCAAAAACCAATAAAACCAATTTATTTCTGTAAATAGGCCTAAATTATTATTAAAGTATTAATATTATGCACGTCACTTTTCTTATTTTCTTCAATTTCAAATAAAGAGTGATTAGCGACCCCTTACAACATTCAACACTTGTTTATATTTAGAAGTATTGCACATGAATTCTGCACTTAACTTGAACCTCGCCCCCATACTCTACCTAGCTCGTAAAGAAAGTCGCCCGCAGTTTATTTGCGTTCATTAACTAGGATATCTTATCTGAAGCCCGTTTTTTCCTGCGGCGTGCGTATTTCGCGGCAGATAACATAATCTGCGCTGAGGCGGACAGGTGGGTAATTAAATTTATTGGTCGCCCGCGCCGCCGATGCTATCCAGCCGCCAGCCTGCGCGAGAGTCGGGTCTCGGGGTTCGACGGACAATGAGTAGAGCCTAGAGCGACTGCTACTGCGAGCGTGATCAGTTGCCAAAGATGGTTTATTGTAAAAGACAAATAAGCATTGGTTTGTTTGTTTGCAAGTAAACATAACCCTAGACTATCAATAAGACCATTGATATTCGTCGCCATCGTATCTTTGACGCACTCAAAGTCTCACCCATGTAAGAAGTCCGCTCTAAAATAGATTGTTGTTGCGTGCAAAAAATCAAATTATGAAGCAGGATTTTAATACACAGTAAGAGCTTAATGTAGGCCTATTTGCAGAAATAAATTGGTTTTATTGGTATATTGGACAATAGAAGAATACGACCCTCCTTGTAACCACGTAATTGGCTGCTAATATACAACAACTATTGATGATTTTGATGTTGCTCCCATAGTTAAAGGTTTTGTAAATCAGCAACTGATAACGTGGTATGTGTAGAGTAAGCTTTTCTTTTTCTTCTAAGCTTGATCTTGTCGGTTTTTCATCAATGAACAGAAATAAAATTATAAAGAGGCTGCAAAAAGCGCAATGCCTTGAATCCAACAGCCTTGAGTGTTTTCTCAGTAATATAATTAACGGGAAAGCTGCACGCAATCCGTCAATATCCGCCATGATATCGATCTAGCATACATACACACGTACCGACCGGCGTATTCACAACTCATGGGAACTGTTATGGCACGCACAATTATCAAAGCATTCTGTTCTAATGTTTAAGTCTAAGTTCATTACCATTAGAAATAAATGAGATGTCTTGAAAGTGTAGGCCACATACAGTTTTAGCTATTGTTGGATTAATAAGATCTTTCAATTTGATCGTAAAAAATGTATCATTCCATAATATGAATTGTATTGATGAAATAATATTTTTACTAACAATCTTTTATCTTTTTCTACTGTCTCTTAATGTTCTCATTTCTAGATAGATACCTACGTAAAACTTGGCCGAGTATGTATCACATATTTCACTGAACGCAGGAGCGTGTTGGTGTTGGCATGCAATGTGGAACGTGTGACTGCGGCCGTTGCTGTTTCCACCTATGGTTCGCGCTGATGAGTAGCTTATAACTAATTACTGCGCTCCATTCAGCCAGGCCTGTCAGAAACAACCCTGCTTAAAATGCACGTTATTATTCGCCTGCTTTTGTTTAGATACACCGTTAAAAGTGCTAGTTCTGTGGCTTGCGCGTCATTTCACCAGGAGTTGGCCCACAATGTGGAGCGTGAGACAGCGACCAGTGAACTCCGCTTATGGTAAGCGCTGATGAGCAGCCCATCTCTAATTACGCTTCTCTATTCAGCCCGTCTCGCCGGGGAACGGGTGAACCCTCGCTAATGACCCCGCTTGTTGTCACATTTCAACACTCGCTCCAAATACAGACTAAGCTACGGTCTGCTGTTGTCATTACTATTCTACCCATGAGAACAAACAGATTTTGAAATTACGAGATGCGCATGTAATTATGACGGCAATAAAGCGGAAAGCGAATGGAATTATCCTAATGATGTCTCTAAGGCAGTTAATTTCCTTATTCGTTTTTGTAGTCATCAAGAGGCATTCGTGCCAAATCGTAACCGCATCAAGTAATAATCCAGCAGAGCACGTTGGCCAACGTGGGCTTTAGTAAATGTTTGTAAAGAAATTACGCGGTTAGGATGTTTTTAGGGACGGCTGGCTTGACTGGTTCATTAAGAGAATAATGTTAAAAATGGTGGTGCGTAGATCGGCAGCTAGGTCACGTTTAGTAGGAAGAGCAGATGTCATTAGCGACTATTAAGAAGCCGGTAATCACCGGTGCCCGCGGTGCAAGGTCGGGTCGGCGTGCCTCACACATTCGTCATTTCTCTCTATTCTTATCTAGAGGCCGTAAATAATGCATTCATTGAAGCCGCCTAATGATCGCTTCAAGTTGGTCTTGAGAATGTTCTAACAATACATCTTATTATAATTAAAAGCGGTTTAAGAGATGCAGACAAAGAGAGGTGCGATAAATCGTAATATTTGTTAAAAGTCATAGAGAATAGGCAGTAAAAAGCGTGGACAAATCGACATGACAGTTCAAATGGCGCGCGGTGCTATGCCGTGGCCCGCTTCTGAGCAGTGTTGGCGTGGTGTGCCAGTTTGTCGGATTATTGGGATTCCCTTGAATAGGGCAACGACGCGTCTGCTTGCATGGCCTCATAGCTGAACGTTAACGCCACAATAAACAGAAGTGTTGACAACAACGCTAACTCGTACGTAACATACTGACCTGCCTTCGAAGAAGCGGAGAATTGCGAATCTGCAAGATTCTGTTTGCAATCTTGTGAAATAGATTTCAAGTGGACACAAATAATACAATATAGTGGTGATATATACTTGCACAAACTACTTGTGATATTAGCGTAACTATTTAAAACTTTACAGAACAGAGTAACAGGTCATAAATGTAATAATTGCGTAAACGTCTACTTGGTTATTATTGCGTCCATATTTTACATAGGTGACAGACGTATTGAAATGCAATAATGGCTCTGTTTATCCATTTATAGGCTGGGATAACGTCACGCGCCCTTTATGTGGCGATTACAAATATTTTCCCAGGATTATCCTAATGTCGCCACTTGGTTATTTATGATTTCATGTGCACGCATACTCCGTTTCACGACTTTACGACACTAAATAAACAATTTGCAGTGGCCATGCAAGATCGCAAACGTCAGTTTTGCGTTAAACGGATCGAAACGTAAAATATTGATAACTTCGCAGAATACTTTTATTATTATTTTTTGTTTATTTTACCAACAGAATAAATACAGTTATATAACTATTTATGTAAATATTTGATTGTTCTATGTATAGCTTTTGAAAACCTACATCAGTTTTTGAGTACGGTATCTATTCTTGGATTCCCTCTAAGCATACGTCAAATTTGCGAGGAGTAAGGTAGCATACGTTTTGCTTGACCAATATCACTGATAAACGAATTAGACAACTTATAAAAATACACAAGTTGTGTATTTTCACTATGGTCAAATTTTGATTGGCAAAAAGGTTTACTGATTTATGCCGGCTCATATTTTATTATATTCTCTATATAAGCATCATCATCATTTCAGCCATAGGACGTCCACTGCTGAACATAGGCCTCCCCGATTGACTTCCATATTGGCCAGTTGGAAGCATAGAGTAGAGTTCATTATAGAGTACCTAATTGAATTAACAGTTACTCGTATATCTGTTCGTAGTTGCGATGATCAAGATTGATGCAATCATAATAAGCTTTCGCATTCATTCAGCATAGCATTCAAGTTCACGTGGAGACCTCATATCCATCATCATTAGCGGGTAGGAAGCGACACGGCAAATTATCGCATCCTCGGCTCATCAGAATCATCAGTTAATTGAAGTCGCGGAACGTAAACAACGCCAATTATAAATATGTTTAAATGCCATCAACCATCACACGCCCTGCCGAGATGAGTAAAAAAGAAAAATATAGAAGTATGCAACGTCAAAAGTAATTTTATGTAACTACCTACTTCAGCTCAAAATTAGCAGAAACGTTCATGACTTCATAACTGAGTTAAACAATAAAATTCGTCATTCGTATTTAAAAGCACACCAATTTAAAACTAATAGCAATCTAAAGCGATTTGGTAAAAACAGATTAATCCTATGTGTATAATAGTTCTAACTCGTGCACTAGACTGGTGATCTGCATCACCAGTATATTGCAAGGATTAGGATTATTAGATTTATATAAATATTTTATGGTAGAAGCTTACCACCTCCATATCCATGACAATAATGATTACATTATTACTTATTAATGATCGATTTTTTTTAAATGCTGTACATAGGCTCGTACCACGTCTGCCAGAAATTCCACACTAACAGCTGCTTCTATGGTTTTATCATTCACTTCCTGGCACTCATTAAGGCTCGGTCGGAACGATTATGAACAATGGACTATATACGTACAATCAAAAACTAAATATATCCACATCAAAGGAAACGCGCATACGACTAATTAAAGACAAAAACAACTGAATTCGCACTATTTCCCCCACCGAGAATTCTCGACAGTTCCCTCTACCTACAATCGACCTTACACTTGCTGCCATCAAGAAAAAGAAATCTTTATTTAATTGAAACCTTTAATCCATTTAACACCGCTGATATTAAGAGCGACCTTTAAGAACGAGTTCGTTTTAATGCAGGCCACCGGGGAACTAAATTAAGAAAAAACAACCTTAGGTAGGAATGCAGGAACATTAGTTCTTTCTCTGTTTCAAGGGTTCACTCATTAGCGTTGTAACATAACAGACGCAGATGCAGAGGGCTTACTATTAGGCTCAGATAAGACAAACGTAATATATAAGTGAGCACAGACGTATAAGACGCCGATTGCCGCAGAGGCCGTTGAATTCATTTGGTACCTAGTGTCAAGTAAACAAAGTCTGCCAAAGGGACGCGAAGTGCCAATTTAATTTGGGTAGTTAACACATCACGTTCTCTACTGTCCTGTGCGTCAGCTGTGTTTTAGAATCACCTGATAGCGTAATAATGAATTTGAAGCGCTGCGAGTTGCGAGACAAGATACGAGGAGAGTCACTAACACACTGTTTACACTGTCTCGTCTCGACTCTCGCGCAAGAGTGAAAATGAGGTATTACAAACATGGTTACACCGTGTGCTTCGCAATGGGAGCAATAAAAGTCCAAGGATCGATTCCTAAAAAAAATTAGATTGGTTTGTGTCTATGTGTCTGTCAGTAGGCCTGGCGCACTCCTCACTTTAGGTACAATGTCTCCAGTTCATCCGACTGTCTGCATTGGCAGGCAAATTCAGTCAGGGCCGCGCGCCACCCGGTATTTCACGGGTATGCAACTTTAGTTCCAACTTCAAGATCGTGACAATTGGTGTGTTATCTGGCGCACATATATATTTCAAGCTAGTTTATATTTTTTTGCATTAAGAAAGAGTAAAATCGACTGAGAGAGCCTACTGATACATGCTCGTATATTGTAGTTGTAAGCAGACAGTGGAGTCGCCATTGAGCTTGTGAGTAAAAATAAGTCCGTGTTTAAGATAGGTCATGCATATGGGCGTGGGTTTGTTTATTTTGCTTACAATTCAGTAATTTTAACACAGATGTTGAAGTTAAAAAGTTTTCATCAGAATTTAGGAGTAGTGTGGTAGTTATTTCTTTAGTTACCAAACTATGAAACATCAATTTTGCTTTTAAAAGGCGTATCTCTAATACATGTATTCTCATGTAGACTCATTGACACTTGTTGTATGATTGTGATACACGTCAACTTCTATATTGTCGTCTGTTGTTTGGACTAGGTAAAAAGATTGCACCCACTATATTAACACTTCTTCGTCGCGTAACCAAACCAAACCTTAAGAGAAAGGTAAGGAACAGGATAAAACCGAGACTCCCAGAGCTATCTTTCAAGACTGCATAGGTCAGGACTTTCATTTTAAGGCATGCTATTTTAAGACAGAATTGTTAATAAATTGGTACTCTCGACGCTTCAAGCGAGTAAAGTCTAGCCAGCGGATTTTTCAGAGATAGACCTATGTCTATTCTTAGCTATGGTAAAAAGGTCAGCTAAGTGTAACAGTCACCGGCACATTAATATAAATACTTCAGTACAGGCTGACCTCGCTTTATAAAGTTAGAGAAAGACATCCTCATCTTCAAATAAAAGATCAACATTCTTGGTACGTACCCACATAGCTTGATGTGCCTTTAACTGTACAGTGACTGTGGCCTTTTTCCTCGCATTCTAATATAAGGTGAACGTTTGATGAAAGACAGACACCTATATTACTGATTCTACTCGTGAACTAGACCTTCTTAAAGAGACCAATGGTAAAATCGGGAAAAAAACTTTAATATACAATGTATTTAATGGCACCACTGATTGTAAGAATCGCGCCTGCTGTTAAACTAATCATCAAAGCACTTACAACCTACTTCCCCACTTGCGCCCAGCGTTTCCTAGACGCTCAACGATTAGGTGGTCGTAAAATAGACTGGGTGAGCCGTAATAACGGCGTTCAAGAAGTATTAAGACGGCTGCTGCAATTTATTAGAACAGATTTTACTGCTCTCTCATTACCATCATGCAATTTGCTACAATTAACGAAGATGTCTCTATAATAACTATTGAGGTTACGAAGATTATAATTAAGATCAACTGTTTTAAAATCAATACAACCCATTTAAATACCAATTTGTTAAAATAAGAATTATATTTCCCATGATACGATATAAGGTTATATTATAAATAATCTCACTAAATGTGATAATGTTTATCCCGATTTTGTGTTTCCGAGCAATGATTATTAATTCATTTTTTGGCTCAGTTCTAAGTCTACCCATATGAAGTCGCGGGCGGAAGCGTTAAATTACTGGGTATTCAACGAGTTAGTAGGTATTCTGAAAACGCTACCTGGTTTTAAGGGAGTAAAGATCAATAAGATGGCGTACGACTTTTAGCTGTAAAAGGGCTTTACAATTGAAATCCATTCTAATTTTGCTAGTATGGGGAAACCGCAGTCCACACATTGCATTACACCTGAGATGACATTTCGCTGTTAGCGCGGATCGTGACTGCGAAATGACAAGTCGTGGCATTCTCAACGAACGTATTTTTCACCTTTGCGAAAGGAGTCGTGATCGGTACCAATTGTCTGTTTCCAGCGGGCGATCTAATCGAAATAGGTCGCCCATACGTTTATGCCGACACGCCGTGTTGCGCCTGCAAATTGAGCAATGGATGCAGAACATGGGGTAACGTAACATTTAATTTATAACGCATAAAATGTAGTTTCTGCTTTAGGTAAAACCTATAACCAATTTCATCCATATTTTAATGGGTTTTTGTTTGTATCCTGTCGCTCTGCAGTTGATAGTGCACAAAATGTCTCGAGTCTCGATGCACCACTAGCCAGGATGTCTGCCGGCAAATTCCCAAATGGTCACTGACAGACAATCTATGAGGACATTAGCCCGTTGGCTTCACCCCGGCTGCACTGATCATTAACACCGGCCGCAGCGAGACACTTATTTTTAGCTTGCCCGTCCGCTATCATAGCAGTTTTTGCTTACCAACCAGACAGGGCGGCATACCTTCGTCGTAATTTTATAGTTCCGGAGAAACGGTTAAGGGAAGCGACAGTCGTTCTTTAATGATGTTAATTATTAACTTAAACGCACCCGATGGCGCCATTATAAAATATTTGCGACGTGAACGGGCACCGTGTAGAAAATATATAGTGGTCGGGTTATGTGCTGGAGGGGCGGGTCGGCGGAGTTAAGTAATTCATCCCGGTGAATGAGGCAATTTACCACGTTTCCATGTAGCCGGAGACACAACAAAGGGGCAGCAGACGGCCGCTCTAGTTGCACAATACGCCGCTACAACAATAACACGCGGCGCCGACGCAGCCCTGCGCCTGCGCTCGATTTATAGCTGCACCACCCGCCATTGTGCCGGACGCGGTACATGACCGCTTCATTTATGTGCCCGACACTATTAACGGGTATTATGACATCTCGCTGTTATTGTATCAGGGGCGGTCGCCAATAATATCAGATTAGCTACATCATAAATGTCGCCGGCGCAATCGCGGCGCATACCTCATGCCCCGGCGCATGTCTGTCGTCGAGCATTGAGAAACAATAGCTCTCGATTCAGCACGGCTGACAAAGAAGTAGGGCCGTGTCACGGTAGATAAGCGTTGGCAGTGTGCCACGGTTCAATCGACTCGAGCAATGCCCACATACTCTTATATGGGATAAAAATGTGATGTGTGTCCGTGTACGGCAGAAAGCGGACTGTTACAAGGGTCTGCGGCGTGAGTCACCCGGTGCCAGTCGGTACTATTCCTTTCTGTCTGTAATCATTTACTCGATCTAACCGTACCCTACGCGTAACAACATTAAAACTCTCTTCGAAGACCTTTTTATTACTCATTCGTTATTGGTTACATTGTTTTAACGATGTAAACAGCAGTCGTAGTAAACAAAGTATTAAAATACAGCTAAAAGGCAAATAAAAATGGTGTGATTAAAACGTGCAGGCGTAACAAACAGGTAATGAGCAACTAATTACGTTTAAACGAGCCATTCAGACATTCCCTGGGAAGGCAAAAAGCTCTATTAGTGAAGTGAGCAAGCAACGCTGAATGGGATACAAAAAAGGTTGCAGCGAGCGTGGGCTGCGATTGCCTCCTCAAACAACGTTGCCCGCCTTGTGACATCTTTATACCAAAGAAGATATTCAATTTGAAACAAGCAACTGTCCCAGATGGGATTCTCAAACCCACGACCTTTTTCTGCCCGAGCGATTGGTCTTCCAACTTAGCTACAAAGATATTATAGTACCGTCGAATTTTTAAGTCTTTGTTACGCTGTGAACTGTATTTTTCCATCAATATTTGGGACACACACCCATATGATCAGAAATAAATATTATTGTAAATATTTAACATTGATTTAAGGTATCAATTCGACATTTTTTTGCATTTACATTTATATTTATATTTTGTCAGAACCCACCCACGACCCCGATAGCGAAAGGGTAAATGTAAAATAAACATTTCTCATTTATGATTATCAGTGATCGGAGTAGGTAGATTGAGTAGTGCTATAAAGAGCATAATAAAAAGGCATATGCATAATATGGATATGCCTTTTTTCAAAATCTGATACCAAGAAATTCCGGAATCCCGGAGGCATGTCCATATTAACATCAATGTTTGAGATCACTGACCTCAAATAAATGTACCTACTCCAATGACTGATAATTATAAAGCGATTTATTACTATCTTACGGTCACAATCTAGTAATATGATTATATGACTAAACTAATCTGGTTAAATAGTTATAAATCTACAACAGAATAAAATAAAACAATATATTGATTTTTATTACAAAATTAACTTTTTGTAACCTGCAATTAGTAACAATACTTTTTAGCAATAATACGTATTAAAGTAATTAAAATTATTAGTAAAATCGATCGCATTTTGTATTTAAGCATTAACAAAAAAATTTCAAAAAGTTATTAATTATAAAAAAAACTTGGTACCAACACTACAACTAATCAAACAGTTTTGAAATAATCTTCTTTAACTTCTTAGAACACTGTGTATATTTTGATTTTTTACAGGAACACTTTAAATAATTTAGGCCTCCAAAAGGCGATATTTTTTGGCATATTTGCAAAGTAATGTTTGTTAGCTGTATTGCAGTTCAAATTTTATGACTGCTGCACACCCGCACTTTACATTACATATTTTACTAAACTTAATCAAGTAATATAAATATATCACTAAACTTGAACTTATTATAATTATATTTCTAGTAAGATAGTAATTTATTTATTTATTTATTGAATAAGATACACCATCAACATATCATTTTACGTACATAATCAATTTGTAAAGAAAAAACAAGTTTAAAAGATATGCCTCTGCAGGTGCATACAGCACTTTTACATAACTAATGTCGACTAAGGAAAAAAGAACTAATGATTAACTTTTAAACAATACAAATTATAATAACGATGAATCGCTTTCGTATAACTATATTAGGTATATAATTATATCCCTAAGGATATAACTATACTACGGATTTATCTATCATACTGCGACATAATATAGATTATAGTTATTGTTTTACTAGTTCGACCGCAGTTTCACTATTTCTCGAATGACAAAGAATGGAAATAAAGGCTTGGACTTAAACTTCGCATTTTGATTTTAGCATGCAAGTTTAACCACTGAGTCACCATAGCATCACAGTGCAGTGGTGTGGTTAACCTGTTCGACAAACGTTGCCATAAATGTCAGATTGACAAGCTCGATTTGTACACTTCTTGTCAATGTAACAATAAGAGTATTTCCACATAAATCACTTCTTTGAGGCGAACTGAAGAAGAGAACTGTTGCGATTACAATACTTCTGATAGATGCCCTTTGATTTCAATTGTATTGTGTGTGATACGGTGAATTATACACCATTTGCTTTCAATGAACCTAATTTTAATTTAATAGTTTATCGCAAAAAAGCAATATATATTTCAATTCTTTAAATTGAACAAATAGGCTTTGAGCAAATTAGACATTGGCTTTATTTTAATATTTTTTTTAATAAATATTGACAATGCTGGCAGCGGTATTCATAAAACAATGGCTGCCTAGATCAACTCTGATTCAGCGCGGCCTTGCGCCCGCGCGGCATGCGACGCGCTTCCTATGTCCATAGAATAAATAATATAAACACAGAAGTGCACTTAAAATTTGGGATTTTTATAGACATTATTTTTTCAAAATAAACAGACACAAAAAAAGTCAGACAAGAAGTTGCAGGTTTGAATTCCGCAAGTAGCAAGTTTGTGAGATTAACAAGGGCATTTGTCCCTAAGTCATGAATGTTTATAAATGATAATTGGTGTAAAAAATATTGTCTACCTTAGCACTTCGGTAGACTGTCGTTTAGCATAGCACACTGTATTGGTATTGTCATCAGACAAAACTAGGCATAAAAGGATACAATATTACACAATCGACATCTTCATTTTGTTTGCGATCGATGTATCATGTGTCACAGCATTCAAAGCCACACGGCGGGGTTTTCTCCGTTTATGAAGCTAAAGGTGGTACCACCTTACCCACCTAGCAACAAACTCAGGTCAGCTTTGGTCACACCCGCATTGTCCAGTTCGACGTGAGCTACACTTGTTTGTTAAGTGACTCGTCACTGGGGAATGCCAATTGTTTTTGTTATTCCGTCGAACGTGGTTAATTGCGTCCCAACAAAGCAGTGCGACGTTATTTGTGGTTTACCTATTTATGGCAGGATACGAATGTTTGCGAATTTACTCATAACTCTTTATTTGCCAAGAATCTTTCATGCGATTTGATTCGGTATACGAAGGAGCACCTTTACAAGGCAAAGCTTAGTTCAATAGGCTAGTTTCCTGGTTCAAAAAAAGATTATTCTATTTAGTCCGTTAGTTAGATTATCAAAAAATATTGGACCCATATTTTGTCTTTTGTCAATCCAACAAAATATTACGAAGATAAAGCTCAATAAAGTGAGCACGTGACGTCACGCCTTGCTAAAAAGTATCGCAAGGCATTACGCGGAACTTCAACGGGCTGTATCTTCATCACTTTGTTTATTAAGAAAAGAAAGAATACGTGTCCAGTATTTTCTGTTAATCCAACTGACGGACTAATTAGATTTTTTTAGGAAACTAGCAAGCGACTAATATTTTGGGAATGAAGACCCTATAGCTTAGTTTATAATAGCTGTGCCAGCAGCTCCGAACGCGTGGAATACGGCTTGTCATCCCCTTGCTTCTCTTATTAGGAGGATCAAAAAAGTTGCCTATGTCCTTTCTTAGGGTTCAAGCTGTCTCCGACTGTACCTAATTTTACTAAA
Organism: Anania hortulata; assembly: GCA_963576865.1. Classification (NCBI taxonomy): domain Eukaryota; kingdom Metazoa; phylum Arthropoda; class Insecta; order Lepidoptera; family Crambidae; genus Anania; species Anania hortulata. Next base: position 3,971,498 of record OY756391.1, read on the forward strand.
ACCGGTTCCGTGATTTATTCGTATTTATAATATAAGTGTGGATATAAATACGAAATAGATAACTACGTAGATACGTTTTAAATAATTTTTCAATATTAAGACAACACTTATTTCAATTTAAAGGCACAAACTATGATTGACTAAACAGAACAGTCAACTTAATAGTAATTTGTTCAGTAGGTATATAGACCCTCTTCCGGGCTTATACACGTCCCAAAATATAGCTTTGTCCTACCACCGCTTAAGGACAACATATCGGCTGGTGATGAGAAGAAACGGCGCAACAAACTCAGCCACCGTTGGCAGCCTATAATTACTTATAATAACCTTTTTTTCAAGGATTTTTAATGTGAATTTTGAACTTAAGAAACAGGTAGTTTAACAAGAGCAAGAGGTAAGTACCTACCTACTTCATTGCAAAATTTAATGCATTTTCCTAAAAATGAATTACGAACTTTGTGTAGTCTGAAGCTCAGAACGGCAAGATTATTTTTATTTCAGATATTATGATGCCCCCCCCCCCCCTTAAGCTAAACAAACTTAAGATTTTTTCGAACGTACAAAACGTATACTAAAGCGACTTGTCATCGGTTAAACATATCTGAATACATTAAGAGAAACCATGACACCAGTTCTCGCTGGAACAGCAATGATTGACTGATGATAAATATAGCGCTCGTGCTCATTACGTGTTTGTGCATCTTCATTAAAACGCAGATATTTTGTTTTAATTAAATTAAGAGTATCGTCAGTATAATGAACTCAAGAAACCATCGTGGATGCGCAAGCGCAGCTGCGGAGGCCGCGCGACACGTCACCGGTAGCCGCAGATAAGCCTGTCAATATTGATTCATACATACAAGCTGTTATGTTGATACCGATATGAAGAATTAATTTTACAGACAGATATCCATTTTGGATTTTATTAATGCAAAACTGTTGTCGATTGACGTGAACAACATAATCTGTCAAAATGACGCCATGAACCTTTAATATTAACTTCATCAGTTGTAAATATACGTATATAAAAGCATATAAAAGCCTCCTAGGAATAAAAATATGCGTTCCGAAAGTAATTTTGAAATATTGATCTTTGCGACAAAGCGTAGGTTTCCCGTAGGATGGGGATTTTTGCTTTTTGCGTCTCGACGACTTGAGGCCTGGTACAGACAGAGTGTGCATTAGACACCGTCCTAAAAGCCTATACTCTGATGAACACTGTGATTTGAGTGCGTGCCGACGGCAAGTGTAGAGTTGCGGTCACAATGCAAGCGATTACTTTAACATAATATACTTAGGATAGAAACTATCAGAGTGATAATCTATGATAATGATGATAGTATACGACTTAAAGCTGATTTATTGTTGACAAAAAAACATTTAAAAATTGTGTAAATAATACAAACGCTTCAGATTAGTAACCTATTATATAAAGATTAGAGATCGAATAAGATGCTGTTTATTTATTTTGTTAAAAGTACACTTTTGGTGTACTTTTTTTTGGCATACTTACGCAACCTTAATTGATACAGAATTTTTTGTAAGACATCAACAACCTCCTAGGGGCTGATTCTAGTGCTCAAATATAACAACTTTTTCTTTGGGACCAACATTGAAATCGCGAAAAAAATTCACTTCCCCATATTAAGCCGCCACCAGCTGACATGTATGGTATGGAGCAGAAAACATTTTTTTTTTAGGTTTCAATGTTGATCCCATAGAAAAATTTGTTGTATTTGAGCATCAGAATCAGCCCCTAGGAGGTTGTTGATGTTTTACAAATAACCCTGTATACATTTCCATTAATTCTTTAAATTGACCAAAAAACAAAAGGTTCGACAAATGCTTTCGGATCTTATCCTGAAAATTATCATGTGTTAAAAAAATAACTGCTGTAACGTAACGTTATCTTTCTTAAGCGAAGTGCAAGCGACCCTCTTATTCTGAGACCGCGCCCCAAAGTCAACTACCCCCAGTATGCGTCGCCTCCCCTGCGATTTACAGTCACTATTCTCCCACATATAGACTGTCTGATGAGTTTTTTCGACACGGAACAGTTGTTTGTATACACATATTTAAGCAGGCGTTGTAATGTCTTTGCATTGCTGGGCTTGGATGATTGCCAGGTTCGAAAAATGCAGTTGTCTGGAGTCTGGACAGGCCGCATTAGTTTTGAGTTATACCGTTTTTATTGCATTAATTAATCCATAATTTCCCGTTCTTCTATTTACAATATTTAAATCTCATCAATCGAAAAGTAACTAGTTATTACACTATTAAATTGACCCAACAGTTGCAACGCATATTTACAATATGAGCTAGTGGAACTCGGCTGCAGAAGAATAGAATCTTCAGTCACACAATTTATGTGTGATTAACATAAATACAAAAATAAAACGAATTCCACACATATAAAATTACATTTACAATTGTATTGTTGTCGCCAACACTTGAAAATATCGTCAATCTTCAACTTGTTCTTCTCGATTCGATTGTAAGGTACACAAAGGTCCGCGGAATTGCATCAATAATTCACCTGAAAGACCACCCGGTACATAAGTGTCTTTACACACAGAGAAAAAAAGTGCATAAACGACTTTTATCAGGATATTATCACACGCAGAAACCGAAGTTAGCCCATTAACGATCACGCGAAACAGCGCCGACGGTTGCGCAGGCGCCGGCGAGACAATAAAACGCGTCGCGAGACAACTCATTCGCACTTTAAAGCTGTTAATCAACGCAAAAAACACAGTGATCATTTTAATTAATGTCTTCCTCGATCCCTGGCCGTCTCCTCTTTCGAGCTCATTATTCAAGCCGGTCTTGAGCCATTGTCTTCGTGTTGGTGCGGTTCCTTAGTCCTTTAAGTGCCGACGATGGCAATCCCTCATGATGGTACACGCGGTGCTGTCGAGATTTATGTAGGCAAATAACGCGTTATGTTGCCATTTTTCGTTCTAATTGCTTCCGCGTCAAAAACTCAATTCGTAAGATACCTATTTATGTTGTGTTCGCGGAATGACTTCAACTTAGCACCTACGGACACGAGCGATGTTTGTCTATATTTGTATCCCTTGTTTTAACAACTTCGTTGCTATGTTAGAGGCTTTAATACTTGATCTACCACACAATAGCAATAATAACACATTATATGGTACAAAAAATCAATTGATCGTTTGAAGTGAGATAACAGATGATTATTGTGGTGACAAATTAGAATCGTGAGCGGAAGATTATCCCATATAACTTGTGGCACAATACTTAGCCGGCTAAAAGGCTCATCGCATTGTGACGGCTTCGGAGATCTAAATCTCAGATCGTGGGTGGAGCTCATTTCGCGCCTTTTGACTCCAGTCACACCTGAATAGTCTGTGAACTAGAATATATTGCGTAAAAAGAAAAAGCGGCAGTAAAGCATGTAGGTATAATACATATTTGTAGCGTTACATAAGGAAATTTTATTTTTATATGTTAGCATTAATTGCAGTTAATGTCTGTTTATCGCTCTACATATCTGATTTATGTACTATTATTATATTACTGAAAATTTTGTGGCATGATTGATTAAAACAACATATTTCGCTAAATATGATTTCCATATTTATGATTCTAAAACAGATAGTTGCCTCCAAACCACAATGTCTAAACTCGCGAAACGTTACAAAATGTCACAAAATTTGCATAAACACATTCGCGGTGATGCACCACATATTTCAAAACGCCGGGCGCCTTGTTAACATAGACATTTGCGCAACCCGATAGTTTTTACGTAGAAACGGTTGGATTGAATTTTTATTGTCGGCTCGGGTATTGGTGCCGCAGTGAACTGTTCTGTACAGTTAGGAATCTAAAGCCGCGGTGTCTCCGTCTCCGCACATACACATGCGCTCGCCTACGCCTTAACCACAACATAGGTAGTCAGCAGGCTCGCAGCAGTTAGTAACTTCGCTGCGGAAGCGCAGCAAATAAAGTTAAAACTGATAATAAATATCGCGTATATACCTTTCGACAAACGCGAATATACCTCTTTATCCCTGCAATTGCTTGTCGGTATCGCGAACTCGCGACTTACAGTGTCTATGTTATCTGATCTATTGTTTATTGGACCTGCCTGCCTAGCATGACTACTAAAACACGATATGATTTGATATGATATAGCGATATATTCACATTAACTGTAAAAATATGATCGATATAGCCACCAATTTGAATTTTTATCGAAACAGCGACCATAATAATTATGTAACGTAACCGGCACGACGGCTTTAACTATCATATTTTTACAGTTTGTGTCGATATATCGCTATATCATATCATATCATATCGTGTTTTAGTGCTCATGCTAGGCAGGCTGGATAGTACGTACTACTATAAAAAAGTTGCTTACAAAATCTATTCAGAACCAAATTTTCTGCCCATGATTTCGGTGAACCGTGAAACGTTAATTCAATAAAATTATAGTAATATTTCGCGTTATTTAGACGTTGTGTTGTTGTTGTGACGTAGTGAGGTGTGCACTCACTGCATCTTCTTATGTTGTGCACTGACTACGATACGTCGTTTTTTCTCTCATGAAAAACGTAATGGCCTCGAATTGAGTTGTAATGAATCGCGATCTGCAATTTAATGCGATAAACCCGATAATAGGCGGCAGATTTAATATAACGTCTTGCCTACATTGTTTATTTCGCTTCCGACAGTAACGATATTCATGCCGCCCACTCGAAATTAAATGGCGATCATTTTGCATTAGAATTAACAACTTTGACAATGATAAAGGATGTCTACGTTATAAAAGGATCGCTTACAATATATTGCCTTCCTCATAAAGCCTTGTAAATGCTCAATAAAACAAAGAAAGATTTAAAACGGTGATCTATAAATAACCTGTTGAAGTGAACGTATTCATTGAAGTGTCAATTTTAAGCTTATCACTATTAATAAGAAGTTGTTAAATCTAAGGCTTAACAAGGCAACAGACATTAGACACATTTTCAATTGATCAATTAAATCACCTAGTCCTTTTCATTCCAAAACATCAACGAGAAATCTATCTGCAGCTTGTATTAATAAAGTGATCTCCAATTAATAAATGCTACGCATTCTGTCACTATCTTTAATCATTGGCTGTCACGAATTCAATTAAATAGCAATAAAGTGTGTATGTCAACGGTTTTAATGAAGGCAATATAATAACGATCTTTCCGTATAGTTTATGCGCTCTTGTTTCTAACGCGTGTTATATTAGCTACAATATGATGAACAAAGTCGAATATGTTTTATGCGGGTGTGGGCGAAACTCATGTAGACATACTATATTTTACGTCACTATTTATGGAAAACGACAAAGACCGTTACGCATAATATTAAAATTTATATAATGTTTGGAGTATTTAGATAACCGTTACTCAGCGTTTGGCAGACAATGGGTGGCACGTGCTGACCTTAGAGATGTGGCCGCGTTCGAGTGTAGTCGTCCTAAATAATCAAAGGGATTGTGGAAAGTGTTTGTCCGGGCAAACATGTAGGGGTTAGTGACCCTCGTATAAAACAAACTGTGGAATTACCGCGCATTAACGCGCATGACGTTTGAGTAAACAGCCCCACGGTGGGCGCCAGTGGGGCGCACAGGATTGTACGTCTGTCGATCCCCTTCAATATGGTGTGATTGGAAATGGATTAGAATGGATTCGTCGATAAGTGTATGATAGTACAGTTTTAATGTATACCTAATCGTCATATTATTTTGAGCTGTTAAAATTTTATAGTTGTGAAACTTATTAACATACATTAGCACAGTCTTAAAATTTAATGTTAATATCTTGAATTTATGATACGTTTCATCTCATCCATAAACAGTGGCGCCAATGCCATTGATATTGCGAATCTAACCATAAATTTATCCTTTCTTTTGTTCTTAATGACTTTTGAGTTCTCTAACTTAATTAACTTCAGTCATTTCATTATTTTTATTGCAACTCATTATAAATCTGCTTTGAAATCTCCCAGGGGTCCCTTGCAAAGTTTTTGTTAGTTACAACCCTCTAAATAAATTCATTCTGGTCTTGTTATTACTAGCCACGTGCGTGAAGTACGTCGATAGTAATTTGAACTTACTCTATTGTAACTAATTGCATATAAATCATAGTTATTGTGCAATATGCGCTGCGCCGGGGCACCCTAACGTACGCTAGTATAAAATTAAGCATACTTAAGTTTAGTGACTTAATGCGATTTATGCAATATTCAATGGGTTCGAAAATTTTGAATATAAAGTCGGCTGTATTCAACATCCCAGCAACTGTCCACTAAAAGATGATGTCATTCTGCCATTACTCTTGCATATAAAGAAAAAAGTGTGGAATTTGATTTACCTGTAACTAATCACAATGTTCCAGTGAATGGCAAAACTTCCATCAGGCAGGTAAAAATACCATATTCGTCGAGTTTGCACAAAAGGGCTCTATTACCATTGTTAAGTTTTGAAGTTTATTCCCAAGTCGTTAGAGTTTATCTTACTTTGATGTTAAACATCGTCATGTGTGCCAACGACGAGTAGTGACTGTTTCTGTACTAATGGGCCACGTGTGTTCATATCGAGTATCATTGAATGCCTCTAATAGTAATTTCAACTTTATTTCTGTTAGATTGAGTATATAGTTCTTTGTTTGAGGGTGTCGTACAGTGCTATTATTATGATAAAAATGTAACCTTCAACGGAAAGATTGGTAAGTAGTAAGTAAGGTAACACTAATGCGTTTTTGTATGCGCGGGCTATAAATATGACGTATCGCGGCGCGCATGAGTTAGGTGTGCGACCACTAATGCATCTACCGAGCTTTTAGTTTTTAAAAGAACAAACAGACGTCATGATTTGATGCATGTATCGTCTGAGAACTTAAATTAACCACATACCGACTTGGTTTTCTCTTATTAGTTTTTAAAGAACTAATGACTATAAGTTGTCTTTAATTTAGTCAGTGAATCTTTGGTTGCAGTATCTTTCAAATCTACATACGATAAGTTAGTTTTGTTTACCGTTTTTCCAAAATAAATTCTTGCTTACATTCCAGTGGATTTACATCGGAATGATCCCGAACAATCATGCAATCATCATTTCCATAGGACGTCCACTGCTGAACATAGGCCTCTGCTAAGAATCATGCAATAGAAGAACCTAATGCCCACTATGCCATCTGAGACAAAAATAACTTAATCTACATACCATGACATATTTAGACAGATTTTATACTATATTATATATATTAGAGAGACTAGATGCTATTCGAATCCATCATCGTATCAGACGCGGAACACAATTTCAGTAAATGTAAAGTTGTATCTGGGATGCGCGGGCGCCGGTCGATAAATCCTGTTCGACGTTCCCTCAAGGGCGCGGCTATTTATAGCGCCCGACAGAAGGACACCGGCTCCAGGCGCGGCGAAGGACGCAGGCGCAGGCGCACGCCTAGCGAGACACGACTCGGATATTCAGGGGATTTTCGTTTTAGATTCGATTTTCAATGTAATGTAGCTTAAAAAGCATATTCAAGTATTTTCATGTCACAGACCAAATATTACATTATTCTGTCTGTGTGTCATTTCGACGTTCTGAAGAAGTAAAAAACAAAGGAGTGGAGAAAACAAAAGCGGAACCTTTGAACTCATGATAGTATTGTTGCAATCTTAAATAAATTTGGTGATAATATAAACCAGAGAGAGCACATAGACTAAGTTGCATTGGAAACTAAACTTCAACGCGAAGATATTAAATGATTACAAAGTATTAAATTTGGCCAACTGGCGCTGATTCTGCAGATCCTGAATCCGTCCTTGCCCGAGTTCCAGCCGCAGTGAAAGGTGCATTCCGACGTGATGCGGATCGTGGAAACGCACTTCCGCACTTTCGAGATCAATGTTGTCTCTCACCCATGTTTATTAAATCAGATTAGTGGGAATTTACGATATAATAAAGTGTTCTTAACACGGGGAGTACGACACCAATGCGAATTGCAATGTCAGGGTTGTATAGTTTGATCTCAATCACACGACTATGCCTTTAAGGAGAAATGGAATTGGAGGCATTCCTATTCGAAGGATTGGAGAAATCGGTTTGTAAAGAAAGGTAAGCTCTTAGTCTTAATATGATGATTTATACACATTTTAATTCGTGTTGTAGGTAAGTATCTGCGCTTGTAAACCTGTGAGTATTTAATCTAACTAGCAGAAATAAAGGGTATTGTTTGGTTTTTCACGCATCTGGTTATTAATACTGATTCTTTCTAAATCAAAGCAGTTTTTATTCAAGGCACCCAAAACATCGTTACATTATTTACAAAGCGGCATTGCGGCTGGCTACGCGGGACTGCTCGGCCGAATTTTAATATGTTTCTCCGAAACGAATGACAGCAAAGAGAACCGCCTCACGTCCCTACATGTGGAACCTAAACTGTTGTGGAGGCGAAGGCAGAAAAAACGTCAAAGCTCACCGTTGTTAGGTACTTTTGAATCGGCAATTTTCTTTTTGCTCGTGACTGCAAGAATGAACGAACGGTGAATTCTTTGATGCGCTTGTTTTGATCGCAATATTGTCTCAAATAGGTATTAACATGCGGAAAACGTTCTGTATTGATGAGATCATTTGGACGTACCTAATGCAGATTTATTTATGGAAAGCTTTTAGAACAACAACAGATTGTACCAAACAATTGCGTTTTTGCAAATCAACAAAGGTATACAGTTTTCCTCTTCAAATGCATGAATTCTGACCGGTATAATCAAACTTGAACGCCGATGAACTTGTAAAGTAGTAGAACACCAATATATTGTAGAAACGATCTTTTCTACGTTGGGTCGGATCTGGGTGTTGTGGTACTGTCGTTGTTTCTGATATTTATAGTACAAGTGCTTTAGCTACTTACCTTAGGATCAGAGTAATGTTTATGATGTTGTCCAATTATAAAATAATAATTATATAGTGCCCGTACTTCTGAGTGCACCGATAACGCTGTATCGGCAGGATGACCTTATAACACAATTGCATTGTTATTACGGCGTAATTCTAGGATGACAGCGGTGATGCAACGAGGAAAAATAAAACGATCGTTATTTCCTACGAAACACGGGACTGTACAAGCAGGTCAATGACAATAATGTCATACATGTCGTGTATTCACACTTAATAAATTATTTCCAACCTTCGAATGTTGGAACAAGTGGCCACTGATAACCAATGTTATTGGTTTTATTTTATTAGATGATTGAAACAATATTTACTTAGCAATTGTTGACTTTTATTGACAAGATACCTATTCAGAGGTAAATATTAGATAGACAATTTAGGTGTCTCCTGTAGAATGTACCATTAATTGTATATTTATAGCTAAACTGTATAAAAGAACACAACTCAAAACCTGAATGTTAAGACGTAATTTTACAGTGCGATAAGTACCCAAACAAATATTAGGTTTATCATTAAGAAAATGCCTGTCAACTACAGTGTTATAAATTTTGAAAAATACCAATTGAAATAAATTAATATTTTATGGTATTTTAAATAGTGTATAAGTGCCTGGAAGATGGCCTCATACTGAATAAATGACTATTCATCATCATCATCATCATCATTTCGGCCATAGGACGTCCACTGCTGAACATAGGCCTCAGATTATGCCTTGCCTTCAGATTGGCCGGTTGGAAGCGGCCTGCATCCAGCGTCTTCCTGCGACCCTTACCAGGTCGTCTGATTAATGACTATTATGTCTATTAAATAGATGTATCTACAAGTAGTAATTTATAATTAAGCATGAGATGATAAGATGCCAGGGACAAATAGCCGAACGGAGATTAACCTTCTGCTGGCACGAGATTTACGACTGTCGATATTTAATTACGATTAACGCTGAATTAACGAGACTAAAAGGTTTACGAGTTTGCGAACGCACGAACAGTCAATTAGTGACGCTGATCCATAAAAACAAGAATCTTAGAAATATCGGATTAGGGTCAGATTTTTGTTTTCCTAAAACATTGTTGCCTTTTGGAAATAGATATAACTAAGCTAAGCTGTGTAATTAGTTTTGTGTGATGGATGGTGGAAGGTTAGTTTTCTGAACTCTACCATAGTTTAACATTTATTTCTTTTACTTATAATGACTTTTAGTCTTGATAAAACTAAAATAGTAGGTTGCTTTTTTGTATTCGTTTAATTTATTCTGGCTGTTGGCTGGCTGTTAATTATTTTGTTTATACTGTTAAACTGAAATATGTATTTAAAGATAATCTAAGACATATGATGCACCACAATCTATATCTTACATAAATTTGCAATAAAATATCACGCTAATTATAGATACTCGTCATATTTTATATTACGTTACCAACGTAGGGAAATTGTTGTTCACACTAGGCGAGCATTGTAGTCGAGTGGCGAGTAATTTAGTTGCTAGTTGTGTCTAAACAACAAAAACTACTCAAGTAGCTTCATTCAAGTTCATTTAGTAAAATTAAATTGTTTGTCACTCGACTAAATTACTAATACAGTGCGAACTAGGCTTTAGACTTAAGCTGAAAGAAAGCAATTTATTGTTTTCTAGATTCGTGAAAGAATGTCATCTTTGCCGAAGCGAGCACAGTAATGGAACCACCAATTATAATCTGGACCAGACGACGCGTGAATGTGATCGTGAGGTGTTTCCACTTCAGCTAAATCCAACATCGGACGTTTACACTGACAACTTTCTTCGCATTTTATAGCACTCCAATTATCTTAATTACAAACTTTGCGCATCATAAAGTCATCAATGTTGATTTCTCTACATAATAAAGTAGGACTATTGAAAAGTGGGGTTGTGTTATCATTTTATAGTTTTACAAATCAATTGTAATAAAAATGATTTTAGTTTAATGTTTAACTAAAATCCAATTAGGGAGATAGGACTAAGTACTTGTGATAGGCGAAGCAATTGATTTGATTTGATTGGGGTTAAAATCTTTAATAAAACCAACCAATCGGTTGCAAAAAAAAACGCAAATTACAAGTAAGTATCTGCTAAACGTATTATGTCACCAGTGCATTCGTGACGCAAACAGCGAGACGGATATTGCGCTCGCGCACCAGTTCGGCACCATGTTGCGATAGAAAAGGCTGCATTATATGTACATTATTTATGTTCGTTTTGCATGTTTCAGTTAAATCATAGGGACAAACGCGCTTTATGTTACCAAAGATGTTCTGACGGGCGTAATCATCTAACCGAGCGAGTTTTGTGGCTTATGTATTACACTCATTATTTCGAGCGTCACGTACAGATATTCGTGCGAGAGGAGCAAGACAAGAAATTAGATTCCCACAGACGATCGCTAAAACGCGACTTTTTGCGCAGCATTATAGGGAGTTGGGACAAAGCACGTAGCTGATACGAGCGTGTTGCGCGCGCGCTGCTCATATCGGGATGTTATTTATTGCAGCGCCGGGATGTGGCGGATTGAGTGCGCATGCCCGACTCAACAACCATCGAGAACTTTCAAGCGAGAATTCAAATATTACCCGAGCTATTACTTTCAATTCAACATTCCACTTTACAGTGAAAATGTGACGTAAATCTGGAGAAAAAGCTTAGCCGCGAACAAAATGTTATACAAATGCTAATGAAATGTGCCATTAAAGATAAGAGCTACAAATATTTTGTATGCAATGGTCGGTATGCTAAGCGCTCCTCATTTATCATTTCAAACTTCAAACAGTGGCATTACTGTCATACACGTGACATTTATTTGCTATTAACATCGCATCGCAACAACATTACGCAAATGTAACAGCATGCATTCCAATCATAGCTTCATCATGTACATCATACCGTATAGCCATCCCCGACTAAAAATCCAATAGAATTAGCAATTCCGCGGGGTACTTGCGCCTACTTTATCGGTGCATACCCGTCGAGACAGGTTCTGCTGGGTTGGTTGCAATAAAAAGCGGGGTGGTTACCGAACGTCGGGTCGGTGCCCCTGCGGCCTTCGCCCCGCGCCCCCCGCGCGCAAGGACGTCGCCCGCGTTGCATAACGACGCGCACGCAAGCGCCGATACCGTTCAGAGATGCGCCCGCGCCGGATAGCTCGCTGCACCCGCGCCCGCGCACCGGAATGAAAATAAAAGCTCAACGTACGCATAAAATCATTGTATTGGTATTCATGAGCGCAATCGTTTTATTTGCAGAGCGCATATTGCTGGAATCGAGATAATTACTTCTTACTTTCATTTAGAATTTTATTTCGCGTTAATAACACGGTCGTTATAAACACTTAAGTTTTATTTTCTCCTCTAAAATAATTATTAAAGTCTTCTTATAATGATGTCGGTTGGACACACCTATCTCGGTACCAGTTTGAACCTGGGTCGAGTGCCCTATTACGGTGGGCGATCGCGATACTTTAACGCGTAGGCGCGGCCATTAGGTTTCCTTACCACCTTATTAGCGAGGAAATTTTTCCTAGCCCGGTTCTAGTACAAGATTTCGCATTCCCAAGGACCTCATCAATATTCAGAGTGTATTTACATGCCTCCGTAGATAGACTAATGGCAGCAGTCAATTGCGCCTCGAACGTGCGTCTATTAATTGTAGGAACTAGGGTTTCACTATCCGATACTTTCGGAATCGATATCATCGACATCGTACGATACAGATATGGATACAAACGTCGATATATGTCCAATCAGATGACATGTGATAAAGTCTGATGTTAAATTATGTAAGGCAGGGCAACCGATTGAATGTTAAACGTTTTTAACTGGATGCTAACGTCCATGTTTGGAAGAGAAGATAATAATCATTAGATTTCTTAATCGTATCTTAGATCTTTGATCCGGAGCATCCCTAGTAGGAACTGGATATCGGAGTCGGAGCGAGCGGGGCCGGGGGCGAAAATGATAATACTCGTAGGTGCGTTGGTACTTGGTACTAATAGTGATTGTATGGTGTTGAGAAATGTCAAAAGCGATTAATGGTTTTGCGTTCCGAAATGGCGCTGTATGCCAATTAAAAAGTTGTTCTTCATACAGGAAACTGAAGATGCGACTGGCAGGTAATATTCAGCGTGTCAGCCTTCACGCTGTTAAGTACACTCGAAGCCTCTTGAGATGATGATAGCGTTAAATAAATACAATTATCATGATTCATAACTATGCAGTACCTACATGTCGAAATGTTTTAAGTTGATTTATGATTAACAAAAGCTGAAGATTAATTAAATTGTTTAATTCACATGGGCGTACAACAGGCTGTTTTCTTTTTTTTTTTATTATATGCCGCCAGGGGTTAAACAAATGGCGCTTTACAGCAGTATCTGAACTTTAAACAGTCGCCTGAAAATTTAGAAACAATCTTTAAGTGAGTAACGACAAAGTCTTAGCTGGCAAATTTAAGCATTCCATCGATTGTTTGGTACAGAGTTGACAGCGGATAGACATTTGTAGAGTGAAGCGGCGAGACGAGTCCCGCACCCGTGCCGCTTCCATATCACATGAATTAGCACGAATGCTACACTACAATTAAGCTACTGATTGTGTACTACTAATACAGGTCAACTAATGTCAAAAAATATTTATTACAAGGGATCAAGATCCAAATAGCTAAAAAAAAAATTTTACTTCCATAAAAAATATCATCTACTTCGGCGACCATGAAGAATCTGAGTGTTTGCGCGATTTTGATTTAATTCCCATATACAAGAAACACAGAACAGACAGTAAAAAAAAAACATAAGTTTCTATATAAATATATTATCATTTGACTACTAAGCAAAATCGCCAGTATACATTCATGCACACCCTGTATGTTTTCTATGCCTCCGCCTTACCCGTTATCAAGCTGGGTCAGCGCAGCACAATGGCGGATCAGCTGGCATTCGGGGAACAGCTCCACGAGTCTTACCTGGAACAAAGAGAGCGATATCGTTAGTATCGTTAGAGGCTTAAAAAGCTAGATTTAGGTGGAGCCATTATATTTACGTGTGAGCTCCACACTGCGCCTACATTTATGTGGCTCTATTACAAACATTTTCTAAAAAAATAACAAACGTCCTAGGTAGATGAGAAGAGCGGCGGTCTCTCGGATAGGTATATCAGAGACGTGGGTTCGATTCCCAAGGCAGTCAATTTTATTAGCAAGTGTTATATATGATCTTGAAGCATGCTTACTCAGTAAAGCTGCCTATACATTAATGGGTGACCATGATATTTTCTTTACGAAAACTATTTCAACACGTATTACTATCTACAGATATTCTTAACGTTTTTCAAGGACACCTTACGCCAAATAACTATAATCCGCCCCTAAAAACGCTCGGCAACGTTAATAAGCTCTACGATCACTTTTTTGTATTCCCGGGGACCACAGGTTGAGAAACACTGATCTAAAACACAAGGTTTATTAAATCTAAGAATCTAAGCTAATTATTATTAATAGCTAGCTTAGAAAGTAATCAAATTTAATGGTAGTTGTTGCAGAACGCTCTACTTTCCGCCACCATTGTGGCCCCATACGGGCCTGGGAACAAAGGATTGCCAAAGCCGCACCATTTATATTCTAAATATCAGCCAAGAGTTTCGCAAGCGTATACGGTTTCAGAGCTGGTGTTGCTCTTGAGGCAAGCCATTGTAACGCGTTATTTATTATTATAATTAATGTTTGCAAATTACGTGAGAATTCACTTCACCAACGCTTTGAATCAACGAGCATTAATCTTTAATCAAAGGTTTTTGTTTGAACTTTGAATTTTGGATGCTTTAATGTTACAAATAAGAATAAGAAAATATGTTTTGCACAAAATACAGTTAACAACCAGAATGCATTTTGTGCCAAAAAGGTCGGTTTTAGTACTTATCGTGACGGTATTATGGAATGCCGTTAAGGGGACTGGAACAATTACATAACGATATTTATTTGCTTAAAATATGGTTTTCAAGATGTTAATATTAATTACATTTTATTTATATTACACAAGGAAGTGTTATTTGGTTTTTTTATGAGACTCCAACCAACATGTATGAGAAATCAAAAGATGATCCTTTTGATCGAGATCATAAACAAGGTCGAGTGCTCATAAAATATTTGATTTCAGTCGAATAAGCGCGTGCGCAGTCGACAAACAGGCAGCCACACAAGAAGGACGTGTTCACGGCGAAGTGTTGGGTTACCAACTGGGAAAACGATATCGATAAGAAATCAAACCGAAAAAAACTGTTCAATTAATTTTGTATCGGGTGACATCACAAATATTTGGGGCGCGATGACGTAGTTCGTGTGTGGGTCGTAGATCGACCCTCATAACCTTACAAACTTATTTGACTTTGCATAAGTTAAAAACCGACTTTATCGAAAAAGAAGTACATAGTTATTATTATAAAATCGAGCAAGTCTGATGATGAACCATGGATTAGATTTACATTTTTATCGGCATACGAGTTTCGTACTTGGCCCCGCTCGTCTGCAATTCTGCATAATGATTATTTATACCTTTCTTTTTATTTTAAGTCGGTTATACATATTTTTAAGAAAATATATTTTTTAAGATTATGAATGTGATATATTTATTCAAAAATCTCAAAACTGAAACAAAATTTGAGATAATTTAATAAATGTTTTATTATCATAAATAAACAATATTTATATTTTACGTTACATAAGTTTGACGTATACTAATAAAAAGTTATGCGAATATATTGTTATTAATAATATTAAGGTAAGGGCAAAAACGATTTATTTTACAAATTGCGTAGGTATTTGTATGAAAAATATCATAAACGTATTTGCGCTGCATTAATTCTTATATCACATGCCTCTCTGTGATAACGATAAGATAAAAATAACATATTTTGCCTTGGTAAATCCAATTCCTTTTAGTTCCAAATTCATGATAAATGTAAGTGTCACTAATGTCACCGTTATCAAAGAAATAACCGACCACAATTGAATTATAATGACACGCGCAAGGTATTGGACATTTAAATGGTCGCACTGAATACTTAAA
Organism: Anania hortulata; assembly: GCA_963576865.1. Taxonomy (NCBI): domain Eukaryota; kingdom Metazoa; phylum Arthropoda; class Insecta; order Lepidoptera; family Crambidae; genus Anania; species Anania hortulata. The sequence goes on from OY756391.1 coordinate 3,987,530, forward strand.
GGGTGTTTATAAAACAGCTATTATTTCAATGGAGCAGAATAGAGAGGTGAGGCAGACGGAGTACCGTTGTGTCGGCTATAGTTATCGCCATAATGAATAATGGTTGACATTCGTAAGAAATGTTATCGCACTCTAGACAATCAGCTAAATCGAAGCTGAAACTTTATTATAATATACATTATATGATAGATATGTTCATATTTATATGTATTTTCATGTATACAGGATGGAATATTTCGACAATTTTAAAGATATTGCAAAAATTTTAAAGTTAATGAAATCTATATTGCTTGGTGCTTAGAATGATATAAAAACATTTTTGAAAATATGGCCATATTGTTGTTCAGAATTTGCACTTATACACTGAGCGATGCCGATTCCATAACACTTCCAAGTTTTTCAATATCTTCAAAATTAACGAAATAATCGTCTGGACACATCGGTTTCTCCGAGTAATATAATAAATATGTGGGATTTGTTTCTTAAGATCTGCCTGACATGACAATTGTGATTGCAAAAAAAAAACAACACGAACTATGTCATTTCTGTGTCCACTAATACTAACCATTATTTCTTTCAAGGTAAAAAATGATATTTTCTATCTTATTATTACATCTATTGCTAATCGTTTTAGATTTAGATCAGATTAGATATCGGTTAAATATGGTTATGTCAAGTTGTACGAGGTTTGTTATAAACCATCAATTAAGGGCGTTTTATAAGCGTGGAATTTCACGCTATTTTATAATAACAGAGTATCGTTTGAGCTCTGATAACCTTCTCTGGGCTTACCATATACATCCATTTATAATTTCACTATTGCAATTATTCAAAGTAATTCGCGTTATCGGTGACCCGGCCTATATAGGGCCCGGAACATGGGCACAACTCGCTTATTCATGCGGCCCGATAATAACTGCGCTTGAATAACAAGAAACACCTGCGGCTCTGGAATAAAAATACTAGAAACTTCTAGAACACCACCAGAACAATACTGCATATCAGACTGATTCATTTAAGATAAGCGCGCCCTGCAACTCTTTATTTACATAATGCAACACACAGTAAAGTAGACCAGGTAATAATACAACTTGAAAGTCCATCTCAGGGTACTTAAGCACTAGATAATTTACATACAGAAGAGACTAACTTAGAAATAAATTGTAAAGGCTTTCTAAAAGCAATAGAAACAACACATTGCAGCGAAGACAATAATTATTTTTAGGTCGCTAGGCTAGGCTATATCCGGCTCGAAGGCCCATAAAGCCATCGTCGGACACATTAACTTCACGGTAAATCTTACAATCATGTTAGATTCAGGTGCAAAAGTAGGATCATAAAACTTATCCATCCATATGCTAGTCGGGTGTCCGATCGCACGATACATTTCATTACGTTGTTTCCTTGTCGAGCGGCATAAACATGAAAAAGCGGTACAACCTTACCAATAATAGGCAGTCGGAGCTCATTAAACTAATGCCGACCTACTTATTCACTGCTCAGTCATTCGTCGGGTCCCTTATAGAGTGGGCAAAATTATTAATTCGCTGAGTTTTTCAGTGCAACGACCTAATATGGTAGCGACCACACGCGCCGTGCAATGATGCATTGTGGACGAGTGCGACCACAGTCGAGATTTATCGCGCCCGCTACATCGGTGTACTGCCAGTACTTACACCGTGTGCAAGTGGATTTATTTTGTTTATGGTCACTCGTTACATAGTAACATTGCTGGGTTAGGATGTAACACACTTTGATGTCAGGATGCGCGAATGTTAAGCGAGGAGCGATTAAGTTCTTGGAAAGACAAACAAACACAGCATCGAGAACAAGTACGACTAATATTTAGTATTTACATTTAAGTATTTGCCTTGATACAAGGGAGTGGTAAAAATTGCCACACTATTTAGCAACCATTAGTTATAATACGAATTGGCAACTGTACTAAACGTCTGTTCGACACAATGCGCAATAAAACTGCAACTGGCTATTGCGATACATAAAACCGTTCTTAACTTTTCTAACGTTAACTATACTGAAACTTCTATGCAACATTAATCACAGGCTCCAAGGTAATGAACGCCTAGCACTAGGCATTTAAATGATCTAAATATATAGCAATATTAAAAGGAAATATTTTAACTGCATAATGTCATAGAGCAATACTTGGACTGAATGAAGATCTCAATGTTTGGTGGATGGGTGAAAGGAAAATTTGTCAGATTTTTTTTAACGGTAACAGATAAGTTATTCAGACCTTGAAGGACTCAATATTTGACCAGAATTAGCCTATTGCAGGAATGATTCTTTGTTTCGTGGTAAAACGGCTTAAGATGAGAAGTGTCATTGTTATTTGTTATCTGTCGCTTCTGAGACGGACAGAAGTATAAGCGAATCCTCAAAATGCACATACAGCCAACATAAAGCCAATAATAATGACTTATGGTAGGCTAGACAGTCAGACCATTAATTTAAATTATAATTATCCGTAAACTTCGATTTAATAAGCTCACTACTTGAACCACAGACGAGCAAGTGCTGCCAATAAGTGAATCGTGCCGACGTGAGCCGAACTACGATGTCGGTTTCTTTAGAACATCCCGATCAGTCGACGACGCGGAAGTCGGAACCGACCACGCTTCTTTGTGAGTATGTAATGCACCACATGAAAAATTAAATATTATGGAGATATTTTTAAATACTTACACTGAATGAATAAAATCATTTTTGGGTCTGATGAATGAGCGAATAAAATATTCAGTGGTTAGAGTAATCTGCAATGCATGTGAAATTAAAAGCCGGCCAAGTACAAATCGTAATTTTAACAGATTAAAGTGACCGAGGACCTCAATATTTGATATTAATTAAAATTTAATACCGCTACCCACCTGTGCCTGAAAAAAAAGGCTTGATAGACGAACAGACTAATTACGAGTATAAGGGTTCCGTTTATCAACCGACTTCAAATAAGGAGGAGGTTCTCAATTCGACTGTTTTTTTTTTTTTTGTATGTTTGTTACGCGATTACTCCGCCAATTATGAATCGATTTTAATGATTCTTTTTTTGTTTGGTAGATCATACTTCAGAGGTGGTCCCATATAAATTTTATCGAAATTGATTTAGAACTTTTTGAGAAAATCAACAAATATATACCCAGATAATATTTTGGTTGTGGTTCTTGTTACCTATCTTCGACAAATATGAGCCGATTTTGATGATTTTTGTTTTATTGAATAGCTTATACTTCAAAGATAATATGATAAAAGTTTGCAAAATAAAAATCATCCCTAAGGGTAGGAAAATAGGGGAAGAAATTGGTGTTCAGCAGTTAGATTAGGATTTATCACTAAAAATAGATGAAATAAGTAAATTTTATTTTAAAAAATAAAACCGACTTCAAAACACTAAAATGCTAAAAATAATCCTAACACTTAAGTACCTAATCAGTTACTTTTGGAGTCGGTGCAAACAAAAACATTGAATCTCTCATCGGCTGGCACCGACTCCAAAAGTAACTGATTAGGTACTTAAGTGTTAGGATTATTTTTAGCATTTTAGTGTTTTGAAGTCGGTTTTTTTTTTTTAATAAAATTTATTACTTCTACAAAAAGGACTAGATGTGTTGGCGCAAGCAGTCTGTTACAATGACTATTTGCTTTTTCAGTCTTTCTCTTTAAATGCTCCTAGGAATAATCACACAGCAGAACGCTAGAATAATACCAAAGAAGGCAAGGGTTAATGAATTATTTTATGTAAAGGTCGTGTAACGAGTACGCATACATAATACACCAAGAGGAAGAGTAATGTCTGACATTTAATCATATACACACGGTGGAAAAGTTCTGCCTTTTTACAAACTTTAACGAACACGTGTGTTCAATAGGGTTGGTAACATTTTTAAGGTGTATTTATGTTGTACCAAACGCGAATTCGTACTGGGTAGCTTAAGTTTAATTTCTTCTCAATCGACTATAGCGGTTAAATTATTCCTTTTTTATACATAAAGACGGAATAGAAGCAAAGGGCATTTTATGACGAAAATTTTTATCCCATTATGTAATAGAAAACCGCACGAATTTACTCATACCTTAAACCATAGTATCTTACTTACCAAAAGTCTTTTCCTTTACACGGCAGTATAAATAGAGCATAACGGGCATAACTGGTAAAACAATTTTTTTTAGTCTTTAGTAAGGTCGACATTGACAACCCTGAGCAACAGTCTCTCTCACCGGCCTTTGTTTGGCGCTCAATAAATGTCAGCGTCAGTATTCTGCATAGTTTTTAATGATCCGATATGCACAAGCCTGGTGGCTCGGAATAACGTCGTAAAGGCTGCCATATTAAATTGCCGCTCATTTCACAATAATCTATACACATATTTAAAACAAAGTCGGGTTAGTTACACCATTTATAAGGCAAGAACGGCTTGACCGATTTCTATGATCTTTTATCTCCGTCCCGAATAGCAGAATAACTATAAAAAACAGAAAAATTTCCAAAAAAAATATATGAAGGGGGAGCGGCGGAAATTCGCCGGGACAGCTAGTATTATTGTATAGAACTGACTTTAATACAAACATTATAGTTGTTTATTCATATTCTGATATTACTGTAGTTTAGGATAAGTACTATGTCAAGCTTCTTGACCTCTTGTCCTTGCTCTGTATAATATCAATGATTGATAACAATGACAACTTATTATTTAAAAGTCCGCATTAACAAAATACATATATTAGTACCATTCTTGTGCGTTCATTTTTAAATATTGATCGACGCTATCGATACCTCAAATCTATCCGTCGAAACTAGTCATACGATTCCAAGTTTTTGATAAATGGAACGTGAGACACTTCACATTAAATTGGGCTGGCGCGTGATTGAACAGCAATTTCATATGCCAAATGCGCGCGACTGCTTTTGTTTGCGCGCGCGCATTGCGCAAGGTACAGCGCTAGGGTTGGCAATCTTGATGCCTGCTATCAGATTATCTCTGTACTATAACGTAAGCAAGTGCTGTCAGGCAGTGCAGGAGAAGAAGAAACTGGATTCAAATATGTTTTTATTCGTTGTCATGGTACCTCAAACTAAAGGATGCCAATTCTTTTGAGAGCATGATAATTTGATAGAATTCTAATTTATTTAACATGCCATAATTTGTAGTAACTATCCTTTGTGGGAGTAAATAGCTAAAGTAGGACAAACACTAAAATGAACACTCACAAATTTAATTGAGGTAGTGATAACCCGCACTCTGAAGTCTGAACTATGTTGAACGCCGCCGGTGCGGTGACAACCGACGATTTATCAAATATTGCCTGCAATCGCTACGTGTTGTGCGGCCTTCATTATCTTTCCCGTGAGAATCGATTAAGACTAATTGTTTTTCTAATATCAATACACATTGTTTGCCTAATTTAAGTACTATTTAAGTTGCTTAAGTTTAAGAGATAATAATCGCGAACCAGGTCAAGTATAGCGGAAGCGCGTTCGCAACTCTAGTCTTTATCATATGACACACAGTAATGCATGGACCTGAAATCACCAGTTTCTGATTTATCGCTCCATATACAATGCCTAGCGAAATATAAGATTAATATTTTAAATAACAAACCGCAGTAACTCATTTAATGGGAAATCTACCATGCAATAGTAATACACAAAAACGAAACGTTGAAATTTAACAATTGATTAAACAGTCTCATGTCGTCTAGTCACATCGATGAACCATTTCTGCCTGCCGAAATCTTAAAACTAAAGTTTCAGTTGTCTAAGTGTAACTGATCTATTCTTAAGAACATGTTACCCTATCATCCCATCCCACTATGAGTCTAACATTGAATTTCATTCATTTCACGTTTAAGCAAATATTGTCAACTGCTAGGTTTCTTTGCCGCGTAAGTACTAAGCCATCAGTCGTCTTGATACTCTTGAGTCATCATGTCGGTAAAATATTCAAAAGTTCCACATTCCTCGAATTCGCATTTGTCGGCAGCGGTCGTCTAATGAAAGGTTTGATTAATAGTAGCGTAATAGCTCTATTACAAGATCCACTACCCTTAAACCTAAAATCTATAGCAATAAGGTATATTTTCCCAGTTGCAAGGATTACCCTATTCTAGAGCAGGGACAACCGCGTTTAGACAAGAGTGAAAATACCATACCTCCACCGGATCGACACGGTTTAAGCTCTTAACACTGCTGATTTAAGATACTAATTCCATTGAACGAAGTTTAATTGACATATGAGAAAGTGAGGCTTAATTAATACGAGTTAACGAAACGTTAAGACGTTAAATTTCGATTACCGAAGGTATCGGTCCTATTCGATTTATAGAGCTGTGTCGAATTGCGCTTTTACGATGCGATTGCGAATGCCTTATCTCGTAATTGTCAGCTGATTAGGTATGCATTTGATTATTTTAATCTTTTGGAAACGGTGGCTTTGAGCCGCACTCAAAGACCATATTCCTTATTTTTTTCAGATCATTAATAAAATCATTTTATTCTGATATTACAAATGACGGTTGTGTAGAGGAACATTGTTTGAATAAACATGGTTTAAATACATTACAGGTATTTTATTACTTTTATTTCATTTTAATGGAAATTATTCTACTGATTTTTCATTTGGACAAACATTAGAATTGCGAAATAAAATTAATTCTACATACTAAATAGCCGATCAGGTGTCTTGTCTTGGGTTGTCTTTTTTGACCGATTAGGTGTTTTAGGTTGTCTTTTTTAGAGTGCAATAATTTTGTTAATTAAAGTAGTTTGATAAATTTACTTTATATAATATCCTTTCTCAAGTTTTTCCCCGAAAAGTCAAAACCGAGATGATATAACCATAAATTACATGATATTATGTTTCGATTACATTGCTCATATTTATTCATTGTCTTAAGCGAAGTAATCACGACCAGCCTTGGACAGGAGCCGTGTAAAGGTCGCAATAATGCTTATGCTATAGCGTGTATAGCATGAACTCCGAGTTACGGTAACTTACATAAAAATGCGCTAGCGCATAATCGCGCGTAATGAGTGATCTAATGCACGTGCTTTATTTAATGTTAGCTTTGTCCGACGACCTTGCCGTTGTTTGGTGACAAAAAAGGAACCACGTCCTGTCTTGTACGAGTATTAATTATAGGTGGCATTGACTGATTTTAAATTAGATATCGTCACAAAGTTTGGTGTAAAGACATGTAAGAGAACACCACTTATAACACTGTCGAATAGAATCCTTTGGCCAGTTTTGAAATGGGTTAAATAATACTGTCAATCACACTGAAAAGCTGTGCCAATTGTAGCACTTGAAGTACATTAACAAACACATGAAGCACTTAAAACAAGGCGAAAATATTGAAAACGTGTAAAAAATAACACCTACCTAAAAAAACCATACTCTAATGTCACAGTATATAAACTGTGCTACTGTTCTGCCGCCATAAGGAAAAACGTATCTGTCACTTTTTTACGCATCTTAATTTTGTAATGTCAGATACGTCTTTTCTCCTTATGACGGCAGTGTTAGATACGTACGATTTGCATGAGAAGGTTTTTTTTGAGGTTGTTATTCATTTTAAATTAATATGTAATAGGAGAAGTTCGTTTCTTTTTCGCTAATGTCTGTTTATTTTTTTAATAAACAACAATACATTAATAGGACGGATTTTAGCTAGAGGCGCCTCAGTGGTTCTGTCAAAAGCGCAAGATTTATGCAGCCGCGTCTCGTGCGGTAATTTCTAACATCCGGCAGCGTGTGCGCTTTCCAAACGATGTTTGAGAATTGCCGCATCTCCTTCACTTGCAGGGAACGATAAATGCTGCATTATGCACCTCATTTGACTAAAATTTCACCGGGTTTTCTCCGGCTTAAAGAAAGTGATTTGCAATATTATGTCACTTAGATATGCGCCAGTGATCACCAGCTTGCACGGCTATCTGACTCTATCTGCTGTCTGCTTCTATTTTGTATCGACGAAGATAACATTTGAATGGGTTTATTTTCTAATCCTCCATTAATCTCAGCATACAATAAAGGTAAGTGGCATTAAACAATAGTTCATTGAGCACTCAAGGTAAACAATCTACTCTTCGATCAGAAATCATCAGAGAGGCGTCGGTAATTCGTCCATGAATAGAACCAAAATTTCAAACACGCTATAAAGCTTTACGAGCATTGTAAACAAGTAAAAGTTGTTTTATTCTTGTATCGGGCCATCGCGTAGTGAAGTATAACGAGCCGACTACAATGCACCTTCCCTGAAATGGCTATTAAGACAAAACGTGCGCTGCGCCACGGTTAAATTGCAAGCTTTATGGGTTTGCCCAGGTCGCCCCGACGCCTGCGGCCAGTTCAAAGGGCTACCCTATACCCCGGCAGAGTGGGACACGACATTATTACTGCAACTGCACGAAAATACACTTTAAAACAATATAGTAACAAGCAGAATCGCAAAACAGCGAATCCGCTATTGTCAAGCCTGCAAGCTATACAAAGTGGCCGCATGTCACGCCAGCGCCAAAGAGCAAAGGTCTCGAGCACTCAAAAAGGGAATAAGCATTACTTTCGTTTCGAAACGAACAATGGAGCGCGAAAGCAATGGGCTTTATGGGAGAAATCGCTTGAGAACTAGGAAGCGGGCGAATCGAACTATACTAATTTGATTTGCCTTTTGCAGAAAACTGAGAGAGCAACGTTTATGGGTTAAGCAACCATGTATGTAATGGCTTTCGATTTGATTCAATCTCGTATGAGCGCGTAAAATGGATAATCCGTAACTGGAAATGCGAGCCTTGCCTATGATGCCATAATTTTCTGACTAGTAAAAAGGTTTGATAGAAGAGCGGAACTCATTGCTGCAAAAAATTGTTACATATTTAACATAGCATGTCTCTTTTCCTATATGATAAGACGAAATGTGTTGCAGTCATTAAGAAATAAACTAATGCGAGTCAGGTAGGATAGTTGGTATCCTAGAGGTATAATATTATAAAAGGACGGGCACTAACACAACCGTTTATTAGTATCAAGTGGATCAAGATAGTACATAAAAAACGTCACTTGCTTTGCCTAGGAAAATACCATTTAATTAAATATCAGTACACATAAATCTTGTCGCTCTACGGGCTAATCGGTCCCATAGTTCTTATCAGTAATGTATTTGTAGGCCAAAATAATTATATTTTTATATTAGGAACACTCTTTCTAATTAAGGCATCAGCCTTGACGAGATTATCTTTTATCTAAACTATCCATCAAGTCTCGTTAGTAGCTGCCAACCAAAAATTTCTTTGATATTTACTTCATATTAAGAGATAACTTTAACTCGTTGCTAGAGACGGCTTCTATAAGACGTGTAATTCTGTGTCCGGTTTAGGTTGAGCCGAGGATTCTGCATGATGTGAAGATGTGAAGCATATGATAAGTTTATAATTACGTAATAATTAATGCTAATTGAATAGATTATGCGATATCGCGCGGGCAAGGAGGCTCGTTCCTCAAACCTTGACTCCTCGAATTAGGGCTATTTAGTTATATTCTGCGCACTGAAGCATTCCTAGGGCTGCTTTAATCGGTAAGGAATGTTGTTAAGCCGGCTCTCTCAATTAAGTAATGCTGAAATAATATTATACTTTTCAAAACCAAACTGAAACTAGAAACAAACTAACTAAACGTAGATAGTTTTGAAAAACTTTTGAACTTTAATGGGAAAATGAAAATACGATGCTACAGGACAATGTGGGTTACGGTAGAATATAGTAAGTCTATAAACATTAAAGCGAGATAAGCAAAAGATTCATGGCGTGCCTCCTGAACAAGGAGTGATAGTAGCACTGAGTGTTCGCAAAAAACCATATAATGGTCACTGTAACTTGCACAGAATACGTACGTACGATACGTCAACGACAGCGGTGGAGTATCCGGTATAGGTTGAGCCCTGTTCTGTAAAGGAGGAATGGAGGTTGTCGCTATCGTAGGACGGTGACGTCTCTCGGTATGGTGGTCGAGTGGTTGAAAAAAAACACATCAAAAATGCCGCGCAAGCACACAATTAGCGGCGCGGGTTCCGAGAGGCTGCACGTCTTCATCCTCGGGTAAAAACTCGGTTGTTGGTGGATCTCGGTCGCGCTGACCGGGTCACGCCACGGAACCGATGTCCGTCGTGTCACTGTCAGCTGACTAGTGTCCGTGCGGTTAATTAGGATGTACGAGGGTTGTGGGAGCCGAACTGGACTGCTTTTGTTTTTTTCTTGGTTACTTATTGTAATTGTATAAATGCCGGCCAGCTATAAATTTATGCACAATTCGGCAGCGAGTTTTTGAATTGGCATTTTAGAATTGATTAATTTAAGGTCAATGTCATTGGCAAGTACATTATTAAGATCTACATTGTATTCGTTAAATATATAAATAAAATAAAATAGTTTGTGTGTGCATTGTTTCAACTGAATCTGACATTTAGATTACAAAGTAGACAAAAAAAACAATGTCAGCAATATTTTGTATCGAATTGGAACTGACAAAGATGTGAAGTTGAAGGTCGAATGGAAGCGGTCTACTGGACACGGTCGGATAGACATGTAACTGTCAGCCGGCGCACCCGGGGCGTCACATGCGCCCGCGCCTGCCCCCGGCCATTGTCTAAAACAATTACATGCGCATGTTCGATCGCAAGGTGAACTTTTTGACGTTTCCTCATCACATGAAGGCGGTCCCTTATACTAAGAGGGTCAATTTGTTTCAGAACGAATCTGAGTTTTACCCAAGTACAATATTTATAGAAACATATTCAATGTTTATGTCTGACCTATGGCACCCACAGTTGCATGATTTCTAACATCGAATATTATTTATTTAGATGGAATGAAAAAAAAAGACTTCATAAGTACCTAATCGAATCTCGTTTTCCATTGGACTTAAAAAATAACCAGTCCCTTCTAAGCCGAAGTTATTTATTTTATTGCTGTTTTATTATGAACAGCTTATAAATGAGTGAACGTAAGGTCAAAATTGACAGTTCATTTATTAGCATATCCCCGGGCAAATTGTGCCGCCTTAGTATTATTGGCCTTTAAGCGACGTCGTGTAATTGACAGAGATTATGATCTGCACAGCAATAAAGACCCTTTCGTCGTTTTATTGTCTGTTTGACATCTGACATATTACGTGGGCATAAATTATGACAACGGTAATTATTACTCTAAAGCGTATTGAATTTCTTTGTTGTGTCCATCGATTCAGGTAACAGTCCTTGACCTGTCGCTTAAGCGATTGCAATTAAATCGGTCGCCCACGCCCCTATAGCTTAACTATAGCAACTCTCGTTTACGCGTGGGAGCGAATCTCACATGCATGGAGGACTAAGAGATTTAATATAAATTAATTTTCTCACGTCGTCGCAAGCACCAATTACATAGCAGAGTGCATCACAGCTCGGACACGAGATAATAGCAGCCCGGCCCATCGTCATTTTCTAAACTATTATTAGATAACAACCGGCGGAGGCGCACCCTGTGTTTAAGCAGAAATATCGTTATCCAAAGTAAACGCACACATAAATTAATGAGGCATTTATAATATGTAAAGGTGTTATGTCCGGGAAGTCGCACCTCGGCTCGGAGCAAGTTCATAGGCGTGCGGTTAAGAGTGTTTCCATGTTTACATTCGGGTCGGCCTCTAGCCACAAGACGGGGTCACAGAGGCGACACGTGCGCGGCTGCTGTGCTGCGGCTTAAACTGCGAAGTAATTGCGCGCGCGCACGCGTTCTCCCCCGGGGTGGGACGACGACGGAAGCTGTTAATATCGAACGCGAATCTCCTTGACACCCGTTTAAAATTTCAAACTTGGAACACGCGCCGCTCCGGCGCCGAACAATCGCGCGATCTGGGCAAAGTAAACAAACACGCAGCTCAACTTCCTTTCTTTCCGTTTCTCCGAACTTCACTTCTCGGGAACTAAACAAACATATCCCGATTCCCGGTCTATTCTTGGACGTTGCGATCGAGTTCCGAATTTAAAAAAGTGGTAATTTGGTGGAAACACGTTGGGTTGGGTATCGCAACATGGATGTTGGCACATCGCGCGTAGGTTCCCGCGGTCAGTGTTTCGTTGCACAACGGTTAAGGCGAGTCGCTCACGAGTTGTTTACAAAGGTAATTAAGCTGTCGGGTGGACCCGCCCACTGCGAGGACGCGACGTTTCAATTAGTCTCGCTCGTGTCTAATCCCGTCGTTGCACAATCGCGCGTTATCACGACCAGGCGCGCGCGCAACGCGAGCACACTGATAAGCGGCTCTTCTCATGAGAGCGGCACAGATCTTGCGAAACTGTACTCGCGCAAACACAATGCGAAGTGCACATTAATCTTTTGATACAGATAGGGCTTGAAATAGCGCCTCTCTGAACACAATGTACCTAGGTGGTCGTAACAATTCGAAGTAACATTGCTAGTCATTTTTTTAGAATGAATCCTAAAAAGTACTGCGTTACCCAATCTGATGTTATGGTAAAGATGCAGCAGCTGTCATCTGACAATCCGGTTTGTAATCTCACTAATGAAAGAACCAGACCCTACCCCGCTCAGGATTCCAAAACCTTGTTAAGTGTATTTGGCGAACGCATGTTCAGTTTGCGCAATGGGCCGCAGGTAGGCGTTAGTAGTGTCGTGTCGCGAATCGTCGCTCTAGATGCGCGGAGACAATGCGCATTGCGCAGCTTGGGCCACGCGCTTGCGCAAGCGCACCTCCGGTGAAACTTTTGTATCTTGCTATTTACTGATCACGGAAAACTGTTCGAGGCAAATAAGCACCATTCAAGTCAGACTATTGCGCTGCATCTCTTAAACAGGCGAAGGTTTCGATATTAATTAAGTTCTGTCCATTAAAAAGGCGATTGCATAAAAACGCTGTGGGAGAAGATTATAATTATACGGAGATCGTATCGATTGACGATCGAGATATCGAATAGCCAGAACCCTTGATCGCCCACTATCAGCGTTGGCGTATTCCAAATAATATGATATTGTGTTACTATTACGGTAACGCACACAGATTTGTCTGGCTTGGCAATAGCCGGCCGTGTCGGTGTATGAAATGAGGTCGCTCTAAATTGCTTCTGTTATCGCGTGTTCGCAAATCGCTGCCAGTGGGCGATTGTCGGTTACGCGATCCTGTTTGATTATAAACCACCAAAAGAAGGCATCTACGTTATCCATCACTAAGGACGCTCGCACATCGAACAATTTGACTTTACGATACAATGGTCCGTCGCGATCGGAAACCTAACCGCCGTGGGAATCGACGCGCGACAAATATGCGACAATGCGCTTTTGTTGAGCGTGGCGCGCACTTCTACATCGAACATAATGTAACATCCATACTAAAGCGAAGCCTTTGAATCTTTTCTAAACAAAAAATAAACGGTACAGATCCGCGCCATTGTGTCTAGTGCTCGGCAGACAGTTTAAAAATAACACTTATTTAGTTAATGTCGACGCGACGAAAGCGTATGCATGCAGATTCTTGGGATGTGACTCACAGAAAAGTTAGCAATGTACTTAACACCTTGAGCGCTAAATACTTATCTGTGTTCCTTTTTTAAAGGTTACGGTATCTTTTACTTCAATGGTAAAAAGTGTTAAAACGTTTCTTACGCTTGTTATTTTAGTACCTATTGTAAGGAAGCAATTAAAGTAGCATTCCAAAATTTACGTTTGACAAAAGACTAATAATAGGAAAGGCTATATGGAATTTGTCAACATGCTACTATTCTTCGTAGCTGAGGAATTTTGTTATCGATAACAGAGAGACAATGAATGCGGTGCTGCAACTGTATAAACACAGAATGTATTGTGAGGTAACTGTCACGTCTGGGGTGTTCCAAGGTGCGCAGTGAAGTTGGCAATAGAACCGACAGATGTTTTTAACAGCTACTTGTGCTATGTTCAAACTCAAATACAACGGTCGCCACTGGGGTTCGCGTCCGCGGGTGTTTGCTAAAACGCGACCGGAACGACAAAGAGGCGCGCCTGTTCGTCGACCTCGCTGAATCACCGGGACTGACCACTGTATAATCACCAAAACCGTTGAAAGGAATCCATTTCAAATTCGGAACATCGGACCGACCGAAACTAAACAACCGGGCGGCACACATGTGCCCGCTCAATAACTTATTGCGAATTAACTGTAGATTACAGTTATTGTCAGAGATCAATGAGCAATAAAATTTTAATAAGACCGACCGATAATGCCATTACTGGCAACTAGTTCAGAGTATTTTATGGCTCGTGTTCGTTTTGAAAATTAAAATGCTAATCATAATAAATGGGCTTTAAAAAGATGTAGATTTACATGATCGCAACGTCAAAGTTTGCAGGAACATTTTTAGAGTTTATATAATTTAGCTACTTGAAGGTACCTTCAAGTAGCTTTAATGAAATTTTGTAATATTATTAGTGAACTCTAAGGTTTAAGCAAATCCATGTAAGTATAGGAAATGTCGCCATAATACTGTAAAGTGTGTTTAATGCCTATTGGCGAGACGCGCTGCGCCTGCGTCGGCGGAGGACTCGCGATAGTATCGCGAGGACGCCCTATCTGAGAAATGGGTCTAGTTATTGCTCGTGACATCTATAAAACGAGATTTATTGCTTGTGAAACTTGAACTTAGGAAGTCGTCTGACGTAATATATTAGTGGATTTGTGCACATTATTCACATCAGGAAGGCATATTTTACGCTGACAATAATCTTCGCGACGATGTTAATTCTTCAGGTGACATTGTGAAAAGATACATTTATTCGCAGCTTAACGCCAAATTCTAAATTCTACATAACACCGCGTGCAAATTTTATACTGGTATAAAACATTGTTCTGATTTCAAATGTTAAAACCACGAGGTGCGACAATTGGTAATCGCGACAAACGTTTAGCATTTGGTAAGAGATCAGCAGGTCAAGCGCAGGTATTCGGGCGGTAAAAACGCAAGAACAGCACGATCTTGACATCTTAACACCGGGCGTTTGGGATCTATCGATGTCAGTGGGCCGGCCGATACGTGATACTTATTTGCATTTTACGACACGTTGTTGCAAAAAACACCAACTTCAGCTAGTGCTTGTCAGGGTCTTTCAAAATTTTTACACTGTTTGAATTTACTGATTGATTTATAATTCCAAAACAATTCTATTTTTAGTGATGATGTTCTCATTCCAATTACTAACAATGGAGGTCGCAGCAGCATGTAAGGACATTATTACAATAGGCTGTCTCAATATTTCGATGACCAGCAAAAGTATTATCGAAGGTTTTGATGAAGCACATCAACAAGACAGTTCAAGTCTCTACCCGTCAATTAAACTTACGGAGGCGGTACACATTAGGAGGCACTAAATATTAATCAGCCCATTTGCATCTGCCAAAACAAAACGTTCGAGAACAAACGGAGCACAAGGAGTGTGCGGACGCACGTCCTATTGATGCCCACACAATCGACACTTGACATTGACACGCCTAATTACAAGGCATGCACAAATCAACGTCGGGGACTACTCCACGGATACAAACGTGCGGCATTTACACTCGCCGATGTTCAAATCAGATATAACCATTCATATCTGTCTAACTACCTGATCATGGAAAAAAAATCTATCAAATTCTGAATGTCATATTTATGAGATAATACATTTTTACTATCATAGACTACAATACAATTTATTTCCCATGACGATGCTGAAGCTGAATATTAATCTGATACACTAAGATAAAATGCGTTTGGCCTTGCACGAGTGTAATCGAGTTGTGTAAATGCCTCTTCACTCCTCTCATTCAGTTGTCAATCCAGCTAATGGGCCATCCAACCCGGTAACGAGATGTTGAACCCAGGGTTGTCGACGGCGACAGCTTTCGGTTACAATCTCTGCGTTTTATGATCTCGAAGCAAATTGGACCGGCTCGACCTTGTTATTGTATTCTAATGGCGGACGAATTTTTCCATTGTACGACCGCGAGTTGCGCACGCGTACCTTACGACAATACGGTTGAGAACTTGAGAATTTGTGTTCGACAAGAAGTCTACAAAAGTACAATTTAATAGTATTTTTTTCCCCTACAAATCAATTCAGGTAATCAGAACACGAAAGTTCACGAACTTTTTTCACATAACAATATCCGCAGCTGTCCTCTTAATAATCAGATCTCTTTTACGCTACTTGCTATTATTCTATTTATAAATACTGTAGTATGATTTCTTTGAAATATTTGCTTCGTTAGCGTTGAAAAGGTATTCTTTTATTTACTACCATTGTAGCCTAGAATTTGTTAACATTAAGCGTTTCAGTTTTGTCATTATGTCTGACTGAATATCCTTTTGTTGTTCTTGACTAATCTTGTCGTCTCATTGTCTCTTTGAACAAGCTAGAAGTACCGTTTTGGTGATCGATGTCTAGACAGTTTATGTTAATCAGGAATAAACTTGATGAATTGTAAACGCAGATTTGTTTGCTATTTGTTTTAAAATTAATTGAACACTAAGTTGTGGTTACAAAGGAAAAGCAAATCCGTAGTCCGTACATGTTTAATGGAAGATCACGGTCAGTGTTCGACAGCTGTTTGTTGCATGATGCCCAGCCAGCCGAAACCAATCAATATGTTGCAAAATCATTAATAGTACGTCTTACTCGGCGTGCAGTAATATCCTCGGAGGCGTTGCGTTGCGCCGGCGCCGTCAGGAGGATGCGGCTCATTACGGGCAATTAGAAGCTGATCCGCGGCAATAGTGCGCAGGCCTGTACTTAGTGCGTGCGCCAACGCCGACGCGTTGCCTGGCAAATAAGCGGTCTGCGAGGCGCCGGCCGAAGAGCTACTGAGCCGAACAGATAAAAGCGTTATTACTAAATCAAGTCAGTGTATTAGTCAATACTTAATACTAAGGAGATAAAAGACTATGAACTGATATTTGAATTAAAACAAATACACGCATTTCTTTTATTTGCATGCGCTATTGCATAATTATAACAAAATTGCGATTTTCAGTACTTTATTCAATGACAAATAATTGATTTTTGATTATAATATCTTGAGAGAAATTAATAAGTTCTTGTAGGGCCCTACCCAAAGAAAATAACTTCTTGGGCACCGTATCAAACTTCTGAGCAACGGCAATTAGTTGCCATAATTTTCTACTCACGCACGTTTCGCTGAAAAACATGTTTATTTGTAAGATTGATGTTGTCAACTTGTCGAACTGTCAATGCGCGGACGCAGCGGTGACATTACGTGACTGACGACCGGACGATGTACAGTTATTAATATAGATTTTAACTTCTTTTTGCGATTAAATTGCCAATGTTGTTGACTAACAATTAAACAATGTTGCTAGGTAGGCGATACCATATTTTCATCATCCAATTTCTGATATCTTGGTACAGCAGTTGCGCATTTTGATTGATTTAATTTGTTGATAGAACATGCTATTATCCCAAGGAACTTTCTAGGTAATCGATTAAATTATGAGTATCCTACTTACGATAACAAATGTACGTTCCCGTTTCATGCCTTCTGAAATATTGCAATGTAGAGTTATCTCTGAACCAAAATTAATTCCTATTCATCAAAAGGGGGGCACTTAGCAGATTTAGGGCAGCGTGCACGAGCGCAGGGAGCGGTTCGATATTGCCTTTCACCTTAATGCGGTATTACCACGGGTCACGTATTCCACTGTTCGTCGTTATTACCCATTCATTTTAATTGATATGCAATTGCTAAGTAATAATGACAGTACTCCAGTGCTGCGTATCACGTACAAGTCTACCTTAAGAACATTATTATGTTTCAGCTCTGGATTGATTATCGGCGATAAAAATATATGAGAATTCACATTTCGCAATCGAGGGAAATCGAGTTACCACTCATAAAAAGATTAATAACTGTAACGCAATGCTCTCGTATTATAATGACTATGAGTATGAGTTCGGAATTTGCAAGTGCATTATAAAAATAGCAGCACGCTCCGCCAGGACTTGTATCAAGATAAAAAACTATTTTAAATCAAGGATCTTTCGTAGCTGCAAGAAAAGATTAACTAAAATCAGACTGCTAAAACCTGTTGAACTTAAAATCATCAGACAAGGATTTATAATTAAAACGTTCTGGTAGATTATAACTGCAGGATAACATAAAATTTAAGCGTATAAGCCAAGTTTCAAGTCTTGATGTTGCGAGGTGGGTTTATTTTTTGTCGGTTAACTTTTTTTAGGTATTTTATTGTAAATGTGTAGAGCACGATTTTGTGCAGCGCGATGGTAATGCATTGAATTGAAACGCATGCGCGGATCAAAGAGTGCGCGCGCGCAGCGATCACGAGTGCCATTGCCGTAATAGAATAATTAATGGGCGCCGGAGCGCTCTGAGGGTCACTGACAGCGCTCCCTCCCGTTGCACATATTACTTGTGTGAGGGCAAATGTTAGTGCCAGTTCATAGAATTTAATTTACCCGCGGACGACGTAGAGTACCTTACATATTATTTACTTACAATAAGTGTTTTCTTTCATACATGTTTTTATAAAACCAAGCTAAGCATGTGTTATTAAATCACAGCTGTTGTTTAAAGCTATATCCGAATGGAAAATAACCCTCCTTCTGGCGCAGTCGGGTAATTATGAGCTTGTGTTGATAATAAATTATAAATGTTTATTCGATAAAAACGGCAGTAAGAAACATTTAATTAGGTAATATAAACAAAGTGCTTTACATCTTATTAGTTGAACATGAAAGATATGCACGTTTGCCCCAAAATTAAAACAATGTAGGACCGGTGGAACCACCCAAAACCGTAAACATTACGAGTTTCTAAAGGCTGTCCGTTCCACTTACGAAACCTGAAGGCTCGGTAGTTATTAGCCATTCAAATTGTTGGAAACAATGCCCCTAGTTAGGGGGTCGCGGTGAACACTGAACAGACAAACTCATGCAAATGTCGACCGACTGTCGGCAGTCGGTAATAATCACCGGTTAGCGACCATTGTTCAAGGTGAAAAGATTCAGTGTTGCAACGAGATGGCCAACGGAAATCTCTACTTGTGAATAATGCTGAAGAGGTGTAAACCCCATTCTTGTGACAGCAATGTTAAATGCAAACTTATTTGTGGCCATATTCAGACTTCATGTAACGAGCAAGACGCATGCCATGGTCTGGTTAATTGGAGATACGAACTTACTAATAATCATTACCTTGACTGGAAAAACCGCAACAGAAAATTAGTTTTTGTGACTAGAACATGTCCATCCATCAGATCCCTAATTGAATGGCATTGTTGAAAAAAATAATTGAAACAAGTTAAGGATGAATTCTGGACAACTATGTATTGGTGTATTAATCAGTACCCTATTACTTACGTAAATGGCAAACGTCACTCATGTATTGCAGGTCTTTAGAAGGAGCTCTCGATAAATGGTCATGCAATTTTCAAGCCGTGGCAGTGCAGCCCTGTCAGGGTGGTCGACGTCTAATGTAATGCAAGCGCGCTCGAGGCGCTCCCGACTTGAAATATCACGGAATCTTGCAATAGCCTAGATGAATATATGTATTACTATTATAGATCGCGAAATGTACAATGATTTGAAGCAACCTCCATTGCAATTATTTGCAAATGCCAAAGTTGGTTAATAAGAAGCATAATATATTGGATATGTAATACTCTGTACATGTTCCACTTGAAAAATTATGTTTCATTAGCAAAAACATAAAACCTCTAAGTGCAAATATGGACGAGATCATTATCACGACCTCCAACGTGACATCCGTTGTTTTCAACAAAAACTAACATGATCGAGGTGGTACACCCACGAGGTACCTACATACACGCTTGTTGCCAGAGTTTATTGCGTTTGCATCCATACAAGGGGACAGAAGATGTTGGACCGTAAAAACATAATGGTGGACCTAAATGGACGGCACGACTTGGACAGAATATTTGGCAATTGTTTTTAAATGTGTTTGCGCACTTTACAAATAGCTACTCATTGGCAAATCCAGCTGATGGGACCTTTATTGGGCAGAAAAAATATCCAACATCTCAAAATTGTTAGTTTAAGAAAAGCAGTCTGAACTATCCGTAGAATAAGACTTCATAGTTCATATTAGTTCAAACTAGAGTATGAAGCACTAAGCGTCCGAGGGTGTGATAGCCATCTACGGAAGCCACACTTACGGGAGCCACTCTCGCTTCCATTGTGAGAGCCCGGCGCCGGAACGGCGACTGTCCTATGAACTACAATGCGGCCGAATCAACGCACACAATAGAAAATAAAACGCTAAAGTACCCAGGGTTACACCAGGAAACGTTCCGCTCTGCATTTCTATCTGTGTGGTAAAAGGAGAGAGTTGTTCGGAAGACAGTATCGCGTTACGAGTGTCCGTTTCGAATGTGAGTGACAACCGCGGATGTGTAACTTGAATATTGTTGGAAAACGTACTGTTCTGACAATATATTGGTCCGGCTGGGGGCGAGGCACGGTCTGCGCCGGCCGAGACTTTTGTCGACGGATAATAATTTTGAGGAAACGCCGTAATCGCGGCGGCCTAGTTGCGCGCTGCCCTGCAGGGGACCGCTACTCCGACTCAATTTCGCGCCGGTTCCTCACAGGCTGTTTTTCAGCGTATGAGATGCTCGCGCGAGATAACAATGGTACTTGTAATGGTATGGTGGTAGGTACGTATAATGATAGTAATGCCGGTCCGATCCTTGCATATCGGAGGGCATACCGAAGCTGATATATATAAACTAAACCATTCTTAGACAGTGTTACATTCCGGAGCTCGCAATCGCACCTTGACATTATGCGCAGCGGGAATAATAAAAGTAATCGAGTTTTCGAGCCAACATCTCTGTATTGTTCCGCAACCTGTACCGACGAGGGTTGCACGAACGCGCACAATGGCGAAGCTCGTAAAAGATGGCAGGAACTAAATGGTTCCCGACGTCATTTGACCGATTGCTCGTAAAGTTGTTGCGGCTCGCTCGATAGCTTTGTCCCGTTCGCTCGGTCGGCTATTGAATGTCGGTGCATGATGGATGTTGCTATTGCCATATATTTGACTTTATTAAAGCTTACGAGAGCTTAAGAGACGTCCTCTTATTGTGATAGTTTGAAATTATGAAAGTGAATTTAATATGCTTCTAAACAATATGAATACAAATCAAAGAACTTTAAAGATACTGGGAAGCAAACGAAATGTGTATGTTCTTGCTTTCAATATGAAACTTAATTCTGCAGTTGAATAGCGAACACCAGAAGATGTTCTAGAAGGATTTATTGAAGTACGTACTATCGGTTTCAAGCGCAATGAAGTCTACAAAGTACAGAGGGGTAAAGAGTGAAGAGTCGCGCGCACGGTTGACTTCAGCCAGACACGTGAGCAGCACACGTTACCGACTACAGTTGAGACAAACACGTGGACTGATATATTAATACCGAGGCTTCCTTTATTGGAACAATTACTCCTAATTGTGGATATTAATACGCAGTACCTACCTAAACAGCCAAACCATTACAGACAGATAGAGATATGAAATTGGATGCAAAAATTTTAAAACATGTATTGAAAAAAGAAACAGTCAAAAACGTATCTAGTTTCTGTTATGATAACTCGTGACAATGTTCTCTGAGATCAAAATAATTATGTCAGCGGAAATGTAATCTAATAACCATTAATTTCGTGGTTGCTGCGCGTGCGACACCAAAATCGTGACGTCACGTGAACACTCCACTGCGAAGAAAATGGATGGAGTGATTCATTCGTCAAATCGTGTCCGTGAGGTGCGCGGGCGCATATTGATGTGGGCACGAACACTCGCGCCCTCCGTGAATGCCTAACGAGCACCATGCTTTACTGACACTCATAACGACTAGCACAAACTCACAGCCACATACCCAATGACGCACGTCCCACCTTCCTGAATAATCCAGCCTTACCTGCAAACAAATGCATCAGAATTTAATTCAATGTTATTGTAGCACTAAGAGATAGGATCGATTCAAACGGTAAAGCTATAATAAACAAATAAAACGAGATCGTTAAGACAAAATTTTCGTTACTTAACAGTAAACGTAACCCAATAATAAAACAATGTTACGAGTAAATAGTGGTAGCAATTGCTTAATAAAATGAAGAACGAGTTAACAATTACGGAGGACGAAATGTTTGCGTAATATCTTCTACATCTAGTATGGCTAGCTACAAGCATGGCAAATCCGTGCAAATCCGTGCAATAGTCTTATTAATGTATGACATTTACATGTGTCTTTATAATTGAATTACAAACGAATCGAATCGGTAGCGCTCTCGCTGCTGGTTGTGTAACAATTGAACGCAAAACCGTGGAATCAGTTCAAGGTGCTTTTAATCTCGCATCGAATCTATCAATTTGTAATATTCGATCGTTTGCGCAACTAATATTGTACACGATTATTTCTAAAGATTGTCACGATTCGTGGAGATAATGTTAAAGAGGCTAATTGAAAACGTTCACTGTAGTTAGTTGTTCTTATTAGGAGTGTAGTAAATAGACGAACAAATATCACGCAGTCGATGAAGAAATTTAATTTTGCATAAGTACCTAAAGCCTGAGATTTAATGCTCATATTGCTATTTGCGTGAAGCAATGTTGCCAACGACGCTTTTGCTAGTATTTTAACTTGTTGCGACTTGTTCAAGTACAAATGAGGAATGCGCTCTTTGATATTCTGCGGCGTTAACTCTTTTACTTTTCGATTAAGAATTGTTATGCGCTTTCGTTGACAGTTGAAATGCTAAAATACTGCTTGGTAAGCATGAGAAATGGAGCCTTGTAAGTTGCTAACGAAGACGTTGTGTTTAAATTGAAATATCAATTCCCAAGAGGACTGTTGGCATAAATGATGCGATGTGATGTCTGTGTATATCATTCTTTACAACACTGCGTCTTTAAGTCCTGGCTGTCGTATAAAGCGATGGAGAGGGGTCTGCCGGGTCAACAGACATTAGATCTCTCAGGGTTGGATTTCACCGGTTAAATATCGACTGTTAATACATTCTCCACTCTTCGGGTAGTAATAGATAGATAGCATTATACCACTAACATAAACAAGTTTCAAAAGGTCAACACAAACCAAAACAAACGTATGTGGAATTTGCAGCAGCAAAACAAACTCCATGAGCGAAATAATAAACAGAATGTGTCATCGCAGCGTGGAAACTTAGAGATTACGTCAAGAATCGTGATGGATATGTCGTAAACCTCGTGGGACCAATGACAAAAGTAATGTATGTACCCGCGAGCTATTATCCAAAACCGATACCGATCGGGATCCGTACGTACTGTCGCGGAGCCGCATGTGAACCGAACGCAACATAAGCCCTTGCATAACACGGGAAAACATCCGATCACGACGCGACCGCCTCGACGGAATTATCCGGCGAGGTATAGCTAATGTCGATAGTAAACACGCAATTAACTCCTCAGATGAGGGTTATAATTTAGCAGCTGGCTGTGGGGAAAGCGTCGTGTCGCAGCGAAGAGCAGTCCTGGCCAATAATGCGGCGTCGCAACGAGCTCATTAATTAAAAAATGTTTACTCATTAATCAGGCGTCTTGCCGCGATTCGTTCACGATCGGCAGCCCCGATTTATTACGCTCCAGATAAGAGGTGGTTCGCGGTGAGCCGCGCGGTCGAACAGACATTCAATTATTTTATTGGCTGCAGAGATTTCCATAACGAGACATTATTAGGAACCCTCGGTAGACGATACGAGAAGCACTATAAATAAGTCTGAAAGAGTATGGCGAAATTGTCGATAATAATTTCGCCAAGGTTGACCGCAGGGAACAATAAATAGTGATCATTTATCAGGTGGGTTACGTAAGGGATAATAATTTATGGAGAAGTAATGAGTAATTGTGCAAGCCTCCGCGCTGCAGCCGAGGGCTGAAGGCGCGGAGCCGCGCTATAATTTGCATAGTTAAAGTGCGCACGAGGTCCATTAGACAAAGTGTCGCCAGGATCGTTAACGACTTCATGGAAAGCCGTAGCGGACGTTATCCCTTCATCTGACTATGAAAATACCAGATTCTAGCTAGCCGTCATTACAGATGATGGGGCTCGCGGACGGGAATTTTTATAAGTTCGATCACACGGAATTTTCTGTTAATTTCAAATAAAGGACCAGCTAGACCGGTGAGCTATGGTAGTTTTAAGTTTTGAGGGCAATGCCGATTCATATTTCCGTAATAATGTTGTATGCTCACGGCTGTTCCCAATGGCGGCAGGTGGTCGCGATAACGCGCCTAAGCCGGCGCATCTCAGCAGGCGCATTGTCTAACACTGTTTATTCTGATAAGATAATTAACGTGCCACTTCTCCCCTAATTTATTGTTTGAACAATCTCCTGCCTTAATAGGGCCAAATGCATTTAAACAGTAAAATACTGGTTTGTATTATGCCAGACTGACTGTTTCTCATGTTCATTTGCTAATAGCAACGCGAACGATAGGGGATTCATTTAAATTTCTCATTTAGATGCAGATGTGCATAATAAAAGTGAAAATGAACAGTTAATATGACGCTGTCGTCACATCCGCTGGTGGACTGGCACTAGCACCAAGTGGGACACTTCGCTTTCTAGGAAGAGCCTGGCGAAATGACGGACGAGGGCGCGCGAGCAGAATACTAACAACTATATTATTGCACCACTCATACAATAACATCCGCGATTAATCATCGCTCGATCTTATCTTAAAAGATTTGCACTTAGCCATCTTAACAAGGACATTAAACAGGGGGCATAAAACGACCCCACTTTATTTATAAGGACACATAAACACCAATTACGCAGTGGCATACCTCGTCTGAAGTTATAAAGAGTATTGTGTCAAGGCAAACGCTTTCAAACAACGTTTTGAGATATGATACAAATTGGCATATTCATATCGTTTTCCAACAAAGATCAAGGTACAAATAGTGAAAGGTATTTTGTTGTGGGTTCTTTTGACTGGATATTGTTTTATTTGGAAGCACTGGAGCTTGAGGATTGGTGTAAACGACCTAAGTGCAGACAATGCGCATCGCGGCATTTGTGCCACCTAATGAAATTCATCTCACACCACGGGCTGTGCGTGCACTGTGTGTTCCGTTATAAACAATGACCCCTATTCAATTACATACTGATTCAATTGCACAACACGCTATTACGCACCGAAACAAAATAATCGATAACCTCAAGAACAAACACTTTGATGTCGCGGTGAGCTGAGTTCTAACGAGATTGCTAAATTATACTCGTAATAGAGACAGCCCCTCTAGCATGAAAACTAAAAACACGATATGATATGATACGATATAGCAATATATCGACGCCAACTGTAAAAATATGATAGATATAGCCGCCATTTTGAATTTTTATCGAAACAGTGATCATAATATGTGACGTCACCGGCACGGCGCTTTAACATTGCGGCTATATCTATCATATTTTTACAGTTGGTATTGATATATCGCTATATCATATCATATCATATCGTGTTTTAATGCTCATGCTAGGCAGGCAGAGCGTATTCCTAATCTCATATGATTACCCAACGCGACAGGTTGAAGATGTCCTAATTGGCAAGTGGTATCGTAGTCGTAGGTTAGGGAGCGGTTCAAGCGATTGTTTGTTTCTAAAGGTCTTTAGACGCCCACTTGCTCCCGAACTGGGTCACTGCCAATTTGCGATTCGAGCATCATTGTAATCGCATTAAGATTCGAACCGGCCGCGACACGGCTGGCGCCGGCGGTAGCGCGACCACACCCGGGGTCAAACGTCAACCTACGACATTGTTATCTAAAGTTGGCGAATCGTCGACCCTCGACAGACACGTGTTTAAGTAGGTACTTTAATGCCAAGTTCCTATATTTTTAACAAATAGTTATCGGGCACGGATTACTTCTGTCATCAATCTGACAGCTGAAGATATCACATAGATATTGATATCTACAGATTTAGAGAGCTAATGCTAATGGCTAAATTTAATAAATAAAACTTTGCGAGTTAGCAATCGATGTATGACGAATCTC
The DNA here is from genome assembly GCA_963576865.1 of Anania hortulata. Lineage (NCBI taxonomy): Eukaryota > Metazoa > Arthropoda > Insecta > Lepidoptera > Crambidae > Anania > Anania hortulata. The sequence continues at coordinate 4,013,634 of OY756391.1, forward strand.
ATTCTAATCGTACTCTAGCAGAAATAGAAGCTATCTTCGACATCTGTTGCTGGTACTTGATGACCAGAAGCGTTTCGGTAAAAATGAAAACAAATGTAAACAAGACCAACTCCGGATTTCAACACTTGGAAGGATTAATTGTAACTACACCGGTATGATTAATGTAACTACACCGTTAAAGATAGGCGTAAATCGATGTATGAATAACTTCATCGCACAACATAAAAGATTATTACCCTTGTACATGGGAAGCGTGGTAGTGTCAGATATGATCATACCGTTGAAGAGATAGCGACGGCCATAAGATGGGAGATTACGCGTGATCGTACCATCATGCAGCGTTATGTTTGAACGGCCGCAGCTAGCAAGCTCGATGGGAACACCAAACAGCTTAGAATAACAGCTAGTCATAAATATCATCCTATGCACCGATATGAAGCCCGTTTCCGTTTAGATAATCTTCAGTTAATATCTATAATTTTTATAGCCGTTCATAGTTTAGGAAGTTATAAATATCGAGGGTTTGGTCTGAACACTGAATAAGGGATCGTTATAACATCAACAGAAGCTCGTGACGCCATACAATGTCTTAAAGGAAAAAATGAACCCATTTCGCACAGTAATGTGATTATGTGACAGGCAGTGACGCAGGAGGAGGACGTCGTGATTTGCGCGTCTCATAGCGCAATGATATCGCCTCGAGCCAGTTGCATATTTTAAATTAAACGACATTAAAATAGCCCGGAAACAGTGCTCAAGGGTGCACTGCAACAATATTTCACAAGGAATTCTGAAAATGATTCGGCTAACACCTTAATCTCCTAGAAATAAGAATCATAATCAGACTCAGTTTAAAAGTAATTTCGACGCACATAATGCGTGCGTTGAACTTAAAAGGTTGTGACAGGGGTATTACGGTAATTACCTTAATTTGTAAACACAAAAAACGACCGTCGGCTCGTCGTGTGTTAACCGAGTGAAAAATTAAATGACAACGGACAGCGAGCAAGAGTGCTCCCAACGATTATTCGCTTAGGACGAGGATTACGGAGCAATTAACGTCGGCAACTACTCGTGAGAATATTATCAATTTTCTACAGGTTTTAAATTGCTCCAAGCAAGAACAAAAACTTCTTCATGTAAATTGGTTGTAGAAAAAAGGCTTATTTCTCGCACAACAGCTGTGTTGCGAGTGTCGGGTCGGTTCTGCGGAGTCGTGTGCAAACGCGAGGACATTAGCACGCTATCTGTGCGAAAAAATCGCGGCTCGGATTCGGTTCACGTGAGGTGAGGGCGCGCTCCTAACGGCTGACTTTGCATATCATTTGCATGAATCTCCCGATGACGAACACGGCTGGAATGCGCCTGGAAACTGTAGGACCGGTCGTTGACTGATCGCCCAAACAACGTTACGCCCGCTGCTCGACGTATATGGCCACATCTATTGAAGCGCAAAAAACAACAACGCAAACATTCGTGATTCACCGCGAAACCTTTTGCGGAAGGTCGCAGGTTACATCGCTCGACCAAGGATGCCAGTGGGGCGTAAATCAAAGCACTTAAAGAGGAAATCGTCCCGTCAACAGCGTGTTTCGACGAACTAGCTTTAATTAACAATCGCCTTAAACGACGACATTCGACTGTGACAGTCGAGAGATTAATTCGCAAATGCGTATTATGGGCCATCGTTTAAACGTCCTTATCATGGAATCAAAAGTTTTAACATTTATGCGAAACTTGTGGCGCAATTATATCCTTGTAGCGATCGTTTTGCCTACGTAATGATGTAAACAAACAAGGTTCTTTGCGATATAGGCTGGTAGATGATTAGATAGGGAGTTTGTTGACGGTGAGAGATTTAGTAAGGGGGTTGTCCAAATAGGGGCTTGCCTAACGTCTGTTCGGCGACGTCGGTGTCCTGTAATTGGAACCACGTCGCCGTCGACGACTGAAAAGGGTTGTGCGTGACCATCTCTCCCGATATCGGCGTATCGACTGTGATTTACGGATAGCATTAGCATACAGAAAACAGGTGTACTGTATACGTAATAATTGCGTTCTGTGGCGCAGAGTAAACTATTGGCGCGTTTAGATAATGATCACTGCTATTTGCGTGAGCGCAATACGGTTCTTATTGCTTCTTATCTACGTTTGAAGAGTCAACTTGATAAACAAGTGGACTTCGAACAAGTTTTCACCTTTTGTGGCGAACAAACAAGTTGTGTATTTCAAAACTGATCAAAACTCGGCTCAGATTTTTTTTGTTGAACGTCTAAGTTCGTTAGTTTTACTATTAAGAATAAATTTTATACCTAGTCTTGCCATAAATACTGTAACAAAGAAAAAAAAAAGGTTCTATTGCAAATAATATTTATTACTTTTACAGTGTGATAGTTTAATACATAAATATAAAACAATTTTAAATATAAAAAGGTTATTCGAAGTGGTCTTCATTGGCTGCAATACAATCCTTTAAACGTTGAGGCCAGTTATCAATAGAAGCACGCATTCTTTCCATGGTAAAATTCTTCACTGCCAATCGTACGGATTGTTTTGGGGACTCCAAATTATCATGGCCTTTAAAGCAAGCCGTACTCTCTAAAACTGACCATAATCATAATCCAGCGGATTAAGATCGGGATTAGACGACGGCCAGTCTTCAGCTTTGATGAAGTCCGAAACGTTCGTTTCCAACTAAGACTGCGTAGACCGAGCTTTATGACCCGGCGGCCGCGCGAGTCTTGCTGGAAGGACCATTCTTGGTTATTGAACATGGTGTTCTTAAGGGGCTTCACTACCTTCTCAAGAATGGTATCTTGATACACTTGTGCCGATGTTTTGATACCTTTTTCGACAGTATTTATGGCCAGACTAAGTATATTATTATGCCTAAGATGGAAATAGAACGAAATAATATCTATTGTCAGTATTGTGACAAAGCTCCCTAAACACAGATTTTTAAAAAAACATCGGAATACAGGAAGTACATAAGATTTTCAACAGTTCCAGAAATAAGCTTGATCGACAACATTTTCTTCGAACATTTGAAAATTATACGGGTTTGTATATATTAACTGTCATATCTGACGTATCCAAGCGCCACCCCGGTGGAAAGTCCCTGTTCACCCGCGGCGGATGCCCGTCTTCCGGCAGCGCGGCTCGGAGACCGTCTTGCATACTCAATGCACCTAATTAATGCCTTCATATCACCCTAATGGGGCTGCGCTTGCGCACAGCTCACGACCAACTCCGCTGGGAATGTTTAGTAAACGCTAATTAACTTTGCACAGACGTCGTAAAGTTTTATTCGCAACATAAAACAGATGGTTGAAGTAACAAGATTCTTTGCTCTTGCTTCTGGTGAGTTTTAAGCAAAAAGTTTATGAATCTATTTAGCCGATACGGAAGCATGGAATACGTCATAAAATGAATAATTTCTACAAACAAACAAACATTTGACAGACATGACTCGAATACAAATGCATTTGCTCATCAAAAAAACATGGCCCTTTTAGGATTTGAATCCGCAACTGTCGGTTTCGTATCGATGGCAGATATTCGTCAAGAATCTTCTGCATTAGGAAAATAAAGTGGGAATTGGGAAGAGACGTCATGTGTACGTGTACGTCGATAAACAATTTCCTTCATGACTAGTAAACAAACATGTGCACACTGCACAGGTTAACTAATGAGTATTATAATTAATTGTCGAATTAGGCCATGTACGTTTAAGATACCAATTAAGGATTTGTGTACTTGTTCTTAGTTAAGAAAGTAATTCAATAATTTATTTTTATATTAAACGCGTATTCAGAAGTTTATTTTATGAAAAGAATTTATAAAGGTAAAATAAAGAAATTCTCTTTATGGGACGGCATTGTCAGAGTACAGCTAAAAACTATTAGTAGGGTATCGTAAACTTCTGAACAAACGACTGGTAGGTACGGGTCGGGGAAATTGTTAACATTTAAAATGGTAAAGCAATATCGAAAATAGTTTACATGGAATGTATCGAGGGCCGACCACAATGCATAACTTCAAAGTAAGAAAGAAAATTGAGCGTGCGATATTACATACAATCGAAGTGGTCTGCGCGTGCGCACCAGCCAGACCCTAGCCGCGTTTTAGTGTTATTCGTAACCTCAAATGTGATTGGAAGAATAAATACAAAATTTGTTCTGCACAAGCGAAAACCTCTTTGCGATGCGTTTGACTATGGTTCCCAACTCTGCTGCATCAATAGTAGGACTATCAGTCCAATACAGAAGGTCTGGTCACCTGGACGTCATACATGAGTACATTTGACGACTTTCTGCCCTACGCTTCAGTTTTCCTTTAAATTATCGTACATGAGATGACATATATTATGAAAAAAAGAACCAAATAAATCTCGAGCCTGTTTTTTATCACGCACGAAAACATCGAAGTCAAAAACACCATTTCGCCGACTGATAAAATCGCATGCAATTTATCCACGAATCGCGTGTTATCATCTGGAAGCCCTACGTGCCAGCCGCGTAATAACTATAAAACGATATTGTCGGTTCTTCGCTACCAGTTTTGAGCTCCAGTTTGACAAAGCCACTTTTACCCTGTCCCTGCTACAAGTGTGAAAGTTCTATTGCTGGACTAGATATTTTTCATATGGATGTTACCTACATATAGTTGCACTTGGGGAGAAGACAGCAAGTTGTGTAGACTGTGGTTTCAGTAAAAGAAGACGAATTATATGATCTTCCATGTATTAAGTAAAATGATCTTCGAAAACATTAAAATGAGTGGAGATTCCCCGTTGATGAACAGTGAATTTCTGAGCTAGATAATGAAGAAACTTCAGTACATTTGATATCTATGAAATGTACTGAAGTTTTGTACTCGGTCACCAGTGCTAAGGCAAATTGCGGCTAGTTTTTACTTTAACCACTTTCTTACAAAGCTTTTTCGACTTCTGGCCAGGCCAGGCACCTAGTACCCTATACATAAATATTAATGGCGGGCGTTGTTCTCACGGCGCATGCCCTTCGCCGGTTCCGGTCCGGTGCGCCTGCACGGCCCCTGCGCAGCCTAATCGCTCCAGAAACGTTGGCCCCCGCTCCATGCAGAACGCACAAGAAGATCCAACATCTAAGAACCTTTTTCTGTTGTTTTATATAGTTCCTTATTCCTTCTTGAATCAAGATTAAGCTTGAACTTGGTTAATTACTATTATTTGTAAGTATGTTTAAAGTTGATAGAGACAGTTTGATTTTTTAATCCAGGTTTCAATATGGTTTACAAGCGACTAAACAGGTCATTACGGAAAAATTGTGGTGAAAATTAAATTCTTCAAAGGCGTCTGAAGAATACAGTGTTAAAACTATGTTAAAACCAATTGTTAAAATACGACAATTAAATGACTTTTTAGATAAATAATTTACTATTTACATAAATTAAATTCCGTATCACTTATTTTACATACGTTACAGTCTGATTGCAAAGTTCAATGACATTTTATCCAATATTTGGATCCAGTTATCCTAACTTAATAGTAACGTTTACTTTTATATATAAATTTAATGCAAATGGAGACGTAATTTTAGAAGTATCGAATCTAGATGGAGAAAGCACATGGGCGAAAGAAAACGGAAAGTGGTCAGGTGCACATCCCGGGCCCTTACAGAGTGGAATGCGACTATTATTAGAGGGGCCGGCGCCTGCGCACGCCGCGACCTATACAGGGTGTCTCAAATAAAATCTATCAAAATTATGAGAAAACAATTTTCTTATCGTGGCAATGACACCAAAATATGGATTCCAACAAGAACATGACAACTTCTTTAGCTTTCTTTCTCTTGTATAGATGTCAACAAGGAGAATCAAGCGGGAAGCCATAGACTGAGTAGTTTACCCGTAGTAAAAGGCACTTGGGCTTTTTACTCACAACTTCATTTCATAAAATGCACTAGATTTCACTTACACTAGAGTGGCCGATGTCTAAACAATGAAAATAGAAAGTTTTCATATGCATGCTGCATACATACCATAAAGGTTAAATGTTCCAAGAACTTAAGCTGCAAAAATTTAAATGAAAAAAAAAAGAGTTCTCAGGTGTCTCAATCCACTCAGATTGGAATGCGACTATAATTAGAAGCTGGCGTATGCACAGGTGCGCGCGATAGACTTTATTCACAAACGAATGAGGGGTGTCTCTACGAGAAGAGCATTAACCATAACCTGTATGCATTTATTTCATAAGTGGAGAACCGACAATTTTAGAGGATATACAAGTATTGCTCTCTCGATCTTAAAACGTGCAAATTAAAATGGCAAATGATTAGCATTGAAGGCACATCCTGTATCTTAGTGGCCGATGGCACTTTATCGGTGGATGCTGCGGGCATCTCGGGCCGGCCCGCGCGGCGCCATTGTTAGCGAGCTCCGCCAGCGCCATGCTAATGCTGCGCGCGCGCATAGAACGGTTAGCACAAGTCAGTGTGTCCCAAGTTACATCTAGAGTCTCTATTGTATTCTGCTCTACGTGTCCCAGATCATCTACTGTATTTACTTCTTGTAGACCGTTGCTATTTAGGTTTCTGTCTGACTTCTGTTAAAGCTGCTCTCCTATAAAAGGCTTTAATGGGTGACGTTGTTGTTGAATAGTTCCTAACCAGCGCTATTAAGCATGTCAATATAATTCCACTACTTAGATGATTGCTTTGGTGCTTTTTTGATTTAGAAAGCGCTAAAAAATCTGTATTGTCATTAAAAGAGATCCTCACCAATCTTCCATAGTATTTAAACGAGTGAAATAAAAATAATAGATTAAATATGGGTGTCCCATTTTTGTCTTTTTGTCCCGTATACTGCAAAAAGAGCTCTGGCCTATGCCAAACAGCCCGGAACGAGTTCTAGTGTTGCACGAACAATAGTAACCTCTTAATATGCAACAGGCTGTATTCTCTTCGGTTTTTGCAACTACGATTATTCGTATAAAAATACAGTACCTACAAAGCTATAAGTCAGAGTTTTGCAGTTTAAAAATAAATTTTATTTTGTGTCAGTAATCATTTTCTTATGGTTACTAATTTTATTTAGATTTGATGTGCTTTAATTTCTAGTTCTAACGGCGACATAATATATTTGGTTTGATTTGTATCGTGATTTTGAAATGATAACAAGCACTGACAAAGAAATTATACTACGATGTCAAATGCAATCACCGATCCCTCGAACCATAACACCCATAACTCATTAGAAACAAGCCGGCTACAGCACTCCTGCGCAACCAACATCTATCAATAGTGAATCGGCCCGTTTGGTGGATAGATAAACTGTGCGCTCCTTTGTCTTGCTCAGGCGCTTGATCGTTTATCTTTGTTATCAACCACTTCGTTAATCTGACAGGCACATGTATTTAGCTCCAGTCCCAACAGTATAACAACTGCGGTTCCCGTGAGAAGCTCGTGGGTTGTAGTCAGGCTTTAAACAAGACAGTTCAAAGATATACATTAATTAATGGCTTTTTATACATAGATGAGAAATTTTAACAGTTTTATCAGGTGCAGTTCGTCACAATTTCATTTTCTGACGGTTTGTCCTCCTGCCTCTTTAAGCATCGAACCCTGGAAATCCAGTAGCGAAAACCAGCGCGGCGATTCAGCTTGGGTTACGATGTTACGAATTTAATTCTAATCGAGACAATAGAGTTTCGTCAAGCTCTTCAAGAAATCTCGGTGTAGCCCCTGGTCCTCAATCGATAATATTTGGAATTGCTCTGGTAAGCGCATTCTTTAATAGCTGGATTTATATTCCAAGAAAAATCAATATCGTCTATTACTCAGCTTAGTCCAAACCAACTCCTAGTCGAGCCCATCACTGGAATGCAATTAACGTGCATTTCTGGTAGATTAAAGGGTTTCGTAGCGGGAACCAGGGAGCGGATTAGGCAAGCCAACCGTTTCCAGGTACTAATAATAGGCGAATTCTAAGAACCCAGCTGTAAGTTCACACCTCGAATATCGCATTACTCCGCGGTCGTTAGCGAGGCATAAACACGGCGACATTACTATTAAAGCTGGCTGCACACTCTCACGTGAAATATTGCAACTTGTCTACGGCAAATGGAGCAATTCATTTACTCTTTCATCAACTACAGAAACATAACATGAAATGCTTAACATATTTCTTAGTGAAACCCGTTACAGTAATTTCTAATGTAGTGTAATGCAATTTGTATAAGTGAGTGACTGTTAGTAGGCGGGAAATGCATTAATAACTTCTACAGTCTATAATACAAATTGCTTTATTACACATCTTTAAAAAGCCGGTCTAAATAAATAACCCATAAACATATCAGACCGATAAACCCCTTGACGTTTTAAAACTAGCCGTCGACATCTACATGACATCCATCGTGTGTGGTGTCTTTAGTCCTAACTTAGGTGTAGGCAAATAAATCAGGAGAATGGCCCGTTAAAGGGCAATTGAGCGTCCCAAAATGTCGGGCGAAGCCAATTTGTCGCCAACTACCGCGCGACTAACGAGAGTAACGGTTGCACGCCTGTGGGGCCTCAATTATGACTATGAGCCATGCAGCAACAGCTCAAGAGATCGACTAGTGGCGAAACAGGGCTAGCATAACATGGAGTAACTTCACAATTTCAAAATTTTGGAGTCTCATTGCAAAATGTAAGCAATAAGAAAGGAAGAATTATGGTAAGGCGATTCTTCAGGATCCCATAGAAGGTGCAAAGTAAAGAAGTATTAAAATAAAGTTTAAAACGCTTTCAGGGCTAGAAAACGAACTGAAATAAATAATCAGTGTGTTAGCAAACTTAAAACGTTGAAATCTGAATTAAGGTCTTTAAAAGAATCCGATAACATCTTCTCGGAAATTTACAAAAATATCATTCTTTTTATAACGGAGTCCACGCGTACTGAGCATAGCGACAAAGCGCAATGATTCTTAATTGCTTGATTGTTAGCGAGCTTGTTTTGCAGAGGGATAGCAAACACTTCCAGTTATGCCATCATTACACCCTTGCCTTGCATAATCGCCTTAACGCCTCTTGTAGTCACAGTAACTTCTTCGTGCATGTGAAGCGTAAACAATAAAGTAAATCACACAGAGTAACTTTTTCATAGCAATACCAAAGCAGCCAAGTTGTTGATTGATCAGGTTCTTCCAGATTTAGCTGCCGGAACTCTCCTGAAATTACTCCTACAAGGAGACGTAACACACAGCTATTATTAAAACATGTCTATTACGATGACGTTTTTGTAACATCATAACCGCTCAAAGTTTTAAACAAGAAATACAAGACGTCCATTTTTATGCTAACTTGAAAAAAGACAAGGTAAAGTTATGTACATAGATTGATGATTTTATTATGTGAATCTTGATTTTTTACAGGACCTACGATAACAATGAGAATTGCAGTAATAAAATGCGCCAACCTTGTTCGAGTTTAATATTTCCAAGTACAATAATGACTTATAATTTTTATGGGCTATGTAGGTCTCACCACCATAATCGCCGGTTACGGAGTGCGATAACAAAAAAATAACGTGAGTAAAGGGTGGTGTCCATAGTATAATAATAGTTCTTTTCTTAATAAAATGCGCATTACCGCCAATTTGCACGCATGCAGATCACATGATTAAGTAATTACGTGGGCTAACTCGTATGTCATATTAACATGGGTTCTTATCTTTTTGGCCCATCGCAATTAGGGTCAAACCGCCGATCGCATCATTAAACGCTATTGCATTAACAAACCCTTGAATAGTTTACACAATCGATACCAAAATGGTGATTTGTGTCATATGCTTGGAGGATTCTAGTTAATTTACATTGCTTGTTGGTAAGTTTTCATGTCTTTTTTCACTAACGCAGGGAAATGCTTAACGTATTCTACTTCATCGCCAAGTAAATTACATGAATAAATAAATATTGGATGGACAGCCTCACATACATTGCTCCCATCCCAAGGTAAGTAGGCAAGCACTAGGAATTAGAAACAACGAAGGTAACACAATAAAACCAATTATTTCTGCAAATAGGCCTAAATTAAGCTCTTTTACACGTCCCAATATTTTTTTTACCCTACCACTGTTTCGGGAAAATTGTGGACTAGCGCCGAAAAGAAAGCGCAAGAAACTCGGTCACATCGTCAGTCTCTTTTTGAATAGTATGTTTACGCTGTGCGAGCCGGGTAGTATTTAATTCCATAAATTTTTTATCATTTCAGTCATTTACAGTCAGTCATTAATTTTGTCAGTGTAATAACTTTTTTCATCAATCAATACCCGGGAATGTGCCGCTCTGTGTCTACACTTGCTTACTGTGTCCTAAAACCAATATGGCAAGTTTAAATTCTAAGTTAAACGAAACAAACACCGTTGAATATTCCGTTAAAATTACCGTCTGTTCGAGGCAACTCAAATGCATTATGTAAGTGACCTTCGCTACAAAGTGCATTCACTTAATATTCGATCTGCATAAATTATTGGCAGGAGATTAGAGGCGCAATTAATCGATTCTATATCTATCTATCATAATTACTAAAGCCGAGAACACATTTGATAAACATTAAAATATTTGTTAATGACCTATTAGCATACATTTTAGAATATTAACATGCAACGTGCAAAGCCGCAATTTGTCTGCGTGGATACGGGACTGCACCCCTTAGGAGGTGGATAGCGGTAGATTAAAAATAGTAGCTTATGTCCTTTCCTTGGGTTCAACCTTTTACGTACAAAATTTCATCACAATCGGTTCATCATCGGTGCCGAAGATATTGGGCGACATAGGTCAGTCAGGTCAAAATCAGTTGGCACGGTATGAAGTTCATGCAATGTTGGATGTTTTTCTTATAGATCCCATCATCAGAACTGGATCAATATGGGATATTTATATGGGACCATTCCGAAAGTATTGGTCCCTTTCAAACAAAAAAAGAACTATCGAAATCGGTTAACCTGGTAACGAATGATCGCTGAACATACATAAAAAAATTAAAAAAGATACCGATGAATTGAGAACCTCCTCCTTTTTTGAAGTCGGTTGAAAAGGAGGAATTCGAAACAACATAAATAGTAGCTTACTCAAGCGATCTCGGGTCACCGAGGTATTTAGTGCAGCAGTTGCTAATTACAGTCGAAACTTCAGGACCAGGTCAAGATGGTACGAGTAACCTTGTGGCGCAGTGTAGGACTTTGGTATTTATGCTCCAGTCCCTTCATCAGTGTACCCCCAGCCTGTGATAGTCGCGGTGAACGGCTCCGCGGCATGCAAATATGTACATAAAACGTGTCAGGGCGACCCGACGACAAATACGCCTCATTCCTCGGCGCAGCTCGTTATAAACATTCGAACCGAAATTATACGTTGCTGTAGGGCCGCTACATTTTACAACGCATGTGGCTGATCGTCACTGCTCGGCTATGAATTATGATTTAAGGCGAGTATAGTCGTCAAATAGTTTTAGTTTCAACAAAAAAGATGCTAATTCTCTTTCTTCTTTTTAACCGGTTCCGGTTGACCGATTTAATTCGTTTATACGTAGATTGATAGGCTAACATAATAGCCACAAACTGAGCACAAGATTTTTTATTCGAACAATTGCGTCCATGCGAAAAGTATTATTTTCCCTAATTTTCGCCACCTAAAGACGCCGCGACTCGTAACAGCCACGTTTCATTGCGCGCTGTTATTATGAACCGTATTTTAATGAGTTTTCGTGCGATATTCGTACTAACATTTGTCGAGTCGCTAATTTAGGGGCACTACTCACTTTACCCTTAACCTTAACCTTAACACCAAAAAAATGGGTATCATGTTATGTCGGAACCTCGAAAAATCAGGCCAAACGACACACCAATATTAATCCTTAAAGCACTAACATTAATTAAACACCTAAAATGTATGAAACTTAAAATAGGACACGTATTATAATGTACTTTGAACAAATAATTAAAAATGGGCCTGAATGCCGTTTAATAATAAAATGGTATTTTTATTTCAAATTCGTCAACCCTATTCGAAAACGATCAAAACCCGCGCGCGTTCCGAGAAAATTACTATTTGAAAACACTTTCCACGTTGCACAATGTTTATAAAAACGTACACTATGCGTACGACTAAATGAGTCACGCGGACAAAGGTATTCGCGAGTCATTGAACCGAACTTTCCAAGTGTAACATTTGAAAGGGATTAGTACTTTTTACGCGAGACTGCTCACCTCGACCTGCGTTTCCCATCTACGTGAACCCAACTTACGCAACCTTGTGAACGATTTGCCATGTCTAGGTTTATAGATTTGCTGATCTTGTGCAAGCTAGATCGCTGGAAAATAACTTACACATGATGTAACGAAATATGCGAGGTATAATCATCTAGGTCTAGTCTCGCGACCATAAACGAGGATAATTATAACGAATAGTTCGCATTTTAATGTACTATTTTCGTCCCGACGAATAAAATAGAACGCCACAAAAAGTATTTAATCAAATGTTATTGAATTGGAACAATGCCGTATCGCAGCCGAAGCGGAGAATGTAAACAGAGAACTTGTAACCGTAGAAGCATTTCTATTAGTAGTTACACAATTAATCACTAAGGTTATTGTTCGCATGTACCACAGCATCTGTGTTAATCTACTGTTCGCTGTAGATATTTCAGACACGCTCGCGCTCGCTAGTCTTCTTACTTTCCACATCCATCATGTATGAACACAAAAATCAGCTGACCAACAGAACTACCACCACGTAATTAATAAAGATCCAGTAAATCGACGATCTGGTTAGTTAGCTCGAAGTTGTCAAGTAAATCACTCGCAGTATATACATTTAGAATTATGTGATACAGATACATCTGTATGTAGAACTTCATCGGATGATCATAAATCGAAATAAATAAACACGAATCGAATTTATTGGCGACATGACGACATTTTAAAAGAGAAAAGGACCAATGAGTTAGTTAGTTACGAAATATTTTGACAAGAAACCGCCTCGATTATTTCGAAAACATTAATAATATCAGACAAGAGCACGAATTTAAAATTCATAGGCAATTTAAAAACAAAACATCTATATCGGCGAGATATAAACAGTCGGACAAGAAGCTCAGTGTTCCGACGCACGCAGTGAAAGTGGTCGCGCCCAGCGATGCGCAAGCGCAATTTTCTAATCTGAGCTTCCGATAAAAGCATCGAGATTAATTTACGGCCACTTAGAACGTCGTTAACAATTATTATATAACTTAAACAATCATTCGAACGAGATCGAACAGGTTCATGTCGTGAGAATATGCAGTCATGCAACTGCAGTCGAGTCACAGGGGCACCGATCTTGGTGGCGGCATCGGCAAATGAGATCTGTTTATCATTTCCAGTATTATACCGAAGGGAAGTAATTTATAAACATCAGCAATGTTGTTTTTCTATTAACTTCCTCCAAAAATCCAGTCGAATAATTTTCACACGATAACCTTTCGCCGCAGCGGAACAAACAATTAATCGTGTGTTTCACAGTCGATTACGCTATCGATTAAATGTGCGCACGGCTATTACATCCCAAAACAAAACTTGACATTCACCTTTCTTCGGCGGTTAGCGTCCGGTTGGCACCGCGAAAGCTGGGACCGGCAGATTTCGACGAGCGACTCCAGGCATAAGTGCGCAGGCGCAGGTTCAAGATCGCGACTTTCAACTAAGAAACCGCCGATAGAATCTTTCGTAACCATTGACTTCTGACCCGTATCGAAAACATCTCTATGGTAATGACAAACATGTCGAAAGTTTGCTAAATGGCCGATTCTAATAATCAATTATCAGCTGGTGTATTACCTTTGGAATTGGTTGTTAGCGGCGTCGTTATTATCGAGCTTCAAGTATAGATTAAATGCGTTTGGTGTTGTGCTTTTAAGAGGCCGTGCACCAAATTTCAGTGCAAAATTGAAATACAGTTCTAAGCTTGTGTGCGTCTATGATGCGGGATAAAGCGCCAACAATGTTGATCCTTTACTAGATAATATTGATAATTTATTAGGTAGTGGACGTCCTAACTAGGTTTGAAAAACGATCGGTTTTGCGCGCTTGATTTCATAGTTAATTTCGACTTAGGTTTATTACTTAATTGTTTGTTTTTTTTTTTTCATAAAAAAAATATTTTGTTATTTTAAAAGTGTACCTGAAGATTATTGTGTAGTGTTTAAATCTTGTAATAGTTGTTTATAATGACAGAAAAATAAACGATATTTGAATGGAAAATTCTTAAATTTTATGTTGTTTCAGCATTTTTTTTCTGCTATATTTTGTAATAAATTTAAAAAAAACTATTTAACCCATGTGCAAATAGACCATATCTTTAATTAAATGTTAAAATCGATTTGTCAAGATAACTTGTAGTCTGTTGTAAACCGATGTTCAAAAATAACCCGAACGTCACTTTTCTAAAATAAGAGTAATTCTTTTGGTGATTTACCTTTATTTTTGAAATGATATGACAACATCCATTCGCGCTACATGCAAGAAGAACAACAACTAATCTATTAAAATCACGTGTTATTTTGTTTGTGTCTTGGTATGGACATGTGATGAGAAGGGAAGAGGAGCACGTAACGAGAAGAGTGATGGATATGAGTATTGATGGGTGGAGAAGTAGGGGACGACCTAAGAAGAGATGGATGGATTGTGTGAGGAGAGCTATGACTGAGAAGGGAGTGAATGACTCAATGACGAGTGACCGGATTGCATGGAAGAGAAAGACATACTGCGCCGACCCCAGATGACCTGGGAACAGGGCAGGCAAATGATGATGATGATGATGATGTGTTATTTTGTTTCAATTATCATTCACGTCTTTACAATCAGAGAATAAAATAGTACGGAAATAAGACGATTTTTAGGACGGCCTCTTAAGAAAGAAAATATTCAAATTAATAAATGCTCAGTATGATATAATATTTTACTAGCTGTTGCTTGTGACTTCTTAGCGTAGTCTTCAATTCAATTTCGAATCCCATTTTGGGCGTCCTCAGACGACCCTACCAAGTTTTATTTTATTTTGATCAATGGTTTAAGAACGCATAGAGGACAAACATACAAACATTTATTTTTATTTAAATAGATAGATAAATATTAAATTGAAACACATAATGTAAAGTTAAAAAGCCAAGAAAGAGAGGTAATTGTAAATGAAGGGCAATGTTTTGTATTGAATACATACAGATGTTTGTGGCAGTCGCACAATGTGTGCTCTAGGCAGCTCCCGATCCCATAAATCTTGGTGCAAGTAGGCAGGTGGGTCGGCGCCGGCGCAGGCATACCGGCACCCACCCACTTGTCGAGCAGAATCTGTTATGAGTTTAGAATTAAGCAGCCAGCGTTCCGTTTGATATATTGATACTGAGAGCACACAATTTCAAAATAATGTTATTTTCTTCTTAGACTTTCGAAGCAATTTAAAGTAATTTTACCGATGCGTTTATTTATAGTTACATAAGCGGTCTAATTGAGAGATGTGACTGGAAAAGTTTAGAAACTTTTTAATAGCAATATGTAGTTGCAAGTGCGTTCTTTGATTAGTGATAAACTGTTACACAACGCATTTTACATCTAACTACCGTTGAGTAGTTTCCAATTGATTGTTTTATGTGGACCGTTATCGACTAATACTACTGTTAATTGCATCGATAAGATTGTGTTCAATCGTAAAATTGTATCCGAAATTGTTGAATCGCGCAACTAGTTAACTTCGACGCACGCCTACTATGAAAATTATGCGCAATACTCAACTACAAGACAAATAGGTACTAATAAACTATAAACCAGAAAGAAAAGGCGTAATTCATCTTATTTATTAGTACTCATATGTACTTAGTAAATGTATGATTAACAGGTGATGAAAAGTTAGATAGAACCGCAATTAAAAAAACAGATCAATATAAAAAACGACTAGAACAGAAACTGCATAAGACATTAAACTCAAACAAAGAGCAACTAAGAAACCGAAATATTCACGTAGTTTGAGAGAAATAAATCCAAGGTAATGTTTTTTGGCAAGTCCACGTCACTCGGCAACTCCTTGTATATAACATTGTCACTTCAATCTGAGGTCACGTACAATTAATTTGATATGGCTAATACTTCACTGAAGGCCGAAGCAAGGTCGAGGGTCTTCCGGTATTATGATGACGTAAGATTTACACATCAAAAATTTATAAGGATAATTTCAAAACAGCTTGCTTATGATAATTAAGACAAAAAGTGCCTAATGTCTGTTTGTAAGTAACGAACGATGATCTGAAAACTCACTCAGAAATTAAGAATGATAAAAATCGAAGTAACTTTGAAACATAAAAATCGATAAAATAGCCGATGCCACTTCAGTATGTAGTGCTCTCCTGCGCTCAGCCACCCCAGTTGACATCGTTCCAACATAACCTAGTTATCGCTAACAATCGAGTTCTCGTCAAGAGTCGAATGTTTTTGTACTAACCCATCACGCGAAGCAGCACGTTCGCTTTTTGCTTTCCCGACGTTACATACAATGTTGGAAACTAATTTATAGGATTATTCAAAGGCAGTATGCGTTACATTTACTACACTATTTCTTTGTACACCGCATTCCAGCAGAACTTGTTCCAGAATATATGGATAATAATGATGTAAGTAAAAATTCCTTGTTTAATATACCCTAGGAATTGATTCAAAACAATTAATATACCAGATCAAGTCACTTATTATTATCGATTATTGATAATTCTCTGGGCTTAAGAGACAAGTTATACACTTGTACTTTTAATTAGTTAAAGGGTCGTGGCAGAACAGCGATCCAAATTAACGGCGTTTAATTAAGAAGTTCATTTATCAACACGAGTGTTGTTCATTAATTACTTAAGTCCGGGTTAATCGAATATTATTAATAAATTAACTGATGACCGGATTGAAGTATTGCCAAGTGTGAAAGATAAGACCCTTGAAAGACCGAAAAGTTTATTGCATTTTGAGTTGGAGAAAAAAGCTAGCACGCAACGACACTGGCCACCGTCCATTAGTTGTGAAGATGCCATCATAACATAATACGACAGAACAAACAGTATGCAGACTTGTTTATTACGATTCTGTATTTTTTTTTCTCGATGCTTTCATGTTCATGTTGATTGATTTAGTCTTCGTGTTAATATATGATCGCGTTGAACTTACGTATGCTGTCATCGTCAATGAGGAAGCAGCTGATAATTACCTGAAATAAATAATAATAACATTAACTTACATATCTTCTAAAGAAGTCCATTCAAGCGGCACAAATTATGAATTTAAATTGATTCAACGTATTGGAACAATAGCAATTGACAAGAGGGTCGTTATTAAATCAAAAAAGGTCGCGTTTCGGCTCGGAGGCATCCGGAGTCAGACGCGATATAATGTCCAAAATGCTGTCCGGAATAAAAATGTGTCCGGTGTGCAAATTCGCGGAGGACCGGATTTGGGAGGCAATGTGCAGATAACAGGTGTTTTTGCGGTGAAAGGAGTCGCACCTACTACTTTTGGGACAACTTCGATTTCTCGGTAATGATCGTTATAAAGGAAAATATTTATCTAATTACACAAACGAGAGATCTCATTTCGAGAGCAAATTAAACAGTGAAAGTCATTTTCAAAGGAGGCAAACGAACAAGACACGTATTAGGTAGTGGGCAGGTGCTAAATGGAAATGTGCTGGCTGTGATTAATGATGCCGAGGGACTAACGGATTAAATAATAGCTTATTTACCTCTTTCCCGAGGTTCAGGTTAGAAAAGAGGTTTTGCCTAGATAATGTAACGCAGAATTAAAAAAGATGATAAGAAAAAATGACAGACACGATACAACATACGAAACAATGATACATTTTTATGCAAAAGAAATTATTAATTCGTAATTTAAAATGCTAAAGACATCAGAAATTTTATTTAATTTCAACAGTTTGACGAACCTTAATACCACCCGGAATGACATATTATTTTACACACTTCTTAACCGGTTTAAGCATTACATATTTAAAAGTTAGTGCGGAATAAAGGAACTAAAAACATACCGACATGTACCCTGAAAATATACAGTCTTTGAAGTCGTGTACAAAAAAATACTTTTAGGAAACATTATCACCACCATTAAAGATTATATAATCACTACACTCACAAACACATGGTGTAAAGAACCGTCTAATACTGAAATACCTGACTATTGTGAATGAAAATGTGTCTACTAACTAAACGACCAGTTTTTCACATTGAGGTTGATCGAATTTTGAAGTTTTTTTGAAATGAGTACCGATCAAATAACAAATAATCGAGAAATAGCTCAATAGCAATTGCGTCGGCCATCCGAACAATTGTGATGTTGACCCCGAAGCCAATCACGACTAATCATACGAATTAACTATTGATGGGGCAGATGGACAGCATACCACTTAGTTATCAGAAGTGGGCCAATCATCTCTAGGGTTCATGTTCTCGATATAACAACAAACTGTTTCCTAAGGACGCGAAACGATTTTTATTTATCACTAGCTGTTGGCGCTGTTGTTACCCGTGCGTGGCTTCGTTCGGGTGGTCTACATACAATCTAATTTGTATCTTTCCCGACGTGCACACCTCACCAAGTTTTATCGCAATCAAATGTTTAGGAGATTTATATACAGATTGTAGGTAGCGTTAGAAATAAGTCACTCAATAACTACGCGTTTAGATGTTAAACAAATTTAGTTTATGACTTGAGCATAAAGATAATTTAAACACAAACAGTTGATCGAAATTAGACACCCTGTTGTTTATTACAGTCGACAATTAAATAATATTTGCAAAAGTACCGATTTACAACAGTTCTCAACTCTATTCCAAATTAGTTCACGGAAAATTAGAGTAGGTACACTAATCCGGTGCAAGGCAATCCTATTTCTACGTCGCAATGTTTAATTAAACGCTCCGATAACAATACACAATCAATATTGTTCAGTTGTCAACGAAGGGCCAAATGTTTCACAACCGATTGTCGATTCGATCCAGAATCGATTCAATATCGATGAACGATTGCACAACTTTAGGTCATCGGTCAAGGACACGTCTGTTAAGATCGATCACTTTGTGTTCGAGATTCTGTCACGCTATTATATTAATGACTATTGATTTAATAGGACCATTGTGTCACAATTCGCCACGAAGTTCAGGGCTAGGTTAAATAATCGAGTTCTCGATACGCTCCATTGTTGATTTCATAAGCATTTCGATGTGACTTGCGCTCTCATAGTCAGAGAATATTCATCATAATTGTTGAAAGGCGTTGCGTTGCGACGGAATGGAGTGCGAATGATTGATTAGACGCATTGAAGAAAAGGGAACAAGTGTAGTGCAACATTTATTAAAAATGACAGAGCAGAACGCGTTTTCTACCTTTTCTGTTGACCACTATTTCAAATGGCGATTTATCAGGCGTCAAAACATTATTAGAAACACATTTTATCTTTTTTGTTGATGGCTTCAAAAAAATATGGTAATAATGTTCTAAACTTTCCTTCTTTATTATCCATCAAGAACAAATACACTAAATCTAATTACGTTTATATTTATTGATGTCTTATCGATTCAATTTATCTGAGACTGTGACCGCAGCATTTCGTCACCCCGTATCAGATTAATTGGGACATGGACTTAAATTATAAGTTACGGTGATTGTTTGATAATTATATACAAATGAGGTCTTAAATAGGGGTATGTTTACTGTTCGTTCATGTCATGTTTAATCATGACCTTGGCGCTTTCGTTATCTCGATTGGTTTCAGTTGCACAATGCCCGATTATGATTAAGATCGGGCGACTAAGTCGTGCGCGGGAGCTGCCGGATCGTGACCGTCACGTCACTCGGCCGGCCGCGTGACCCTCGCGCCCTTGCGCACACTTACGACGCGTCACTTCGGTGATGTCCATTCAACTTAGATTCAAGGGACGGCTTTGAAAGTTGACGTGTGACGTTTTAATTGTATTCTGGAAATATGTCAATGTCAACGGCATTTTTGTGTCGTTGTTTTTAATTAGTTAACAATTGCGTTATGCATTTAATTCTTTTATTTATCGCTCCTTGAAATCGTAGCAGGAAAAACCAGAGTCAGTTAACCAGATTTTGATTCAAAGTCGAAAATACCGTTTCATATCCATCCAGTGCAATTTGCTGCTGAATACAGATTCAATTTAGCCAACATGTTCAATGGACGCCGGCGTCAGCGCAGGCATGCGATGCGACGCCTGATCCACTCGATCGAATTAGGTTGCGAGCACTCAATGCGTGCCCGGCGCCGCGCAAATCGTGCGTGAACTGTTTACCTAAGCTCCGCTAGTATGCACTCAGGTTAGATGCCTAATTTATTCAGACAGAGGCGTTGACATGGTCAAAAAATCTCATTGAATGACAAAAGATTTTTGTGAAAGGAATAAGTGGAGAGCAGGAAGGAGCTCCGTCTGCCAAACTTGCTGTAGGTGTGTACAGTTGGGGGCTCCTTGATAAACTTTAAAAAAAGCTAGCCTATGAAGTTTTAATACTTTTTATAAACAAGAAAAATAGGTCGGCCCTCGCAAGTGCATTCGAATCATGCGCCGGCGCTCGTGCGTGTAATATTGCTCCCAAGATAAGAGACTAATTGATTGAGATAGGCGCGGGGCGTGGTCGTCGTGGGACCCACTTCTAATAATGTTTAAGCAAAGATAAAGACGAATTGCGTCGCAAAACGATACATGCGCCGGCGCAACGCAAATCGTGTGGACTTCACGCATGGTTTACCTGAGCTCAGTAAAAAGTTTTCCCAGGAATCTTTCGATGGGTGGATGACTAATTAATTAAGAGCATAGGCAGTACAATACTAATTACTCTGCGAATTGCCGACGAACCCATGGTGATCAAACCCACTCATTTCTATACAGTGAATGTTTGCGACCCGAAACAGTCTTTGTTTAAACAATTGTCAATATTAATCGTAACAGCTGATAGATCGTTTTGAGGATTTTGATGTTGATCCCATAAAAATGTGTGTTGCATGCAGGAGAATGTGAATTTTCACAAAAAACCGCAAACCGTAATAATCTTAATTGCATTTAGTCAATCTGCCGCTACGATAGTAGTAGGCTTACACATACAAAAAAAAAGATAGCCGACAAACAAACACGCATGACTAGACTACCCAATACTTGTGATGTGATTGTAGATCAAACAAACAAAAGGGCAAGTTGGGCCTACCCGGCAACCGCAGCTCGCTCGATGGACTGAGATGAGAGATAGCATAACGTATCATAGGAAAACACGGTAGGCCCGGTTCAGTATGTACCACCACGGTCCACAATAACCACATATAAGCAGAATTATTTTTTCGTAGATAAGCGTTTTTTTTCAAAACGAAACAGAATTTTACTTTAATTATAACGGTTATACACCAATTAAAATAATTAAGGCACAGTCGAATATTTATCAAAGAAACATAATATTCGTCGTTGTCGGATCGTACGTCCTAGGAATTCGTATACGATTCTTGCAATTTCGTATGCGAGTTGGAATTTTAATGCATCAAAATTTCTTTTTAAGAATAAATTAATGAAAATTAACATTAAGAAGACTCTTTATTGATACTTTTTTATTGTTTTTTTTTTTAAAAACAAATATTTATTTACAGCAAAGGTAAATCATTGATGTCAAGAAAGTGCAATGCTTCATGTTTGACTTTGTCATGCAAATTTGTAAGAACATTTTATTATTGGTTTGTTTTGGCTATTTAAGACTGGACCTACTATTCGTATCGGTATGTACCAAAATGAGAGATAGCATCAGTAAGGTACGAGATAAGTCTCGGCGGCTTCCGCAATTATACCTCGGCGCCGGGGTCCGCCTGTTTTTGCTCAAAGGTTAACGAGCACCATTAATGCATTTAAGGGGTTCCGTAGACAAATGCCAAGAACGGAACCTTTAAGGATTTAATATTGGGTATACCATCATGTAGTAACGTGGATGTAGCGTTGGTATTTTAATAAATTATGCTTTTTTATTATTGTTTACAGTATAAGGTAGACAATAACCTAACGTTGATGGATTTATATTACATATGTAGTATGTAAACAAGGACGTTTAATACATTTAATGTCCCTTAATTATTATATTACCATTTATGAACATTCTTCAACTTTATCCTCTGCCTGAAAGAGTTCCAGTAACGCTAATAAGGTGTTTTATTTGATAAAGTCGACACCAAACTAATGCAAACACAAATATTTATTCAAAACAAATTTTGTTACACAATTTACATGATATAAGTGTTCCCAATCTGGAAATGCAAGATACAGCAACTAAAAAATATACTGAAACTAAACACACCTTGATTTTAAATGCCCCGAGTTAAGGAACCCTTTTTTTGTTATCACGGAGCACACTTGGCCAGTTCACGTACCCTCTACGGCAAAAACGTTGATGGGAAGCGAGCTAGGAAATTGCCGGCGGGTAAGTCGCTGTCACTGTCACTGACATAGTTGCATAAGTCACTATTTACTTTTCCCTCGCCAGATCAGCTCATTTTATGCATAATACGTGTAATTCAGAAAACGTCGTTTATGCGTAATATATGGCGTAACTTGAATGATTTTAGTCCGGGATATATTTTAGAACACGTTTTTTTTTACATATTATGCTGAGTGCTGTAACAAGATTAATGAGAAAATTCGTATGATCAATCGATTTATTGGTCTTTGAATATGTAATCGATGTTGATATCATCCGATCTACCGGTATCTGGTTCAACGACATATTTTCTTGGAGCTCTAACAAGAAGCTACCGTAACTGTCGTTCTCAAAGATAAGCAAATGTAGTCCAACCTTATCTTCAGATTAAATTAAAGGTAGTGTCACATGTAGGTTAACAACACAAGATTGCACCAAACAGGGCCGTGGATTTGCGAGGAGCACGCATGCTGCAGGTGTGTCCGTTGCTTTATAGAGCGATATGTGCAAGAACAGATCAGGTTTACCGCAAGACCCGATTACGTCGCGAATAAATCGCGCGCCCGGACACGATTAACGGTGACCGGACCGTCCGAATTCGGACCTTTTCGGACGCACCCGTCAGACGCTGATTGGGGAGCGCCTTAATAAACCCTCTGGATTTATCGGCAAACGGTATAGTTGAGACGAGCACGTCTGGCATGTTAAGTTGTGTGCAAAGCGATCGGAATTCGAAATGTCTGATTAATGACGAAGGTGTGACTAACAAGATACCGTTAAAGTGTTTGTGTTTTGCGGAACCTTAATCTCATGTTTTACATGCTAAAAGGCACAATTTTTTAACAAACGTCGAATGAGTTGAATAATACACTTGACTATAATTTAGAAACGTCCGATAAGTAAGAATTAATGTACGAAATGTTTAACCTTAATAAGCGTTCTCCGTTATTCGGCTGCAATGTGTTTCTACTAATGTTTTAACCAGTGCTTGTAATCAGTTAAACAGTTAGGAACATAATCGGGGAAGTAACGGACACGCTCGAGTAATCTGTCACGAGGAAACAACACTATTATGACAACTACATAAAAGCGACGTGCGGTGTAAGGGCCCGCCTCCTCTGACTGTAAAGGTTTTATGACGCGATTTCAATGGACACACAAGGACAACATAGCACGTAAAACTGACGGTCGATGGGGCAGAATGTTCTTGGAATGGAGGCCACATTCCGCCAAGCGCAGCGTAGGACGTCCACCCACAAGGTGGACGGACGACCTGGGTAAAGGTTGTGAAGCTGCTTGATGCAGGCCGCTACCGACCGGCCAATCTTGAAGTCATTGTGGGATAGCTGAAATAATGATAAATGATGACTAATTTATGGAAAATGTTTCCAGGAAAAGGAGGCTAGGCGTCTAGTGCTGTTAAAAACTCGATGCAACGTAGTTTCGTTTTCATTTCATCTCATTTTAATAAGACACTTCACAACTGTTTTTACGTTCTATATCGTTTTTATACCAGAACAATAGCATAGTTATCGCATCGCAGGGCGAGTGCCGCATACTTTGACCACAAATAACGGTTTTTCATTTCACATTTCAAGTGTACTAGCTCCGTGGGAACTCTACGAAACAGTTGGCACTAATATTTCCATAATGGATCGTGTGTTTGGATATATCTGCAATTTATTTGCTTTGTACGCAGACCTCAAAATGAAAATATGGAAAACAATTTGTTAGTTTTTATCTGCGGTTTCATGAATCAGTTAATGTACTGAAATTTTATATTAGTATAACCGCGCTTCAGTTTGCTGTAGCACACGCGTTGGTGTTTATTCGACACAGTAATAAGAAATCAATTGTTGTTGATTTGTTTTATCTCTGTTTTTCACTTTTGTTTGTGCTTTTATTGTTTTTGTGCATATAATTCTATTTATGGTACAAGTGTATTTGACTGATAAATAAATGTCAGTATCGGTAAGATTAATAGAATGCAATGACACCAACCATTGGAACAAAATATAAGTTGACATACAACTTGACGAACTGCTCTATTAGTGTATATTTTGAGGTGAGACATGATGTTTTATGGTTTAGCACGATTAAAATAACTCTCCGTAAGTATCATAATTCTACATTATGATTGATTAGTAATACAGAATGGACGATGCAATAAAATCGATTTCCATGTTAAATACATTGTCAATACATGTCAAGTGGCAGAGTCTTAGAATTTTCTTAATACATGCATTAATTAAATTAAACATGATTTAAAACGGAATTATTAACATAATTTATAGCGCTAACCAGTTTACATGACAATATTATTGCAGTTTAAGCGCACTGTACAATCTTTACATGTTTCCTCGTTGTTATGACTATAATCATTGTTTATAACTTTATGAACGCTAAAAATATTATTATAATGAAGGAATTTAAAAATCGCTGGTGCACCTTAAGATGGTCAGGTAATAAAATAAATTATATGGAAATTGCTGCAGTCACTCATGCGCATACGTTTTTGGCTATTTTATTAATGGCCCTGTTATTAAGAATCAATTTGCCTTTCATAAAAGCGTTAAATGTTTTACAATGTTTTTGTTTTTCACAAACAATAAGTGTGGTTTTAATTCTTCCGTGGTAAGGCGAGACCGAACGCTGGGCTCGATTCATTGAGAATGCGACGCCAACAAATCTTAATATACATATTGCAATTCGGCGAGTTAAATGGCTATTAAATATGACACTATCAGTTAATTGAATTCTGAAAAAAAAAACATGAAAAACATAAATCTACAGCTCTTGTAATTAACATAATCGCTACGATTAACGTTTGAATTTGGAAAGCAAAGCGACAAGTGCGTTGACATAACGCAAACAATACTAATAGCTGTTGCATAAATAACAATGACACTACGATAGTTAGAAATTAGTCGATATCGACTGTTAGATTGATAAAATGAACTCTATTGCCGATGTCTTACTCAAACATAGTAAGTGCATAAACATAGTAATGCTGCTTATCCGGCTAACGTCAAAGATCAGCCTGGGAACCGACTTCATAATGCGGTAACGAGCCGTAAATTTCCCGACAATGCAAAGCCAAAATAGGAGATGTACGGCCGTCAAGTGCAAATCGGCACCTGCCGTGACCTCGGACTAACGGGGTCCCTCCGCCGTGTCCATTTATACGCAACCCGTTACCCGCCGAGGTGTGGTCTATCTATATAGATAGATCTATCTAAATTGGTCTATCCGTGTAAAACATGGGCGAAATCAGTTTTATTAGTTAGTACGAATGCTATACTATTATATCATCTACATAAAAATACACGCTCTTCATTAATTTCTTTACATATGGGTTAAAAATCAATTTACGTGAAGTAGGACATGTTTCACAAATAGTTGGTTCACCATCAAAAGAACAGCGTCGATCCAGCAGATATTGACCTAATCTTTAAAAGAATCTAATAAAGAATAAGGATATTATAAGTTTTCACCAAGGGCTCAGTGTTAAAAATAGCTAATCAAACTTGGCCTGCGACATTGTTGCGCTTAGATCTCTTATTTGAATAAAGGTCGAGGGGTCGACAACACTACAACGGCTAGTCAAAACGAACCCGAGACAGGAAATGTGTGCCGAATAACTGTTCAAACAAACATTGGCAATGATCGTCAAATTAAAGACTCTGTACGTGTGAGTCACGGTCTATTGATCACCTCGATAACCCTGCATCACCGACTCTAGCCGATTGAGTTTAACTGTGCCATGCATGTGCGTAGTACGTACACACTCTAAGATTAGATTTCGAAAGTCATCAGTATCGACTCCACTCCGTGCATCTAACTGCGCATAACTGACAAGAACTCGATGAGCGATTCCGATTCAATTAATTCTTATCCTTCAGATCTAGGCAATGGGACATCTATTCTAAATGGAGTAACAGCAGGGGACGTCAGCGACGACTTAAAAGGACCATTATGTAGAGGCACAAGACAACAGAACAGTGCAAGATCAATTAATATTAAAACGGTGGACACCCACCTGCCCGGTCGAGATAAAACGTCGCCGCTACACAATATTATGATAAATGACATGTAGGATATGACTGTGCTATCATTATTATTTCTATGAGCCGTTTCCTAAGTATTGAACCTGAGATTATCGATTAGCTCTTGTATTATTCTGATGCAGATGTGAATGTCAATAATATTAATGAATCCTATATCAGACATCAAATTTGCAAAGACGCTGTACAACAGACTAATTGAATTCCTTTCCAATTGAGTGGTGGTTATAAATTAGACAGAATTGAGCGAACGCGTTTGGCGCCTCCTCGTCGAAGTCTTATCAAATTCGACAAATGTGTCGCTTACTGTGACGGTAACTCACAATAGCACAATCTTATCTCTTGACAGAAGTGACGCATGGGACAAAGGCGCGGAAGCCAAAATCCACTTAAAATATTAACCATCCTATAAAAGGTGAAAAACGATTTAGTTGGGCGCGATAAACGCTTAAACAACAAAGTGGCCCTATTCAGATAAAATTAAGTCACAAAGAAGCAAGTCGCCGTTTTCGAGGTCACTGGTGTTGGACCATTAATTCCGCGTTAACAGGCAATAACTTAACAGTTTTA
Source organism: Anania hortulata (assembly GCA_963576865.1). Classification (NCBI taxonomy): domain Eukaryota; kingdom Metazoa; phylum Arthropoda; class Insecta; order Lepidoptera; family Crambidae; genus Anania; species Anania hortulata. Next base: position 4,040,768 of record OY756391.1, read on the forward strand.
CGAGAGAAATATCAACAGAAATTAATTAGCTGTAAGAGCTTCCGTCGTCGAACTTACGCGCAGAATTAAAATAATAACTATATCGCACAATGACGCTAGGTGTTGACATTAAAGCAGTCAGATTAGTAACGATTAGATGACTTATTAAACATAAAAGGTAATGAAAACACATCGTCAAACACTATTCATTGTCACTGTCTGGACAGGAATAATTAGTTGTTCATTTCTTTATCAACTGTATTGGTTTGATTGGTTCATATTCTAAGTATCACTACAAAGATAATAAATTTTGTATGACTTCACAAAAGGATTAACGGAAGTTTTTCCTGCTACTATCAAGTTTCTCAATCTAATTAATTGCCCGAATTTAGCTGTCAACACTCAACGCAAGTTAACGGAATCAGCATTACAAACGCTTCGGCATTGGTGAATGAGATAATTTCATAATTAGCATAATTAGGGGCAAGTATGAACACCAAATATCTTTCCTGGAGCTAAATGTTACTGATCTCATTATCAACGCGTTTCCCCTTGATAATGAGATTGGTAACATTTTACTTTACGGCAATCTCGTTAATTTGGTACAAATTACAAAAATAGCGGGTTGAAAGTGTTTTCTCATTCAATGTGTTTGTTTTAATATACATAACATACGGTACTAATTTGTGAGTACTTGTGATGTTGTGACTCGTTTCGTTCTTTTAAAACATAACGTTACTTTCATATTATTTAAGATACTAGATATTACTTTGTAATTAGATTATGGATAATTTATTTCTATAAGTGTGTTTTATTAAGACACTTATTGCAGAATTTGAGTTAAGAAACGAGTTTGCAGAATGTACCAAATTATGAAAATCCGAATAGATATGTGTTCCATTTAAAAGTCATAACACCCTGACTCTTATCTAAATGCTAAGCCACGCAGGAGGCATGAATCACTAGAATATATTTAGGCAAAGATAAAAAAAACTCCTAAAGCGTACTGGTTACCAGTTGCCACCCACAAGGCGTTCAAATTGGTTCTCACTTAATACTAATTTGTACTAAGACATGTGTTTCTGATCATGGTTGTATGCGGAAGCGTTTAGTTAGACGCCTGCTTGTTTAGCGTGGCCCAAAACATTGCGTCCGCGCAAGATGAGAATTGGGCTTAAGAGGCCGTCCTAGAAATCGTTTATCGTATTTCCGTACATTTTGTTCTCTGATTGTAAAGACGTGAATGATAATTGAAACAAAATATTCACGTGATTTTTAAAGTTTAGTTCTTATTCTTGCATGTAGCGCGAATGGATTTTTCATATCATTTCAAAAATAAAGGTAAATCATTAAAAGAACTACCCTTATTTCAGAAAAAAGACGTTCGAGTTACGTTTGAACATCGGTTTACAAGAGACTATAAGTTATCCTGACAATTCCATTTTAACCTTTAATTGTAGATATGGTCTTTTTGCACAGGTTGAATACTTATAAACAAAATATAGCAGAAAAAAAATGCTGAAACAACATAACATTTTAGTTATTCCTATTCAAATATCATTTATTTTTCTATCGTTATGAACAACTATTATAAGATTTAAACACTACACAATCATTATTTCAGGTATACTTTTAAAATAATAGAATTTTTATTTTATGTAAAAATCAAAAAATTAAGTAATAAACCTAAGTCAAAATTAACTATAAAATCAAGCGCGCAAAACGGATCGTTTTTCAAACCTACGTAGGACGTCTACTACCTCATAAATTAACAAATTATTTTGTAAAGGATTAACATTGTTGACGCTTTATCCCGCATCATAGACGCACACAAGCATAGAACTGTATTTCAATTTTGCACTGAAAAAAGGTGCACGGCCTCTTATGACGTTAGCTTTCTTTCTCAATGTTAATAACCGTCGTTTAAACTTGTTTTCCTTAAGCAATTTATTTGCGACCTTTGGATGATATTTTCGGAAACCTTTTTAACAACGAGCTCGCAAGACTTCGATAGTTTTATGCAAATTGTTTGTGTCATGCTATGTTTATGATAATCGCATCTATGTATTACTGTTTAGATGAATTACTTTCATTTTATAGTTGTAATAGGAAAAATAAATACACAATATGTAAGGACGAGAAAATATATTTTTAATGAGAATAAAAATAAAAATACATGTCTGAAGAAAAAAATTACTTACTAGATTGTTTTAAGAGCGATATATTTCTCAAAATTGAAACATCAAGGTTTAATAAAGTCAGCGTGTTATCGACCGAGATGAAATTAATATGTCTCGGTACATATTCGGCACAGGATTTATTTGATGTTTCACGGCTATGTTCGGTTCGGTGTCAGGCAGATTACAAACATTATACTTGTCGAATTATACTAATCCCTGCTAAAGATTTCCTACTACCTTTTACGGTAAGTGGTCGCAAAAATAAGTAGCTTACGATTTACGTATTTACATACAAACAGGTGATCCATAATAAAATTGCCAGCATATTATTATGGACATGCGTCAATATTTTGAAACCGCATATTTGCGAACAATTTATAGATGACATCACACACAGCACATGGTGTCATTTTGTCTGAGTAAAGATAAATCAAAGCATAACGTAATTAATGAAATTATTTTCACAATCACACCAATTATCTAGTTCCAAACCAGGGGGGTGTCACTCCGCAGTTTAGGTATATTCGGCCAGCGCTGCCCGAAGCGGCGTATGCCAGTGGGCTGTCGCTCGGCTCGCACGACAGTCGCGGTCACGTTGCGCGAGCGCATACTTGATAATATTTTTTTTGCTTTTGCAAATTGACCCGCAATGTCTTCTACTTAGCCTAAACGTCAATATAATAATGCGTAATAAAAGATGTTGTGGTTTACCGGTTGTCTGAATAAAACGAATAGTGAATCAGAGCTAACATTTTGTTAAATTTCACACCATATTGAAATATTTATTCTTCTTTAATTCCATGTCCATAATAAGTAGTAATAGTTAAAATAAAAATCCTTAAATAGTTATATTAGCCTAGAAACAATATTAAGAATAGGATAGGATAATGTTTACAAAGGAATACCTACACCCGTAGGAATCGAACACGCGACATTCAGATGGAATTTATATGTTTACAGAATCAACGTTTGTAATGCTTAATCTACTTATTTTAATCGTAAAACTAATAAATCAACTAGGTACAAAAACTTCTCAAGTGACAACCCCGTGCCGTCGTTCGCAGCTCGGACATAAAACTGGGGCGCGCAAAGAAAATTCGTGGTTCGCGCGCGATTATAAGTTTCAGTTTTGCTTGCAGGCAAACCGTAGCTCTGGCGAGTCTAGTTATATTTTTATACCTAAACCTGACTTTTGTTAGGAAGTGAGTCTTCTGTACGGTAGTACTATTAGGTATTCTGTGCCCAAACTAAGCAAAGCTTGTACTATGGCGACTAGATAACGGATAAACATACCTACTTAAATACTTTTATAAACATTCATGCCCAACACTTAGGTCCAAATGCTCGTGCTCATCACACAGACTTGCCCCTTGCGGGATTCGAACCCGCAACCGCTGGCTTTGTAGTCCAAAGCGCGAACCACTACACCAGACGGTCCTTTAACTTTGACTAACGATTTAGTACGACATGCAATATTATCAATTGATGCAATTGCTACATGCTTGTTACATAAATGATAGAACTACGAGTATGACTGAAATGACTGTTTTTTAATTCAAAACACATTACAATCTTCCTAGGTTATGTTAAAGGTCCTCAATTACGTAAAAGTAGTAACTCCTCCATGTAAACTGGGTCTGCTAAGTCCGGTGGCCTTAATGACCGAAGATGAAAGTGATCTGCCGTGTTACGGAGTTTACAAGAGCCAGACAGAAGTAATGCCAATGTTACGAAATACGGGTAATAACCGTTAAGAAGCTCATTTGTTTACCTGACACTGAGCATGAGGCTTGTCGTGCTTGACACATTTTGAAAGAAATTCAGATTCTGGCCATTAAAAGTCCTATCAACAAAAATACAATTTTAATGTATTTGTACCTCAAGGTGACATCGCATTATACTAAGTGTAAGAAAATGCACATATGCATCTCATGGTCGTCCTCATTACTTTCATAACGCCATTCCTATTCAGGATTGCTAGGTGGAACGGTACCACGTTCCTGTGCGCAGCGTGTCTACCTGTGTTGGCGATGTTCCCAGCACTTAGCCTCTACAATTTGTGACCCCTGTACTACGATAACTGTTTCTGTTACGATAAGGAAGACAGTCTTAAGGCCCGATCAGACCAAACGCAGCACAGCACCAGCGAACGGGACTCTAGGCACGGCTGGTGGGCGAAGCTGCGCTATAAACCCGAGCTGAGCTGTGTGGAAATCAACTAATAGAATCCCTTCATTTTAACAGCTTTGCATGATCGAATCAGAAATGATCCGTATCCGATCCGGGGATCCGTAAACGAACAAAAGTCGCTGACATAGCCCGACGGATTGGCAAGCCTAGAACTGACGGCCGATGGAGCAAACGTAACCGGTAAGCGCAGCGAAGGACGTCCACCTACGAGGTAGAGAGACGACCTAGTAAAGATTGCAGGAAGCCGCTGGATGGAGGCCGCTACCAACCGGCCAATCTAAAAGTTATTGGGGGAGGCCTATGTTCAGAACTAGACGTCCTATGGCTGAAATGATGATGATGATGAGTTTACCGGCTCAGGCCAGCTCCGCTGCAGTAGACGATGAAAGGTGGTAAGATAGACAACTCGAGCAGTTAAAATAAAGGTTTATTTCCACACAGCTTAGCAAAGCTCAGATTTCGGAAAACCGACAAGTCGCTTGGGGTGCGGGGCTGAACAGAGCTGATCTGATCTGAGCGTGACGGCGAAAGCACAGCTACTAGGGCTTGCTACCGGGAATCTTGCTCAGCACCGTTCCACCGTATTTTGATAAAACTACGCCTCAATGGAGTTTAATAGTAGATAAACCTGCTCAGGTCAGCTCCGCCTCAATGGAGTCTCACTCTTAACAAGAGTTAAACTTGAGGCGATTATTGCGACGTGTAGTGTAGTGCTGGAGCGCTATAAAGTATGTACACCATAAAGTCCGTAGACGCAGCACGCACTGCTCTCGGTAGAAAAGGTAAATATTAAGGTCATCAACGTAAAATTTTGCGTCAGGGTACTTTGTAGTCGGACAGCGCATCAGTTTGATCGCGAACCAGCCATCAAACTGCACCGAGAGTCGTGGTTCATGTCGTTCCTGGTAATGTGTCTTGCGCGGGCCCACGCTGAAACCGCGCTGCTGATACGAGTATACTAATGTGTCGCTCATGGTCGGATCGGATTTAGACACATCGCTTGCAACATCGAAGCTTATAGATAGGTAACCCTCAAGTCTATCATGGAAGTTCATATATCTCCCTACAATGGTATGCAAATGAATGTTTTTCCTAATGTCCACTAAGCAAACGCGATGAAAAGTCGGCGCGGATGTCGCATGTCCCGGTGATTTATACCCTACATGTGGGCAGCGTGGGCGCACCCACGGCCTATTAGACGGCTCGGTGGTTAGCATTCAAACACCTAGCGATCCGTTTTTACATTTATTTGCAAGGGTTTATTTAAATACGTTATAAATAATAACTAATTGCCATTCACATTTAAATGCGTAGCCACTAATTGGCACGGCCACCGACAATAACATGCGTTACTAAGTCCTACTGATTATAAAACAGCTTACTATTAACTTCATAGCTCTATATTTTTGTACGATTCAAAATGTGTAGATTGCGCATATTTAGAGAGAAAACAACATTGAATTTACTATGATGTAGGTAATTAACTAATTAGCCTCGAACGTTACATCAATCAGACGTCAAGGTCTAGAGCATTAAGCTAAATGAAACTTCGTTATACTCATTACTAAATTAACAGTATCAATCTGCTATATTTATTTAACAGGTAATATGAAAAATGCAAAATAATAGAATGCTAAAACAAAAACGTTTTCAATACGCAAACACGATTTTAATACACCCAGGCAGGATAACAATATTATAGGATTACATGCAGCCGAGGCAGAATTTATAAATTCACTTGACACACCCTAAAGCTCATTTAAGCCCTTTGTCAATTAAGTGCACATCTAATCGGCCACAAAGCCTATGTACCTATATTCTATAATTTATAGGACATGGAGACCTCTAAATCTCGAGTTCTGTAAGGGCTTAAGTCAGGCAGAAGAGGAAGAGATGTAAATTTATCGGCGCGAGCCGGGACAAAATGCTGAATTCCAATTACGGGGACGTAGCGCCGCGGTGAAATATGGCCTGCGCCGGCGCAGATACGGCTACGATTTGCCTCGCGATTCTAAACTCATGTAACCTTATTTATTGTGGAAAACCATGATAGCGGGTGAGCACTATCTAGTGCGGACTACGAATGCAACATTTAATTTTAAAGAGACGTTGCTAGAGTGCACAGTGTACACGTTAGGTACGACCTTGAGACGTAGGAATACTAAACAAAGAAAACAGACAGACAACGTCTCCGGTAAACATAAAGGACACAGTATGACGCGTGCTGCGCAAATACATTCCTAATTCGACATAGCGCGCAGCACCTAGTGCAGTCGACAACACTTACATTCGCAGAAATTTTAATTAAACGATACAGCGTGCTACGCATGGACATATTTATTCCGATAAAGAGACTACAAAAATTCCACCACCAAACCAATTAACATCAGAAAAACCGGCTAAGTTCGAGTCGGACTCGCCCACCGAGGGTTTCGTAACAACTTTTTTTATTCATGACGGGATCTTTAACTCATAGATTTTGATATGTTAGTTTAAATAGCAAGAAATGTGATATAAGTGGCGACGTATCTTTATGACGACCTGTAGCGAAGAGGCGAGCATACCGGACTTCGTGTCGCGATCTCTGAGGTCCGGGTTCGATTCCCGGTCGGTCAATGTAGAAAATAAACCTCGTCTATATTGTCCCGGATCTGGGTGTTGTGGTAGCGTCGTTGTTTCTGATTCCTATTTCTTGTAATACAATGCTTAAGCTACTTATCATAGGATCAGAGCAATGTAAGTGATGTAGTCCAATATGTTCTTCTTTTTTATTGCGTTGACATTAAAACTTGATATTGTTTCACATCTTTATGACCATAGAAAAGACCTTAGTCCTCATAATCAGCCTAGATCAGTCCTCTGCTGGACATAGACGTCTTCCAATGCACGCCACTGAGCCTGTTCCTCGGCTCATTTCCATCCATTGAGTTTCACAGAGTATCTGATATTAATTTAAATTTGTAATTTAAATATCACTACCCGATCCTGTAAAAAGGGTCTTGCATGACAGTCAAAAAACAAAGTGATCCTATAAGAGTTATGTATTTTCTTTTGAGGTACGGAACGCTAAAATGAGCAAAAAGAGAAAACCATGCCATTATCGGTCGTTCACGGATTAAAAAAGCCGTTGCTACGGTTACGGTAGCAATAAACGGTCTATTTGGAGTTCACAAAGCGTCTTCAGCTTATTTCCGTATAATGGCCATGACCTCTTCACCGGGAGATATCAGCGAGTGACCAGCCGCTCTCGCCCCTCTATCGCTTTCTTCTGACCCGCTTTTCATAAACAATACTTCGGCAGCGCGACCGCTCGCCGCGACTCGAGAAAGTGGTCGACTATAACATGCAAGAGACGGTCATATCAGCAGATACCCCGCAATCGCAAGCAAAATCAGCCGTGCCGTATCTTCGCACGTATGTGATTCTGGTTATACGATTCGCTACGGAAAAGTAACTACAGATTAAAATTTTGTAGTTTACAGTGGCCTTATTTCCTGAATCTCACAATTCGTATTTAGCACCAAAACATAACAGAATGCGACTAATGGTTGGGGTCACGGCCACCGTCACAATCGAACAACTCATTCGATTTAATAAAAACAAATTGTTGTTTATTTTGTGGGGTTTGGTGAGAGTTGAGAATAACAGAATTTGTGCGGGGAACTAGGGTTAGGGTGTGTCAGCAGATGCGACCCATATCGAATTACCCACTTACATTTTTGGATATTTACAGACTTGAATTTCTAAAGAAGGCGAAGGTAGTCAACTGCGACTCAACTCGCCAAAATATGAAATCAAAGACATTGAATGAAGGATGTGATATAAGACATCTTGGGCACAAAACAATGAAGGTCATAAATCACAGTTTCCTCCATATAATAGTTACATCCTACAGAAGCATCGCGGCGGCAATCCAGCGCACTATCTAAATTGATGGTTTCCGGTGCACATTAGAGCAGAGTCTATCGCGCAGCTGTCTGCGTACGCGACACACTTCATTTGCCGCTGCGCGTGCGCCCGTAGAAAGTGACGCTTTGTCATCGGCCATACTCGCCCAAAATCGAGCAAACAAGCAGGGGAAAGGGATGGACTGCGCGATTTTCACGCACAGAAGCAAGACAACAGATGTCTTAACATTGTGAGGAGGAACATTTGGCGTGCCAGCATCCGCAATGTTCACGGGTTGTTTGATCTCGCACATTGCTCACATTCCCAGTCGACATCGCTATCCAGCCAGACGATATCAGGATAATTTATCTTAGTCAAATTAAATAGTCAGGATCAAATAGTAGATGATATTGTATGTAGATGCAATAGCCATCGGTTGATTTTCGTACAGTTAACTAGTATCAAATTAATTAATTATTTCGTTACAGTTTTTACATCGGAGTATCTAATTGATTTACACCTATTGCCATTAATTTCTTGAACAAGTCTGTATAAGCAGTAGGTGGGTGCGTAAAGGAATAAATTTATTCATGTGGGCCGTGCGGAGATCGAAACACACGGTGTCTGGTTACGGTCGTTAATCAAAGCGCCCGACTAGGAAGACAAGTTGGCTTGGGCGACAAAAAACTTAGGCAGCGACGACACCCAGGCCGCGACTGCTAATGGCCTTTTTAGACGCGTTAACAACGCTTTGCGACAGTTTTCAGCCCATCACGCAGAACGTTGAACCCGACCAGTTGACTGTGGACGTTTCAGATATATATTTCCTTCCCAATTAGGCCCTGATTAGCATACCCTTTGTGCACTGACACAAAAAGATGAGGTTATTCATTCATTATCATCATTTCAGCCATAGGACGTCCACTGCTGAACATAGGCCAAGGACTTCCAAATTGGTTTATTTTTTGGTATTTTTGGTACATTTTTTTTTTCTTATTTCTTTTCTCCTTCCTCTTTCTATAGACTTTTTTGTGCCAAATAAATAAATATTCTATTCTTCTATTCTAAATTGGCCGGTTGAAAGCGGCTGATTCGATTGTAGATAATGTTTTGTTACTCATATAATAAATCGAAATAATAAATACACATTTAAATAAATAATAATATCGAAAACGTAAAATCAATGGCTTCTCGTTCCACCTATCCTGGTTCTGAGAGTTTTCGCACGAGGCAAGGAAGAAATACTCAATTTATTAGTCATCACAAAATAGTTAATTAAATCGAACATTTTAATGGATACATGTATGAGTCAGCGGTCGAAAGGATAATCGGTTAGATCGTTCATCGGTTACGTCAGCCTGAGGTGAAACTTTTTTTATTTGTAAACAAGATGGATGTTGCATCGAAGTCCGATCAATAAAAAAGGCAAGCTTGTTAAATCAGAACAGATGAAGTTTAACATTATTATTGAAAAATGTATTTACCACAAAGCTAGATAGAGCTGCATTAAAACATGTACGAGCTTACCTGCAACAAGACATACAAATATTAGATAAATTCAATGCAGGCAGATCTGCAAGAACAATGGCCACGGAGAAAGGCCAAAATAAAGGTCAGGGCTGCGGCGGGAGTCCCATTAAATATTCATGGTACACTCGCATTTTGTAAGAAAGAGAATACTTTTAATGCCCACAGTAAACACGAGACAATACCGACACTTAACAGCGCGCTCGAGTAATAAAATAATAAAGGATGACATTGAATATACGTGATATGCATGTGCTGATGTGTAATTTTATTGTTAGTTTCAATAAGGGTAAACTGAAATTGCATTTCCTTATAACTTATTATTTGTAAAATTAAACTTTTGCAAGATCGCTGACATTCAAGTGACATTGAATTCAAAGTTAACATTTTATTTCCTTTTTTCTTTGTATTTTGTCGAGAGTTTATTATTATTGGTTGGTCTGACATTTATTATAGGAAAAGTAAGAGGTTGTGAGTTTGTAACGCAGGTTATCTGCACAATGCCGTGCGCGGGGCGGTGACGGTGCGCGAGAGTGCACGGTTATGCTAATGGCCGCGGCCCGAGCGCTGCGCCTGCGCCTGACCACCCCGCTAGACACGCGTCTGTCGCTGCAAATTCATGCATTCATTACTTTTACTTGGTGGCCACTCCCAGTTATCAATATTAATTTTCATAGCAAAATAATAATAATCAGTAAGGTACACTAGAACCATAACTTCTTTTTTGCAGTGCAGCAGTTAAAGTGTTGTTTGCTTTCTGCTATTTTGAAAAAGTTACTAAAATTTTCAAAATAAATAGTCTAAATGCAAGTGTATAAATAAGATATAGGTAAACTCCTCCAAAAGTAATTGATTAGATGTGTTATTATTAGTTTGAGCTTTTTAAGCGTAACACACACAGAGAGCGTGCGCGGGACGGCGACGGGTCACGACGGCAGTACGGCGGGTCTATTAACATAGGTTTAAATGGGCGCCCACAGACAGCGAGCGTGCGCGGAACGGCAGCGGGTCGTGCGCGGAACGGGTCCCGCGCGGCCCTTCCGCCGTCACAGATAGGCGGCGGGCGGACGGGTGGTGCGCGGGTGCGGCGTTCGTTACATTCGTCGTGATACACGCATTCAGACCAAAGCGCTCACACAGAGAGCGTGCGCGGGTCGTGCGCGGAACGGGTGCCGCGCGTATACTACGACTGTTGTGTTATTTTACAAAACATTATCATTCTTCGCTATGGATTTGAATGAAAAAAGTAATTAAATATGTGAGGAAATAAAATGCTTGTACGAACTAGGTAATAATCTACTTAACTCAAGGTTGCTGTACTACGGTCACCCATCCATTTAGTGTCCACACTTGAGGTTGCTTAACCACGGTCACCCATCCATTTAATTTCAAAACTTGAGGTTGCTTAACCACGGTCACCCATCCATTTAGTGGCCAAACTTGAGGTTGGTTAACCACAGTCATCCATCCATTTATTGACCAAACTTGACGTTGCTTATCCACGGTCACCCATCCATTTTGTGTCCATACTTATGGTTGCTTAACTACGGTCACCCATCCATTTAGTGTCCAAGCTTGAGGTTGCTTAACTAGGGTCACCCATCCATTTTGGGGCTATACCTGAGGCTGCTTAGCCACGGTCACCCATCCATTTTGGGGCTATACCTGAGGCTGCTTAGCCACGATCACCCATCCATTTATAGGCCAAACTTGAGGTTGCTTAACCACAGTCACCCATCCATTTGGTGGCCAAACTTGAGGTTGCTTAACCAGGGTCACCCATACATTTATTGACCAAACTTGCCGTTGCTTATCCACGGTCACCCATCCATTTAGTGTTCAAATTTGAGGTTACGTAACCCTCGGTCACCCATCCATTTTGGGACCAAACTTGAGGTTGCTTAACCACGGTCACCCATCCATTTTGGGACCAAACTTGAGGTTGCTTAAACACGGTAACCCATCCATTTTGTGTCCAAACTTATGGTTGCTTAACTACGGTCACCCATCCATTTAGTGTCCAAGCTTGACGTTGCTTAACTACGGTCACCCATCCATTTTGGGGCTATACCTGAGGCTGCTTAGCCACGGTCACCCATCCATTTAGTCCGAGGTAGAGGTTGCTTAACCACGGTCACCCATCCATTTAAAGGCCAAACCTGAGGTTGCTTAACCACGGTCACCCATCCATTTGGTGGCCAAACTTGAGGTTGCTTAACCATGGTCACCCATCCATTTATTGACCAAACTTGAGGTTGCTCATTCACGGTCACCCATCCATTTAGTGTCCAAATTTGAGGTTGCTTAACAATCGTGACTCAAAATATCAATGTCATAAAAGTGGACCGTGGTTAAAGAACCTTAAGTATGGATACTAGGATGGGAGTGATGGGACCGTGGTTTTGACCTGACCATTGAATGGGTGACCGTGGCAAATCAACATTTAGTGACTAAATGTAAAAGTTATCGTGTTAAAGAAGCTTCATATTTTATATGCGTTATTGACCATAGCACAAACCCGAGCCGCGCCTTCGAATCGCTCCAAAACCGCCGCCGAACCGCTCCGCGCACGACCCGTTCTCTGTGTGAAGACGACGAACCGCGCAACTCACGTCGGAGAAACGACCCGTTCCGCTCACGCCTTCTGTGTGTGTTACGCTTTAGTGTTTTAAAGTCGTTTTTTTTAAATAAATTCTTTGCATTTGCAATCGGCGTCTTTGCGACTTACGTTCTCTAGTACTCGTTAGCACTCAATCGCTGATCTGCCTTCAAAATTCTTATAACTGTTTTCGGCTCTCAAAATTCGCAAAAATGCCGTTCACGTATGCTAAAAGTAGCAGTGTAGTTAAGCTTTAATAGGCGCGCGCTTTTGCCAGGAATGCCGACGTCCATGTTTAGCTCGTTCAGAGCCGTCATAAATTAATCTAATCCCGAAGACGACCAGCCCGGTCTGGTCTATCGGACTACGCAAATAACCTCGTAATCCCGCTTGATTGTAACGTATGGAGGATAGATCTGCGCGGACAAATTCGCCCTAGCCCTTGCCATTAGTGTGACATTCCATTTCTTCGCCGGATTGAGCCGTCAGCGGCGGTGGTAGATTTACAGCAGCGATAGCGAGAGCCCTTCCGCCGAGCTGATAAATAGCCTCTCTAATTATATTTACGCAGCGCGGGTTGACGTGCGATAAATCCAAAGAGGAACGCTGGAATAACTCCGTTTACGGCCAATACGGCGCCCGCTCAAAAGATCCATCAAGACTGACACTTGTATTAGTTCGAAATTAGGGGGCGAGCGATAAAATCCCATTAGTTTCTACGTTACCCCACGACGACTATTTTTGTTTCAGATTCGTCGTCCATCAAGTTATGTTCAACAATGCAAGTTTATTATAGGTTAGCGTAAGCCAGGATGCACGTGACTGAATAGTCGATCCGGAAGCATACAATGTAACTGGATTCTGCTCCCTAATAGATAAAGAGTCAATGAACTTAGCCCAAGGTTAGGGGAGAGGATAATCAGAATCCTACAGCGAATCGCTTCCATCAACAAAACAAACAATATAACCGAGACACGTCAATATTAGTTTGTCGTGGCCCCTTTGCGCTCTGAGATATCTCGAAGTATTGAATTTGCAATGATAAAACAACACAAACACGATAAGAAGCGGTCATAAAAGCTAATCTAGTCACGAGGGCAGATATCCGAGAGGGCGTTCGAAAACATTTTACATTAAAAGTACTTCTTGGAGAAAATGAAAGTGAATTTGTCATATTTAACGTGAGTTTAATATGCAATCGTTGCAATCTCGTTTTAAGGACGTGTCCGAATTTCGCAGAGGCGCGGGAAGGCCCGACAACAACGCATTACATCACTTAGTTTACACGTTCTCATAACTGTGATTCACGATCGCGCCTGATTCAGAAGTATGGCGCGCTAATAAACACAATGCGAATCTTGTAACCTATTTATGGACTCAATGCCTTAGTTTTAATAAGACCATAATACAGGTTCGGATCAACTTTGGTAGATCCAAACAAACAATTAGCTCTACGACATTCCATCTGATATTATTCTAAATTTAACCAAGTGGTTACCTACACAGCTGATAAACGATGCAATCTCAGCCGTGCATACTCGAGATAGTTACCACTAAAAATATTGTCAGCACGGGACTGCGGCCACGATGGTATATCAGACAGAATATCGGCAGAATAATCTCTTCAGGCATGCGATCTATCCGTCTGATTGCAACAGAGGAACTTCCTGCGAATACTGTCATAGCACTCAGTTTCACAATTTGAAACTATAAATAAGTAATGGGCGATGGAAGATAACTTTTTTATTCTAAAAATCAAACGTGTAATTAGGTGTCTCAAGACACGAGGCACTGATTACCGCCCATATCTAGACACTGAAGGTCGGCAAGACTTTCGCTATATAGCCATGCTGCGTGGCTCATTATGCCGGTGCCCAACCCGACTGTAGGAAAATCTAGTCGCCTACACGAGTATGCAGCGAGCGCACAGGCCGAACCACGCGACTAGCGCATTTACATAGAGACAATCCAACGTGAACAGGAGCCATGTTGACATTGGCCCACCGTTACAGTTGGTTTTGTAACGATATCAAAAGCCTGCATTCCTATGTTTGAATGAGGCTCGATTGTTCTCGAGTCGAGCTGGCGATCGCCCACGTGTCGCGAAGTGTCGCAGCGCTTGCACAACTCGCTATCGCATTGGGAGCCGCCCCCGGCTCCTGGCGCAGGCGCAGGTGAACACTCGCCGGCTTGGCCTTGCGAATGAAGGGCATGACCGATGCCAACTGTGGCCCATTCCGGGGCGTCTGCCAACCGTGACGCCTATGCTCAAACGAACATCGTAGTGTTCTATGAACTATCGTTCTGTACTAGAAACCGGAGAAACTAGTGAGGTTTTAGCGCACATTATTAGACGGGAAAGGATGGGGCCGAGTTCAGATAGGCGAGAAGGAAAAACATTATACCTACGTGAATTGTAGGAAAATACAGCGGCTGCTGCGGCGTGGCGACACAACGGCCGCGCTGGCCTCGCTCGCGTGCCACTGCATACGGATCGGGTTTCGTTCCGCAAACTCGAGATAACTGCTGTGTACGCTGCCGAGAGTCGCAGCATACTTGGAGCCGACTTTGAAACTCACCTCTAGCCTTATTGTATCCACTTTAAGCTCTCGTCGTCCTATTTGAATAAGAAATGCGAGGTTGCGTCCATAGCTAATTAATTGAGTTTCCTGAGTGTTTTACGAGTTAGTCACGACGACAAAAATGGTTCGCGCGGCAAGCGGCTCGCACGGCTAAAAACAGCGTTCTAATAATCGACACTCGATCTAAAATAGTCTCGTGACAAACGAAACCGAAAGTGATGCGTGATGCAACGGTCCCGAATTTAGCTGGTGCGGGCCAGGGCGGTGCATCGGCCGCGAGGGAACGCGCGGCCGCGGGCGCCGCGGGTGCCAAACGGCTGGCATTTCGCACTAATGACACGAATAAGATATTAGCACGGATAGCTAGCCAGCCGGCGCCGGCATCCGACTCAGGTATTCGGGCCGCCTCTGCTTACAGACAGAATTAACCGATTGTGTTCTAGGACAACGTTCGCAGGCTGTGCGTCTCAATGACGAACTGGTTCTAGTTCGCCACCGACGGATACCGTTAGTGTCGCCATAAGAAACTTATTCAATAATCAGTGTGTATTATGCCGACGCGAGCCGCTGCCAGGGAGAGGATGTTAATAATATGCAAAACGTGTTCGTTGCATGTGCAATCGCTAAGGGCTCCGGGTCGGCTCGCAGCGTGGGGGGTGGTGGGGTGAGGCTGCGAGGCGGGTGACACGCCGGGCGCGGGTCGGAGGTCCGGCTGCATTCCGCCGCGCATGAAAGTGAAACCGCTCCGACCGACCAACCGCTCAGCTGTAGAAAGTCCACGATTACATCTCGGCGGCGAGCGCCGTCGCTGGCGACGCCGGACGAGCAAAAACTGCTATCTCTGCGCGCTCCCGGGAAACCAGCCGCCCTGGGCGACGTCGCGGAGAAATTGCCAATAACTGCTGGCGGCGGCTAAACGATTCCTTTCATTTACTTAAACGCCAGTGCGCACCGCACGTCGAAACGTTGAATTTCACTTAAACTAGCCGTAACCGACTGACCCGAGGCTATTTTCGATAGTTACGTTTTACAACGTACGAAATAAATCACTAACTACTCTAATCACCGAAATTATCTAATCTTATTTTTATGTTGTAAACAAATTGTAAAAAGAAATTATGGAAGGAACTCGCATATCCGGTTTAAAAGTGGCCTTTTACTCCATGCTTCGCCAGGTGCTCCATGCAAAATTAGGACGCACTTGTTGTCTTGCCCCTCGTAAAAAACAACTGTGCAAATTTAAAATTCGAGAATATTAAAACTTTCAATTGAAAGTCGTAAAAAGAGATCGCTTTTTACGATAAGACCTCGATTATTGTGCCTACCTACATAATTATAATGTTTGTTAATTAGATATCATACTTAAAGGTTGCATGTAGGGATAACCTCTTTTGGTCTTCTTTCTCTGTCACACTTTCACTCATTCACTCCATTTCACAAATTATAACTTTTAAGTTGCTATTTATAACAACATTCACTCCGTCGACATGAATACTTCCAATAAGGAATTATTGGAGTATTGTTACATTCGATATTAATTTACAGCGACGTAATAGTAAAATCTGTCAAAGAACTCGCTGCGCAGCCGGCAAGGGGAAATGGATTCGCTTCACAAACCAGCGGAACCCGCTCCGAACCAGTTCCGATCGGCCTCCGGGGGGCAGGGGGAGGACGAATAGCGACGATCGAGCAAAAAAGCGCAATTAGTCGGGCGATTGAAGTCGACGGCGACGACCGATAATAGCGATGGACGTCAGCGCACAGCGACCTTGCGCGTCACTGCTCACTGCCTGCGCTCGCGCATGGAAAGATCCGAGCTGAGCCATGTGCTCGCTGGTGGAACTTGTAAACAAATGTTTAATATAACAAACATAGTAAGCATTGTAACAACGATTTTTAACGTATTTTTCCGTCCGTCAGTAGTGTGGTATGGTACGCACGACGGACTACATAAACACTAACCTACCACTGAACTTAAAATGTTCGTATAATTTTATCAATACATGACTTTGAAGCTTCTAAGTATATTTAAACATAATATAATGAATGTAAGTTCATTGAGGAAGGCTTTTGTTTAGCAGTAAATTGACATACTATGGCTGAAATGATGAAGACGACGAAAAAATAAAATTACACAATATAAATAAAATACGAGAGAGGTAAATAAATGTCTAATCTGACGACCTCCGTAGTCGAGAGGAGCATACCGGACGGCGTCGCTCTCTCTGAGGTGCCGGGTTCGATTCCCGGTCGCTCAATGTAGGAAAATAACTTTTTTACGTTGTCTCAGGTCTGTGCTTTATGGTACCGTCGTCATTTCTGATATCTGTAAACGTTCGTGCAGATGTTGCCCAATACTAAAATACAAAAAAATCTAAAAGAATACGTACCTACTTACTGTTTAAGCCAAAATAAAATACTACAAAATTAAAGCTGGCAAATCGCTAAAAGCGAGTATTTTTCAGGTACCCTTTTTTTTGTGTTCTTATGTGTACAGACAACAGCTCGTCAATCTACCGCAAAACGTCAAAATTTCGCAATTGATATTGATCTCTACGCGTCAGACTTAAAGTTGATAATCATTTCAAAGACCTTTAACTTCTTGGGTAGGTTGACCTGCCGTTGGGTGTACTTATTTTATAATCATTTTTATAGCTATTAACAACAACGTTAATTGTACTTATATTCATAAACGTGAATAGGAAAAGTCGCAAGAAAAGGTCAATTAGAGTGAATCATCAGTTTATTTTATGAATCCCCAACCAGTTTTAGACATGACGAGTGTACGATAGTTTGTGATACCTATGTGACGGAATTATGTTCTAATTTAGGCATAGTGACTTGGAAAGTTTCCTTTAATCAAATTTAAACTGTTTTCTCTTCAATTAAATTAGTTTTGTTACTGTCCTAGTATAAAATAATCAATCTTTAATAAAACAAAGTCGGGTTAGGTACACCATTTATAAGTCAAGAACGGCTGGGCCGATTTTTATGATTTATGCTTTTTTGGATTTGTCTTTGTCCGGAATAGCAGAATAACTATAAAACATCGAAAAATTCACGAAAAAAAAAAAACGAGACGGTACGAAGTTCGCCGGGACATCTAGTAATAAATAAATATTGGACAACATCACATACAATCTATCACTCGCTCTGATCCTATGATAAGTACCTAGCATAAGCACTTGTGTTTCAGAAATCAAAGAACAACGACGGTACCAGAACACTCAAAACTGTAAAAATATACAAAATTTATTTTTCTACACTGACCGATCAGGAATCGAATCTGGGACCTCAGAGATAGCGACACCAGGTCCGTTATGCTTGCCGCTCAGATACGGAGGTCGTCAAATTTAAAGGTAAAAACATTTTCAAGATGGCACCTAGCATACAAAGCAATTTGATCAGGTGATTAATTAGTTATGCAAAATGACGGAAAGAGGCTACCAACATGCTCTATAACCAATTCAACATAATAAAATTGTTTACTAATTCAACATAATAAAATTGTTCAGCTGATCCACTCTTACACTTCGAATGTTTGTTGATAAGGGAAAAAACCTATTGTTTATGTGTATACAAAGAAACTGCTAGACTATAACAATAATAAATATTGCAATAACAAAGATTGATTTTATTACTTTATTGATAACATGTTTACCTATCTAGCTTCATTTAGAATTTTTAATAACTTTAAAAAACATCTGCTGCAAACTGCATCTTTAATCCTACGGTACATTTCTATTTTGACTTAAGATTTTAAATCATTGTCATTTTTTTCTTGCAAAATATTTTAGGATAGAATATGATAGGATAGAATCAGTTGGAAATAGTTCTGTCTATATCCCCTTAGCGGGAATAGGTCGATTTACCAGTCACCTAAGAGAATTCATTAAATATTTTTTTTTTCAGAAGAAACACATTTCCACATTAGCAATAAATTCATATTTTATTTTTACAAATTTCCTGAAATATAATTAATATACTTGAAAATTACTGAATTGTATCAGTGTTCCTTAAAGACCATATCACCTTGTCACCTCACATTCTGAAAACATTAATTTTCCATAAATTGTGTACTATAACTTTTTTTTTTTTTTAATTAAACGACTTTGCAAAGCTGTATACTTTTTGCTGTATTTACGACCTCCGTAGCCGAGAGGCGAGCATACCGGACTTGGTGTCGCTATCTCTGAGGTTCCGGGTTCGATTCCCGGTCGGGTCAATGTAGAAACATAACTTTTCTATATTGCCTCGGGTCTGGGCGTTGTGGTACCGTCGTTGTTTCTGATTTCTGCAACACAAGTGCTTTGGCTACTTACCACAGGATCAGAGCAATGTATGTGATGTTGTCCAATATTTATGTATAGTAATTTCGTATGGAAAAATTAATGCATTTCATGCAAAATTTCAAAAAGGTCATCAAACATAAGTCTTTAAATTGTCATGTAGAATAAGCGATGACAAATGACGTGGTCTTTGAGAGACACCCTGTGTACTGTAATTGTACAGTCAACGGCTTATGAACTTAGCACAAAACATAAAAGTAAATAGTCGACATTTTGACCATTTTGGGGTAGGTTTATAAGGTGTTGCAGTACAACAAACATCTGCAGTCGATAAGATTGAAGCTGATCATTTAAAAACTTAGTCATTATTATATTAATAATCTAATCACCAAAGCAATAGAACCTGTAAGGCTAGATTTAAGTATATGCCTGCACTGATCCATTAAATACGTAATTATAAAATAACCATTTAGCTACTTCCTTCTCACAAAGGTGCAGACAAGTTGCATTAACAACATAAAATTGTTCAGTAAATAGCCAGAATCCTTTACTGATACATATTTAACATGATTTAGTTAATGAACATCAAAATATAAAATAATATTCATTACTTTATAATCCTTTTTCAACAATCAGATTACAAATTTTAATATAATAAAGGTTGTCCGGAAGAAATCGCTTCCAGCGATAAGACCGCCTAAATTGTGCTATTCATTATTTAAATTAATTGTTACTTTAAATTATTAATTTAACTATTAATTTAAATTTACTTTCCTGTGATTTGTTTGTTTTGTGGGGTGTACAATAAAGAGTATCTACCTATCTATCTATAATAATGTATTTATATTAAGCCCTTACACTGATTTCGGTGTGACATATTAATGCATAATATTAAAAATAGATGCCTACTATTATATCAATACATCTCAAAAAAAAAATTACAAATCAGACTCATGTTATAGCTTTTAAGCTAAGGAATTCCATTTTTATTATCAATTTATGGATTCACAACAAAGTTTTATAAGTCAGCTGTATACTTTATTTAAGGAATGTTTCAATTTTGGTTTGGCATCCTTGGCACAATGCCTAACAATTGAGCAAAATTTAACAATCGAAACAACTACGTATTAAGTGATATAAACAGTGATTTGCTTGTATTTAATTTTATAAAATTTTGTAAACGTGCTGTTATACCAGACAAGACTTAACCTGAACAAATTAAAGACTATTTTCTTATCTTATTCTTCGACACTATGCAAAAATAACTGGCTTATCATAATATGTTATCGTCCAGCTACATTCATCACTCAACTTTATCAGCAAATGTGTGATAAACGTTTTACTCCGATAATTTTGTAAGCACATCAGAAACAATCCTGTGCATACTGCCATATTATCTCCGTAATTTTGCCGTTTATGTCTATTGTATTACTTGCTCTGTAGCATACAATGATAGTGCTTGGCCAAGTGAGTTCACTATATTATATAAGCTATCAACATTGGCCATGAAATGTCGGTTGAGTATGTGCTCATGTAATATTTTATAATGTGTTGGCAGCCTTATGATTCAGCATTAAAGTTCTAAATCATTGGCATTAGAATATTTAATGCAGTGCTCCCAGTCATAAACTGTTTAACTGACACTTTATATTTTTACAGTCAGCACAAAATAAATTTATTATGAGTATATTGGCGTTTGTGTCTGATAAACAAGGTCTGGTGGCTTTAGTTAAACAAATTAGTAGCTATGTTTACTTCTCTGTATAGACCAAATGACACAGCACAGGTGACTTGTAAACACTAATCAGTAATCAATGGATGAAAGTAAGCAGAAAATGTAAAAATATTGTAATGAATCAGTTAGCAAGTTAAATTACTCGCAAAAACATGGGGAAAAAGCAAAAGAAACTGAGGTGATATTACAGCTGTTTACTTATTCCATATGCTTTTTCTTTTTATTAACAATGAAATAATACTAAACAAAATTTTTATTATTTGGTGAATTTGAAATAGAAAGTGGATTGCATTGCATAGCAAAACTGAATCACTGAAGTCATGAAATCATGAATGAAAAATTCAATCTGACATTGACGTAAAATACGCTGTGTTGTGACTTCTAAGTTAGGAGGGTCGGTGTGAAGAGTGACAGAGAGGGCAGGGCCCAAAACTGACCTTGCAAAGGGTGTCTGCTCGACGTGATAAACGTCTGTGATGGGTTCTGAGCGCATGATGCTGTGCAGCCGCTCTTCGGGCAACTCCAGCAGCCCATCGCTCGCTGTCTTGAAGTCAGCCTTACTCAAACCACTTAAAACACTCATTTTTAAACGTGTAGACGACTAAACGACCGAGTCGGAAACTGAGATACAAACTATCAAGTGTCACTAAACGATTCACAATAGTCCTTACAATCAATAAATACACTTATTTATAGTAAAAGGCATCAATTAGGCCACATGAAACATTTTAATGCCTCCGGTTTCTCAAAAGGTAACAGAGTGCTCTCCCATGTCATTGCGAGAAGCGGTTACGGTTTCATTCAAACGCTCCACTGTAAATCGACACGAATAAAGAACAAACATTTATATCACTTCATCATTTGTCGCAATGAAAAGTTATAAGTTGTTTATTTACACACGCGTTTCGGAAAAACTAATAATTGACAAGCGCGGCGGGACAGCTGCGCATCGACGAGTCGACCGCACTTCGCCGTACACGTTTCTGCCGTTTCGGGCAACTTGGAGAATGCAACCATTCAAAATTCCTCCGACGTTCTAAGTTCGAAAGTTGCTCGGCAAGGACACAACGTCACGACGTAACTTGCAAGTTCCGCCAGACGCGAATAGATGTCGCTATATGTGTTTATTTAAAATTCAAATATTTACTTTACGCGTATTTCTACATAAATAAAATATTTCTTTATAGACCAGTTAGTTTAATGCATAATAAAAATATTAAAACAAAAACGCAAAGTATCAAAAGCCTGCTTTCATGCTATGAATTTGTTGTCTGGCTACAAGGGCCATCTATTGGATGTAGCTACAGTAAGCAAACATTTCCTAAGTTCATTACTACAAAATCTACAAGATGGCGCTAATGAGGTACTTATGTTTTTTAAACTTCTAAAAAGTTTATGACGAAATTTAGATAAATCTTTAAAATAACGTAACATTAACACGTCTGTTGTCTTATCACAGCATGTTATAAAATACATATTTTTTATAACAAAACCAGTTTTATATTTTACCTTTGTTGGTTACTCAAATAAATAATAATAGTAGCGACATCTATTGATAGGCACGCATACGCATACGACATATATTTGCTTATAAAGCAGTTCCCCGCGACTCGTTGCTTTGTACCAGATCACGCCTCAGAAATAAATCATTTGGCAAAGAGGAAATTAATTTATGGGAATCATTTGGGCTCGACACGTACGAGTCTGAGGCAGTGCTACCAACTTAGGCGAATTTTCGCCCTAAGCTATCTCGAAGGGTGTCGGGGCGACCAAAAATTGAGATTGGCGACTGGTCGCCGTTTAGGCTACTTTGAGAAAATAAAGGGGCGACATCATTTCGAACTAGATAAACTGTCATAATTTCCTCTCTGAGTCTTAAATGTTTTAAAAATGTATGTAGGTAGGTACTCGGTATAGCGTATGTTTTTATGACAAATAATTGCGTTGGTCAATACCTCTGCTTACAAGTGCACACAATAACAAAGATTTTTATAGTATTTAGTACGCACTACATCTACAGGTGGATGCACCATTTAGACATAATATATTAATCTGTGCTCGGCCGGGTAGCGGCGACCGCTAGCGGGGCGGACCTACTAGCCTGTGCGTCTCAGCGCACGCCACAACTGCCCGGTTTAAGCTGAAGAATGTCTTCTTCAAAGGCACTCAGCGATAGGTCCGTCATTAAAAAAAATCGTCGCTTTGTTGTCATGATGAATTTTTCGTGGAACCATCGGAACTCGTCCAAGTCTACTTCCCGTGAGGCGGCTTCTTGGAAGGAATTTATCGCAAAAAGGTCCTCCTTCTCCAGAAATTCGGCCAGCCTCTGTCCCCTGGGGTTCTATTGCCCATACCCAAATTGACCCACTCTCAACTCATTATCGCCTTGCATGCCCAGTTTCGCGTAAGTAAGTAGATTTTAGTGGTATGTATGGCCCTACCTACTTATGTCCTCATACATCATAGCCTCTACTTCCTCATCTAGGTGTGTAGCGGTCGGTGCATATACCTGTATAACCTTGAGCGACTATCTATTAGATACTCGGAGTATCTGGTATGCAACTCTGCTCGACACACTTCCGATGGTAACGATGTTGTTAGTAAGGGACTTGTGGACGAGTAACCCGACACCAACTTGGGACAGTTGGTCGCCATCCCGGTAGTAGATAGGTTGCCGGATTTCAGGGTTATCGAGTCCTCGCCCTTTCGTCGGACTTCTGTAGCCCTATGATACTCCAGTGCATCCTACCTATTTCTTCTTCCAGTTTATGAATCTTCTTGTCAGTCAGTCCTCAAGGTGCGTACGTTATATCTTAGGCTAGTCGTCGTCGGGGTGGTAGCCGATCCGCCTCCGGGGATTCTTAGCACCCCCTGCCCCGCTGTCACCCTGAACGCTACCGATACCGATAATTGGAAACGATTTTCGGTGACAAATACCAACTTTTAACATTCGCATCACTATAGCACACATACTTACTGTATTTTTATAGACCAAGAGCAAGGGTTCAAAAACACTTGCTTTGCTAGTACCATAATTAATATAACAATAAATCAGTTTGGTAACTTGTTTTATTATATTTTCTTTTTATTTATTGATAAAACCAACAGCGTTACATTAAACTTATGATTATTTAAGAGTTAGGTACAGCTAATGATGATAGGTTTTATTTATTAAAACTTTATTGCACAAACTTAAAAATGTACAACAGGTGGACTTAATTCCAAGGTTTCTCTAAGTTATCAGATAAAAGATGTATCATTCGGTTCGGACTAATTAATTACAGTAAGTGCCAGTTACTTTTTTACCAACACATCAGTTTCCAAACTACCTACAAGATTACACCAAATATCACCATTTTCATTTAAATGAGGAATCATTCATGAGCTTGACTCGCACACAAGTAAGTTTTATCCTGCATTTTTAAATTATCTTAAATTCTATAACAAATTAATTAAAAACTCGTTCAATTTAAACCATTTCATGTCGGCTATGTCGCTTCATATTATTTTTTTGCCACATTTTATTTAAAGCGCTTCTGAGAAAAGCAACCCCTTTCGAATTAATATTTTTGAAACATGGCATTTCTTCCAAATCGTTCATCCATTCTGCAAAACGAGGGTATCTGTGACAAATAAATAAAAAAAAGAATATAAATAAATTAGGGCCTGCCCGAGCGTAGGACATTAGTATAGTAGTAGGTACAGAACAATTAACTTTTAGTAATTAGCAGGAAGAGAGATTCATAATACACATTAGTTTGTTTATATGGTAATAGATTAATTAAATCACTAAAACGCACGCACAGTCCCGGCACTTGTTTTACTAACAAAGATTCATGTTACATAGGTAGGTACATATTTCGCAAACAAATAATTTGTAAATTCTTTTGAGTAAATAAATATCTTAAACCGTAAGAGGGCCTATACTTTTTGAATTTGACTATTTTGTTTGAAGCACAGATTAGACAGAGTATGTGTTTGAAGTTCAAACCATAGACTTAGAATAATATACGCTACGCTTAGTTCAAACAAAGTTAATTTGACAACGTCGCATAAAGTAACTGACAACCTAGATTAACCGTTTCATATGGTTAATCGTTTTTATAGATAAACCCTTATTGTATGTGTATATAAAATAACATGTATAATTTAACCGAATCAAGATTGATTCGGTTACCGTTCTGAATGGATTTTCTAATCCATGGTTTGAACTCAATGTTCTAAGGAAGAAGTCTTAGCAGTTTGTCCCGTACATAGTCAGGGACAGTCGGGGACAGTCAGGGTACGGGTTGATCAGAGTCACCTCCACGTGTGGTGGGGTGTTACTTATTACCCTCGGTTACGATCGGGTGTAAGGAGTAGCATCCTGGTTCATCCTGGGCAACGGGGGTTAGTAATTTCCTTCGGGGATTGCTAGCTCACGGCTAAACTCTGCGGGGGGATGTGTAATGCGCTCCCAGCGGGCTAGGGCAGCCCGCTTGTGGATGCGTCTTCGCGAAGGCGGCACGTGTGGGGGGTGAGGACTCCCTGCTCGTGCGGCCTAGACGGTGGCCGTGGGGTCCTGACCCTGCGGTTGGTGGAAGTCTCTCGCTTCCCAATATGGTTCAAGCTATACTAGGCGGCGAGAGGGCGTGAGACGTAGGCGGCCTTTTGTGGCGGCACCGTTTCGTCGCAAAGGGTGGCCGCGGATTGGGCTGGGAAGGATAACTCCTTGCTGACCCGATCCGAAGTCAAAAAAGGGGAGGGAAGAGGAAGGCGTTTCACCGAACTCAACTTTCCGCTCTAGTGGGCTAGTAAGCGCGTGGCGGGGTCCCCTTGCTTGCATTGCACAGCCTGCCAGACTGGGGTGATCCCGTATGTACAGGATCACCTATATTCTATGCCTGAGGCCCGGCATGAGCCGTACGTAGGCGATGTATGGAAGTTGTCCTTATTGGGTTCCCATGCATCGTTAACATACGTTGCGTAGTTGGTACACCGCAGGTTTTTTAGTGGGTGATATCTCGTTGTTTGACGAGGGAGTCCTACATAACCTATCGGTGCCCCCGCGGTGGTAGGTATGCGAAAAGCATTTTTCCTGCGAGAAAAAAAAAGCGACAGTCAGGGTACGCTATGAACAATATCCTAGATGCGGCAAGTCTGGTTATTAAGTACATCTGGAGCAAGCTGAGCAAATGCCTGTGGCGACAGCGCTTTGGTAGTGATTACCAAAGATAAGCCAGCCGCAGTTGTGACTGGATGGGTGACTATTCCAACCATATTGCGTGACATTTATTACAAGCATCTCCATGCTTCGGAGAATATGGCCTAAACCACCTCATGTTGAGGTAAGGCCTGTGCCCTGCAGTGGGACGTAAATATTTTACATTTACAATTTAAAAAAGATGCTGGCTGCGCGAGTAAATAGAAGAAAAAAATAATACCGGTGGCTATCTAGTTCCTTAATAACTCGCGTGGCCGCGGCGGTTGCTCCTAAAGACAAGTCTACTAATGTGAAGTGGTCAGTGGCGACGAAGCGGTGATTTTGCAAATATGCCTCTATCACGCCATACGCCTCGTCGATATCTTCCAACTGCTTCGGCGATGGTTCCTCAAGGCCGTGCAGCAGGGTAGATACCTATAAAAGTATGGATTTTCGCTAAATGGAAACACATCCTATCGTAAAGGTTAGGTTTTAAAAAAAAACTTTTTTTTCATAATTCAACACATATTTCAACTTTGGTACCATGGGACCATGTCTCCATGGTGAAAGTTGTATTATTTTTATTTATTTAAGGACAACCAACAAAGCATACACCATACATTGATAGTCATACAGCTTAAAAATAAATTACAAGGTGTTGCCTTAATTAAAAGCTGCCACTGAAAAGCTTTTTTGTGCATGTCAAAAAATATTGCTGTTGGAAAATAACTTAAATTATTATAACACATTTTATACCATGCTTAAAACGTAAGCACTTGATAAAGTACCCACGCTGAAAAAACAGATAAATAGTACAATGTTGCATAAATTTAACTGTCAGAAACAAAAAAATCAGATAGGATTAATTTAAATTTACGTAGTGAATAAGACATATCAATATTAGCACCTAGTGAACGCGGCAATTTACTAAATAACTAATTTGTGAAATAAAAAACTCCTCTTTTAAAAGAAGGTCATCTATATGATGACTCAATTCAGCTTCAAACAACCCGTTATTATCTAACTGGAAAGTATCGTTGAGCTCTTTATCCATCTGTGTGCTGAGCCAAATCAGTGGCTGAGCTGAGGTCGGCCGTTGTAAGGATAACATAAGAATGTCAACGCCAAGTCAACCTACCCAAAAAGTTAAAGGCCATTGAAGCGATTTTTAACTGCTTAGTCCGACACGTAGAGATCTATATCAATTAAGAAAATATTACGTTTTGTTAGGTTGACGAACTGTTGTCTGTACACTGAAAAAGCTGATGGCACCAATAGCAAGTGTGAAGTGCGATTGCGGTGGTTTCTCCCCAAACCTTGGACCACCTTTTTCATGTCCAGCGTGTTCGGACAGCTGCACCCGTAGACTTTCGAGCCACCGATACTGCGGTTTCATAAAATAAACAGAATAGTCGTCATTAATATTCCTAACGTCAAGACTCGAGACTATGACAACTTGTGTGCTGCCTAGTAAAAATATGCACGAGACTAGACAGCATTATACTAGTTATAATAAATTATAACGATGGTCTAGAAGACAAACATGCTAATTACAGACCTACAAATTTTTCAGGAGGACTGTTTTTAATGATTTAAAACTTCTAGATACCATAACATAAAACTGTACATAAAAATGCCTATTTCTTAGTCAGGTACAGAAATTGATGGAATTATGGCATTTGGATAAGTGCGAACAGTAGTGCATGCTCATTGAATACATTTGACGTTAATATGTTACATTATAAAAAATTTGTAATTAGCACATTTGTTACAGTTGTTGTTATTGTTACAGCTACGGACGCGGCCCGAGGAAAGAGATAACCAGCGTTAAAGAACATGCATTGGTCAACAAGTGCGCGCGTTTTTAAATCTCTTGGGTACAGCCGATCTTTGTGTTGCCCTCCATAACTTGCTAGAAGGTACTTCAGGATTGCGTGACTGTCAACAAAGGTCAGCCGTCTTTTAGTTGCAAAAGGAGCAATAATAATGAGATTAAATAAGTAGCATACCTCATCATCACTAATTCATTGGATTAAAACATTTTTCTGTCATTACCAATTTCAAACAAGCAAACAAATAAAGGTTTAAAACAAGGTTTAGTAGATTGTACCTGGATTTTAAAAGATTATAAAAGTAGATCTTCTAATTTTGAGTGTTCTGAAAAGTGAAAATGCTGTGGACTCACGCATTACTTGCACATACAACAAGTTCTTAAGATAAAACTTAAAATTATTAGTACGCGCGGTTTGTATTTTTGATGTCTATATATTTACCTTTCGGAAAGGATAAAGTTTCCATCCTTTAATACAGAAACAGTGCCCATAGGATTAATCTGAAATCACACACAAAAATAGTTAAGACTACAAGACAAGTAATGTACATCTTAGCTTGTAAGTTTCACTACACATGTGATGCAAATAAATGATATGATTTGATTAACTACAATGTTTTGTTACTGTATTATAGAACTAACGTAAAGTAACAAAGTCAGAAAAAACATTAAAAGCGTACAAGTAAAATAACATGCCAAATCTATTTTTGTTATACAATAGTGTTTTTAAATAACAAAATACATTTTTATCTTAAAAAGAAAAGTTTTTTTTCTGATAATTAATAGCTTCCATTTGCAACTTCTACGAGTACACACGATACTACGATTATTTTTCATGGCTTCAACGCATCTTGTCTCTTAGTATCTCTATACTATGTTAAAAAAGGTTTCTTTTTACTGAACAGTATATGTTAAAAATAAACAGCCTGATGACAGTAGATTGTGAAAACATACCTTTTTATGTGCTTCTGTTTTGTGCTCAAAGCGGAGCAGATTAACGTCACGGTACTCCATCTGCAGCCCCAGTAAGTCCCCCAGCATCATCACGGAGCGCGCAGGCGCACTACCAGCTGCGCATAGCAACACTAGTCAACACATTTGATGCACCTTTTTTTTGGACTGGTCGTCTTGCGTGACAAATATTCAACCTACCCTGAAGAATATTGGGACTCGTCTCCCAGACTATAAATAGTGCGGCAATAATTCACTACGCCACGGAGACGTATTGTTGATTCTGATTGCTGTATTGATATATTGTTTGACTAAAATAATACAATAAAAACCTATTAAGACCCAAAATCTTCGTTCTTCGTTTTGAAGGAAACAAAGCAATATGTGCGGTACAATGAGTAAACTTCGTAAATAATGCAAAAACATTATATATACAATGTATGCTTAATGTTTCGTTAGAAATACCTATTCAAAATAATATCATGAGTAGTATATGTCTCAATGCTATGTACCTAACTAAAGCTAATTACAGACTGTTGATTTAGACTTCGTTTTCTTTTGAATCGAAGTGAGTAAGAATTTCTACCAGTGTTCTAGAATTAGTTCGTGAGTTCAGAGTAGGACTTCAGCATTCATTGGGTTCAGAATATTTGAAGGTATGATTTTGAATGCAGCGACAGGCGACACCGGCGCTGGCAGACATTTATCTCCATCATGAGTGGGACACCTAAGTAAATTATTACTATACATTTTGTAAGATTTATTTACGTATGTATTACGGCGTGAATATCGTTTGCCACTGTTGCAAGCCGCTTTTCCGCTGTTATCGGAATCTTACCTTTAGCAAAGAAAATTAATAAAGAAATCTTTGCCTTTAGTGAAAATTACTAACGATTAAACGAATGGATTCGGATTACTTGGTCGAGAAACGCGGTTAGTACGCTAGAGCGATGCACTTACAAAGTAACAACCATTTGGGTCGGCGCTCGGAAACAGAATGATGGCGGATATCTTGATAAATAATTCCAGAAAACTACGGTACACCGTTATCAATTAACATTTAGGCCAAAACTATAATAAAATACTAAACGTGTTAGGTATCCGAGAGAAAATGGTTTTCAAGTTTTTGCACCTAACCCAAAAATGGAATGTTGTCAATTGAAATAAGCATGCTTAAAAGCAAAGGTATCCAGACGTGCTCAAAGCACGCCCCCCTCTACCCGCGCAACAGGTGGGTTGCTCAAAATCTAACCACGGTTGTGTTACAACAAGGTGTGTTACGGCAAGGCGTGTTCACACATGCCACTAGGTAGCAATTGCTACCTAGTGGCATGCTTTTTGGCAACTGTGGTACTGACACACATGCTCATTAGTTGCTAAAAAGCATACCTGACGAATGACGAATCCTTCTACGAAAGACTCTCCCTCCTAAGACTTTTTTATCACCATCTAAATTTAAATATAATAATCTATGAGGAAAAAAACAATACACGTGTTTTTTCTTTTGGTATCGCCTAGTACAAAAATGTTGAGATAAAGCACCTGGAAATTGTCTAAACAAATACTAAGAGTATGGACACGGCACGCAAACTACTCTACGCGCTAGCGTCGATGCCTCTCCTCGCCCCCGCTTTTCATTGATGTTTTTACGATCCTTAAGTTGTTTACTTTCCCTTCATATCTTCGCGATAGTACGAAGCGCGCGGGACGGCGGAAACGCGGTAATAAGGCACGCATACGTCACGGGGTTGCGCGGGCGACTGATTTGTGTGTTTGTTGACACCGGCCGGCGCGCCACCGATGCCGTCGTCATAGCAACCCCGTGTCTGCAAGACATTAGTGCAAGACATTAGTCTGCAACCTAAATGCATTGTAACCAACTTTGTCAACCTATCTTTGTAAATAAATTTTATGCTTATAAACATTTATCTGACCTCGGCAACCCATGGACACAAAGCATTTGTATTTACCATGACTACATACCTAGTGTTATTTATATATGCTGGCTTCGTATTGATATTGTCACGCTCACCATCCAGAGATAGGGGTTAGGATTCAAACTTTAACCTCACGGACAAGAGGCCAAACCCAAATCACTAAGCAGAACCAGTACCCACTACCGTCACCACAGTCACAGCACCACTGGGAAACTCGGTACTTTAATACAATAAAATGCAACGTTAAAACTGTAATATGTATTATAAAAAGGATTAAAAATCTGTGATAACAACAACATATAGCAATATCATGATTTACGCACTAGTTTCAATACTTTCAATCCTTCGATTGTGCTTTCAATTTGTGCATTTCCTTAGCTTTCTGCATAAGCTTTTTAAGGTAAACTAACCCTTCAGCGTTTATTGTTTTGAAACAGGGCAACTCTTCTAATTCTTGGATCCAGTCCGCGAACCGAGGAAATCTGTAAATATTAAATACCCACTGAACCTACTAAAAAAATATCTAGTTTTGGAGGCCTATCGGAATAAGTGTTTATTGCAATTTGATACAGGTGGAGCAGTGAATTCTTTTTTTTAGAATTCAATGTTGGTCCCATAGAAGGTTAGTTTCCTGGTTCGAAAAATATTATTCTATTTTGTCCGTCAGTATCAGTGTCAGATTAAAAATATTGGACCCATATTTTGTCTTTTGTCAATCAAACAAAAAATGCTTCGTCATTTGCACAAAAAATGACGAAGATAGAGCGCATCAAAATTTGGGAATCGGAGCACGTGACGTCACGCTTTGCTAAAAAGTGTCGCAAGGCGTGACGTTATGCGAAACTTTAACTGGCTATGTCTTCATCATTTTTTGTTTGATTGAGAAAAGAAAAAATACGTGTCCAATATTTTCAACTGACGGACTAATTAGGTTTTTTAAAGAAACTAGCCTATTGTTGATGTTTTACAAATAACCCTGTATAAATAAATAAAATAAATTCCGGACAATTTATCATACATTGCTCTGATCCTAATGTAAAAATCAGAAAAAAACAACGGTACTACAACACCCAGACCTGACAATATCGAAAAGATCGTTTTCTACATTGACCCGACCAGGAATCGAACCCGGGACCTCAGAGATGGTGACGCCAAGTCCGGCGTGCTCGCGGTGAGATTGTTTCGCAAAAATGTATGCACAGCGGTAAGTGAAACGGAACTGGTGGTTTACGCGTTTGCGCGGCGACTCCACTTGTGCCTCCAGATGCGTACCACCCAGCGCTCGCCGTGAGTGCCTGCCCTCGCTCGACGGCGGCACCTGCACAGCAACCGTTCGCCACGCGAGATTCGAACCCGGTACCAGCAGAAAATTCGTGTAATACTATACTGACACCGCGATGGAACTTTAATAAAGGTAACTTTTTCCTCTTATATTCGATGTTAGCAGAACTAGACTGGACTCCAATGATGGAGTTAGGGCTGGAAGACAGTTTAGACTTCTTCTACAGTAATATTAACACAACCATAGACAGCTGTGTACCCCGGAAAAGACGAGGTTGTTTGAATCCAAGTTACATTTATCCTGAATGGTACGATGGGGATATAATTCGCGACATAAAATCTAAAGCTGCCCTCCATAAGCGATACAAATCAAGTGGCTCAGCTGTAGATTACTTTAACTTTGCACAGTGTAGGGCTAGGGTGAAAGATAAAATTAAAGTCGCGCAGGAACAGTATCGCCACCAGGTTCAAAATCATTTGATAAAAGAACCGAAGGCATTTTGGAAGTATGTTCAGTCAAAAAGAGCTAACAGAAGTCCGCAACATATTATCTTAAAAAATGATACGGCGTTGACAGGTCAACAGTGTGTAGATGAGTTCGCAATGTACTTCCACTCTGTCTACAGTAAAGAACGGGCGACACTGGACGTTCGCTCGAGTGTGGCGAGCGCGGCGGGTGCAGCGAATGAGGGGGCGAGTGTGCACCTGGAACAGCTACAGCTCGACGACGTGCGGGAGGCTCTACAGAAACTGAAGCCTAAAACATCAGTGGGACCAGACGGTATTCCGCCTTATATTTTTAGGGACTGTCGGGAAATATTAGCCGAGCCCTTGTTGCATATTTACAATCTATGCCTAAAGTCAGCTGTATTTCCCGAAAGATGGAAACTAACGCGAGTTATTCCGGTGCCAAAGGGAGGCTCATTATCTACGGTTGAGGGATACAGACCGGTGGCAGTATTGTCGACACCAGCGAAGGTTTTGGAGGCTGCTATGCATAAACACTTATACTCGCAGGTCAGCGCGCAGTTAACAGATGCTCAGCACGGGTTCCGCCCAGCACGAAGCACCACCAGCAACCTCCTTAATTATATGGCTGACTTGATTCCGGCTGTCGACAGTGGCACACAGGTCGACGCTGCGTACTTTGATTTCAAAAAAGCCTTTGATCTGGTTGACAACGACGTATTGCTGGAAAAGCTGGCTAGAGTGGGATTTACGTCCCATCTTTTGCAATTATTCGCCAGCTACATGAGAGATCGACAGCAATACGTCGAGCACGCTGGGTATGTGTCAGACCCATACTATACCAGATCCGGCGTGAGCCAGGGCAGCAATCTCGGACCATTGGAATTTTTGTTGGTGATAAATGATTTACCGGAAGTGGTACAGGATGCTAAGTGTTTGCTGTTTGCAGACGACCTGAAATTGTATCTGGCTATAAGAGACCCTAAAGATTGTGAGAAATTACAGGGAGACATCGATAGGATAGTAGCTTGGAGCCAAGACAATGGGTTACAATTTAATACAAATAAATGCGCAGTTATTAGTTTTTCTCGTTCGCGAAAACCTATTGTTTACGATTACAGGGTGGAGGGTGTGACTTTAGCAAGAGTAAATGAGGTAAGGGATCTGGGCGTGCGTCTTACGGGGTCGCTTGAATTTCGCGATCATGTACATAACATCTGTAAAAAAGCATACCGAAACTTGGGTTTTATACTGCGCAGAGCTCATGGTTTTACGAATATCAAAGCAATAATATTATTATATAATGCTCTTGTTAGAAGTCACCTCGAATGTAACGCATTTGTCTGGGCACCGCACGAAAAGAAATACAGCGTCATGCTTGAGAAAATACAAAATAAATTTATAAGGTATATATATTTAAGGCAGTACGGGGTATATCCGTTCTACCCATTAATGTATCCGACATTATTTATTTTAGGCATGGTAGGGTACAATAAACTCGAAGTCAGGAGAGACGTCGGGCTGATACTATATTTAGTTAAATTGTTAAGAGGGAAAACATATAATCCGGACTTATTAAAAAACATATGGTTTAGTGTGCCCGACCGTTATGCGGAGAGAAGGCGGCGGCCGCCGCTGCTGGCGACGCCGCGCGCGCGCACTAACCTGCTGCGCGAGGCGCCGCTCACGCGCGCCGCCCGCGGCATCAACACGATTGCGCTAGAGGTGGACCTATTTGTGTGTTCTCTGAGTGAACTCACAAGAGTTGCTCTCTTTACTTGTAGCTATAGATTATAAGTGTACCTTAAATAGTTGTTTTTAAATATTATCTTTTATGTATTGTCTTCACTATCGCATTGGGGTAACCTGTTATGATAGTT
Source organism: Anania hortulata (assembly GCA_963576865.1). Classification (NCBI taxonomy): domain Eukaryota; kingdom Metazoa; phylum Arthropoda; class Insecta; order Lepidoptera; family Crambidae; genus Anania; species Anania hortulata. Next base: position 4,075,267 of record OY756391.1, read on the forward strand.
GTAAGTTTGGTTGCTTTAAATAAATAAAAAAAACTGCGCATACATTTATCAACAACCGGCCGCTTGTGAGGTGAGGTTTAACAGTTGGTGTCGATGTCGTGGCCAGATCGTAAAATTGATCATTTTATGATGTGACCGATCATTTCATAAAATGGTGGTATTTCATGATATAGAACAGAACACGCTGCCTACATCATGATGTGGTCTGACCAGATCAATGAATACTCAGCGTTTGACGATATAAATAGCTAGACGCACGAATACTTCATGAAATGGTCAAACATTAGTGATCATATCGTAAAATCATTACCCTATCCACCGGTAGAGGCGCTAGTGTTGCTTTGTTTTTGTGATGAGTAATGGCGGTGTACAAATATTTTATTCTAAAAGTGAATAATGATGTGTAAATTGAAGATGAAAGTGCAGTGAAATATCGTTACGACACCAAGCTAGGCGATTTTTATGAAAGTCACTCAAAAAACGAGCGCAACGTTAAAAAATCAAGGAGAGGTTAGTTAGGTTATTTAGCTATTCAAGTGTTTTTATTTATTAGTTTTGCTTACAAATAATAACTATTTAAAATGTTTAATTTATCCATCTACCAAGATTACAAATATTAAACAAATTCACGTAACTTATAAACATATTTGTATTTTAATGATATGGCCAAACGTGGATTGACATTTCATCGAATGTTGACGTTTAAACGATATGGTCAGTTTTAGTTGTGCCATAACATGAAATACCTACATTTTATGAAATGATCGGTCACATCATGAATTGATCAATTTTACGATCTGGCTACGACATCGATAAATCGCTATATCATTTTGTGTTTTAGTGTTGATATAAGGGGGCAGAGGTGCTGAAACACAGCTGCTTAATTGCGGAATTTTCATCTTGTTATTGTTAGATTAGGTGCTCAGTTCTATGTTATTTTTATTATTGGATACTTCATTGGTTTTAGTGCTACGTTTGTGAACATTAGTTAAAGTTTTAGTACTATTTGTTTCTTTACAATAAATAAAATAATAATAAATAAATAAGGATTTTTTATGTGGATTTTGAGCTCATGGACTGGAGACGTATATTTGAATCATGCGAATTCCAATCCGAACACGAAATCGCAAGATTCGCATGTGAATTCCTAAAATTACTATTTTAGAATATTCATTCCATGAATTCTGCAACGACCACTCGTTTTTCTTTTTCTAATATTAGAAATTACGGAAGAATGACATTGAGAAGTAAACATGTTTGACAGAGATTTGACATACCTAATAACTTTTTATTTACGTTCCGTTTTAAGCGATTCACTACCGGTTTTTAAAATAAATGAGTTTTTGCATTCCGTTTCATAATATTTTCTGCGTAAAACGAAAATAGTTACGAGTGATTCAAAAATGCGTAAAATCGTTAGCAATAGAAATGTATTTCGAAATTCATTTTTAATGCTTCAAAAATACGTCTCCAGAAGTCAACAAGAGTCTGTGGTACTGGTTTTACCTGTCTCTATCCAGGTCCCTGAGCAGTAGCGCGGCGGTGGCGGTGGCGCCCACGGACAGGTCGGCCAGCGTGCAGCGGTCGGCGGCCACGAAGCGGCGCGCGCGCAGGTACGCCTCGAGCACGCCGTACGCCTCGTCTATGGCCGCCAGCTGGTGCGCCGACGGCGCCGCCCCGCGGATCAGTTGGGGAAGCTGTGGATTGGCAACGTCATAGTCATGATGTAACGGAGATAGACGTTCTAAATCCTACTTCCTACTAATTACGGGGTGGCCAGAAAAGTGACGTCCAAACATTTTTTTAGGTGCCTCGTGTTGAGAGGTATCTGAATCACCCCTATGTATGTTCTACGATTTTTCGTAGTTTTCGAGTTAGGTACGTTTTTTTTTTCTTTGAACTGTGAATTTGTGCATAAAATAAACAGCCTCATAACTTTAATGGAAGTTACTACAAAATTGACCTAAATTTGAGTATTTATGTTAAATGAGTTATCATTAAAATTTTCAACTTAAAATTAAAAATCTAAACTGATAATTTCTTAGTTTCTAAGTAGCTTTAGAGAATGCGCTAGACTCGAAGCTTTCATAATAATAATACAAAAGTAGTACTTCATAGGCTATTTAAAAAAAATCGTAACTCGAAAACTACGAAAAATCGTAGAACATACTTAAGGGTGATTCAGATACGTCTCAACACGAGGCACCTAAAAAAAAATATATTAGTAGTTTATGCTGTATTGCTGTATCGCGTGACTGTAAATAGTACTTCAGTACGGCAAGACTCACCAATGTAGCACTCATCCTAGGAAACAGGTATCCAGCGTTGAAGAACATGCACTGGTCTACCAGCGCACGCGCCTTCGGCTCGCTCGGATAGAGGCGCTCCTGGTGCTCGGCGCCGTAGCAAGACAACAGATATTTCAGTATCGCGTGACTGTAAACAAATGTTAGGTGCTTAATAAAATATAACTTAAGAATTTTCTTATAATTTTGATACAAGAGTTTTAGGGACGAACTAGTTTGTTCTAATATTTCTTTTCAACCGACTTCAAAAAAGGAGGAGGTTCTCAATTCGACTGTATGTTTTTTTTTTTTTTGTATGTTTGTTACGCGATTACTTCGCCAATTATGAATCGATTTTAATGATTCTTTTTTTGTTTGGTAGATCATACTTTAGAGGTGGTCCCATATATATTTTATTGAAATTGATTTAGAAATTTTTAAGAAAATCAACAAATATATACCCAGATAGTATTTTGGTTGTGGTTCTTGTTACCTATCTTCGACAAATATGAGCCGATTTTGATGATTTTTGTTTTATTGAATAGCTTATACTTCAAAGATAATATGCCAAAAGTTTACAAAATAAAAATCACCCCTAAGGGTAGGAAAATAGGGGATGAAATCGGTGTTCAAACAAAAACATTGAATGTCTCATCGGCTGGCACCGACTCCAAAAGTAACTGATTAGGTACTTAAGTGTTAGGATTATTTTTAGCATTTTAGTGTTTTGAAGTCGGTTTTATTTTTTTTAATAAAATTTACTTATTATGAAATATCATACGCCTTGTTCAGCAAGGACGGTAATGATGTTTTGATTCTGATCACAACTTAGTATTATTATTTCTACTACCTATATCAAATGTTGCAAAAATAAAAATAGCAATTCACCTTTCGGATAGGATAAAGTCTCCATCTTGTAATACGGGCACGGTGCCCATTGGGTTTATCTGTAACAAATATATATTTTTTTATCTAACCATCCACAAAACAAGGATCTTTAAAACTTAATTTCCTTTATTACCCAAAAGTTAAAGTTATTAGCAGCACGACCACCTCATAATTGTACACATTGTCTTGTTATTTTTTATTTTTTGTGCAAAAAAGTGTAGGTAGGTATCTATCAAATTTTGTAGTTTGCTGTAGCGGCATTTGGCAACTCGCAACTAGCTATTTTACCAATTTTCATATAGTTTTAAAAAAATACTCAGACCTTATATAAATACTCTTAGACCTAGCCATCCTAGTTGCGTGTTTCAGAAATGGCGTTGTTTTCGGTTGCTGCAGTACTTATCTTATATATATTATTGCTTTGTACCAGTTAGACACCCTTCACATTAGGTCGCAAGTAGTGCGGCAGCAGCGCGACTATAGCAGCACGGCTGTCGCGCTGCTACTTCCATACTAAAAATAGCAGCGCGACACGTGATTTTTCCTAACGGACGGCAGCGCGGCACCCGCGTGCGGTCAGTCGACTTCGAGCCAGTGTTGCAATTGCACGTTTGAACATAAATTTCTTGCGCGGCTTCTTGTATTTGTAATGAGAAGGCATCCGCTGCTGCCGCGCTGCTTGCGACCTAATGTGAAGATGCCCTTATTGTTGGTTTCCGCAACCGGCAACGTGTATCGTCGGCAATCACAGATCCTCATCAACTCACAGATTTCGAAAGTTGATTTAAAATTGTAGGTAAACTAGGCCTTGATTGCTGGTTTTATAATCACTGCAACTGCTTAATAAAGTTGACAGTTGCGTCAACTGAAGTTACTTCATGTGCATAGCGCCCAAGTATAAATTATCATTAATAAAAATGTATCCTGTATGAAAGGTTCTATAATGGAGGCCACGTACCGGCGAGCGCTAGAAAATCCACCTACAAGGTGGACAAGACGACGGTGGCTTTTAACCGGGCAATATGGAAGTCTTTGGGGGAGGCCTATGTTCAGCATTGGATGTCCTTGGATGAAATGATGATCCTGTATGAAGAGGGGGTAAAAGGAATTAAACTGATAAAATATGACCTAATATCGCAACTGATTAGTAAGCTGAAGTAGCAGTGGGCGGGGCACACAGTACCTACGCAGAACTGACGGCCAATGGGCAGAATGGTTTTGGAATGAAGGCGTACCGGCAAGCGCAGCGTAGGACTTCCACCCACAAGGTGGACAGACGACCTGGAAATGCCGCTTGATGCACGCCGATTACAACTGGCCAATCTGGAAATCACTAGGGTAAACCTATGTTTAGCAGTTGGACGTCCTGTAGTTAAAATTTTTATGTTTGTCTATGTTTAGAAGTTTTGTTACTTTATACTCTATGGTCTGTTGCAATAAACCTGTGAAGGAAAAAAAAACGGACGTGTTTTATTTAGCAATGACCTAATATTATACCTTCCTGTATTCGTCAGTCTTGTGCTCTAGACGGAGCAGTTGCACGTCGCGGCAGTCCAGGCGCAGGCGCAGCATGTCCGCCAGCATCATCACCGAGCGCGCGGGCGGGCTCCACGGCGCCCGGAGCAGCACTAGCGGAGACATATATCAGCCTGAAAACAACAACACTGTACGGTTAAAATAGCTGGTTACCCGTAATGAAAGGGCTAGCCGTGCAATTAAACGGCTATTTTAACCAGAGGCCCAATTCCCGTAATTTGACAATTGTCGCAATCCAATGTCGATCCGGTCCCAGTAACATTCCTATCACAAACGGTATTCTCGTAAACTTTCAATTTCATCATCATCATCATCATTTCAGCCATAGGACGTCCACTGCTGAACATAGGCCTCCCCCAGTGACTTCCAGATTGGCCGGTTGGAAGCGGCCTGCATCCAGCGTCTTCCTGCGACCTTTACGAGGTCGTCTGACCACCTTGTGAGTGGACGTCCTACGTCCGGCCTCCATGCGTGCGGCGGCGGCGTGCTATGGAAAGGGCTATGCTTGGTGTTTCCTTGCGAGATCGAATCAGAAATGAAGAGATCCGTAAACGAACAAAAGTCGCTGACATAGCCCAACGGATTAGCAAGCTGAAGTGGCAGTGGGCGGGGCACATAGCACGTAGAACTGATAGCCGATGGGGCAGAAAGGTTCTAGAACTTTCAATTTGTCGTAAAATTATTAAAACTATCCCAATAAGACTAAAAACAGAGCAAAAAAATACCTTATTGTGGTTTCTTCCATTTTCAGTCGCATTACGAACTATAATTGCATTTTTTGGGTTTACGAGAATACCGTTTGGGATCGTAATGTTACTGGGAGCGGATCGACACCGGATTGCGACTATTGTCAAATTACGGGAATTGGCCCTCAGTTCGCTGCGACAGATACATGGACCACTTACCCTATAAATAAATAAATAATCTTTATTGTGCTTCCAAGTTAAAATGTTATATGGGTTTGTTGTTAATTGCTGTGGTACTTATTTGATTGGAGCTAGAAGTGAGAATTATTAAAATTGCGTATGTTATTTAGAATATGGGTTAATATATTATGTATGTTCAAAGTGTAGAGCAATACACCCATTTTTCTCCGAAATAAGTTAGTGATGATTTTTAACTTACATTTAGTATGAACTGACAAGTCGTCATTTAGTACGAAACGCATTCGTTTCGTACTGTTTTACTTAACAAATTCATTTAATTAATTTGAGTAATAAGTATAACTTCTTAAGTATAGTTGTAATAATTTTTGGCGAATACGAATATTCGTAGATAGCCAATATTTGGCGAACGAGTAATACTTAGTATTCATATTCGTTGCATTCCTACATGGATAGTTAACAAAAATCTTTGTATGTCAACTTCTAATCTTAAAAGATCCAGAAATGGGTGAGATACTCAATGTCAGCATGCAAAATATTAACAATGAAAATGTGAACACCATACTATCAACAAAGATTCAAAATATCAATGATACATAAAACATAACCGGTTTAAAAATGTCAACACATTGGATATCAACAAATCAAATAGGTAATCAATGACTTACAGTAACGGCATATTTGTTCAATTATCTACAATGGCAAAATTGTAATATTAATTAACATCCAAAATAAATCATGACGGAAAATGTATATTATTGGTAATGTGGCTTATTGTAAAATTAAATTGTTGATGATTCTGTTCTATATATTTTGTATGTTGACATAGAGTATTCCATTCAGTAGAAATTATGCATACTCCAATAGAAGTCTTAATTATCATTGAAAAAAAAAAATTTTTTTGTTTGACATCATCACGCGCATTGCTCTGATCCTATGATAAGTAGCTCAAGCACTTGTGTTACAGAAATCAGAAACAACGACAGTACCACAACACCCAGACCCGAGACAATATAGAATAGTTATTTTTCTACATTGACCGGGAATCGAACCCGGGACCTAAGATATAGCGACACCAAGTCTGGCGTGCTCGCCTCTCAGCTACGGAGGTCGTCTAAAATATTAGTAGTAATAATGTCATAAAATATTGCTCAAATAAAGTTCAAAAAGTTACTTTAATTATTTTATTTAATAGTTATATATACCTATTTAAATATTGTATTTACATCATTATACTAAATTGCATAAATCTACTAATTTTACTAAATTTTTGCTTGGAAATATAACTTAATTAACATCAAAGACAAAACTATATTAATTCACGGATCTCCAGGCAGTACAGCTGCAGCCTTGTCTGTTGGTCATATGTTATCGCTCAGCGGCAGAAATTCATTAGCCAATTGAATTATTTTCCTTACTTCTTCTTCTGACAATCTTTCTTCACTCTCTTGAACCATCTGAAATTAAATAAATCATTTGTTTTCACAATCACACCAATTATCTATCCCCAAACGATTTATCCTATTATACAGAGTGCAACGAAAAGGTGAAATAAAACTTTAAGGGGTTATTCTACGGCTAAATTACATCAACTTTTTCTATGGGACCAACATCGAATTCGCAAAAAAAATACTTTCCCATACTAAAACGCGACCAGCTGGCATCAGTTTGTATGGAAACGTCAAATTTTTTTTTGAGATTTCGATGTTGGTCCCATAGAAAGAGTTGATGTAATTTAGCCGTAGAATAACCCCTTAAAGTTTTATTTCACCTTTTCGTTACACCCTGTATATTCTGTGCCCAAACTAAGCGAAGCTTGTATTATGGCGACTAGATAACGGTAAACATACTTTAATACTTTTATAAACATCAATGTCTCAGGTACAAATGCTCTTGGTCATCACACAAACATTTGCCCCTTGCGGGACTCGAACCCGCAACCGCCAGCTTCGTAGTCCGGAGCGCGAACCACCACATCCAGGGGCGTGCATCCCATATAGGCTATTATGCAGAGCCTACCTTCATAAAAAACCGACAGAACAGCTAACCATAATTATTAATAACGTATTCAACAATAAACAATAAATATTCTGTAACCATTTTGTCGTCTACCTGTACTTATTCCTTACTAAAGCGCGCGTTACTGTGCAATTTAACCAATGTTAGGCTGCCGTGAGATCGCCCACTGTTTCACGCAAACTTACTAAATTTTTACTCACAGCCTACCCCCATCTGAAACCAATGCACGCCTCTGACCACATCAGACGGTGTGGTGGTTCAGTTCTGTAATCTAAATCTGAAATTAAATTGATAATTTGCAGATGTTCGTGAGTTTAATGCCCAGTGGGATGACAAAAAAACAGTCAACTTATGTATAACTTATACTTAACAACAAATATGTTAAGTACTAAACTTTTGTTACACAATAGATTGCAGTATAGCGGTTTTCTAGACAGAATAATGGATAAAATTCTTACTATTCTAATTAAGACCCACAACACAGTCACACACAGAGGATTAGAGGCAATACAGACAGTCAGACGTAGAGTTATCTATTTAAAGCTCGAATTAAAGTCTCTACAATAAATCTAAATGACTTTGCTATAAAGAAATTTATATAGCATTAAGTAGGTATGTAAATATTGTAAAAAATATTTAAAAAATCTGCATTTATAAAAATGAATCTCTATTTCCCTTGGTCATCGCATCACGCGTGAACGGACAGAACAATTTCGCTAATTCTTTTTTCGTTGTGTTATTATTGTCAGGAGAAGGTTCTTATGAAAGAAAAAAAATAAGAAAGTTGCATAGAAAATTCTTTATGAATAAACTAAAGATCACGCGAACGAAGTCGCGGGCAATAATTAGTAAACAATAAAAAGCAATAAAACCAATTTTAGCCCAGCCACATATCACGCTACACTGACAAAAGGTGGACCATCGAAACTACAAAATGGAAGGGTCCATCAGTAAAAAGGAGTGTTGGCCGACCAAAAAGACGATGGGCCGATGACCTGACTCAAGTAGCCGGAACAAAGTGGATGACTCTGGGCAAAGCTAGAGCGGCATGGATGGAGCTGGAGGAGGCCTTTACCCAAAGGGTTCAAATCTTAGAAAGCTAAACTAACCATACTAAAACTCCTAGTTTAAAGCAACTTACTAACCAACTACTAACAACATTTGAAATGTAAAAAAATCTAGATTTGAAATAAATGGCTATATTATATTATAAGCCCTTTTACACTGTAAGTATCTGTACTGTACTGTAAGTAGCACAAATTAAATTAGCATTGTTACCAGCTGGATTTCCAGTTCCGTGCGGGGTGGGGTATTCACCATCATAAGTTTCTCTGTTTTAGTTAACTTGAACTCTTTCATTGCTTCTAAAAACTTTTGGATGGTTTGGGCACTTTGGTTTTTACAATCAGAGTTTTGCAAAAAATGTACAGTCTGAAAAACAATACAAAAGTAAGTTTGCTAAGTATTTACAGTTTCATTTAGCAAGTTAATTAGCTACTTGTTTGCTTTAAGAAAGGTAAATATAAGGAAATGTAAGCCACAGCTACTGTGATTCATTAATATTAACTCGGACTAAAAAGAAATCAATTATTTTCTTCCTTATTAATCAGAAGATTAATAAAACCTATCAATTAAAATCTCCATAGCAGAGAGGCGAGCATATCAGCAGAGCAATGCTTGTGATGTTATCCAATATTTATAATAATTATTATTAAAAGCCTGTGGGCCTTTTGGGGGCGCAAAATTTAAATCATGCCAAGATTACTTATGCTCCAAACAAAAATTTTGATAATGGTGCATTACATATTTTAGAGTTTAACTGTAAAAGTAATTGAATAAACTTACTTCATATGTAACCGTTGCCAAAGATCCCTCTCGCTTGTGTTTTTTCTGAGTGTTGTCCTTCAGCTGCTGCAGTATTTGCATCACTTCAAAGTTGCATAAAAAAGCTGCATTAGCTTTTGTTCTGAAATTACTTTTTTTTTTAAATTGATGTTTGATTATTGTTAGTAATATTGACTTTACAGTGTTAAATTCAAATTCATATTCATTCATTTATTGCATCGTAAGTGTACAACTACCTAGTTGTACACTTACGATGCAATAAATGAATGAATATGAATTTCACCTGAACTAGCAATGAATTCGATCTAACTTATGGACCCTGTTAGGGCATAGCAATTTTAGTAATTAGATATATTATTATGCTTATTATAAAACTGAATGAAATTACATTAAATAATGACAATCATAAATTAAAATTATTTACTGTAGAAATTATCACTACAATCTTTTGAAATTGTAAATCGCCTGAAGACTATATAGACATTTTGATATTAAAAATTTCTTCTATTTTAAGTAAAATGTTGAATCTTTTATAAAGTATATGAAGATGTACTGAGAAATAATAATTTTTGACTGTAATAATTGATTAAATGTTCGTTATAAAAATGCCATTAGATACTTAAGATGGATACTCTGTAAAGAGTGCGTAGGACGTCATACAAAGAAGTTACTGTTGATGTTTGGAGAAAGCAGAATTTTGTCATTAGTTTAAATACTTACGTCTCCATGATGACTGTGTAAAATCCTAGATTGCCACTTTGTCTAAGGTAAAACTAAACTTTACACAACCACAATAAAAGCCGCAGGCTCACAAACAATTACAAAATTAAAAATACTGATTGAAAATGGAAGCACAACACAACAGAAAGTTCATAACTACCGCGCTGTTAAATGATGATTATCAATTGAATAAAATACCTCTTTAATCCCTTCGGGGTACGGTTGTTATGTGAATGCACCGACCGGTTAAAAAAATGGGGACTATAAAACCCAGATTGATTGCTTCAAAATAATAATTATTTTTTTATTTTTTTATATGGCGTTCTATGAGAGCTTTAAAGTTCAAAGATCAGCTCACGGCCTGCGGCATGGATTTCGTTGACATCAGCAGGGGTCAGTGCACTTCAGTGCAGTGTTGCCAGATGAAATCCGAAAGAAGCAGTAGAAATTGAGAAAAAAAATCAGTAGATTCAGGAAAAAATCAGTAGACAGTAAAAGTTGATATTATAGTCATAAATATCGTCAGTAATTTCATGTAATAGTCTTAGTAACATACTAATAAGCCCGCTGTCACACCAAAAGAAAATGTTTTTCATTTACCACTGTCGCATTTAGATTATACCTTAAATAAATGGAGCACATACCCTAGGCTATAGAATGGAAATATCTTATGATTTGTTCGACAAAATGTTCCGCCATTTTAAATCTGTATCTGTACTGTTTTTGTATGGGCGAACGTTGGCAGAAGTTGTCATTTCATACTAATCTAAGTGGAAAAAGAACCATCAAAATCGGTTCACATTTGTCGAAGATATTGGGTAACATAGATACAAGAACCACGAACTAAAACAATATCTGAGTATATATTTTGTTATTTTTCTCAAAAAGTGCTAAATCGATTTTGATAAAAAAAATATGGGACAACTTCTGAAGTATGATCTACCAATTTGACATTCTTCTGATATTTGCAGTGCTAGGCGTGTTGTTCATTCGTCATCAGTCTTGAACCTCGGGAATATAATAACACGGCTGCTGCTTTACCAGAAGTATGTCAAACCTCCAAACATTCTGTTTCCTCGACTGATGAAAACGACGCTGCCACAGAGTAGGCAATGACCACTAACAGACACGTTTTTGAATAGACGGAATTCGTTTTTGTATATTTAGTAGCTTGGATTTATCCATGAAATTGAAAAAAGCAGGTAGATTTCTCGAATTTTTGAAAATAAGTCAGTAGATCAGTAGATATCTCTAAAATCAGGTAGATCTACTGCTTTAACAGTAGATCTGGCATCTGGTCAGTGTTGCCAGGTCATAGGTCAAGAATTATCCTAAATTTACTGTAAAATCATCGTTTTTTTATCGCATCCCTAACTCACGAAATTATTGTTTTTGTAACTCTACCGAATCTTGAAAAAGAACAGAATATACAGCTGAAAAGTTTTAATCTTAATAATTACTTGTTTACTTTTAATCATAACAAGTTTTTTTAAACGGTACTGCAGTAGGTACGTACTGCACAAAATAAACCGAAATCGATTTATCTGGTCATTCACATGAATGAGAACCAAAGTACCAGTGACAATTTACCTTTTGTAAATCTGTCAAATTTTACTTTGTCAAGAATCTATAACTCTTATAGCAAAGAAATTCAATTCACTATACTGCTGTATCGATTTAATCCAAACATGGAGCACATACCCTATAGAGTAGAAATGTCATATGATTTGTTCGATAAAATTTACCGCCAATTTTTATCTGTATCTGTGCTTTTTTTGTATGGGCGAGCGTTGACAGGAGTTGTCATTTCATACTAAATGAAAGTGAAAACTTACTTACACTTACTAGTTTCGGGGAAACATGGTTTGTATTGCTGCTCTATAGGGTATGTACTCGATGGGTCTAACCAAATAAACGTAAAATGTGTTCAAATACACAGAATACAATTATTTCGTAAAATTATCTTCTTACTGAGCAAAATATCGTGGATCATCGTAGATTTATCGTGCGATACATTATTATGTTTTCTATTAAATCACACTTAAAAATATCGTGGATCTAGGATAATTATCGCACGTCTGGCAGCACTGTCAGCGGTTGACAGTGACAGGCTGTTCGGCCAATGGAACACTCCAGGCTACGAGCTAAATTAAAAAATTGACAGTGACAATGACAACCAGCTGTTGCCTTGCCGATGACAGTGACACCACACCACCACTAGTTAGCCAGACCCTTTTTATAGTAGGTTTCAATTATTTACAGAAATGGCAGCAGGGCCGTCAGCCAATAGATACCATAAACTAAAATGTTGCGACGAGAAAATGAATCTTTAACCCCTTTTTGCATAAGATCATGGATTTGATCAAATTTGGATATAGTGTCGAATATGGGATGTACAACGCAGGAAAAAATAGTTTAAAAAAATCTGAAATATTCTTTGAAAACCCAAAAACCCATATTTGTCATATTAGCAGTTCTGCATAAATTTTATTTTTTTCCAAATATGTCATAGGTTGCAGTATTTATCAGTTTTTGGATTTCAGGTGTTCATACTAACAAAAGTGATGTCAAATTCAAAATGTGGACGAAAAATTTAAACTGCACGATGGAAAACATCTACTTTGACACTGCTGTACTGTACGTAAGTTAAAAAGCGCTAAAGAATGAGCACGGTATCCCGCTTTTTTCATCCATCCATTGCCAGCCATCTTTCTAAGGTCGTCGGTCCATCGAGCGCGGGGAGGGCGTCCTACACTACGTTTGCAAAAGCGTGGTCTCCATTCGAGAACCCGTTAAATTTACTCCTCATCGGTTTTGCGACAGATGTGATACTTTGAGTATTCATTCTAAAGTATACTTTATAATAATCAATGAACAAGGCTTTTACAGGCAAGTTCAAGTGAGGTACTAAGAAATGACCTAGCTGCATAGTAGCCCTGGGTGGCGTAGATGTAGGGGGTGGCACCGAGTGTAGCTCACCATTGCTGCCAGCCACCATCGTTTAATCATAGAAGCTATACTAAAGTTGATAAAGTGTCTTTAGAGACCTCAGAATTTATGTTAAGTATTTTCGGAAAGTGTAGATTAAGTTCATCAGAGAATAGTGCTGCTCCAAGCCGATAGGAAGCTGAAGTGATACAAGGGCCGGGTGTAGGGTAGAGCGAGTGGGGCGGTCTTTCTAGGCGCCATAATAGGTGCTAAAATACCGGAAAAACATTTTCGAATACAAATTTAATTTAAAAAAATGCCTTTTGAGTGGCGCCCGGCTGTGTGACAAAGGTAGTAGCCGAGAAAATGGACAATTGTGTTGTTTCTAGCCAGCCAAATCAAGTCAGTCAATTACAAGTTCAAGGAACACACACACGCATCTCGCGGAGCTTTTGTATGCCACCTTAAAAGCTAGATTTATTAACTGATTTAACCCGAGAAAAAACACGTTATTTTTATCGTCTTTTAGGACGGCCTGAAACGCTAGGGGCCATAATGGTATCTTGCTCCACCCTAAATTTACCCTAGATCCGGTGCTGGAGGTATACGCATGGGACACTTTGTTCAGTTAAAATGTGCTAGTGCTTTATGACAGTTATGTACCTAGTATATTGATCTATACATCGTAACTTTTTAAATATGCTAGAAAATTTAAATTCACTTTTGTTGTTTTATGTAAATTACTAATACTATTCAACTGGGACAGCTTTCATAAAAAAAAAGATATGGGACTTAAAAGTTATCCTAGCAATGCTCGTACCCCATCTTCGTAGTATTTTGTTTATCTACCAGGCACGCACGACTTATATTATAAGTTTGGCAACAGCGCGCACAACGTAACGTGACTAGACCCGCCCGAGCAGCGTACTGTTCGAGATCGCCGAGTGATGGTGGCGGTCTACATCGTTTGATTTTTCCACTAACATGACTGTGTTGATGTAAAACAGTTCTGTAGATGTTTGTTACGTGGTTTATTTCACACCTGTACATACTTGCGAATTTCAACTTCCCCTTCATTACTTTTCCGGACTTAGAATCAGCCAAGTTACTTTTCAACATAAAATAAACATGACATTAATTACAAAGTGATACATACATCGAATAAATTAGTTCTGTTAACCTAGTTTGGTCATTAATTAGTTGTAGTAATACTATTTACAATGATTGATAAATGAATCTAATAGTAGAATCTAGTAGGTAACTCGTCACTTTACATAGCTCACTTTACGTCACGCGACGCGACATACCCTCAGTCGATGCCGACTTGCGCAGTTGCGCTCGCTAGACATTGACGTTGCTTGCTTGCGCACGAGGCTCGCGCCTACCAATTCATTGATAGCAACGCGCTGCTGTCGTTCTTAGCTTAGACGTGTTTTCCGAAGAAAGACACAAAAATATTTTGTCGGCAGGTTTGTACAAATGGTTTTCATTCATAGTTATCTCTTCCGTACGTAAATACTACTCGAATAAACTAAGTTGTTTTGGGTGCAGGTTATGATGTAATCGCAATGATGCCTATTTAAATTAGTACGTTTTTTTGCTGTACAATTGATTGCATACCCATTATAATATAAATTGTGTTATAGAGTCCCTACTAGAAGTCACTGCCGTAAGTATAGCTAGTTGTAGTTGTAATTTTGTGTCTATACATCAATAAATACGTACTTATGATCAATTATATTTACCTACCTGATTGGTGATCATAATCAGGTAAGTAAATGTATTTTTTTTAGATTTATAATTATTAAATCTCTTGATTGCAGAATGTTTGAACCAACTTACTTACTGCAAACATTTCACGGTGTCTAACTGTAACTCCACCCTTTTCTTCTAATCATCAGCCAACATGTAGGTAGCCCCAAAGCGGTGGGTTCAAAGCTATATTTTAGGACGTGTACAAGTACCCGAAAGAGAGCCTTTATACTGAATAAATTACTATTATTAACCCAAATAAAAAAAAATGGATGAAGTTTGTGTTTGTTATCATAGAGAAAAAAAGGCATGTTTTCATAGGGAAAGCCTTCACGAAAAACGTCTAGCCACAGCGGTGATGACCATAGTTTCTGTGAGGCAGGGGGTCCCAGGGGATTCCCAGGCAACGAGAGGCCGCAAAAACTACACGAAACTGGCCATGGGTGAAAAGTTACAAAAGGGGGATTTATATTTAGTGACTGATGATGACATACTGTTTTAATAACTTGAGCGGTATGAATTTAAGTTAGCGAAAAATTAACTTCACTAACGACGAATATTGATTAAATAATCAAGTCCAGAACGAGCTTACAAAAAGTGCGTTGTGATATTTCCATTTCAGATATTAAAATTCTATCCGTGCGATTACATTACTAAGTGAGCGATTAGAAATACAGAAAGAGCAACTTCAATATTAATATAGATTCGATTCTTCCAATTGAGGTTTTACATAACGAACTACTAAAAAGTTCACTTTAAGCAAAGTTTTGTTAGCTATAAGATAAGATAAGATTTTCTATTTGAGGTCTTATTTTTTTATTTTGATACGATTTTTTAATGAAAACTACAGATTGTTTGATGCGCGCGAATTCGAATGGCGGCGGGGCGACGAATCGATGCAATCAGGTGAGTTAGGCTGCGGACCAATAGCGTTGCGTGTTTACGATTGAAAATTACACTTGACAAACAATGATTAGCAAAAAAATGGTTTCGCCAACAAATCATTTTACTACTAATCATTTAACAAATGACTCACTTTTCCAAATGATCAACACTTTAATTTACATTTTATAAATAATTATATTACCTAATGAACATTTAACAACTGAGTTTTCAGAAAAAACTACTATTGGTCTAAAAACGTTTGATAAAATGTATTATTTGACAAATGTTTCGTTTATTAATCAATCTTACATTAAATATGGTATGGGTCAAATTAATACACAATATTTGGACTTTCCTGAAAGGAAAATAGTATTAGTTGATATATCTAGACAGAACGGAAAAATAAAAGACACGCAGTGTTCAAAATTTTGTCAAAACCATCGAGGTTAGGTTATGTTAGAACAGTGACCAATATATTCTCTATATTATTCTATTTCTCGCTCAAACTCTAATCATTATATTATATCAGGGAGAACCAATCATTTATTTAAATTCATGATGATGATTCAATTAAAAATTAATAATTGCATGCCTTCTATCTAATCTTGTAGCTTACCTGTAAATAATTTGCCCCAAATGCATTTATCCTCAAATGTCAGTGCAACAAATTTATTCTCACTGCGATACGAGGGTAGCGGAATAAATTACCCAACAGACTAAATTGAAATGTTGAAAAAAGAAGTGCAATTTTATAAAATATTATTTTGTTAAATGACATTTGGACAAATGCTTAATTTGCGAAACATATTATTTGGTGAAATTAAAAAAGGTCAATTGACATTTTAATATTTAAAACATTTAACAAGTACAGTGTTTGCTAATGGATCATTTGCTGAGTGAGTTTTTGTAAGATGATACTTTTGTCAAATGTCTCGTTTACCAAATGAACATTTGGTTAAACGTTGTTTGCCGATTGACCATTTATCAATAATATTTTGGTCAAACATTAGTAATCCGCTCGCACCACCACCGTAAAATGCCGCTCAGTATAAAAAAAGCAGTTGCCGCTTGCCGAATATCGAAAAAAATACAGGACGTAACGTTGACACTTAAACAAATATTAGGTCGCTCAAATATTATGAAGCTTCTTATTTTGTATAATAAGTAACTCAAATTAATGTTTGTAAGTTGCTGTTCTGTTGATTTCTCGTCACTCGCAGTCAGTCGCTCACTTAGTATTAATATAACGTAAATTAATTGATACTTAAAACTTTAATTTACAGTCACTCGTTATAATACTACCCTTAAAAAAGCATCCAGCTTTAAGCAATACATAACAGTTTAAAAGCCCTCCAAAATGGCGCTAGCGTAGTCAAAGGGAATGTAACCACATTTTGATGCTCTCTTCGGACTTAGCATTACCTCATAATATGCCGTCTTAACTTTTTAGATCTTTTTCCAGATGAACTAAATACATGTTCGTTAAGTAGTAGCATAATTATGTCCGTTATACAGGGTGTCCCAAGAAGGGTATACCAGCAGGCGCCAGGTGATAGAGGACACTAACACCTATCAATTAAACCCTGCTTAATTACGTTTGTTACATCAATTATTAAGGTATTGACAGCTAACATTTTGTACTTGGACAGTTAGATAGTGATTAATTGACAATCGACGATTGCGGGATTTTTTTAAAGTAGGTAAGTACTTACACACCTACTGTAATAGTTATTCAGTTCTCGTAGTTTATTTTAAAATTGTAAGCGTGGCGTACTCGTTTTACTAATATTTTAATATACAGAATCCTGACCACCAAGATTGAAGTTTTCAACAGAGTTATTTATTATATCACAAAATTTTAAAGAGCAAAATGCTTTCTTTGCAATTTCTAAAGAAAATTATTAGGTCAAGTTTTCAATACGTAAATATTGGTAAAGTTCGATATTTAAGTCAAGGCAGCTTTACAAGTGGTGTGACAAAGTTAGAAACACCGTTAAATGCTTATTATAACCATTATTTGAAATTGCCATTACCAGAAGATAAAATATTTGCTACATACGTTTGGATTGATGGCAGCGGTATTAATATGCGATCAAAAGACAGAATACTGGATAAAATTCCATGTGACTTGGATATGATTCCTAAGTGGTCATTCGATGGAAGTTCCACGGGACAAGCTACAACAGATAATTCGGATACTGTTTTAATTCCATCAGCAATTTATAGGGACCCTTTTCGTAAAAGTCCCCACATCATAGTTCTTTGTGAAACATACTATAGTGATGGCAAACCAACTTCAACTAACCACAGGGCTCACTGTGCAAAAATCCTAAGTAAAATTACAGATCAAGACCCATGTTTCGGCATAGAACAAGAGTATACAATGTTTGATACGGACTTATGGCCACTTGGATGGCCAAAAGTGCGTGGTTATCCTGTAATAAAATCAGAATTCTCATATTGTGGCATGGGTGAACATGTCGCTGGCAGAGAAGTAGTTGAGTGCCATGCCAGAGCCTGCGTTTATTCCGGTATGGATTATGGTGGATCAAATGCAGAAGTGATGAAAGGATCATGGGAATTCCAAGTTGGGACTACACCTGGAATCAAGGCAGCCGACGACTTATGGGTTGGACGTTATTTACTGGGAAGAATAGCAGAACATTTTGGAGTTATTATAAGTTATCATCCAAAGCCAGTGGGTAAAGACCAGCCAGGCATAGGATGTCATCACAATTTCAGCACTAAAAAAATGCGTTGTGATGGTGGATTAAAGGAGATAGAGAGAGTATGTAAAGTTTTATGCGAAAAACATAAAACATTTATGAAAAATTATGGACTGGGTGATGGAGAAGAAAATCGTAAAAGATTGACGGGCAAGTTTGAAACAGCATCTTTTGATGATTGTAGGTGGGCTGTGGCTGACCGTGGTGCATCCATTAGGCTGCAGAGAAGTGTAGTTACTAAAGGGAAAGGATTTCTTGAGGATCGCAGACCTTCTGGGGACTGTGATCCTTATAAAGTATGTGCTCTTATATCGGAAACGTGTGTTTAATCTTTTTAGATTTGTTTATATTATACCGTAATGTTGCTTAAGAATCGTAATGTGTTATCACCTTCTTAGTAACAGGTGACAGCATTCATTTGTCAAACTCAGATGATTTTAAAATAAAGAACTGTTTTGCGATATTCAATTTATTCTTTCAAAAGTAACGATGTAATTCGTTCGTCTAAATTTATCGTGTGAAAAATAAAGTTTATAAAAAGTAGCTAGTATGGATAATCTGATAAAATGTTTAACTGGTATACATCGCTATACCAGTGTGATGGTAACTGCGAAAAGAACATTGTTAAAACACTCCATTAATCACATCATGAGCAAAAAAGTAATGGACAGATACATGAGGCTCCCTAATCCTTGTAATAAAGTATTGGCAACCTACGTATGGATCGACGGCACGGGAATCAATTTGAGATGCAAAGACCGGATCTTGAATTGTGTACCTTACAGTGCAGATGCTGCGCCTGGATGGGCGTTTGATGGCAGCTCAACCGGACAAGCCGCTACGGATAACTCCGACACTAAACTAAAACCTGCGGCAGTATCTAAAGACCCATTTAGAATGGAACCACATGTGCTTGTTCTCTGTGAAGTATACCAAGGCGATAAAAATGAACCCGCTCCCTCAAACTTTCGAAAGAAATGCAATGATTTATGTGAAAAATACAGAGATGAAGAGCCCTGGTTTGGGTTAGAACAAGAATACACTATGTTAGATGTTGACGGTTGGGGCTTAGGTTGGCCTAAAGGAGGCGGTTTTCCTGCTGTAAAGTATCAATTCTCTTATTGTGGAGTGGGAGCCAAGTATATAGCAGGAAGAGATATAGCAGAGTGTCATACCAAAGCCTGTTTGTACGCTGGTCTCGACTTTGAAGGAACTAATGCCGAGGTGATGCATGCATGTTGGGAATGGCAAATTGGAACTACTGTGGGTATAAAGGCTCCCGACGATATGTGGATGTCCAGATATATAATGGCACGTGTAGCTGAAGACTATGGTGTAGATGTCACATATCACCCTAAACCCATGGGAATGCTTCATCCTGGTGTAGGCATGCATCACAATTTTAGTACAAAGCGTATGCGATCTGATGGTGGGTACGCATTTATAGAAGAATGTATTAAAAGGCTGGAGAAGAACCACATGAAACATATGGTACAATACGGCGCCGATGAGGCTACCAACAGAATGCGGTTGTCAGGAAAATTTGAAACTGCTCCGTTTGATAAATTTTCATGGGGTATAGCCAACAGAAAAGCTTCTATTCGTCTTCAAAGAAACATAAAAGAAAAGGGCAAAGGGTTCATGGAAGACAGAAGGCCAGCAGGAGACTGTGATCCTTATCGAGTTTGTGGACTATTGATGGAGACATGTTTGGATAGTGGTAGTGGTGGCGGTGGGGGCTGTCCTAAGCCAAATCCTTGCAAAAAATAAGATAATGCTCCAAGAAAGAAAATTGATAGTCAAATTTAAAAAAAAGTAAAATTTCGTTGTCTTGTGATTGCTATTTTATCTTTTCTAAGTATTCAGTATACTTAAATAAAATATACACGTATACTAACTACTACTGTATTGTTATTGTTTGTGTTTAAACCGGATTGAGTAGTGTGCGAAAAAAAAACTAATGAGAGAGATAACCAAAAAAGGATTGTGACTTTCTAAATAGGGGGGTGACCAAATTGTATGAGTTTAAAACCGGTTCAGATGGCGACGGGCGCGGCTCTGGACTCGTCTTGACATTGTAAGGTCAAACGCTGCCATTGCTCGATCCTTGGGCCACTGATCAGGTAAAACTACGTTCCTTGGGCTGGCGAAAGTTGACTGAAGGATAGACCAATGGCAGCGTTTGACCTTACAATGTCAAGACGAGTCCGGAGCCGCGTCAGTCGCCGTTTGTATGTGCTTTAAAGATCGTAAACTGAAAGGGAGGAAAGGAAACTTGATCAAGTTACAACTTTAAATTCTACTTAAGAGAGATTTTATATTAGACAGATTCTACACATACATACCATGCAATACTCAAATTAGGGAGGGTGGAGGTAAGGAGTATTATCTTCGTTTTGAAAAAGTGTCCGTCAAAGTGCGTTAAATTAGGTGGCGCCACAGTAGCAACAGGGTAAATTGTTTAAATGTTTTTGGATGGCTTTAAGATACTGACAGACATGCTCATAAATGAGCATGCTTAAAGCATGCTCATAAGTGGCATTCTCATGTCACTGTTCACATTTGCTAGTAATAAGTATGCTTATTTTTGAAATAAGCATGCTCAAAGCAAACAACTGTTCACACGTGCCATTTAATCGCAAGCTATCGGACAAAAGGGAAGCTATGCATGAAAATATAATAAAATCAGTGGTTCTGTACAATAATACGTCCCACTGCAGGGCACAGGCCTTACCACTACTATGTGGTGGTTTGGGTCGTACTCCGCCACGCGGGCCTAGTGCGGATTGGTGGAAGGATATTGTAAGGCCGCTTGGAAAAAAAAAATGCCGTGTCAAATCATAGTACTAGTCCTACATTCTGCTGTAAACATAATCATGCACCGCAAGAAACTAGTGTTTTTGTGAACTTTAGCTAACAGGTGATTCCAATGCGAAAACTTTGAAAAAGCCATGGAAAAGAGAAAGTATTTGAGGTTATCTAAGAGAACCTAAAAATACTTAAGTGTCCATGGATATTGGAGTTTGATGGTCAAAATATTGCTGAACAAGATTACTTACTAAAAAAAAAACATTTGGCAAAACCTAGGAGTGAAGCACCTTTATATCCTTTTTCTAATATGCTTACTTTTATTTTAATAAAATAAATAATTTTATTTTAAACCCTAAAAACCTAATGACTGATTATTATTATAATTATTAATTCTACAAAATAAGTATATTTAGTTACATACTCAATCTGGAAGTCAATGGGGGAGGCCTATGTTCAGCAGTAGACGTCCTATGGCTGAAATGATGACGATGATGACTATACCCAAATGGTTTTAAGTTTAAGTACTTGATAAAAATAGTCTTAATTTCTACTTGATAAAAATAAATGTCTGATATAATATTACTTCCTCCCTCATAATTAGGTAGGTGGCAGAGGCGCGCATTGGTTTCAGATAGGGGTAGGCTGTGAGTGAAAATTGAGTAAGTTTGCGTGAAACAGTAGGCGATCTCGCGGCAGCCTAACATTGGTTAAATTGCACAAAAACGATCTAAGTTGCGCGCTTTAGTAAGGAATAAGTACAGGTAGACGCCAAAATGGTTACAGAATATTTATTGTTTATTGTTGAATACGTAATTAATAATTATGGTTAGCTGTCGGTTTTTTATGAAGGTAGGCTCTGCATAATAGCCTATATGGAATGCAAGTCCCTGGTAGGTGGGTACTTCGTTGCCTAAATATAAATAAATAATTATATACTATTATCTTAAAACATGGTTACCCTTTTTTTTTGTCGCAGGAAAAATGCATTGCGCATTCCTACCGCCGCGGGGGCAGCGATAGGTTATGTAGGACTCCCTCGACAGAGAACAGTGGCTTTCGCAACTGTTCCCCGACGAGGTATCACCCACTAAAAAACCTGCGGTGTACTACACTAACGTATGCAGGCAATACATGGGCACCCGTGTTCTGGAAATCCATGCATCGCCTACGTACGGCTACTATTCCGGGCCTCAGGCATAAGGTTTGGGGGATCCTGTACACGACGGATCACCCCCCACTCGTAGGCTGTGCAATGTGAGCAGGGGGCCCCCGCCCCACGCTCACTTGCCTACTAGAGGGTAGAAGTTGAGTTTGGCGAAACGCCTCCCCCCTCTCACCCCTCTTTCGACTTCGGATCGGTTCAGCAAGGAGTTATCCTTCCTAGCCCGATCCGCGGCCACCCTTTGCGACGAAACGGTGCCGCCACAAAAGGCAGCCTACGTCTCACGCCCTCTCGCCGCCCAGTATAGCTTGAACCATACTGGGAAGCGAGAGACTTCCACCAACCGCAGGGTCAGGACCCCGCGGCCACCGTCTAGACCGCACGAGCAGGTCTTCACCCCCCACACGTGCCGCCTTCGCGAAGACGCATCCACACACGGGCTGCCCTAGCCCGCCGGGAGCGCCTCGCTCATCCCCCCCCCCCCCCCCCCGCAGAATTTAGCCGTGACCCGTGAGCTAGCAATTCCCGAAGGAAATTACTAACCCCAGTTGCCCAGGATGAACCAGGGCAGGATGCTACTCTTTACACCCGATCGTAACCGAGTGAAATTAGTAACACCCCGCCGCACGTGGAGGTGACTCTGATCAACCCATCATGGTTACCCTAGTTTAAGTCTTGACGAAACGAATACGATTAGGAGCATCATCTATTTGCCTAGACATTTTACAAAACAGCAAGCGTTTGCAAACGGACAACGCTATTTATATAGTTACGAATCATACAATATGCCGACGACATCACCAAGTTGATATTCATAATGTTTTTAGATCTTTATTTAATGAAGTCACCATTACTATGAATTGAATTTAATAGCGGTGACAGATGGCGGCGGACGCGGCTCCGGACTCGTCTTGACATTGTAAGGTCAAACGCTGCCATTGGTCGATCCTTTTGCTGGTGGAAGTTGATTGAAGGATAGACCAATGGCAGCGCTTGACCTCACAATGTCAAGACGAGTCCGCAGCCGCGTCCGCCTCCATCTGTCACCGGCTTAAGATTTAATATACAGGGTGTTAAAGAAGGCCTATGTTTAGCAGTGGACGTCCTGTGTCTGAAATGATGATTATGATAAAGATTTCACGTCCCCAATATGTTCATTGTTGCTAGAAAAAAATTATGAGTTATACCGAATCGTCTAAGTATCACAGCAGTGTGTAGTTTTGAAAAATATGCAATTTTAGAAAGTTTCAAAATCCGTTAATAAATATTGCTATACAGTTTCGATTTAAAATTATTTAGAATCGATATTACCACCGCTTTATGTCATAGTTCTGAGTTCAGATTCTACTGTTTTAGTGGCGCTTCTAATGGGCATACAAAATTAGCTATCATTTGTATAGGACAGCCAGTCCATGTTTATTTATGTCAATGGCTGTAATGTGATGTCTGTTGCCGGTATCGAATCCATCTGAAAAAAGTAGTAATCCGCCATTGTTCTTCTTTTCTCTATTCCTTTCGTCATATGGCGTTCTAGTGTGTTTCGCGTTCATCCGCCATATTAAATGAAATCAATAAAACAGGACAAAATGTCGCCCTACTGAAGTGCGTTAAATAATCCACTAACATCCAGTTTTTGTGTGGTTAAATCATCAAGAGGATCACAATGGAAAATTCCTACGGTGTGGGGGTTGTGAACAGATACGCTCTTTTTTTGGACGATGAGTCCGATCCTCTTGATGCGTTAAAAGCGCGAGAGCAGGCTAAGGAGCTCAAAAAGAAGACCAAAGAAGCTGAAAAAGAAAACAAGGGCAAGCCCGAAGCCAAACCTAAAGGCGGTACTACTGTCAGGAAAGGAATAAAGGAGACTCAAAATGTGAAAACGCAGGATAATAAGAGTGGTGATCAACAAAAGAGCAAGGGCCCTGCTCGAACGAACGACCGCAATGCGGAACGTCCACCTCCGCGGCGTCGTGAGGATCGGCCGCAGAACGGTGCAGTCGAGAACAAGGAAGGTGCTCCGAGACCCCCGAAGCGCGAGTTCACCGATCGAAGGCCTAACGAACGGCGCAACTTCAATGAAAATCCGGAGGGTGCCGAGCGCCGTGGGCCGAGGCCGCCGCGCGAACCTCGCGATCGCGACGGACAGCGCGGGCCGCGTCCGGGTTACGACAACCGAGGAAAGCGCGAATTCGACAGAAGGTCGGGCTCGGACAAGACGGGTGTGAAGCCGGTCGACAAGCGCGAGGGCGGAGGCCCGCACAACTGGGGCACGCTGAAGGACGAGCTCGATGAGCTGAACAAAACCGGTTCCGAGGGTGAAGTGGTGGAGGAGAAGGCGCCGGACGCCGCGTCCGCGGGCGCCGGCGACGGCCAGCAGCCCGAGGCCGAGCGCGCCGTGCCGGCCGAGGACGAGCCGCGCGAGCTCACGCTGGACGAGTACAAGGCGCTGCGGAACGCGCAGCGCACCGCGCCGCAGTGGAACCTGCGCAAGGCCGGCGAAGGTGAGGACCTCAGTCAGTGGAAGAACTTGGTGATGCTGGAGAAAAAGAAGGAGGGTGGCGAGGATGACGAGACCGACGAGGAGTACGACATCGCCGATTACCCGCAGCGCGTGGGCCGCCAGAAGCGCGTGCTCGGCATCGAGTTCACGTTCAACGACGTGTCGCGGCGCGGCGGCACGGGCGGGCGGGGCCGCGGGCGCGGGCGCGGGCGGGGCAGGGCTCCGCCGCGCGAGGAGGCGCCCGTGGAGGAGCGCCCGGCGCCGCGCCAGCAGGTCGCGCCGCCGAAAGTGGACGACAACAAGGATTTTCCCTCTCTCGGCTAAACTCATAGTGAGCATCAGCTCTTCTCCGTATGATAGAAATACAAATAAAATATTGTATTACCGTTATTTTTGAACTAAATATACAAAATATTTACACGAGCGTGTATTATATTACAAATTAATTTGTAGGTTACGACGTTGACCGTCTTTGAATCTGCAAATGACGTTGTTGGATTCGCTTCTAAAATTCTCACAAGAGGGTTTTCTTGATCATGCTCATTTGTTAAATAGCATGTTACGGAGGGGGAGGATATTTTTAAGAGTTTAATTTTCAATACACATAGCTACGACATTGCATATTATGGAATCTATCATAACAGTAGCTTTTATCATATTGTAATCACAGCTTTTAACTATCGAATAAGGTTTTAAAGTTACAGACTGTGACATACTATAATGAAATAACTCCGTCACAACTTAGAGTAGAACATTTGTGAAGAAATAACCCTTGTTGCATTTTATATCATGAGTTTGTGTTGACAAATGCAGACTTTGGGAACTGTAAATAGTTGTATGTTTAAAAAATAAGGTCTTAACAAGGTTGATTTTTGTTGTTACACAAACTTCTTGAAAAATAAACATTTTGTATGTGTGAACTCTTCGTCATTATTTTACAATAACATTAAAAATATCCTTTCCTTCTGAATATCACATTTCCTAACAAGATCCTCCCTTACATTAATTACCTATCGTAGCTTGCAGTGTGTTGACTGTTATAAAGTTTGTTTGGTAACTAGTTGCTAGTTAAAATTCCTTATCTTCTCTGGAATATAGTTGGTTGATAATGTAATGTTATTTACCACAAGCATTGTAGTCAAATAAAATGAAACAAATATGCATAAGTTATTATAATGTATATTGACACATTTCATCACTTGCACAAAAACAAATTAAAATTTACACAATAAAACAATACATACACAAAGAATAGTTAAATGTTCAACATAATATAACTATTTACTCACAAAAATAAACATGACTTACACATAGTGTGTAAGGGAATCTAAGCACAATAAATAATGTATCTACATTTCCTAACGAAATATTAATACTTGGGTACTTTCAAGCATCTGTAATATTATATTATTATACTTAGATTTTGGCAGATTGCACATTGAATGTAAATAATGGGGAACTGTTAATGTGCTAAAAGAAAAGAAAGTACCCTTAACAAATAGTTAAGGGTACTTTCTTTTCTTGTTATTAGATTCAATGTGTATTTGTCAAAATTAAACATTTTGAGCACAGGATTATATTTACAATTAAAACTTATTTTGAAGGAACATCAACATAATGTAGCTTGACCAAATTAGGATTTGAACATTCTACAAAATTAGTACAAACTTAGATTATAACAGATTTATAATGTATCTGATGATAATGTTCAGGTCAGGACATATTTAGGAGTGTTTTACTATAGCAATAAAAATATGGTTAAAAGTAGCTGACTAGTTCTGATTGTAATTGGGAATATTTTCATAACATTCTTTAATTAAATTAATAAACATTTACAATTTGATTTTATTAAGTTCAAGTAAAGTAATAAGTTAACACTAGTCCTTGCAACTTGATATAAATACTTAATCATACCTAGGGTAGTTAAAAGGTTACATACAATAATTAGAAATTAGTGACGTAAAGCGTAATATCTAAATAAGGGACTCGAGTCCCGTTTCACAGCCACAATATACTTCACTTACAATAAAAGCGTTAATAAAGTACAAATCTTGATAGTAATAATAATAGTGGCGCGTTAAGTATTACAACGGTGGACGTCTAGGTAGCACATTTCTACTTTAACGTTTGCTTCGAAAACATTATCTTTGTTCGTTCGCCGGGTACACTATCAATTGACTATTATTTACATCGACACATCAATAATTATTAGTCACAAGTATTTACATCTGGTAATGCATTTTAGTATATCTGCGGTGCCGAACGCGACATTCGTGAGTTCGGCTGGTGTCGTGTTAGTGGGGTAATTAATTTACATGTCGCGATCTTGCACATCTAAATTTTCGCTCCAAGTCCGAGATCCGCTAAAAAGATATGGCCGGAAAGTAGCAGTGATACTATTTACAAATAGAAGTTTCAGTTCGAAATATCTGATTCATAATAATTAAAAAGCAAAACGCTCATTTCTAAAAAGAAGCCTAGTGTGATGATCTATCTAGTATATTTTGAGGTTTTGGTCGGAACACACTGACCTAGCTGGCATGGTAGTAGCTGTCAATTGTCGCTGTGTATCCCTCATAATGGTGTTATGACCCAGAATATCGCACTAGGTATGCCAAGTTCGTTTTACATTCAGGTGCCAGTAAAATAATTTTAAAATGGCTTTTTTTGAGTCTATCCGCGACAAATATAAAATAAATATTGGACAACATCACATACACCGTTCTGATCCTATGGTAAGTAGCCAAAGCACTTGTTTTACAAAAATCAGAAACAATGCACTACCGTCATTTCCTCGTGTCATCATGTCCTCATGTCCTCGGCTACGGAGGTCGTCATATATAAATTAATCGAGAATAGTTACAAACATGGCAACCGCTATCGACTAATCAAGCAATGCCTAGTCAGTCAACAATCTTCTAATAAATCTTTAAATTCACCCAGCTGGCGTTTAATTCTCACTTGTTTTGCTATTTGCTGGGTAGAGTCGGGTTTTATCGACCCTTATCGAGGAATGCTATTAATATTCAAAGTTTTTAAAGAGGTATTTGCCAACCACTGTTCTATTCTAATACACGTTCTTCAAAGATAGATATCGCTGACATAACTCGCTGAGCAACTTGCATTGGGAGAACCACTGAGCCCGGTGCTTGACTATTCTTTTCCATCCTCCATGAACAGAAGACGGCAGGTCAATCTACCCAAAAAGTTGGTAACCAATTTTCAACTTTAAGTCCGACACGTAGAGATCAATATCAATTGTGAACATTTGACGTTTTGTGGTAGGTTGACGAGCTGTTGTCTGTACTACCTGCCGTGACTTACGCAGCCGAGACATGGACACTCACGGCACGACTAGTACAACAATTCAAATTTGCTTAGTAAGCTATGACAGGCTTCAGCATGACCCTCTAGCATGACCACTAAAACATGATATGATGACACCAACTGTAAAAATATGATAGATATAGCCGCCATGTTGTATCGTCGTGCCGGTGACGTCACATGTTATGATCGCTGTTTCGATAAAAAAATCATGGCAGCTATATCTATCATATTTTTGAAAAAATTGACAGTTGGTGTCGATAAATTGCTAGGTATATCATATTGTGTTTCAGTGGTCATGCTAGGAGGGCTGGTAGTATACTGACGTGGGCTGATATGGTACGACGAAAAAGGTTTTTAAGGTTGCTTAGCGAGCTACTGCCTATGTCTAGCTGCGAATTGATGAGTTGATTTGATATGATTAAGAGGTCTATTCTATGCCAAGTCGGTCCCCTCGACGGTCAGCAGCAGTTTCTATAATTTGCTCAGCGAACTGACGCCTATGTCTAGCAGTGAATAGGGATGACGATACCCTTTTTTTTGTCTATCAGCCTCTATCACCTGCTGGCGATTCAACATGGCGGCTATATCTATCATATTTTTACAGTTGGTGTCGATAACTCGCTATATTATATCGTGTTTAGATGGTCATGCTAGGGGGGCAGATTTGATATGGCGATCGGAGTCTACTTAATGCCGAAGGTGTTGGTCTCCTCGACGGCCAGCAGCGGGTGGGGGGTGGTGAAGGGCAGCAAGACGAGGCGGTTGAAGCAGCATTACCCAGTCATCATCCCTGATTTGACATGACGATCGGAGCCTACTTAATGCCGAAGGAGTTGGTCTCCTCGACAGCCAGAAGCAGCTTCTCGTGCAGCAGTCGAGGGGCAGCTTTACCCAGTCATCATTCGTGATTTGACATGACGATTGGAGTTTACTCAATGCCGAAGGTGTTGGTCTCCTCAACGGCCAGCAGCAGCTTCTCGTGCAACAGATGGGGGGTGGGGTAGGGCGGCAGGTCGAGGCGGTTGAAGCAGGTGTGCGCGCGCGGCAAGGACTCCACGCGGCCCCAGCGCTCCACGCAGAAGCGCCGCGGCCCGGTGGAGCCCCGCAGGGCGGAGAACCCCTCGTAGGGGATAGAAGATGTGCCCGTCACGAACTGGACGAGGCGGAGGCGTTGCTCGTTTGTGAACCTGGGGAGGGTTGGGTATTGTTATAAGTTTCTAGAAATCAGTGGGGGAAGCCTATGTTTAGCTGTGGACGTCCTATGGCTGAAATGATGATGATGATGAATGCTTTTTACCTTTTACCTTGGGCATTATCCCATATTAACCTTCTGTCTGATCTGTTTTTGCATTGAAAATGCTAGCACATGTTGTTTTGAGGCGCAATGCACACGGAGCAACTTCATTTCAGTTGACACAACTATGAACTGTTTTAAGCAGTTGCTAGTTGCGGTGACTAAACCCAACAATCATGGTTTAGTTTACGGTTGCTGCAATTTTAGTTGCTAGTAAACTTCCAAATCTGTAATCAGTTTGACTGGAACTCGAGGAAGCAAAACTTTTCAGACTTACTTTTTTTCTGCCAACGATACACATTGCCGGTCGCAGAAACCAGCAACTTGTAACAACTGGTACAAATTTGTCAGTTGCTAGTTGGGCAATTCAAATCACCTGTTGCAGCATCCGGAACCAGTTGCGATTTCCGAAACCCGCAACTAGGGTTCCTACGTCTGCGCAGTTGCTTAAAATTTAAAAAATGGATAGTTGAGAGTTGCACCCCCTGGCTAAGCCCATGGCAACAGAAAACTAAAAGTTGCTTCGTGTGCATAGCGGATAAGCGTACAACGGTCATTAGTTCATTACAGATGGTCGGATTAAGGGCCATCAGTGTGTGTAGTGTAGTAGGACGTCCACTCACAAGGTGGTCAGACGACCTGGTAACGGTCGCAGGAAGACGCTGGATGCAGGCCGCTTCCAACCGGCCAATCTGGAAGTCAATGGGGGAGGCCCATGTTCAGCAGTGGACGTCCTATGGCTGTAATGATGATGATGATGATGATGAGTGTGTGTAGTGCGTACCTGTCGATGGCCTGCCAGAACCAGACGATGACGGGGTGCGCGTCGTGGTACCCGCCGCGGTACTCGGTGTTGGCGCGCCAGTCAGCCACGTCCAGCTCGGGCGCGCCCGCGATCACCAGCTCGAGCTCGCGCGCGTCGAACGCCGCCACCAGCCGCGGGTCCACCACCTTACACGATATACAAATCAATACGCGCCAGGCGACACACAGAGAGGTGATGATACCATCAATCATGGACCACATACCCTTTAGCAGGGGTCACCAAATGGCAGACCGCATCCGGATATTTTGTGCATCAGAGAATAACAATATAAAAATTTGTGATAATTAAATTTAGCACGCGCTCTTTCTTGTCTCTGCTGCTAATCGGATAGCCTAGCCTTGATATATTTGTTCATTGATATTTTAAATCTTGGTTGCTAGTAGAGATGTACCGACTACGAATTTGGCCGAATAGACGGATAGTCGCCGCTCAAATGACCGATTAGGCGGCCGACTAGTCGGCAGTGCCGATAATTAGTTGAAAACGATGGTATTATCAATTTCATGAAAAAATTTAAACCTAATGCAACCTGATATCTACAACAAACCTAATCTGGAATTTGGAAAAGAGTGCCAGCCCCCGCCGCTATTTAGCTGACTACTGGCTTGTGAACAAACACAAATAATCTGCAGTTTATTAAGATCTGCTTTACATACTACGTTACCAATTAGCCATGCATGGTTAGATTCTATAAATTAAATAGTAGTACTAGAATTTGATTACTTGTTTTTCTGAAACTTGTTAAGTGCCGACTAGTCGGTATATTTAGCCGACTAATCGCCGACTATAAATACAGTCGGATAGTCGGCTTTCGCGACCAGTCGGTACATCTCTAGTTGCTTGTTATCATCCCGCGACAGACAGATTTATATTTGTTATGAACGGACCTGCAATGAAACTAATCGGTGATCCCGGCCCTATAGAGTAGAAATTTCATTTATTTTCATTTTTTTTGTCAGTATTTAATCTGTGACTGTAGTGTATTACAGTTCATTTCTCTTTGCTTATCGAATATTGTAAACATTCTTGACATTCCTATTTAACACACTTTTATTAGATTCACTTGTAACTAACGATGTAATCACATCTTGGCAGTAGTTTTGAACCTACTTCTAACTGACGTATCGGTTTGACACTTTGTAAGTATCTGACATTCGAATGACAATACAATAATTTGACACCATCGTGATGATCTGAGGGCCAATTCCCGTAATTTGACAATAGTCGCAATCCGGTGTCGATCCGCTCCCAGTAACATTACGATCCCAAACGGTATTCTAGTAAACTCAAAAAATGCTATTATAGTTCGTAATGCGACTGAAAATGAAAGAAACCAAAATTAGATATTTTTTTGCTCTGATTTAGTCTTATTGGGATAGTTTTAATAATTTTACGTCAAATTGAAAGTTTACGAGAATACCGTTTGTGATAGTAATGTTACTGGGACCGGATCGACACCGGATTGCGACAATTGTCAAATTACGGGAATTGGGCCTCTGATGATGGAACCAGGAAGTAGATGGACGAACTCTTTAATGACTACTAGAAAAACATTCGTGTTTGGGCCCATTTGATTCGTCGTCGTCGTCGTCGTCGTCGTCGTTGATTCAATGGTACACAGAAAAGTTTGTTTTTATGGTTTATTAACTACGATAGTAAGTATTAACAAAGTTATTTATTTAAAAATAAAATAGGCACAAAAATAATAACCCGTATTGTAATAATTCATTTAACACAAAATAATTTTTATTGTTATAGTTTATTGATTTAATTTTTATACAGTGATATTATATACTATAGATACTGCTATTGCCCGCGACGATGTTCGCGCGGTCTTTAAAAAAAAAATTTGCGCAACTTTCTTATTTTTTTCTTTTAAAATAACCTTCTGATAATAAATAACACAACAAAAAAAGAATTAGCGCAATTGTTCCATTCGCTCACGCGTGATGCGATGACCAAGGGAAATAGAGATTAATTTTTATATTTATAGATATTTTTGTAAAACTTCATGCCATATTCAATACAAAATTCGAAAAGCAAAGAAAAACACATCTGATGATGAAAGGCACATCTTTATGACATTTAATAATTTAACCCTTTTACAGCGACCGATCGTTATAAAGATCAAAAAAAATAATTATTTTTTATTTTTTCATGTTCATTATATCGATCAAGGTAACAATATCAAAAAATTAGGGTGATACGCGACAAAAATAGTTTCAGTAAATGGTTATGGTAGTATAAATACTCCATAATCTTTATAGTCCTTAAATATTTCACGTGTGGATTACATTCCCAGCCCGTAAATTATGTTTTTGTTAATATTAAGTAATTGTATATCATACAATACTCACGGCAGGGTTCGCTAATTTGATATCTATATCGGTTCATATTTGTTTTAAAAAAAATTACGTAACTCGATGTCGCGATTACGACAGACAATGCAATCGGTGTGTGACGCATATTTATTTACTATCACTATGCCCATACTCGCTGTTGATAGTAGCCGTAGGTGCGGTTACTTCTGCGACGGCACAAAATTATCGTATCGATAACATTAATCTATATTTTTAGTAAAGGGGAGATTAGTCAAAGCTGCACTGTACTGCGTATAGCGTCACGTCAGGCGATCTCAGGGGATTTTAACGAAAATGAATATACAAGGTGTTAAGGCCGTGTTCAGCAGTTAAATTATGTTTGCACTCGTAAGATTTGTTTTGATTAGGATTTATCACTAAAACGGATGAAATGCAAACGACGCAAACGAAAACATTGGTCTCTCATTGACTGGCACCGACTCCAAAAGTAGCTGATTAGGTACTTAAGTGTTAAGATTATTTTTAGGCGTTTGTTTTTTGAAGTCGGTTTTTTTTTATAAAATTAATATATTCACGAAATCAGGCTTGAAAAAAAAACTCAAAATGTACCAATAAAGTTTTTGAATCGGTCCATTAATGATTATTTCTGACAATTACCTATTGATGAATACATCAACTACGAACTTCTGTTTCTCTGGCGTGCCGTACGGCGTATAGAGGAAAAATGTTGAAGGACATTTGCTAGGGGAACCGCCTCAATGAAATAACGGAAAACTTTTAAAGGTTTGATTCTACTGCTAAATTAAAGCAACTTTTTTATGAGGCCAACAAAAAAATTGCAAAAAAATGAATAAACTGCAACTAGCTGACAGTCAGACACCAGTTTGTATAGAAAGTATTAAAAAAATATATGATTTTGGTCCCGTAGAACAAGTTGTTTTATTTGAGCACCAGAATCAGCCCTTTAAGAGGTTTTTCGTTATTTCATTAAAATTTGTTTAGTTAATATCAGAAACTCTTCCCGTAAGTTAACAGTAGCCGCAATCCAGCTTCGGTTCGGTCCCAGTAACATTAAGACCAACAACAATATTTAAGTAAACTTAACTGAAAAACTATATTTAAGTAAAGTAAATTAAATAGTTCGTTAAACAACTGTGAGAATGGCGGAAACCAATGGCGTTGGATTGGTCATCTGGTTAGATCTTCCAAAGAAAAATGGACCAAAGCGGTCACACCCTGGTACCCCTGGTGAAGAGAACAAGAGGACGACCAAAAAGATGATGGGAAGATGACCTACCACGAGAATGGCGAAGATCTGCAATAGACAGACAAAAATGGCGAACTCTAGAGGAGGCCTATGTCCAAGGAGGACAACCTGATCTTAATTAGTGCTGGTGTTACCAATTTTTTAGTACCAACTATGTAAATAAAATTAAATATTAGCAATAAGAAGTTAGCAATACAGCTAGTTAGTAAGTAGAGTATAAACAAAATCAGTGAATAAAGGCTATTTTTATTTTATTATTTTATTAATACACATGTAAATGTAAAAAAATCTGTTTAAAAATATATTTTTTCCATTTTCAGTATTATTACGTTCTTTTTGCCAATTTTAAGTTATATTATAAGTTTAAGAGAATACCGTTTTTTATAGTTATGTAGTTTTACTGGGAACAGACCGAAACTGGATTGCGACTACTGTTAAATTACGGGAATTTTGCTTATGTATATGGCTTTCTGTCTGTATAAGGCAATTAACACTCCCCAAATATCCAATATACCTTAATTAGACCCCATTTTCTGAACTATAGTGTTAAAAAGATTGATCGCAAACGCAACACATTCTAGCCATAATTAAGTCCGCATTACTTATCTTCTTATTCGCAATACATGTAAATGTAAATACATGTTTGAGCTTAGATAAATCCACACATTTATCGCTTTATTTATACAGTGTGTAACAAAACTTTTAAGAGGTTATTCTACGGCTAAATTACATCAAATTTTTCTTTGGGACCAACATCGAAATCGCAAAAAAAAAAAACACTTTCCCATACTAAAACGCGACCAGCTGGCATCAGTTTGTATGGAAACGTCAATTTTCGTTACACACTGTATATTATAAAAATCTCGTGTCAAGGTGTTTGTAGTCGCACTCCTGCAAAACGGCCCGACCGATTTTTATAATCTTTTTATGTATATTTGGTAGGTATAAAAATAGGTTGTAAAGTATATTATTTATCACTAGGTGATAAGGGTATCCCTATCCAGTTTTTTTTAAACTATGGACCACGCAAGCAAAGCCGCGGGCAACAGCTAGTAATCAATAACATTATGAATCCTTATCATTGAGAATAATAAAGGTATTACTGCGGAGTGAGTCAATAGGGATGAGGACAAACTTTTTTTCTTCGTTTATCAGGTAGATTATCAAAAAGTATTAAACACGTTTTTTTTCTTTTATCACATAGTCAAAATCTTACAGAGATATATTGATTTGAAATGTCGCATGACGTCACGGCTTGGTATAATTTTTACTTTGATGTGACGTCACGAGCCCCCACTCCCGAACTTTGACGCGCTATCTGTCATTTTTTGGTTGATTGACAGAGAAAAAAATGGGTGTTAATTTTTTTTTTTAATCGAACTGACGGACTAAATAGAATTTTATTTTCTTTACCCAGTCGTCATCCCTATTGTTATTTTCTTTCTTTCTACGCCTATTGCATTGGTGTCGGCGGACATTCGCTTTATCTGTCAAGACAAACGACGCTAACAATCGCTAAACATTTTTCTCGTTAACGTATCTGCTTGCAATTAAGTGGGATAAGAAAGACTATAGAATTTGTATTAGTCGTGCCATTAATTAAATACTGGTAATAGTAATACGCATATTATTCAGACGATAATTGTAGGTAGATTAAAAATATTGCAAGTTAAAACGTAAACAAGTTATTTTTATAAGCCCGCAATAATATTTGTTACTTTATCTACTTAAGCTTTATCTTCATACATGAGTTACATACATGATTTATTCGAATGAAACGTAATGTAAGTTTTTCAACCGACTTCAAAAAAGAAGGAGGTTCTCAATTCGACTGTTTGTTTTTTTTGTATGTATGTTTCGCGATTACTCCGCCAATTATGAATTGAATTTGATGATTCTTTTTTTGTTTGGTAGATCATACTTGAGAGGTGGTCCCATATTAATTTTATCGTAATTGATTCAGCAGTTTTTGAGAAAATAACAAAATATATACCCAGATAATGTTTTGGTTCGTGATTCATGGATCTATCTTCGACAAATGTAAACCGTTTTTTTTTTATTGAATAGCTAATACTTCAAAGATACTATAGTAAAAAAATTCGGAAGAGATTGTACCCCTAAGGGTGAAAAAAAAGAGGATGAAATCGGAGTTCAGCTTTTTAGTGTTTTGAAGTCGTTTTTTTTTTTTTAAATAAAATTTTTATTTAATATTTCATTCATTCATTCAATTCTAGCGATTCATTCATGCCACCTTTCTGTACAAGTAAAGCGTACATTTCACGGCTACACAAGCGTCATTTCATCCAATAGAAAAAAGTACTGAATTAACGTCTAATGGACACACGTCAGTCCTGACAGATGGAATTGCATGACGCTAACATGAGCGCATAAGGTCCACTTCATAAACAAATACATACCTCATGAAACCCTCTGACGAGCCACTCCGTCTGCTCAGCCACTCCCCTTTCTACTCTCCAGCGGACCAGCCTCTCTAAGTACTCCTTCTTGTTTCTCTCCGTGACAGCTATCTCCCTTCCGCCCGGCTTGAGGTCTCTCTCTAGCACTCGTCCATCTGCGACCCGTTCGGACACAGCGAATGTCAGCTCTAGAGATGATACGCAGCGGGCTGACTGTGAAAGAAGTATAAAAGATTTTGTTTTCATGAAACCTTATTTTCAATACAACACTATCTCCGTTGCTCCACTTTAATTAGGGTATGTGCACACACATCGGCCACGTCACGTGGACTGGCAATCTTATCAAGGTTACGGGAATATGAATGCAAACGGCTCAGAGCCGTTCACTGAATCATTCCATAGGGGAGGCCTATGTCAGTAGTGGACTCCAAGGGCTGATTATGATAAATTAATACTGCTGTAAGAGATTATAGCAAGCTCCATCCTAGTTTGGTCAAGCCTCATGCCCTGGTGACAAGTGTGCAACAGATTTCTCAATCTTACTAAGATAGTATGAAAACATCAACGTGTACAATTTTAAAAGATTGTAGTGATAATTTCTACAGTAAACTTGTGTTTGTTTAAAACTGCATTTGTGTTTCAGAAATCAGAAACAACGACGGTACCACAACACCCAGACCCGAACAATATAGAAAAGTTATTTTTCTACATTGACCCGACCGGGATTTGAACCCGGAAACTCAGAGATAGCGACACCAAGTCCGGTATGCTCGCCTTTCGGCTACGGAGGTCGTCAAATAAATAAGTCAGATCTAATTTAATGTTAACACCTTATTGTACACTTATGGCACAATAAATTAATATGAATAATAATATGAATATATTCTGGATGTGTAGCTACGAGAAGAGGGGGAGAATGTTAGGACACCCGGTCTCCTATTCAGAACCCTTCGATAACGAATTGACAACCGGTGAATCACGTGACACTAACGTGGACACTAATAGTATCACGTGGTTTTCCAGTCGACAACTTGCTACCGAAAGGTTCTGATTCGGGGGTCTGATTCGACACAACGAATTTTATCAAAAGAAAAAGGAAAAATAGACGGGGAAAAGAAGCGAGGAAAACCAAGAATAAGCTTCGTGCAGCAGATAAGGGAGAAGCTGAACGCCGTGTCGTAAAATGATGTGGAGAGAGATCAGAGAGAGGCGAAATGCACGGAAAGTTGGAAAAGACTCCACCTTATAGGTCTAAGCTATAGTTCAAAATTGATCTGATCTGTCTAGGGGGTTACGGAGGTCTGATAGCAAACACTCCAAATGTATTAAATGGACTTGCTGCATCATGGATCATGGACAAGCGTACCCCGATTAGAAACAGGACAGTGTGCTATGGAGAAGACTAAAGCGCTTGCTAAATGGAGGACGGACTCCTTGACATTGCTCGACCTTGCTCCAGTCCCCCAGCATGAGCACCAAAACACGATATAATGTAGCGATATAACGACACCAACTGTAAAAGTATGATTGATATAGCCGCCATGTTGAATCGCCGCGCCGGTGACGTCGCATGTTATGATCGCTGTTTCGATAAAAATTCAACATAGCGGTTATATCGCGGTAATATATTAAATAAAATCGTCAGTTTGTGTCGATATATCGCTATATCATATCGTGTTTTGGTGGTCATGCTGGGGGGGGGGGGGGGGGGCAGACCTCGCCCCTTACTTATATGAAAGCCATTCCGAAATTGGTTATAATCGATATTAGTGTTTTTAGAGTTTATATTCGCCTACACCACTCGCGTTTCAGTAAGCTAAAATCGATGTGTGCTCAATCCGGAATAAGAAGCGAAGAGGACGAATGCGATACCGGAAGCGGAGGCTGCTTGCCATGTGTCATACCCAGGGCCGCCTTAACATATACCGGGGCCCTGGGGCACAGAAGAATTCGGAAGCCCTATTGTAAAATAAAAATAAAATACTGTTGGTTTGAATTCGTGATTTCCAAAAAATTATTTCTTATCTCCGTTAAAAGTATACTTAGTTTTAAATTTTCCCTTCTTTTTTCTAGGCTTTGACCCTCATTCCTTTGTTTTTAGTCAACAGTGTTTCTTAGTTTACAAACATGTTTGGCCTTAGTTTACAAACAGGCCCTGGGCACAGGCCCCGTGTGCCCTTATGGTAAAGACTGAACAGAATACCCAGAATAAGAAAGGTTGCAATGGTCGGTTACCTGCAGCCAGCGCAGCGAAGCGGCGAACTGTGCGTCCAGCGCGTCGATGTCCTCGAGCGCGGGCGGCAGCCGCAGCAGGGCGCGGTACAGCGCGCGCGTGAACCACGCCTCCAGCAGGTACCCGTGCACCAGCGCCAGACCCAGCACGCGCCCCGAGAAACGGAACCTAGGGGGCACAATTGCCGGACATGTTACCGATATTTTTGCAATGGCGCCAACAATGTATAACTAACGCCCTGAATATATTAAATACTAGCTGTCCAGGCGAACTATGTACCGCCTCTTCATAATTTTAATACTTATTCTGCTATTCGGTACGAAGACAAATCCAACACACCGATGATCATAAAGAACGGTCAGAATTAATGGTGTAACTAACCCGACTTTGTTACAATTTAAACTGTAATTTTTTAATTGTTTCTTTATTTGATTTTAATCTTATTTTTGTAATTCATTTATCCTTAATGACATTTTTATGCCTACAAGGCCGATTACAGCATGCACGTTTTAATAACAACAATTACTTTTTAACAGTAATTTTATAATAACAACACATTTACCTGTTTAGGTATCAGAAATAAACGTTCAGCTTTGACACAACGTAACAGTACACTCTCTCTCTCTCTCTCTCTCTACAACCTGCTCTTTTTTATTTCAAATAAAGGGAAAGTAAAGTATGCCTATACACTATACATCCCACTGCAGACAGGGGCGTGCATTGGTTTCAGATGGGGGTAGGCTGTGAGTAAAAATTGAGTAAGTTTGCGTGAAACAGTAGGCGATCTCGCGGCAGCCTAACATTGGTTAAATTTCACAGTAACGATCTAAGTTGCGCGCTTTAGTAAGGAATAAGTACAGATAGACGACAAACTAGTTACAATATATTTATTGTTTATTGTTGAATACGTAATTAATAATTATGGTCAGCTGTTCTGTCGGTTTTTTATGAAGGTAGGCTCTGCATAATAGCCTATATGGGATGCACGCCCCTGACTGCAGAGCAGATAGGCCTCATCTCAACTATGAGGTGGTTTGGGCCATTCTCTACCATGCAGGCCCAGTGCGGTGCGGTGGAGGGGTGTTGCAAGGTCAGTGACTAAACCTTACTGTCAGATTTATGTGTTTATTTTATTTTTAAATAAATAATTTTGTTTAAAGGAATGTCAAGATTGTTTATAATATTCTACAAGTATGAAAAGCGACTTTACATTGTGCGACTAACACATAATTTAATTTTCAAAAACACATTCTGTTACCATAGTTTATCGTTGGTTTAAATTATGGGTAGTCTACATTAACAATTGTTTAATGGTAAGTTTGAACAAAAGCGGAAAGAAGAGATGTGTTTTCATTTTTTTTTTAAATGTGGATACGTACGTAATGGCACTTTTGATATTTGCAGTTTGCATGCACGTGAAGCTCCGTTTAAATGTCAGGGAACAGTTGTCTTACTTTATTGTTCAAGGTCATACAATATATACAATTATTTTTAAAACAATGTTATAGTTCAGTAAAACTGGTTTTCTCCTTATACTATCAAAAACAAAGATATTAATGGCGCTTTCAATCTCGTTAGCATTTAAGAATTTGCATTATGTTTACTAAGCCATCTAAAATTGTACAGATCTTTTTTTCTTATTCAATAAAGACTGAGATCTATAAATTATGTTGATATAGCAAAATCAAGCCTTCCTACGACTAGAGTTAAATCTCTATTATGTCTAAATGCAATTGTTTTTTTTTCTCTTCATAGCACTCATAGCATAAAAAAGGACTATTGAACTTTTAGTAAAATACGTGACATAAAAATATCATCAATCCATCCCACCCACTATTAACCTAGGATTTCTATTATGTTTAAAGTTTTCTACAAACAGTAAACCTATTAAAATAAATATGTACCCAACTGAAACTCTATCTGTCTTTGTCCATTTTTTTCTATCAAAACGTGAACGTTAGTTACGCACCAATTGAGAGTCGAGGATTGTGTTACTTTATTGTTTTGGTGTTGTGTCACAGACGGAGATGAGCAAAAAACTCGGCAGCGAACGTTTGTCGGGAACCCGAGCCCCAATGTTCGTGATGTACACAATGTACACGGGTATCGTAGACTTAATCCTACAAGATGTGCGGAAAAGCCGCACACGCTCTTGTGCGTCATGTCAACCCGACTAAACGTTAATAAAACTATGAAATTCAAACAGTCCGTTGCGATGCGATATAACTGCCGCAGATGGCAGTTAGTATTCCTTTCGCCTTTTGTATTTCCATTTAAAATAAAACAATCCTTAAATCAGCAATCTATTTCTCATGTAAAATGGAGAGCAATACGTAACTGAAGGTTTTGGAAATTGGATATCAATAAGATATTTAACCTCCGTGGGTCTTAATCACTGGGGGCCTTTATCAATACAAAAACGTCACAATCGAGTGTGCGTTTAAACTTAACTATGTTCATGAAAAAAATATTGCTATTGGATACTAGAAGGCGGCAGTATTATTTTAAAACATTTAGTATTTCATATGCAAACTCCATCTTCATGACGTTCCTAGAAGAGCTTATGTACGCTATAATAAGCTCATACAAGAGTACGAGTAAGCCTTTAAAGCTTCGCTTAAATCATCGCGGCCAATCAGCGAATGCGAATATTTGCGGGAAAAGGTATTTATAATAATGTATTTCCTGTACTTTATTTAATTTCTGCAGTTTGAAATAAAGACTACTAAATGTAATCTATCTTTCTATTTAAATGTCATAATCACTTATAGCACGCTTTGCACGAATAGTGAGCATACTGGCCTAAGTTGGTCAAAGACGACGAAACATTAACTACTTGTTGCAAAACTTCACCAAAACTCACTTGTTCATCTGTGGCTCCATTAATCTTAAATTTAAAAGTAATGAAGTAGTTTTTTTTTAGTTTATTAAATATGTGTAGACTAACAACATCTAATTGCACTGTGGTTTGTGTAACCTGACACGCTGCGCGCGCGCCGCCACCGGAACTGTGGCGGGTAAATATAGAACTATGGACTTCGCACACAGTGCACTGAAAGCACAGATTTACGATCCCACCATATACGAGTATGCCGCCATAAAACTTGTGCATGTAGGTCACGGAAGTCCTATAATGTCTATTAAATCATTTGTAATAAAACAAATATTTACGCCTCTCGATGGTGTTGTATTACAATAACAATATCAAAAAAGCTTGTAAATAGGATATTATATAGCAATGATACTGAGTATCGTGACTAAACAATGTAGCATTTTAAAATTATGATATTAATCAGCTTCATCTATTTATTTTGCAAAAATAACTAGCTTTAAAATTGTTGAGTGCTATGTTTAGTTAAACAATATTTTAATCTTGCTCTTATAACTTGACCCACTTTTATTTTAGGCTTTAGGTCATTCGCTAGTTTATTAAACAATGTTGTTGATGTTTTGGAACACAATTTTATTACTTTTTTATTAGACACAGTTACTGCCAACGTATTCCGCTAGAGGCGCTAGAGTTAGCGTACAAAAAAGAACGTAAAAGGTATCTAAATGTCTGCAGTATTGGGCTGCAAATACTTATGACTTGCATCTGTGAGCTTGATTTATCGCCTGTCAAAAAAGGAAGTTTATAGCAAATGTACTGTAACAACCATTGATTTAGTAAATCGATAAATATCTTTGATTAAATTTGATAATGTAATTTAATACCACATAATTGTAAAATTGTATTTGCATGCTATTCTTAGATGAATGAAAAAGCTGAACTTCATGACACAATTAACTAAATATACCCCCTTTTCAAAGGCAAATAAATTTCATTTCATTTCTTTCCCGTAGCGCCATCTATATCTCAGCTGCGTAAGGGGTTCTATAATCGATACTGATGCTTTAAACAAACCATAACAAACTATCCATAAAATTTACCTATTTATAATCACCGTTTCACCACAGCCTTTGTTCTCACTTCATTGTTACAAAAACAGAACGAATTTAATTAATTGCAAAGACATGTATAGTTTACATTCAATGAGCCTTTCCCGCGCACAATCAGTGGACGGCTAAATATGGCGGCGGTAATCACTTCGCGGTATTATTTGTAAGCGGCTGCATGAGTTTGAATTTTAATTGTGTCGGTCGTCCGATTTTAGGTTCAATGGACAATGACGACCACATGGGCGCAGTGGCGTGGTGACGAGCGAGAGTTCCAAGTGTGCTGGGGAACGTCTCTGAAGAAAACAACATTTTTGAATACTTCATAACACAAAGTATTTAC
The DNA here is from genome assembly GCA_963576865.1 of Anania hortulata. NCBI lineage: Eukaryota > Metazoa > Arthropoda > Insecta > Lepidoptera > Crambidae > Anania > Anania hortulata. The sequence continues at coordinate 4,118,172 of OY756391.1, forward strand.
CTATGCTTCGAGACCTTGACAATTAGTGTTTTGTTTGGCGCGTAATAAATAATGAAATAAGTATTGAGAACAAAGAAACGTTTAATATCTTATTTACCTAATAGGTACGGCTGAGTGCTAAACACGAAAACAGATAAGGAGTATCTATAAAGCAATAGAATTCAAATTTGCATACAAATATCCAAGAAACGTATGCAGTTTCCTAGGAATTCGGATACCTGCTATATCGTTTGCCAATTGAAACTCTAATCCTTTAAATATACGTCTCAAGATCTCTTGCAGTGAAATAGATTATATTCATTACTTAGCGCATATCACTACACAAACAAACACTCCATTGATCCGTCCGTCCGTCCCATCAGCTAAATCACGCAGCATAATTACCCTCATTTGAAATAATCGCGATAATCAGCACGTCAAGAACTAATAATGTGCCACTGTGGAGCTCAATCGTAATTACTACTATTTGCAACACAACCTAGGAACTGTTCTCTATTTTAGTTCTTTGCTGATCTTGTGACTGGGAAAATCTATTGATGGATATTTGTTGATACCAAACAGGTACTGCTTCCGAATCCGCTGTGGTAAAATGTACTTCTAAAAGTACAACAGTATTTTGATACAATGCATGGTTCTAATTTATTAGCCAACTTCCTTCTTGTAAGAAATGATATTGCACAAATACAACAAATTTTGCCAAAGCCAACGTCGTAATTGCAAAAAAAAACACTTCTTCATCTATACATACCGATTTTGAGCTGGTCATAGGTTTACGTTAGTCCTATACGAGTAAACAAGTTGTTGAATGTGAGCAGTAGAGTCACCCCCAAAAAGGTTTTGCGTAATTTTTATTACACCCTGTACGTTGAAAACCATCAGGTTCCGTTACTAAATCCGCTGTTTAAAATATATGTACTTCCAATACATCGAGCGCATACCCTTTAGAGCAGCAACACGAACTATCTTTCTCCGAAACACGTTAATGATTTTTCACTTACATTTAGTATGAAATGACAACTCCTGTCAACTCTCGCCCATACAAAAACAGTAAAGATACAGATTAAAAAATGGTGGATTTTTTTGTCGAACAAATCCTATGACATTTCTACTCTATAGGGTATTTGCTCCATGTTCCAATAGTACAATGGTATTTTAAGATAAAATAATAAAAAAACCACAAGAGCGACTAACTTCCGAACAAGTGACGACCGAATTGGCGTAGATGTGTGTGATTGGAAGCCCAAGGTTCGTATGCCGGTCGAGACAATTGAGGAAATTCTGAATTGGCGCGCATCTGGGTGTGCTTGTTTGGTACAGTCAACGGCAGGTCAACTTACTTATAGGTCATTGAGCCGATTTTCAACTTCAAGTCCGTCACTCACACAGAGATCAATATCAGTAGATTTTGACATTTTATAGTAGGTTGACAATCTGTTGCCTGTACATGGAAATTAATTTCTTTCTTCGGGACATGACAATGACTGTATTGTCTGGCCCATCATTACAAAGCCTACTCACCACTCATGATGGTTGTCGACGAAAGCCGACATCGGGGACACGTGGACCGTGTAGGTATCGTTTGCCGAATACTCGAACAATCCATAGTAAGGGTTGAACAGTTCTCTCGAGAGGAGGTAGAAGAACTCCCTGCTAGGGCCGCCGTAGTCCAGGCCTTCCTCGCCGTCCCACAACACGCAGAGTTTGCCTTTCTGGAGTTCCTTCTTGCCGCACGACATGATGCGTCTGAACGCGTCTTCTAGAAGATGCTCGCGGCGAATGTGGAGTCTGTGGGGAAGAAAGGAGAAACATAAGAACTGTATTGCTTAAGGAGTGTTCTGAACAACTTTGAATTGTATTGTAGACTAGCTGTTGCCCGCGACTTCGTTCGCGTGGCCTTTAGTTTATTCATAAAGGATTTGCTGCGCAACTTCCTAATTTTTTCTTCGAAAAGAACCTTCTTCTGACAATAATTAACACAACAAAAAAAGAATTAGCAAAATTGTTCAATCCGTTCACGCGTGATGCGATCACCAAGGGAAATAGAGATTAATTTATATATACATAGATTTCTAAAACAAGGCCGTTTAAATTTTCTATCTGTAATATGTTTTGTCAATAATTAATTATAAGTACTGGTGGTCCTACTCGAAATTAGACCACGTTTACAAGATTAAGTCCTTTCCTTGGAAAACTTATCAAGGACATCCATTGGACATTAACAAGTTTATAGGTTAAGTAATGAAATGGAGTAAAAGTCGTGGCTATTTCCGTACCAGAGAATTAAAACGTCCAAATGTGGATGGGCCCAGTTAGGCGAGGTTAAAATACCCGTAGGTAATTCCAACGTGACCTTTCCACTGCTTCGTAAATATTTTAGGGTGTTTTAATTTCTTTCAAAGGTCTACAAGCACCCGCCCACAGAAGTTCGCTGCTGTTGTCAGTAATTGCCGCCCGCCCTCGTGTGTTATAAAGTTTCAATTTACGCAATGATCTTATTCAGATAGCCGGCGAAATGCGATGAAGCTTGAATGAAGGGTAAATAGAGGGACGAAAGGGTTGTAATTTAAAAAGGTGTGTTTATAAATAAACCCACCCTTTTTGTTGACAGTACTGTGTGAAATTCAGCGTAAGTGCAATATACACTATAATTTAACGTAGTCATAAGCCTTGTATTACTAATGTATCCTATTAATAGTTTATACCTAGTCTTGCTATAATCTGTAAACAAGATTTATTTATTTATACTTTAGTTTACCTTAAATGTACAAATGCCGGACTTATATACTTTAGCATTCTGTCATTCATGTCTAAGTACTGAAACTGATGAAAAATCTCCCAACGTAAGCGTATTACTATTCTATCAAAGCAAGTATTACATAATAGATACATATTACCCTTTTACCGGTCCCTGTTAAATCTTCCCGGATATTCTTGTGTAAGTGGTCCTTTAGGTCACCAGACTATGCTTTTGAGCATGCGGTAGAAAGGTAGAAAGCACAAAGCTTAGTTTTGAATCTATTGCTGCAGCGCGGTTAGGGGGCGTTCAATTACTACGTAACGCAATTTGGGGGGAGGGGGGTTCTTTTAAAACGTTACGATGCGTTACAAGGGCGGAGGGGGGTTCAAACAACACGTTACTTACGTAAAAATTTTTTTTTATAAAAAAAAACGGGAATTAAAATGCTTAAGTTGGCAACCCTTTTCGTATTTGGATGGTATTGTACGTAATTTTTACTGGAAAGTAGGTATTTTGCGCAGCATAATTTTGACTTTTAAGTTAAAATGGTCATATGGGGGTTACGTAACTTTTAAGGACGAGGGGGGGGGGGGGTTTACAGAAAAACGTTACCGCGCGTTACATAGGGAGGAGGGAGGGTCAAAAACTGCGTTACGTAATAGTTGAACGCCCCCTTAGTAAGGTACTCACTTGAGCTTCCCAGGCCCTTGTCCATATCCCTTGCTCTCCAGCTTGCGGTAGAAGGCTCGCAGCTTAGCCTCGAAATCCCTACGTTGAGGAGCGGGCGCGCGGGTGGTGCGCGCGGCGGCGGGCGACGCGGCCGGCGATGGACACGCGCCGCCCGGCGCTGCGCCCGCGCACCCGCCCGCGGGCACGTAGCTCATTATCTCTTGCTCGAACAGGCTGTGGAAGAAATAGAATTGGTTAAGAACGAGTCCGTGTTTGAGGAGACATTGATACAATTTGAAACATTAGGCATAGTCACTTTGAAATTGTCTTGCAAACCCGTTATAAAGTTGGCAAGCAACTGAAAATATTATTAACACTATTTAAGATACAATTATTAGAGTTGAGGAAGAAAACAGAACAGTTGTGGATGACATCATTTATCGGTAATTTAATGAATGAAAGATCTACTCAGAAAATGATTGTATATTTTTTTACAGAACCGGCCTAGATATCTCTGTGATGGCACGTCAATCAAACATTTATAAACACGTAAACGCCATGAATTAACGCTACTACTTTGTCATACCACAACGCTGTCATGATTGGTGCGTTAATGATATGTTGTCGATGGTATCAGTTACATGAGAGACATAAACAGACGTAATTGTAGGAAACAGCATCACTATTAGGAACATTATATTAGCCGTAAAGTACCTAGAAGATAAAATATTTATTTTATTCTAGATTCTGCCATGGAGTTGTCGCATAGAAAGTATAATTTGAAAGTCGTTAACAATCTAACAAAATACAATATTAGTTATTTTGACTTTAATTTAAAACTCGTTTCGGTAAATCATTGTAATCGGCGGAGCATATACATGTGTATCTAGTAAGTAACAGTAACAACATTAATCAAAACACGCTAGAAAGCCGTGCGAATATTTTGCAACGAGATACCTAATGTGTTTGTTAGCAAAATTCGTCCAAACTTTTTCGTCGGCAATTAAAATAGGCAGTGCGTGTGAAAGCCGGCGGACTCCTTCAGCGCTTACTAGAGCGTGAACTATTATTTATAATAATCGTGTACTGGACGTGTGAAGACTAATTGAAGACGACCATCATCAATTAAATGCTCAGATCAACTCTCGCGTGGGAGGTTTTGAACACGACTTTCCTAATTATTGAAGAAAAATTTGTTATCAACCACGAATCCCTTCCGAGTCAAAGTTCGTATTGCGCGTGAAGCAATGACGGCTAATATGCCCATACGGAGCATTGAACTATTGGAGATTATCTCCAAAAAGAGGAGAGCAAGGCCGGCCCACATTAGACAGAGACAAAACGTAGAGCTCTAGGCTAGTAATACCCGTAATCGATTTAGGAGAGCGGGCAGAGATTTAGAGCCGGCCCGCCCCCCGCTCGTGATCGAGATTCGGTAATTAGTATAATAATTTCATTTGGGCTCGGTGAATTATACGTGCCGAGCGCCGCGCGCGCATCTGGCGCGATCATCTGAGACCTGACCCTTCGATAACTTCTGTGAATCCACGATTTCAGCTCTTTGTTTCTCGAGCACGGTTACGTAACCCATCAGGTCGTAGACATAACAAACGCGCGATTTTCGGCGCAATCGGTTGCCATAACAATGGGTTCGCCGAATCCAAGGTTGATTCTACACGGAGCACGTTCACGCCAACTTAAAGGCTCCAACCCTTTTACAGAGAGCCTTCAATTTATTGCGACCTATTAACTGCGAGCATAAGTTAGACGCGTACGCAATAACTACGATAGTTTAATTATTGGCAGCATTGTTCGTCGGATTATTGCGAGTTCAAAGACAAAGGCCCAGGAAATTGAGGAAGCGTTCAGCGATTCTACAGCGATTGCGTACGCGCAGCCGCAAGGCCGTTTCCCGGCACCCATCGATGGGAATGACCTAAAATTATGCCGCCAACGAAAGGGATGTACGTGTTAAACTCGACTGTGGGTGTTTCGCCGGCTCGAACAAAGTATACGTCGGCTACGGAACAATTTGAGTGTTCACTTGGCGTTTTACACAAGATTTGCGTGATAGACGAGAATTTGTTGTTGATTCATCTAATAGCCCGGAATTTTTTATAGTTAAATTGTTTAATATTCAGTTTATGATGAAGTTGGTTAATAAAGGTGCATATTAGTTGTAGATAAATCAGAAACCCCCGAGGTTATTTTTATAGATCAAAGGTATTTCTATTCAGAATCTTTAAAATCAGTAATAGCATCAGCGTCATTACATAAGGCCACGTCCCACTCATATATCATTGGAGCAGCGATCCCGAAAGTTAATGACTAGCGGAGGCATTCCCCCGGAGGTCGGGCGCACGCGCGTCCGCGCCTGAGGCTGCGCGCGCGCCGGCTGCCTGCTCTTAGGGTCACCAACTTCTTAGGAACATTTCGAGTCTATAGAAGATATTCCCATTTAGGTTTCATTAAAGCAGTCGGACAAAATAGTAAATTACGAGCTATCTCTATCAATAATAGAAAATGATTACAATCTACTTGATCTAGAGTCCAAATCGTCAAATAATCATTGTTGTTGAATATGTAGAGACGTTGTCCATAATACGAACTCAAAGTGAGCTTACTTGATGTTAAATTAATAAACGAATTTAAGCTTATGTGAACAAAGAAATGTTAGCCAGAGCCATTTCAATCGTTTACGAGTAACCATAGATTAAAATAACTCTTGCAATAATGATTCAAACAAAAATCTATGTGTTTTGTCCCGACGAGAATAGGATGATAAGATGAGGACCATTCTTTTAGTTTGACAATATTTAAACTGGTAGGGTATGAATACTTCTTATAAAACAATTTAAGATTAACACTGGCAGCCCTGATCGTCCCCTCGCCCGCTTCTTGCCCCTGCCCGAGACAGGTGTGCGAGGTGTGTCCGTCGGCCATCGGGTATTGTGTACAGAGATCGGCGATAGCTCCGCCGATAACGCGGTACTTGACGTCTTGATTCCGGCGGCTGAATCTGAGATGACGCAGCGAATCGCGCACTTATTCAATTAAACACCCCAAGATAACGCCACTCATAATTAAAAACTTCTCAGAGACGTTAGCCTAACAGAATCACTGGACACCAAACTTGATAGGGTAACACTAACATATATGTTAAATCATTAACAGAGGATTTGAGACTATACCTAGTTATCAAATTACTTATCGACATATTTTTAGCTAGTGATCTGAGATTCTTTCTTCTAACTAAATTACTGTCAATCTGCTAAATGATTTCGCATCCTGTCAATTAGGTTTTAAGTTTGTAAGTACTTGTTACATTATCGACATTTCAAGACATACTATCTGCTTGTGATCGACAGTGCTTCATTTTGTTTATTTGTTATTCATATTATCTTGTCAGTATGAGATTATTTCTTTGGTTTTAATGTGTATTATCTTTTGTCGGATTTTCGTTAAATTGTACATATCCAAAGAATACCTACTGGACATTTGCAGCTCTATGTTCAGAATTAACATCAGCTACTGTTGTGACTTAGTCTTTTAAATCTTTCGCCGGGGACTGGTCGAAAAGTACTTTGATGTATGTAACTGGAGTTGGTGGTACTTTCACCGTAAACTCATGGTGTGTCCGTGGCCATCAGCCATAACTCATTGCTGTTGTGGCTTGATGACTCTAAAGCACATACGCTGTAGACTAATGATTCTTTATTAAGAGCCCTATGCATCAAACCAAATTAAAAGTTAAACACGACATGTCCAGAGCATTGGTGAATACTCGTAGAATAACGACGGAAACGATCCAAAGCGTATCATTTCAAATGATAAATTATTCCCAAACCTTTGGGCATCAAGGAAAAAATTTAGAGTAATTTCGAGAAAGGATCATTCGAGTTGGAATTGATTAATATCTCACAGACCAGTAAGCAATTCTTGACTCAAAAATAGCCTGATGCAGCAGAACTCAGAAGTGAGACAGCTTAGAGCTCCCTAAACCTAACATCAGGCGGGCCCGGGGCGCTGCCCACAATAATTGAAGCCCGCGCGGGCTCTGCAGTTCACGCTACAGTAACCTCTGGTTACTGGTAATTATAATTACAGGGACACGGTGAAAGAATTCAGACCCCAGGGCTTTTGAGATGCATTACATATTTGGGATGGCAATTGAGAGCAGTTGTATTGTGTTGAGATTTCTCAACGTGCTTTTACGTAGGTACACATTGGCATTTTGGCTGTAAGTATTCAGTTTTGGTTATTATAGTGACTTGGTAAGACTCTTACTGAGAAGAAGATTTATATCTGTTTTGAAGGTTTTTAACAGGAATTAATATTTAAAAACGAAATAAATGACACACAAAAAGTAAGCGATACCGTAGTAGCTGTAGGAGCAGCGTTCAAAACAATGGCCGCCGAGGTAACGTTTGGAGGACGAGAAAAAGTATCAAATTACTTCCGAGAATAATTCTAATATTGACACGTAGAAGAACGGGACTGATTGTTCCACCACAATAGGCCATTCGCTTTAAAATTCAAAATGAAGTCTCAAATGATATATTTGTAGAAGGCAACGCTAAATTATGAAAGAGCCGGCATTGGCGCGACCTCATTGGAAATAGCAGCCGGTACGTGCCCAATATTCTAACAAATTACTTCCTATGATGAATGTGCTTCGGTTTACTAACGAGAAAACAATAGATTGATTTTTTGTTTACTATAAACAAACTCGGCTTAGGCCGTCAGCACACGGGAGTGAAACAGTAACAACAATTTCAAGGCCGCTTATGTTCCGATTTCGATTGTATACTGATTCAAATTGCATAAGGCTGTTGATATAGACATTCAGAGCAAATAATATGAAGGGTACGCCAAAAACATATCAAGTGACTATAACAGAGATCAAATGTTTGAATAAAAACAATAACGGCACGCACACGCACCCGTATTATTTTTTTAACAAATGAAATAAGTCATATTGTTTTCTGTATGACTGTACTATAATTATTTTAGTTTTCATTTTTTCTAATTTCCTATATTTGGATCTGGCAACACTGTTACATCTTCAAACTAAAAGGTCGAACTCCACCGATTCTTTTTTTAACAAATTAGGATTCGGGGATATTATTCCTAAATTGAAAAATTTCCTCTGCGGTAATGTGTTATAATAACGGGGTAAAGGGTATATGAAATTAAATTCGCGTTATCTACTACAAACGTTAATAAAAACAAAAGGTCGGTCGGTTCTGAATGTTTTTATAAGATCCTTTACTGACATCATCATATTTTTATATTTTATGGATAAAACTTAAGAGTTCTTTAGGCGAAAATGTATATCCAGAATATCGTTATTAAGCAATAATTAAGCGGAAAGGGATAACGAGTCAGCCAACGCTGCAGGCAAACCGTGTAATGGAAATATCTGTTTTATGGTTTAGTTTTTTACTTAGTGCAAAAATACATTAAGCTGATAAGATTTAAGATTTTTGCCGACATTGTATCGTACACTGAAGTTTCAAAGTAGGAACAACCCAAGGGTCCCTACTCGGTCCTTTATTATTACTTCTTTTTGAAATAAACGATGCTTTAGATTTGTTAAAATCTACTTCCTTCAAGATTGTTTTTAAATGCATCCACGTGTTGTTATACATTGCTAACAAAGACCAAATATATCAGAAGCAAGGTCTGCATGAATTAGCGTATAATACATACTCGTAAAGTAGTCATGTAAACGACCCCACCCGCCGCGTCACGCCAATTAGGACATCACGAAGGACTTCCGCTGCTAGGTAACGGACGGACAGACAACAAATTTACTATGTATGTATGCAATGCGTTTGCATAAACGGCCGGCTCTCTATTTACAAATATCCTAGACTAGGATTGCCATAGAACTGCCGAGCGCGTGCCGCCTACACTATTTTAGGTTAGTCGATACATGGCGTTTCGATGGTGATAGATAACAAATATGCAACTAGTTTTTGTGTGCAATTTTTATATATAAATTAGGGTCAACAATTGTAACAACATGAGCAGTGCATGTGGTGAGAAAATAAAAAATAAACTAAACAAAGGATGATTTGATAAGTAGGTATACGGCCTAATAAATAGCTTGCATCTGCATACATCTTTTATAGTCACTAGCTGGTTGGTGGTAATGATCATCGTCAACACCAAAACTGAAGATTTATTGGGCTACAAACTTGTCACTATCTGTCGTAACTTCGCACGCCCGCGAGTGTGCAGTTGGCCTTAATAATTCTGCAACTAAATGACATAAATCTTACTCATTACTGTTTTGAGCACTGAAGGTCAAGTTTACACTGTTCTGGTAGCATTTTTTGTTGTGATACCATAATTTCAGTCTAGACCTCGGTAATACGATGACAGGCGAATGCAAATGCTCTGAGTAGCAACAATTAACTAAACGAAATACAAGAACTGTACCTGTGCAAATGTACACAGAGTTCAAAAATATTTTTTTTCCGAACGTAGATAACCTTTGCAAATTAACACTTACGAAATCGAGTGTAAAACTGAAGCAGGTATTTGAATATTTTTGCAAACACTTGACTCATTGACCTCATAACATTTCGTGTATTTATACATACGGGTAAGTTGTAAATAATATGTACAACAAGCAAACACAATTTATTTCAAAAGAAAATAGTCAATGCAAACAAATTTTTAAGATGTTGTCTCGACCGGATTGGACTACAAAAGCTTTGCCCTGACTCGCCTCAATGCATATAGGTGATATAGGCTTAAGTTGTTTTATCTTACAGCTATCATTTTATGCCAATATTAGTTTTTAAAATCTGTTAATCAGAACTTATACGACCTTAGCTATAGCTCTACCAAAGTATAGATAGATAGATACTCTTTATTGCACACCCATCGAGTACACACTCTATAGAGCAGCAATACAAACGATGTTTCTACGAAAATAGTGATTTTTTCACTTACATTTAGTATGAAATGACAACTCCTGTCAACGTTCGCCCATACAAAAACAGCACAGATACAGATTAAAATATGGCGAACAATTTTGTCGAACCAATCATATGACATTTTTACTCTATAGGGTATGTGCACACCACACAAAACAAACAGTACAGAGGAAAAAATACATTTAGATTAGTACAATTTAGGTTAATTATTTATTTTGATTGAATTTTGTAGATAGGCTCTCCTAATTCTACAAGATAACATGATCAATATAAGCAAAGCTGTAATTTAGGAAGTGTACCTATGAATGAGTGAATGAATGAATGAGTTTTATGAATTTAAGTGTTGACTGATTTACCTGACAGCATACGGATTTAGATAATGCTAAAAATTGCCTTACACTGGACTTAGTTAACCGTCAAAACTCTATCAAAGTGCTACAAAGTGAACAAACATAGCAGACAAGAATAGTGAGTTTAATACGTGTGTAATTAATGCGAATCCGTTCCGTCTGCACAGGAAACGGGACAATGGCATGGGAGGGCTCTGCTTGCTCTGGTTCAGGGCACAATGCTCGGGACTGCGACCCTCCGTCGCACGCGCAGCCCACTTAATTACCGAACCGTTTTATTAATTGCCCGTTTATTGTGCCCACTGTTGCTTTTAATAAGTTCAAAAGTCAACTCTTTTGTGTTACATATAAGTTGTATATAAATGTTATATATAAGTTACATATAAGTTATATATAAGTTACAAAATTTGTTTTTGGAGTTAAAAGTACTTTGATTATAATAAAGTAATATTCAAGTTTGAAAGATACTTTAACAGACTTTATCGGAAAAACAACATTTTAAAATTCTGGTTATAAAATATCAGCTTTTTATACAAAAATAACTGTCACTCGACAAAATGTAATAGAAAAAGCATTTCACGCTTACAGGAATTATTCCATCATCATCATAATTTCAGTCATAGAATTAGAACATCCACTGCTAAACATAGGCCTCCCCCAGTGACTTCCATAGTACAAGTACAATGACCTTTAATATAGCTTATAATTTTAGAAGCACCTAGTATAGGTGCAAGTTGGAGTAAACCTATCAATAGTCATTAAATAAGTAACGTTATGGCAACTACATACTTTGGCTTACATAAACCAATAAATATCATTTGAAATTGGATCATTAGATAACTTCTCTACAATAAACATTCCATGTTATTCAAAAAGAGATAATCAGTATGTATTTTATCAAAGACTTATACCATAACAATATTACCAGTGCATAATATTTAATGTTGAAAATATGGTGAGTTAGTGACTTTGTATGGGACAATAAGGTGAAATATCATAAATACAGTCAACCTACCCAAAAAGTTAAAGGTCAGTGAACCGATTTTCAACTTTAAGTCCTACACGTAGGGATCAATATTAATTGAGAAAATTTTACGTTTTGTGGTAGGTTGACGAGCTGTTGTCTGTACCTACCGTTTATCAGTAGTGACTAACTATTGTCACAAAGCATTTAGACGTTGTAAAGGTAAAAATAACTTTGTAAATAATCAGGTTTTATCACAGGAACACGAAAAGACAATGACCGATTGCTGAACACACCTGTACGACGAGGTATACTTATATTGAGGTAATTTCGGCCTTCCTTCAACAATACCAACCAATATTTAAACAGTGCCAATATTAATACACCAAGGTCCACACCAGTGGCAAACTGGCTACAAAAGAGTACAAATATTAAATCGAATGTTTATGAAACAAAGTATATTCCAAATTCGAACAACGTGACTTATTCGAAATTCAAGAGATGACTTCATAAAGTTATAAAGGACTTCCTTTACAAAGCCAATAATCAAAACAAAATATATTGCGATAAAGTATCACTATCACAGCAATACCTAAAGCTACTTTGTTTCTTAGAAAAAGCTCCATTATTTAATTTTACGGCTCCAACCAATATAGCTGATTTAGAATTAATCTACAAAGGCGATTCCGGAGAATTGCCGCGGCAACCTATATTCTTGGTTGACGTTACAAAACGCTCACCAACACCGGCCGGCACCATAGATGACCAAAATAGATACTGTTCTGTCACAGTTTTATTGATTTTTTAATGGACGGTGTTCTTTTTTTTATTGCAGCGTTTGTATTCTGAAATAAAATTCAAGGACCACGTGGTAATGCCTTGAATACGATACTTTGAAGCGAACAAACACCTATTGTTTTCAATCTAAATGAGTTAACCCTAGTCATCCTTGGTAACCTAGACTTGTCTAGATAACTCGCTGACTAACAATGGTGTTCCAACCCACTGACCAAGCTCGGTACTAAATACTGGTACTTCTAAACGATGCATATAGCACATTGTTTTTCCTTTAAATAAAGACAGAAAAACATAAAACACTAGAAAACTTTATTGCTAACTTGAAAGATAATTTTGCGATCTGAACAATTATATCATCCACATAATTCAAGCGAGACCGGAGCGTAATAAACACTCTGAAGTCAAAGAAAATTACGTATATGGGGATTGTACCATCAAAACCTTCACTAATGGCCGTTCGAATAACATCACGAGTAATATTCGAGACAATATCAACGGTCGTTATGGAGTCAATGAGCGAAAACGGCAATTCTCCACACATGGTGTAATCTATATCATGGTGTTTGTCCAAAACGTGATAACCGATACTAACGCGTTCAAACTTAGATAATACAAACTTTGACGTGTATTTTGAACGAGTCTTGTTTTCGGGACGGTAAGTCTATTTTTGGTTGAAGGAAGTTGGAAAGATGTTTTGGGTGTTCCGATATCGTATCGATTCGATCTTCTACATTGGTCGTTCCCATATCGAACGGGGATTACGAGTTACGAGCGAGACGATTACGCTTTACGTCGATTTGATTGGGCCGTGACTAACGATATGGGAGCACGAAGCTAACGTGCGCGAGCGCCTACGCGTAAAAAGCCGACGATTTACGATCGTTATAAAAGTTTAAGTCGTGTCCCATTGTTTATAATTTAAAACCAATAAAGGGGTATAAACCACACAGCTGTAATTTGTTTCAAACTATCTGTTTGAAGGAACGTATAGTTACAAGAATTGCTATAACTACTACAAAATTAGTAGTCTGACGAATGCAGTCATGACTGCAGTTTTCTTAAAAATATTACAATACATAATTTATTGTTGTAAATTGAACATCATGTTATAAAAAATACAGTACAGTTATACAGTTCTATAATTAATTTTCAATTACAAAAGTTAACAAAAACTAATGACCGAAACAAACTTGGACGACTAATGTGACTCGTACTAGACTGATTTTTAAGGCGATTAACGTTATCTAGCCTTTTGTTAACGTTCAATTTAAGGAGAATGTTAATGAACCTGAACTTTGTCCTTAAAAGATAAGCAAGTTAATCTTAATTAACTTATTCTGAAAGCTTTAGAGCTTTTTGTACAAAAAAAAAATCATATTTAAACAAAACCGTATACTGTGCGTAACGATACACAAAGCAGTGACAATGGCAGGCGATTACTATTATGCTTTCTCTCTTATAAGTTTGGCAGGATAGAAAAGAAAGGAGTAAGTAAAAAAACTGTTGTCCGTATTTTTGAAGCAACGGTCACCTTTAGTGACATAAAGGGTGCCGACTGTGGAGCCGTCTACCCAAAACTAGTAAATCCCGAAAAGCTATCAAGTGGACATTTGTCGAGAGCGGACAATATAGCGTAGATAGAGTTTGAGGAAGCAATAGAACTATTACCTTGTTACATTAAGGTAAATTTAGAGTTTTAGACGAGTGTACAATGTGGGTGTTTCTTGGATTGTACAAGTTATCTTCGTATGATTGAAGTTCATATAGGTAAACAATATTTTGTTCTGTCCACTTTTCAAGCCTTTTCTTTGGATATGGGGTTAATTATGTTGCATTTTACGTTTGCTTTGCTAAATTAGGTGGTGCTTGAAGTTCAATGGCGACAGCGCTTTGACAGTCATCACCAAAGTGAAGCCACCTACGCTGCGGTTGTCATTGGCTGCGTGACTATCACAACCATATTTAGTGACATTTATCACAAGCATCTCCGTGCTTCGGATGGCACGTTAAAAGATAGGCTAATATAGCTTGATACTAGTCGTGAAGCCTAGTCAGAGGCCTAATGGCGGCTTGATTAGATCTGACAATAAGGTTTAGTCACAGGCATTACAACAACACCCCTCCACCAATCTGCACTAGGCCAGCGTGGAGGAATATGGCCCACACTACCTCAATGTTCAGATGAGGCCTTTGCCCTGCAGAGTGACGTTAGACATACTTTACTTTACTTGCTTAATTTAAAACAAACAATAAGAAATTTATAAAGTAAAAATAAATATTTATTTCTTGTTTCTGAAACCTCACATCGTCAGAACGTCTTCACTTCAGTTTATGTTACTGCCGAGTTATATTTTCAGGTCAATCGAGATAAGTGCCAGCATTTCCACATTTACGGAACTGTACTCTATTAATTTTAGACCGGCCCGATGGCTGGAGGGAGGTGTTGGCCAACCGCTGACGTCATCATAATCGCTGCTCGGACGAAATTGCACTTAGGCGCTACGCAAACGAATAACATTTTCTTTAGTACACCAATATTACAGAAAATCGTGGTTGCAATGCGACTTTCGGATTCCGGAATTTACATACTACAACTGGACATAGTCGCCCACTGCTACTATATAACAGATCCTTCGATTTGTATTACATAACTATTTAATTTTGCTTGTCTTGTAATGTTTAATGACTAACAATGTTTACGGGGAAAATATTAGTGAATACAACGGCTGCAGTAGGGTTGTTTTTGGCTGAAAATTACTTGCAGTTGCTCTCTCATGTCGTCAGTAGGTAATCTTTATGTAGGTATAAGCAGAGTGCCTTATTTGTTAGTTTTGCTACCAACGACTTCCATCGCGATCTAAACGGTGTTATGATCAATGCTATTAGACCCTTATCTCTGTAACAAGACGAAACGGAATAATAATTAAATTGTTTATTTATTCTCTCACATGGACATTACAAAGTATTTCCCTTAATTAAAATAGCAAAAAAATGCTGTTTATGCGAGAGACTGGTGTCTGTACCATAAGACCTGTATGAATAAATAAATCTCTAGTAACCTGTATGACTAAATAATTTTCTATTATTGTGTGATATCAGAGCCTTTATGAGAGTTTAACAAAAACACATACGAACAGAGTAGTACATTTTTGTAGGTTTTTTATTTAACCCAGCAGTAAGAGTAAGACGATACAGCAATAATGCTGGAGGCATTGAAATAAATATATGAATAAAAGCAGTTGTGCTCTGTACAACGAAATATTTTGGCTAAGTTTGCTCAAGTGTTATGTGTACCAACCAATGAATTACAAAGCGATTTGTCGAAAATGTTTCATTATCTCCAAAACAAATTACCCGCACACGTAACACTCGGTTTCTCTGGTTCAGAGATTACACGCGTACGCATTGTTGCGTGAGGCACTGTTACACTCGGATTAGTCTCAAGCTCTCAAGCGAAAGTACGCCTGCGCCATGAGAACACTTTAATTGCCACCACAATAGATGCTAGCGCGACAATAATTAATGAAACAGATTTGACGACTCGTAATATTTGCATAACATGTGCGTGTGGCGCCGAGAAATAGCGCAGTGGTGCAAATGATGAATGAAAGCCAATGAGAGGAGACAAGGAACGATTGAACTCGAACGGTGCGACAGAAAGTTTCGTAGCGCGCGACGTGCGAATAGATGCGCTTGCGCAAGCAAGCAGGGACACTGGAGTCAACCGCTGGATAATAGGCTTTTATTGCTATTCTCGGGCTGCCATAGTAAGCAGCCGCTGATAAATTGGTGCGATAGAGGTAACTCTTTAGATTGACAAAGCGATCACTCCATGACACTAGCTAGAGCATGGTGCTGAGTGATCAAAAGTCAAACTCCAGGAAAAGTTTTTGAAAAGTTTTAAGAGTGTGTACTCACAGACTGAAGACTACGCCGAAGGTCTTAGAAATGACCCCCATGGTTTTCTTCCAGCCCTTGATGAACTGGCGGCGGCGCGCCCCACGGGACGGCGCCGCGCGCGCTCCTAGCTCCGCGTAAGAATTAATTTTGCCGGTTTCGAGAACCATCAACGAGTCCCTTCATCACTGAGTCTCACTTCACTGGGAATAAGGTTGGTTGTCACTCAGAACAAACTCCATATTCATTTCATTCATAAAAGTTGACAAATCCACGTGCCTAGGAGGCACTCTGTACGGCTCCGCACCGGCGACGTCCGGCCCGCTGTCTCATTACAATACAATCGTACTCCTTGACGACTTATTTCGTTTATCCAATTTGAATATCAAATCGGTTGCACCGTCACGGAAGGTCCGATTTACATCGCAGTCAGGACTTCGAAGGGAGCGATGAACGGGGCGTCCGCTCGGCGACGTTGCGCGTACGGCACTGACAGACGCAGTGGTCGCACCCGCTCGGCTCGTAGAGCGAGGGACGATTGCTACGGCCGCGTCCGCTACGGGGGTGGATGTGGCCGCAACTTCCTAAGCTCGCGTGAGTCATTGCCGCTGCACTCGCGATCTGTAGTTATCCGTCGCGATTATTTTCCGCGGAAAATCTTGGGGACGTTGAACGTAGCGCCTTCGGGGACAGTGTCGCATTCGACACGCGACAATTACGGAGCAATCAGTGCTCTTTCAGCTCGCCTGTCTTGTTCGACCGCCTCGGGGATCGTGTTGCGTGATCGTTTGTCCGTTTGCGCACCTCACTCAGCCGTCGACGCACCTGATTTGTATTTACTCCGTTTCAGAAAGAATTTAATGATGTAATTGCATCATTGCGACTTGCGAACGGGTACACTTGTGTACAGCGGCCGCCTACGCAGTTAGCACGCATGTATAAAATTAGCAAAGGATATAAAGCGTAACACACACAGAAGGCGTGAGCGGAACGGGTCGTTTCTCCGACGTGAGTTGCGCGGTTCGTCGTCTTCACACAGAGAACGGGTCGTGCGCGGAGCGGTTCGGCCGCGGTTTTGGAGCGATTCGAAGGCGCGGCTCGGATTTGTGCTATGGTCAATAACGCATATAAAATATGAAGCTTCTTGACCACAATAACTTTTACATTTAGTCACTAAATGTTGATTTGCCACGGTCACCCATTCAATGGTCAGGTCAAAACCACGGTCCCATCACTCCCATCCTAGTATCCATACTTAAGGTTCTTTAACCACGGTCCACTTTTATGACATTGATATTTTGGGTGACGATTGTTAAGCAACCTCAAATTTGGACACTAAATGGATGGGTGACCGTGAATAAGTAACCTCAAGTTTGGTCAATAAATGGATGGGTGACCCTGGTTAGGCAACCTCAAGTTTGGCCACCAAATGGATGGGTGACCGTGGTTAAGCAACCTCAAGTTTGGCCTTTAAATGGATGGGTGACCGTGGTTAAGCAACATCAACCTTGGACTAAATGGATGGGTGACCGTGGCTAAGCAGCCTCAGGTATAGCCCCAAAATTGATGGGTGACCGTAGTTAAGCAACCTCAAGCTTGGACACTAAATGAATGGGTGACCGTAGTTAAGCAACCATAAGTTTGGACACAAAATGGATGGGTTACGGTGGTTAAGCAACCTCAAGTTTGCTCCCTAAATGGATGGGTGACCGTGTATAAGCAACCTCAAGTTTGGTCAATAAATGGATGGGTGACCCTGGTTAAGCAACCTCAAGTTTGGCCACCAAATGGATGGGTGACCGTGGTTAAGCAACCTCAAGTTTGGCCTTTAAATGGATGGGTGACCGTGGTTAAGCAAATTCAACCTTGGACTAAATGGATGGGTGACCGTTGCTAAGCAGCCTCAGGTATAGCCCCAAAATGGATGGGTGACCGTAGTTAAGCAACCTCAAGCTTGGACACTAAATGGATGGGTGACCGTAGTTAAGCAACCATAAGTTTGGACACAAAATGGATGGGTTACCGTGGTTAAGCAACCTCAAGTTTGGCCACCAAATGGATGGGTGACCGTGGTTAAGCAACCTCAAGTTTGGCCTTTAAATGGATGGGTGACCGTGGTTAAGCAAATTCAACCTTGGACTAAATGGATGGGTGACCGTTGCTAAGCAGCCTCAGGTATAGCCCCAAAATGGATGGGTGACCGTAGTTAAGCAACCTCAAGCTTGGACACTAAATGGATGGGTGACCGTAGTTAAGCAACCATAAGTTTGGACACAAAATGGATGGGTTACCGTGGTTAAGCAACCTCAAGTTTGCTCCCAAAATGGATGGGTGACCGTGGTTAAGCAACCTCAAGTTTGGTCCCAAAATGGATGGGTGACCGAGGGTTACGTAACCTCAAATTTGAACACTAAATAGATGGGTGACCGTGGTTAAGCAACCTCAAGTTTTGAAATTAAATGGATGGGTGACCGTGGTTAAGCAACCTCAAATGTGGACACTAAATGGATGGGTGACCGTAGTACAGCAACCTTGAGTTTAGTAGATTATTACCTAGTTCGTACAAACATTTTATTTCCTCACATATTTAATTACTTTTTTCATTCAAATCCATAGCGAACAATGATAATGTTTTGTAAAATAACACAACAGTCGTAGTATACGCGCGGCACCCGTTCCGCGCACGACCCGCGCACGCTCTCTGTGTGAGCGCTTTGGTCTGAATGCGTGTATCACGACGAATGTAACGAACGTCGCACCCGCGCACCACCCGTCCGCCCGCCGCCTATCTGTGACGGCGGAAGGGCCGCGCGGGACCCGTTCCGCGCACGACCCGCTGCCGTTCCGCGCACGCTCGCTGTCTGTGGGCGCCCATTTAAACCTATGTTAATAGACCCGCCGTACTGCCGTCGTGACCCGTCGCCGTCCCGCGCACGCTCTCTGTGTGTGTTACGCTTAAGTGAAATCGCCTGTGCTGCACCGTTGATGTCAGCGTGAGCTCATCGACCTGACTCACATCACATTTTGCTGCAGAGCAATTAATGCATTGTGTTATTTCTTTATTTTTATCAACTCTATTCCGGGCTAGGAGATGACATCAGCTACAAGAACCGAAAGTTAATCGAATCACTTGTGTGTTCAGTTTTAATTCAAGTCCATTACTACAGACGTACGTCTAACGTATACAGATAAATCTTATGTCAAAGAAACAATGCCTAGTCACATCACAACTAGCAAATAAAGAAACTCCGGGGCCCTCATATAAACAAATAGACATGTAAGTTCTAACACATTGTAATTCATGTGTCGTACTTCCCAGAGCGCTGCAACGCATAATCAGGGCTGTCAAGCCCTTTAATAATATTGATTAAAAAATCTATTAACTGTGGTATGATGATTACAAATGCATCAGTGAGGTCCAAGCTTCAAGTGGTGTGAAAAGAATGATAATGTTAAATGGAACTAGTTTGCTGACAACCCTATTGAGTTGGGAACACGTGTTTCTGGTATCGCGACCTATATCTGTTGTATCTTCATATCTCCATTCACTGGCCCGTATGTCACGACCCGTTTTGTTGTGTTTCTTTCTACAACAATTGCGCTAAATTCAATCTTGATGATAGGAAGCAATCTGAATGAAATGACTCTTTAAATATTCACAAACTAGCTTAACGATAAGCACTAGATAAGAATACGAGAATTGTTATTTTTAAGTTGTGTCTTTATTAATAAAATAAAAAAATTTAGAGCCATGACAAACGTGTTATTTAGTAGTTGAAACTAATTAAGTAAAGGAAACTTTTAAAATGGATACAATAAGATCTTGATTATGATGATGACACATAGTTCAATCCTATAGAAGCACACAATATATTATAATATATGCTGGGATGGTGAGTAATAAATAAATCATTATAGGCACTTAAAAAATTGTTCTAGTAATGTAGAATGTTATTTATCCCTAATAATGACGTATGCACAATTACTTTACCTCAAACATCTTTTGATATTTTTTTATATCTTTGCTGAAAGATTACTTTAAGCGACCGTGATTGATATATCCTTCAGGTTCTGACAGGCATCAAATATCAAAATTGGACTCGCTCTAACCACACTGAAACAATGTCGGCGGTAAAATTTGCATAAAAGTAAAGACAATTCCGTTCGGCCGGCACAAATACGATACGAAATTTGAAGATGTAAATTATTTACTCGTTCTGTACATAACTTTTTGTTATCAGTTGCCGATGACTGTGAGGTCACCGACTCACCGTACCACACAGCAAATACAACCCTTGGCAACTTGCGACTTTTTCTAGATCAAAATAGGCTTCTATAAAAAAAAAGGATGAATAAGTATTTCCTGCCCACTCCCACTTTAGCCTTGCAGTTTTCTCGCCTACATCTGCGACACCGGTTTTGGAGCGTCTATAGACGGCGGTCGCCGAAGAGGTAGACCCAAAAAAAATGGTGTGACGACTTGGTTAACTTAACGAGGGATTGGGAGTCATTGGCGATTTAAAGAGATCGATGGAAGAGTCTGGGGGAGACCTTTGCCTAGCAGTGGGATTGAACAGGTTGATTGAAAATAAGTATTTAAGTAGCGATACGGTTACGGTTTTGACACTTGATATAAATTTTAGCTCTCTTCAATTTTTGTTTTAAATACGTTTACCATACTAGTGATTATAAAGCAAATCAAGAAATTAGTTAAAAAGTCATCGAAAAAAGGGTGCTAATGATCGACTAACATTAGTTTCGTTTGGTTACACTGTGACGTAATTATAAATACCTACGACAGAGAAGGTGCTCTACATAACTGACTGTCAAAGTAAAAATCTGCCGCCAAATCGAATGCCGACTTCTGTTGAATCAGCTGGTGGTAAGAGTTACATAGCAGGAATGGACAAAGCCTTTAGTAAAGACGAAAACGATTAAGAACAAGCTTTGACAGCTTGCTGTAAAGTCCAACCAAACGGCTACCGACTATTCGACCGAAATTATTGTATTTAAGGTGGACAGACGCCCTGGTAAAGGTTGCAGGAAGCCGCTGGATGCAGGCCGCTTCCAACCGGCCAATCTGGAAGTCATTGGAGAGGGCCTATAATTAGTGGACGTCCTATTGCTGAAATGATGATGGTGATGATTTAAGCTGCAAAATCACTCCCCAGAATAAAGTTAACAATAACAATTTCATATATCAATTAAGTCACACTTGCGACTTGTTCGGTCGAATTTATGCGAGACACAACCTTGCGACGTGACGTCTCAGTAATTACATAATTTAGGATTCCACACTCAACGTAATGGAAAACCATAATTTTGTCTGACCACAATAGCATTATTCACCTGTTTGTGGGCGGGCAGTCTGCAGCAAAAGAGCTGTAATACTAGTTCTGTTTACGTTACTGCATCATGAGATACAAGATTTGGATAGCCTTTTCTAGTAAATAGATGGTAATTGTGTGTGGGGGCTGCATTGACTGACTTGGTGGGCGTGTTATGACTGCAGGTAACTATTGATTTGATAGATTATAAAACTGCATCATGAGATTGCTACAGAAACGTAGGATATGAAACAAAACAGAATGTATGTGATTGAATATGACGACTGTCGTGTAGTGGTTTGCATTTCGGACTACAAAGCCAGGCCGTTGCGGGTTCGAATACCGAGAGGGTCCAGAGTTTGTGTGATAAGCACGAGCATTCGTATCCATAATGGATGTTTATAAAATGTTTTTTAATATGTAACCGTTATCTACCCACTGTAGTACAAGCTTTGCTTAGTTTAGAGCTAGATAATTGGTGTGATCGTTGATGTCAGTCTGCTTTTTTAGGCATAAACGGGACGCTGAAAAACATTAAGGAACAAAAACTATGTCATTAGACTTTAATTACTTTATCTACGATAGTTAGACCTCCTTAAGTTAAATTTTACACAAAAATATTGTTACTTGTGCAATACCAACATCACAGATATATAAGTAAATTTTATTAAAAAAAATAAAACCGACTTCAAAACACTAAAATGCTAAAAATAATCCTAACACTTAAGTACCTAAACAGTTACTTTTGGAGTCGGTGCCAGCCGATGAGAGATTCAATGTTTTTGTTTGCACCGACTCCAAAAGTAACTGATTAGGTACTTAAGTGTTAGGATTATTTTTAGCATTTTAGTGTTTTGAAGTCGGTTTTATTTTTTTTAATAAAATTTACTTATTTCATCAATTTTTAGTGATAAATCCTAATCTAACTGCTGAACACCGATTTCAACCCCTATTTTCCTACCCTTAGGGGTGATTTTTATTTTGTAAACTTTTAGCATATTATCTTTGAAGTATAAGCTATTCAATAAAACAAAAATCATCAAAATCGGCTCATATTTGACGAAGATAGGTAACAAGAACCACAACCAAAATACTATCTGGGTATATATTTGTTAATTTTCTCGAAAAGTTCTAAATCAATTTCGATAAAATTTATATGGGACCACCTCTGAAGTATGATCTACCAAACAAAAAAAGAATCATTAAAATCGATTCATAATTGGCGGAGTAATCGCGTAACAAATATACAAAAAAAAAAAAAAAAAAAAAACACAGTCGAATTGAGAACCTCCTCGTTTTTTGAAGTCGGTTGAAAACAAGGGAGTTTTTTGTTGTTCTGACGCATAATTATACACTGAGATACAATGAAAATAGGGATTTTCCTTATCAATCATCACCTGTGGCTTTGCATTTAGTCCCCGAGTTGATCTGGGAAAACATAGGATAGGATAACGTCAGCTAACTATGTCTAATTCGTTTATTTAGTATTAATCATGCAACGTTAAACCCTACCATTAATTTAAAAAGAACCGGCCAAGTGCATCGACAAAATCGCATACGATGTTTCTAAGGAACCTGTTAAATATTGTCATCATGACATCCTATTGCAGTCTACTGCTGGACGTAACCCTCCCCCAAAGGGCATGATCTCCCGCTTTTTTCATTCATCTACTGCCAGCCATCTTCTTAAAATCGGCGGTCCATCGAGCTGGGGGACGTGCTACACTACGTTTGCAAAGGCGTGGTTTCCACTCGAGAAACCGTTTACTCTTTTCATCGGTGCTGCGACAGATGTCGCCGGCCCACAGCCCTTTACCTTGCTACATTTTAGAACTATGTCCATTACTTTAGTCTTCTGCTGGATAACCTTGTTTCGGATTAATAAATATTGTAACCACAGTACAATATATACTAGATATGTTAAAGTAGTTTAGTATTGACGTTAAGCAAAAACGCTGAAAAGACACGTTTTATTGCCCTTTTAATTAATAACTTCAAAGCTCCGAATTATATTTAAGAAAAAAAACTTTTTTAAATATTATTTGTTGTTATACTTGTTATAGCTAGTAAAGAAAGTAATACACTCTGTGAAAAGTGAATTTTAAAAGGATAAGGATAGATACAGCTCTGTGACAAACGAACGGACGGACGGACAGACACCAGACAGCGCAGCCTCAGTAATAGGGTCTATATATGGTGACTACTGACTACGCCTGGAACTTGTTTATTTACTAAGAACAAATTACTAATTTTTACATAAAAGACATGGAAAACTCTGCAAGAAGTAATAGGTAATATTAAATCGCAATCGATGCACAAACCGTCACCTCATCAGGCCATAATAATAATGTCATTCCGTAACGAGACATTGACATGACTAATACTCTGAATATGGCGAGGAAAACATGGCTACGGATTTACATACAACTTTCAACTACAATACGGTATAATGTAAACAAAACAAACTGAGTTAGGTACGAGTTAAATCTAATTCGTTTTAATGCGAGAATACATTTGTTCTCTTTAATCAATGTTCAAATCGCGCATACAAGAAGAGTATGTTGTCTTGCTGTAATAACGATTTTTTTAAATATCTTAATTATGACAAGGGTCCATTTAATTTACGATTTTATAAATACAGTTAAAATGGATTTTACCTATTTTAAATAAAATCAGTTGGTTGTTTTAGACCAATCTTAGAGATTAAATTCTATGCACTAAAGTTAAAGCAGTCTTTAGTTATTAACATTTTTATATCAGAATTAAATTTAGCCTTTATTTTTACAATAAACGCGTTTGCATTTATTTTTTTAAACTAATTTCGTCGATTCTGCAATGAAACTGTAAGCGTTGACGCTACAACCACAGTTTAGCTCCCTTAGCGAACAAATCATCTCATTTGATGACATAAAATGCGAATAGCTTGACAAATTCCTTTTTTTTATGCATCAACAACTGAAAGCTTCAAGCTATAAGTAGGTATGATATAAGTGTCATCATGTCAGTGACATCTCCTCGATGCAACCAACAAGAACTCGTTTACTCTTTGTTAACCACATTGCTGGAAATTATTGTAAAACTTGTTAATAATCGTACTTGTTAATATTAGACTGTAGTTATAAAAAAAGCAATGTGGGTACAGTCAGGTACGAAAGTAATTTACTTGTAATACATTTTTAATCTCTAATCCTTAAGTAGAAATAACTGCATTTAGCTAAACTTGTGCTATAATTACATTATCATAGCATCATCAGCATCACCTTGCGGCAAAACAAAGCGATGTTCGTGACCTAGTGCGATCGAAGTCGCTCGCTTCAGCCTGTGCGCGAGCGCAGCGAACGATACGCTTGCCTCACTTCCGACGCCTGGCCTAGAGCGGCCGACTTTCAGTTGCACTTTGAAATTCACTACGATAAAATTTGCTTTCCCCACATGACATTAAAATGTTCACATTCATTTGTTGAGAAGTGTTTCGACAATAGTGGAAAGTTAGTCATCCTGAAAAGGATTTCTCCCATGGCATTAGAAGTTTTGAAAGTGGTATACTCTCAGACAAAACAGTTGTTCGTTACTTTTAGACTTACGTCCTGACTTAAGCCATAAATAAAATTAGGACTTCTATATATTCATATTTTAGTTATATTTCCTTTTTGGCGCAAAAGCCTCATAAAGTCTTTCAGAAAAAAGTTGTCTTTATTGTTTCTCACGATAACCTGTTTAATTTTCTTTTGTGTCCGATTGTACCGAGTGGTGCGGTCTATGCTATTGGATGTCGCTGTCACTCCCGTACACGGGCCGCCGCGCGGCAGGAATGGCCCAGGAGCCGAGCCGGGACCGGACCGGTCCGCTCCCGTGCGGCGCACGCGCGGCCTCAGGTTTACGCGACTCGTTCCACTCTCGTTTTATTTTAATTATCCCATAGTTTGAAGGATGCGAACGATTACATTGGAATGTAGACTCGATTATGTTGCATGCAAACAACTATTGAAAATGGACGAGTAAAGTCCTTCGAGTGAAGCGGAGGAAACCTCGGGCTTTTTACATGCAGATTGCGGTTTAGTCTTTAAAGTTATAGCTAGTACTTGTCAACCTATGACACGAATCGTAAGCTAGTTCGAGTCAATTTAGTACAATCTTTTTTTATGATTTAGCTCGGGTCTGGATGTGCTGGGCGACGCACTTGGCAATTCACTGTCTGAAACCATAAGAAAAGGATCAAAATGTATTACCTCATCGCTAACAAACTTCTGCTTAAAACCTTCTATGGCGTAATTTATCGGAAGGTTCATTAGGCCCTTCAAAATAGCGGTCGTAATTTTCCCAAATCGTCTCAAAATGAGTAATAATTTGGACCAAACGAACGGTAAAAAATGAGACGACGACACGGAGGACGTTCGGATCATTTCCTTTTAGGCTGCACAATATATATTGTTTTAAGGCTCATAAACGGGCGCCGACTTTTACTTTCACCGTTTCGAGGGGACAAAGAAGTCTATTGAAATGTAGCGTTAGTTTGTTTAGTCATTACTTGACCATTAACTCTAAAAAGGGTTTTTAGAGGGCCAACTTATTGTGCGCGCCACGCGTCATCTGACAATCCAGTTTTTATTACAAAATAATGTGCAAATGCAACAAATTAAACTCACTCGAACTTGGCAATAAATTATTTGTTGACGTTCCATTGGCAGATTTGAGGGATATACTGCTGAATATATTAAGGTTACCCACTTGCGAACAATAAAAAATTGGTGTACAAGTAAAGTAAATTTATTATTATAGTGATTATTTGATATACCTACATTTTTTTGCCCCATCGGCCGTTAGTTCTACATGCTATGTGGTCAATTTGGATGTCAATGGGGAAGATCTATGTTCAGCTGTGGACGTTCTATGGCTGAAATGATGATGATGTGACGATGATGACAATGATGATTCGGCAGAGGAATTACAAATAATTAGAATCTACACTAGTCTTACTTTTCATAACAAGAAATAGTGACCATTTTTAAACCAAATCTGATTACGATGAAGTTAAATTGATATGCTCCAGAAGGTTCACCGTAATAGTGAGTTCGGAATGATGACAGGGTGCGCGGGCGCCTACCTGCGCACTAGCGTACCGTTAGCCACAAAAAGTTGCGGCCCATTGCCACGCGAGGGGTGCATGCTGCCTGATATGCCTGATAGTGATGCCGCGGTGGAAACAAATCCACTATCTTTAAAACTCAAAGATTCAACAATAATTTTAGTTAAAAAGTATTATATAGATAGATATTCTTTATGGTACACCAAAACAAACAAAGTTACAGTTGATGTTTACAGAAAGATATACAATTTAGACGGTCTTATCGCTAAAACCGATCTCTCCCAGACTACCTTCAGTTAGAGGATAACTATAGACAATGGGAAAGGTGATGCAGAGTGCCTATTGCGGAATTTTACATACACATATCATTTAAATTTTAATAAGTAATAAACTTAAACACAACATGCATAAAAACAACTATAAAATATACATACATACGCTTAAATATGACACTTGATACTTGGAGGCAAATAAAGTAGGTGCCAGAAATGGTTTGGGTGTCAAAGCACAGGAAAATGTGCCGACATTTAGTAGGAGACAGTAGTATAAACGTTACCCGTGCTCAACAACGCACCACAAGTTTCATAGCGATCGGATGAATGGTTTAGAAACGCATACGAGACATACAGACAAACATTTATTTTTAGATTTTTCTTCGATAGGTACTAAAGACAATAAGATAGCATAGTGAAAATTAAAATTAATTATTAAATTCATACATAATTTATTATTTTAAACGTTTTATTAAAACTTTTAAGGATTTATTAACCTTATGAGCACATCACTAGAGGGCCGATTAGTACGCGGCTGACCTATACTCAATTGCGCACAAAAAGTAATAATTTGTTTGCGTGAAATTAAAGCAGCTGCGTGATATGTACTTGACATGTGGAAAAGTTTAATCATAAAGGGTTCAGATTGGAAAGCAGGTAACAGAGGAAGTAGGCTTTTACGAAATAAAAAATATAATACGATAACACATTACATTAACACACAGTTTAGCGGTTACGAAAATGAGATACTACACGGACACCGTCGACAATATTCAGTACTAATTTGAGGAAATTTTATCATATTCAATGCATTACTGGAAGTCAAGTCAATTAGATAATACAACAGATCATAGAATACACAATAAACTAGCAAAATCAATGGCCTCCTGCTATCAGACAAAAGCTACGGATAAGATAACTAGCGCGAAAGGAGCTGACTCTCAAATGACTGGTAGAGTTTTATTAATTTAGTATAGTGAACGCTTATATAAGTCCCACAGCACGGCACAGGCCTCACCTCATCTAAGAGGTGGTTTGGGCCATACTCCACCATGCGGGACCAGTGCACATTGGAGGGGTGATGTAAGTTTATTACCTTAATTGCATAAAAATTATATCATACGGTATGTCCTGAGACGAGTAAAAACCGCACATCTGTAATTTATTTTTAAGTGAACTAATGACGATGATTGGAAGGTAACAAAAAATTACGATAAATCCTTTGCAACATAAGCAGTTCGTTAATTCCACTCGAATTACTGTATTCCGAGAAACTATCAAAAAAAGTAAGCACATAAAAATCTCAGCTTACAATATGACATTCTGTTAGTAAGTATATCGCGGGTGAACGACAATGGGCGATCCGACAATTAGACGCGTATTTATAAACGAATCTTAGTTTTGTCGATCTTACTTTTAGATAAAATAAATAATTACAAATAAAGACATTAGTATAACAATTAGGTGGTGCAAATGAAAAAAAAATAGGATAGGACAGGAGAGCACATTGTCCATTATGCAAACGTACATTGTAAGATGAAAATGTGCAAATTCAAGCAAAGAATATTAAGCAAATTTAAGTAAGGAACTAAAAACGGGCACGAAAGAAAATGTCCTTAATCAAGAATTTTAAAGAAAGACTGAAACTGAAACTTATAAACTTAAAGTTTAATGGGATTGTGTAAATCAACCTGTCTAGCAATGACATGTATTAACTTGGGTTTTTTAACTGCCTGAAAAATTGTCAGGCAGCAACTACCAGTTGTTGTACCAATTGTAATTAATACATTATTTAAACAAAAAAAACTAGATAACGAACAGACTGCTATCAGAACAGCAGGCAGACAGATGCGCGGTTAAGCATGATGAATTGATTAGGGTTCCAATGTCTGCCTCCAAAACCTCTACTAAGAGATTGTCGCATGAATACGGCCCTCAAAGTGCATGTGCCCTGAACCGTTTGAGCGCATTGTACGCGCGCACCTGCGCCGGCGCATCGCACTTCGCTATTACCGACGAGTACAATTGGCGAATCTTTCATTCGCACCGTGGGAAATGCTACAAACGGGATCTTAGTTTTTCTACTATTTGTGAGGACGCGTTAACTTAAAGAGCTTTGGAATTTAATCACACAATCTTTATCACTACTTCTTTGATCGATCGTCAATTCCAAGATAAAACAAAAAGTAGATTTACACAGATTATAAAATAAATTGAAAAACTGATAAAAAATGTATAGATGTATCGTGTTTCATCTCATAAATTAAGAGTATAATAATGTCGTAAAATTATGAGATCTATTGATTGAAAGGAATTAATAGTGCGTTTTTAAATCTTCAAGCAAACAACCGATCAATCTTATACAATTATCAAAGTAAATGATAGCAATCAAGTATAATAAGTACCGTAATTATAGGTACCTATTTAATTTGTCGACTTTCGTGTTTGCGTGTCTGCTGGTCCGGTAATGATGGTGTACTAACTACTAAGTCTATTGCCGTCGTAAATACAGTGAGTAGCAAAAGGAGTTGAAAAATTAAAATACTACGAACTTATTTATTCTGAAGACACTAGGTATACTACTTACTTGTGGACTGTACTGTACTTAAAAAAGCTCTTAACACTGCATTGACTTTGATTCAACTCGTTGATGTCTTTTTGCGTGTGCTAAGTTGTTTGTACACCTGTCTATCATATCTTGTGTTTTTCATGAGTCGAAGAGATCTGTTGAGATAAAACTGTCTCGATTGATGTTTAGGCGTGTATTTAGTTTCTTCGTATAGTTTGAAATAAAGTTCTACCTAAATACACTTCTTAACCTTACATATACATTTTTAAGATTTTTGTTTAGACAATTTTGAATAACATAAACGTTTTAGCAATGTTTTGACGTACTATAACTAATGTACAAATAATACTTTTAAACTGACTCAAATATAATAATAATAAATATTGGACAACATCACCAACATTGCTCTGATCTATGATAAGTGAATTAAGCACTTGTATTACAGAAATCAGAAACAACGACACTACCACAACACCAAGACCCGAGATAAAATAGAAAAGTTATTTTTCTACATTGACCGACTGGTAATCGAATCCGGAACCTTAGAGATAGACACCAAGTCCGGTATGCTCGCCTCTCGGCTACGGAGGCCGTCGGAAATTGTAGAGTACTTTTAATCATTATCATAATCATTTCAGCCATAAGACGTCCACTGCTGAACATAGGCCTCCCCCAGTGACTTCCAGATTGGCCGGTTGTAAGCGGCCCGCCTCCAGCGGCTTCTTGCAACCTTTATATTTAATAAATCGATTGAATTTACTATTTACAACATTACATAGTAATATTGTATGATTTCAATACATAAACTATTAAGCATCTAAAGGTTCTATGGACTGTGGTATGAAGGGCTACTTATCAGTATGCACACTAATTGCCGCTCATCAGATGTTATCACATACATGCCCATTGTTTGTCTAGTTAATTGGCCCCCTGAGTGATAGTTCGGCCAGCCAAAGTTTATTAAGGATTACGTTATTGGGGACAAGGTTAGCTATTTGCGAGCTGTGGACATTCGGCTTAACTTTGGTGTAGGCCAGGGATGGCGAACCTATGGCACGCGTGCCATT
This sequence comes from Anania hortulata, assembly GCA_963576865.1. Taxonomy (NCBI): domain Eukaryota; kingdom Metazoa; phylum Arthropoda; class Insecta; order Lepidoptera; family Crambidae; genus Anania; species Anania hortulata. Next base: position 4,148,858 of record OY756391.1, read on the forward strand.
AGTGGCACGCGACACAATATTTTCGGCACGTTACCAATATCAACCACAAAGTTCATTACGAAAATGTGTAAAATGCGAAAAAAAAAAAATTACGTAATTATTATACGTGGAAAATGTTTGTATTTTTTGTAGTAAATAAAGAATTTTGAGTTTATATTATTTATTATTATTTTTTTTCCAATAATCACATAATCACAGAGACAAAATGATTTGATGGCACGTCTATAACCTGATTCATCTTTTCTTTATAAAAGTGGCACGTCGATACGTAAAGGTTCGCCTTCCCTGGTGTAGGCGATAAACGAACGACATTCCTGTGAGATAACAAATCTTTACACTAATTAATAGTCAATTTTGACGAACAAAGTACTTCTAACGAAATTATGCGCATACTGCGACTTTCAGGCACTATGCTATCTAACTATCCGACTCGCACTTGGCCGGTTTTTATTAGAACCTTTATTAAAGAGTCAAAGTTACTCTTGGTTCTGTATTTTAGATGGGGTAACGAAACTAGCCTAATATCAGCCGCTTGAAAGAGACTGATAACTAATACTAATTTTATTTTATGTTAGGTGCTTTTTAATTTGCAAGGATATTCGTTCGGACGAAAAAAAAAAAAGTTCGATAGCATAACTTTTCATAGAATTCATACCTGTCTGACTGTGTGTACTTTTTGGAAAATCACCAATTCTAAAAGGAGTTTATTTTGTCAATAATTAGGTACCTACCGTAACAAGAAATTATTGAAATCTTTATAAACCAGATGTAATGATTTCGGTTACTTTCCGAAACGAAAATTGCCAATTTGCCAAACAAATGTTTGTGAAAACGTGCACGTGCCTACGAGCTAAAGGGCACAATCTCGATTTGCGGGCTTCTGACACCACGTGAGCGTACGTAGTAGGTACCTACACGCGGACCGTGCAACCTCTATTGGCACACTCGCTTTCTACTTTCAGGATAAAGTTACGAAAATTAAATGTAAAAATAACGTGTTTACAAACCAAAATGTCCTAGTGCGCATCTACTATAAGCTGATCGATATATTTGTACTTGTAGACCTATAAAACACACTATCCGGGCGATTGGGCAGCAATACCGGCGCGCCGTTGTAGCCAGCTTTCTACTACATACTACGTTTCAATAGGGATAATGACAAACTTTCTTTTCTTAGCCCTATCAGGTAGATTAATAAAAAGTATTAGACACGTATTTTTTTGTTTTTTCACATAACCAAAATATTACAGAGATATATTGATTTAAAATGTCGCATGACGTCACGTCTTAGTACATTTTTACCTAAAAGTAACGTCACGAGCCCCCACTCCCGAACTTTGACGCGCTTTATCTTCGCAATTTTTTGGTTGATTGACAAAAGAAAAAATAAGTGTCCATTATTTTTTGATAATCTAACTCACGGACTATTATCGAATATCATTTTCTTTAACCAGTCGTCATCCCTATTGTTGTGGTGTCATATAAAAAACAGACATGCGAATAGTGCGTTGTAGGCCTTTTTAAATAAGCTTTTTTGAGGTGGCAAACATCTATTGACTTCTATAATAATAAAACTTTACAAGAAGTTTTATTATTATGTTATGTGGCGATCGTGTTAGGTACATGGTGTTAGCCTTGCTCTACATTCGTAGTAGATATTTACATCGGAAAGGGATTTATTTTTAATCCTACTCCTTAAAGGAGGGTTACTCCCCATTCCTGCACTATTTGCGTCAAAGTCGCGGGCAACAGCTAGTACTTAATATAAAAAGTAGTCTTTCTAGATCGCTATAAGATGGTCACCCTAGTTTCAGCTCTGAAGCCAGCTTCCAACTAATATACGTATTTGACGTCACCGCTAGTGTAGCTTATTTAAAACAGTAAACGCTGACATGCTTTATCTTCTAGCAGATACTACAAATAGTTACTACTATCCATTAAAAGGCTTCGAAATAAATGCTGAGCTAAAAACGTTTTTAATAAAAACAACCTACTGGCTTAATTTGCAGAAGGTTAAACTCTATTTTAAGCATAAAAGTAAAGCACCACTTGCTATTTTTAGTTTAACAGACTACTAGACTGCAATTGTTTAAATATCATAAAGAAAACCGTATTTTATATTTCTTGTTGAATAGTAAACAGTAAGTATTAAAGGTCAAAATAAAGTTTTTTTATTTTTTTTAACAGTAAAGTTGGGAACCCTATCAGAGTACGCTCACAATTTACTTAAATAGAATGACCTAGCTAGACCAATTACACAAAGGATAAAAGAAGAATAGAAAAATTAAATACATGAAAACAATTACATGCTTGAAGCTATATCGAATGCGGCATGCCTAGTTATTTTCAGCGATTGCCATCAGACCATGGATACACATTCAGTGTAGTCTGACTGAATGTTCCGGTTTTTTACGATGTTTAACGACTTACCATATCATATTTAATATTTTCAGCTGATCTCATTCCTTACCTGAAACAATTCACATTCAATATTAATAACAAGATACATTTGGCAACCAACGGAGTGCTTCGAGAATAACTGAAAGGATGTGTGTTTGTTTATTTACTTCGGCAAGGATCGTCGACCGTCTGAAAATAGGTGCGGCTGCGCACGCGCGGAAATAGCGGCCAACGCGGCGCGGGCTCGTCGAGACGGCACTTTTATATTTTGAATTATAATTGCAAGCAATTTCAGAGGTTCAGGCATATTTTAACTGTGAATAGGTACAGTATAAAAACAAAAGATTTAAATAAGTAATGAATATTAATACGGTGATAATAGCGAGTCTGTTAATGCAACGATATTTGTTGCACTTTGTCCTCCCGGACACTGAAGTTATCTCAATAATGCTATTTTTGTTACTGGGTTATAAATAAAGTTTTACAACGTGCCTTGTCATAAAATAAATATCTTTCTTGACATATCATAATGAGGGCTTTACAAAAATGCGAAGCGACTTGGACGAATCTTAAAACGTCCGGTGCCTTTATTAAGAAAAGCAATCGATTTCCATTAGACTAAATTCACATAGTAAGAGCTCTGCACAATATGTCCGGGTGACAGGGCCCCGGATATCCCTGCTGTCATGAATATATTATGATACAAAAATTATGCAAGTAGTTTCTCGTCCCTGATAATATGTATACTGACTGACGTGTCCAGGCAAATGTATTTTTTGCCTTACTTTATTTACATTAAATAAATATTTAATGTGAAAACCGATCTGATAGAGATTATTATGCGACCAGCTGCGATCACATTTACTTAATAACGTCTACCGTAACCTTTATGCGACGTGTTGTCGTTTTAAACTAACTTAAAGACCAAAAATAAACAAGAAAGACATTCTAGCTTGAACATTAACGTCTCGTTTGAGCGAGGAAGATTACAATTTGAGGTAGGTTAGTATTTTAATGTGCTTCGCATGCCAAAACACCAATCTATACACATTAGTCTCTATCGCATTTAGTGTGTTCATAAATGATTCAAATGAAGTATAAAACTTAATACTGAACTATTAAAAGCATCACACAAGTAAAACATAGGTCTAACTAATGTCATCTCACCATATTGTTTTCTAAATCAGTTACGTTGTTCAGCTACATAATACAAAATTAATATAATCATCTTGTTAAACTACTCATTAGCAGCTAATTATAGTACCTACTTAACAATAAAAGTACTTATATAATACTCGTTTACTGATATAAGTACTCGCTTTAAAGTCGTTGCGTTTTATAGACGCGGCGGCAACTAGGTTGATAAACGCTGGACGATTGTATGCAAATACCCGCATGCGCGCAATGAGGGGATCGCACGCGCAGGCCGTCGATTTAAATAATTCGATTACTATTGCGAAACGATGACAAATTAAGCGTTATTTACTTTTAGTTAAGTGTTACAGAGAGCGAATTAAATTTGTGTGGGATTCTGTAACTGTGTTGATTGAGAATTGTAATTTGCCAAACACATGGTAACTAAAGGTCTTTTATATACAATGTAAAAAATGTTGTATGCTATGTAGAAGTAAAAATTGGGCACAGGGTAAGCTTTGTCTGTGTAGGCTCAAGAATAAAGTTAAAAAGAAATGAATGATTCCCACGGAAACACAGAAATGGGATAAAAAGTATCTTATGTGTTAAGTTAGATCAATATTTATATGTGTGCCTAATTTAATATTATTCCATTCGGCCGTTAAAGCGTAACACGGAGTAACAAAGTATACCTACTAATTTTCATTTGATAGATTCTTAATTTTTTTGTAAAAAGTATTTAACTATGACTACTATTTTGTACACAAAGCAGTTGATTATTCTAACAACTACTCGTAACTTAATTATCAATATAAAAACAGGGATTGCTTGTAAAATTATCTTATAAATCTAAAAAATCGTATTAGAAGTAGTTGCAGATCTTAGCACGAATAGTCGCAAGATACTTTACAGGGAAATGTACCAGATACGAAAAAAACTGGCCAAGTGCGAGTCGGACTCGCGCACCGAGAGTTCCGTACAAACCTGTAGGTACCTATATAAGTAAAAGTTAACCCATCACGACAATCGAGTTATAATTATGGTATTTTTATTGCAAAATGAAATCCATAACATTACGAAAGGTAAATTGCAGTTTACGATTTATAACGTATTAAAAAAAAAACTACTTACTAGATCTCATTAATTTTCGGTGGAAGTTTGCATGGTAATGTACATCATATATTTTTTTTAGTTTTATCATTCTCTTATTTTGGATGTTACAGGGGGGGACACATTTTACCACTTTGGAAGTGTCTCTCCCGCAAACTATTTAATTTAGGAAAAAATCATATTCGAAACCTCAATATCATTTTTGAAGACCTATCCATAGATACCCGACACATAGGTTTGATGAAAATTTTTTTTTTGAGTTTCAGTTCTAAGTATGGGAACCCTCAAAATGTATTGTTTTTTTTTTTCTATTTTTGTGTGAAAATCTTAATTCTAAGTTTCAACAGTATAGCTCTTATAGTTTCGGAAAAAAGTGGCTGTGACATACGGACGGACAGACAGACAGATAGTCAGACATAACGAATCCATAAGGGTACCGTTTTTTGCTATTTGGCTACGGCACCCTAAAAATTATTAAAGAAGTCATTTTAATCTTTTAATGTATATCATGTAATGCGAAAATAGTTAGGTGTGCGTCAGTCTCCTCATGTTTGTGTGTTCATGGCTTAACCACCAAACTCATTTTAACTATCTACTTTGAAACCCTTTTCATTAATTTATTGTGCAAAAGATAAACTTAATGCCATAAGGCATTTTCTACCACCAAGCCACTGATGGTTTGATGTTACTTCCCAACCTTTAAAAAGGGTACGGAAAGGACAGACTACTTTGTAGGAAATATACAGGAGGGATTTTATATTTATAATTTCATGCGTAAAGTTGCGTAAAAAATTCCTAACCTGCTTCCTTTGAGCTGATGGATGACTAATAGTCGATGACGAGATTGCTCTTATTATGTATTTATGTCTCAAGGATATAGGTATTATATACTACTTTAATTTATTATTATACTGCATCACTCGGCACATATGTTATAAAACAAATGTCAAATGTCAAGTGTCAAGACTAATATATTTCGTCAAACACCGAAACAATGAGGTGAATAATAAAACAATCATCGACGTAGAATTTAACGCGGGACGGCAGAGTATGAGTTGCATTTAGGTACATATTTTGTTTTAAAAACGCTGCAATGCTAGTAGATTTATCAATTTAGGGAAAAATCTAGTAAAAATCGTTGCTCTACTATTTCTCATCGGAAGGATGACGAAATAATGCATTGCATATTTGTACTATAGGTACTTACTATTAACTGTTCTGTATATCAGACGTGAGTTTAGTAGATAAAAGTATCTGCCTGCCTCCCTGGCATGACAACCAAACACGACAATATAATATAGCGATTTATCGATACCTACTGTATTTTTTTTAAATATATACAGCCGCCATCTTGATCTTTTATCGAAACAGGGATCATAACATGTGACGTCACTGTCACGGTGATTCAAAATGGTGGCTATAAGTATCTATCATATTTTTACAGTTGGTGTCGATATATCGCTATATCATATCGTGTTTTGGTGGTCATGCTAGGGGAGTTGTGGTTCAACTCTTCCTATATTTTACCATTACCATTCTAGAGAATTACACAAACTCCCTTTTTAAAATATAGGTATTTCATACGCGACATCAAACTTATGGTCTTAAACATAAACGCAATCTTGGTGGTAACAGTTCAGTTATTTTTAATGGTGTATATTTGAGCGGTGGTTATACATATTATAAATTATACAGGGTTATTTGTATAAGAAACCTGTATAAGATCAATTTATAAATACGAGGTTCTCTCTCAGGCTTTCGGCGGATGTGCAACGTGCATGAGCGTCGTTATTAACGCCGAGTTCAGGTGATAATCGCCATTGCACCACGGCAATCACGCAACATCATCTGTTAAAATACTCTTAATCTTCAAACCTTGACTCAGGCTTAAGATGGTCAGAGTTTGCCGCCCTTGATAGAAAATAATGACAATGTTAGATAAGATACAGGCCAGTGTACGGCAGCGAAGCTCAAGATGGCAACCTCTTATATTTTATAATTCAGGGTATGCATACGTCGTGTGATTGCATTCGTCGTCTCACTGTTAGCGGCTTATAGAAGTTTTAGTAGGTGATGGACAAATGGATAGAAATTATTCCGTCGTTAGAAAACGTTCAGTTTGTTGACAAAATAAATACAAAATCCATTAGTTGATGTATGTAAATAAGCCATTTGATCATATCTTTCGGTTCAATCAATAAAGCAAATACGACAACTGTTAGACGGTAGTTTAATGATAGATTGGAAACATTTACTTAAATACATTGAACGTAACGTGGACGTGAAAGTCCTGTGGCTGAAATAATGATGATGATGACTTGAATACATTAATAGAATACATTTACGTATTAAATTTATTATTTTGATTCAAACGGTGGTAGCTTGGTACTTGGAATTTTCACAACAGTCACAATTTTGTTAGGAGCAACAACTTTTTAAAGATTGTTTTTGTAAATCAATTAGCTATGAAGATCTCCTTAATACTTATACTAAATTTTCTGTGATTTCCTAAAAATTGGAGATACAAGAAACACCGCCTTAAAAAACGACATATTAAAAGACTTTTTCAAAAATTACGACAAGGGTTCTCTGGTCAAACTTTCCTAAAAACAAAAAAATCACCTTGTATAGAGGTAGTTTTGTGAGTAGAGCCCAAGTTTCAAGTTCACAGACAAACCTTCCCACACGGCTCCCACTACATTTTCGTCTAATTCGGGCAATTACATGATCACAGTGAGCGACCTACTTCGTTATGTTGGAACTAGTAATCACAATCATATTCATAGAGCCGACCCAAATGATGTTCAAAGTGCCGTCAAAGTCGTTGCAAGACGCGAGTAAGTTAGACCTTTGAGAAGCTTATCAGGAGGCCTACTACTATCTCTAGGAAAAGTAGTATTTTAAACCCATTCTCTTTTTCAGGGATACCACAAAGAAAACCTTTAAACTAATTGTAAGCGTGCATATTCACAGAGCCGCCCCGAACGATGTTTAAAGTGCCGTCAAAGTCGCTGCAAGGCGCGATTAAGTTAGTCCTTTGGGAAGCTATATCAGGGGGCCTACTACCATCTCTTGGAACAGTACCTAGTACTTCAACCCATTTTTGTTCCATACATTTTTAAGGTAATGATAAAGAAAATTCTACTATAAAACTTCTGAGATAAATCCGATAAATCTTAAAGAAGATCAGTAATACATATGTCCCCTTCATTAACAGATCATAATTATTAACTCGGTTAATTGGCGTGCGTAAATAACTCAAACTTTCTTGTGCCATTATGTTTGCTATTATCCCTGACCTATAAGAATCAGACAATAGTCACTTTGATTTAAAAAAAGTTAAAATTAGCATCCGATCGATTATAGAAGTCATTTGAATAGAGTTAATTGCGTTTTTAATCGAACCTTAATCATGATTGAATTTAAACAAGATGACACACACAAAAGCATTGAATAAATCACATTGTTTTTCGGTTAATTCTCAAAAGTAATCAAAATCACTGTTTAATTAAAACAAATGGAAGTTTATTTCCATAACATGACTTTCAAACTATAAGAACCGTCCGTTACGCATTCATAAATAATTAATGATTCTCTATATAGACAAACAATTAGATTGTCCGTGAATAGTTTACTTAATATGCATATAATGGAAATCGTCCGGGTTAATTATTATTTTCCACTTCGTCACATTTGTCATCAGTTCCAGAAACTTTATCTCTGATTCAAGATTCCTTTTAACTTTTGTTGCATCAAGGTTTTTTTGCCAGATGCGTTGCCCAGCACACCCAAGAGATTATGAAAAGTTTCAGTTTCTAAAATGACCTAAACCAGGAATCGAATCTAGGACTTTTAATGTTTGCGGCGAGCGAATCACCGGGCCAAAACGTAGGTAGAAAAATCCGACGAAGATGCATTAATGATAATATATAATTTTTCTTGTTATATGATGACTAAAACCTAGATGATGACGCGTCTACGAATGTTGAGATTTCGTACTCGATTAGAAAATCGAATGCTTTAATAATTAGGTCTTCTGACATCGGCTGAATGTGTCAGTTTTGTAATTATTAGATAACTGACAAGAATGGAACGGTAACTCCAAACCATTTTTACTTCCTATCAAGAAATATACTGTTTGAAGATACGAACCATAATTTAATAATCAAATGACTTAATTCCCATGAAACCTCGCAATGGTTTCCGCGGTAGCTTTCCGCGGATTACCGCACATATAAGGCTTGCGATAGTTTTTGCATAGCAAAGCAACGCAGCGATTAGCGTAGCTAGTGGATACGTGCGACTAGCAACATTTGAATACACATACACATACTCCTACCATAAACGCTAAACAGAACGAATGAATGAATGAATGAATGAATTAATGAATGAATGAAATATTTATTTGCTTAAAACACGGTATTCATACAAAGATATTTACAGAACATATTACGATAGAGTTCAAGCGTGTTTTACCGATCTATCGTTGGGCAAAAATTGAATTATTTAATCTAATGTCATCGTGTCTAACACAAACTAATATGTATAATCCAAATAAATGTCAATAAAAATTACAATAATTCAATATCACAATGTCGCTTACAAGTCAAAACAATATAATATAATATAATGTCAAATACATCGAAAATTTACGTTGGGTCAATCAAATACAAGAATGTCAGAGATTAGCGGTGGCAATTAATTAACAAAAAAAACCAATAATGCAGGCAGTAAGTGTTGTTTTCATGTCAAAGCCGATACAGAATAACTTTAATGGGCTAGTTTCCTGGGTCAAAAAATGATTATTCTATTTAGTCCGTCAGTTAGATTATCAAAAAATATTGGACCCATATTTTGTCTTTTGTCAATCAAACAAAAAATGACGAAGATAAAGCGCATCAAACTGAGCACGTGACGTCACGTCTTGCTAAAAAGTGTCACAAGGCGTGACGTTACGCGGAACTTTTACGGCCTATATCTTCTTTATTTTTTGTTTGATTCAGAAAAGAAAAAATACGTGTCCAATATTTTCTGTTAATCCAACTGACGGACTAATTTGATTTTTTTAGGAAACTAGCTCATTATTGATAAAACTATACGAGTAAAACACGCTTTTGTATGTAATTCTTCAAAACAAATGAGTCCAAAAACTTTAAAAAGTAGTAGTAGGTGTTCTACTGCCCACCTCTTGGCTCCATCATCAGATCAGTTTAATGTACTATCACCTGGATTTTACATGCTGATAATATCAAATTGATACGACAGCTAGAGGTTTGTTAAAATCAACTTCTAATATATGTTAAGAATGACTATCTCTAACATAGTGCTTAACTTTAACATCTATTGTATTAGAGACTTAAAGTTCCCGAAGATAAACTGTTTGAACGGTTTTGTGGGGCTATGTATGGCAACTGTAAAAATTGACATCTTCATCATCATTTCAGCCATAGGACGTCCACTGCTGAACATAGGCCTCCACCATTGACTTCCAGACTGGCCGGTTGGAAGTGGCCTGCATTCAGAGTCTCCCTGCGACCCTTACCAGGTCGTCTGACCACCTTGTGAATGGACGTCCTACGCTGCGCTTGCCGGTACGCGGCCTCCATTCTATAGAACCTTTCTGTCCCATCGGCCGTCAGTTCTACGTAAGTAAAAATTTTATGTTTTTAATAATTCAAATAAATAATAATAATTACTAAGTCGGTACTTAGTTATGAGTGAAGCGGACAAAAGCATGTTAAAAATAAAACAAGTTCTAGTAATATAAATATATTTCACGATTTTGATTTTGACTTCGTACTAAAACTTGTTTGTTTTCCTTAATGATCGAACGAAAAATCCGCACCCTGTATATTCAGCAATGCCTATTTATTCTTTTTATTTTAAAGTCTACGTTGTTGTAACCTTGAATTTTCATACGGAAAGTAGTACTAAAAATATCTAAACAAAAAAAGTGAAAACGCTCTCGGTTTAGCTAACAAATGCTAATCGGGTCCACTTTCGGTGAAACTCATTTCTCTTGGCAATTAATCTCAATTGTGCAAAAATTAAAAATACAACATTTCGCTAAATGCTCTTCGTTGGTCTACATTTATTGCCTTTATGAATGTATGAATACGGAGCACTTGTATGAATTATACGGAACAGTACTCAAGAAATAAATATTTTTGCGATTTGTAACGCCTAATTTCCTTCGTTGATTTAGTGATGTTCAAGTAGTTCTGTAAATTGTCTTGTCTTAATACAGACAGATATTCTGGCCAGAAAAGCGACGTCCAAAAATTTTTAGGGGTATCTGAATCACCCCTATGTATTTATGTTCTACGATTTTTCGTAGTTTTCGAGTTACGATTTTTTTTAAATAGCCTATGTAATACTTCTTTTTTATTATTATTAGCTTAGAGTCTAGCGCACTCTCTGAAGCTACTTAGAAAAAAGAAATTATCCGTTTAGATTTTAACTTTTAACTAACTAACTTTTAACTTGTAACTCGAAAACACGAAAAATCGTAGAACATACGAGTACATAGGGGTGATTAAAATACCTCTCAACACAAGACACCTAAAAAAATTTTAGACGTCACTTTTCTAGCCATCCTGTAGATATCAGGCGTACTTTACAGAGCCATTCAGTAGATACAGTTTATCTTTGTATCAAAAAAAAAATTTTTTTTTTTGAGATGATTTTAATTATTGTAAGGAATGATTCATTTTAATATGCATGTATTAATTTAAAATGATTTACAGGTTAGTTCAGACTCGATTAAAAAATAGCAATAACAATGATGCAAAAACACAAAATGAGATAATCAAATCAATCGCAAGAGGAAGTATTATTTTTAGCGAAGACACATATAACATGTATCAGACATATTTTTATAATATTATGTGATCATAGTTATAAAATACATTTTGAAACTCAAAGATTCACTTTGATAAGCTTTGTAAAAACTAAAACGTAGTTTTTCCATATAAGTTTCAGCTTGTAGAATCATATTGGAGCTCCAGACATAGCTCAGGCGTCGGTTAATGGAGTGAACTTCTCAGAAATATGTCTAATCAGGCTTTGTTTTGTTAAGATAAATAAATACTTAGTATTCGTTTGTTCGCTTCCCCGATGTGTCTGTCATATTTTATTTCCTCGCCACGACAAAAAAAAAAAAACGTGAGAACCGCACCGCACGTTACCATATTAAAGTTCTTGGGCGTATGCAACGCGTTTTTTTTTGCAAGTTTGTAGATTTAGTCATTAATATGTGTGCTTTTGGTGTATCTTAATACATACTTATGTGGTCGCCTATAGAGGGTTACATTGCAAAGGGGTGCCAAATTTTTAGAAGCGGTTTAGAATCAGTAACTTAATCAAACTATGCAAAGAACAAAAAAAAAATTTCACATTTAATCAACCCTATCCGCTGTTAAAAATCGTATGCGTGGATAATTTTGCAACATTCATGAAAAAAATGCACTGTATGTGCACTGCGTAAGGTCCTTGTTGGCTCGCCGTACCTACGCCTCTGATGAATGACCGCGCGGTTTTCGTAGTCTGATAGTCTCTCTATTGACTTTATTTTCGGTTTATATTCGGTACATACGATTATTGAAAATAATAACCTTTAATCTTATTTTAAAATTTGGCACCCCTTTGCAATGTAACCCCGTAGGCTTCAAAACAATAAAACTTTGTGTCTATAATACTTTCCACAATCTACTTATTGGCCTCTGCTGCGTGAAACGGACGTCCGCGTCAGACGAGTCGCGGGTGCCGGATGTATACAAATGTCGGCGATATACGGTCCGCGCAACGTAACGTAGGGGTTAACTAATAATGTTCCCCTTTTATGCATTTAACCTACACAGCTAAACGGCTATTTAGGATAAGAAAGTTTGATGTTGGTCCCATAGTAAATGTTGTTGTATTTGAGCTGTGCATCACCTTCTAACACAAAACTCATAAAATAGGTCCTTGTATTTTAAACATGAACAAAAGAGTTCCTGCTTCATCTAACACAAGCAGCGTAATTTGATGACACAATTGTAACTAATTCAGAACAATATTTGTTAGGTTTTGTTAAAAACACATTGTTTCAACTACTGCAGCTAATTTACATGATTGGCTACCGAGCCTTGAAAGATGCTTTAGTTAAAGCTGTTCAAACCGACACAAGGATGGACAAATAATGGCGGAGATACGTTTGTTATTGGTATTGTAGTAATAAATTAGGCTGGCGGTACACTACGCTGAGCGAAGCGAATGAGACGTGAGCATTAATCGTATAAATGACATCAAAAAGTGCCTCGTCTTTTTAAGTCACTTTTATAAAACTCTTCTGTGAACTCTTGGCTTTGAAATAGGTAATTGTATCTAATAATTAATAGAGATCTCAATTCTTAGCTAGATTTTTGTTATAATACATTTACACCGCAGTTACTTATTGAGGAGCAACGTTTCCGAATTAATGTTTCTTTGTTTTGCAATATCCAAAACAAAAAATAGGAGCATTCAAACTGCAGTTTTTTTTTGTGGGGCAGCATTTAGCAACATGGAAACATGTGAAATTAAGGAACTTTCTATAGAGTTTCTTTGTTTTAGAATAAAACCAGAAAGTTGCTCAATGATACCGAGTATTAAATGTTGCTCGACAATGCGGAGTGGATGCATCATAATACCTTTATACAGTTAACAGCTCAAGTTACTACACAACCTTAAATTTTATCAATTTATATTGAACTCTAGGTGTTAAACGTTTAGTTTAAAATTGGTCAAAGAAATGTTACAATTTGTAGTAGGTTGTTAAGCAGTTGACTGTACAGCATAGAAGTTTCTATTGACGGCCAAGCTTAGGCTGCGTTTCTTTTGCTCGCACAGCTATGTGATGAAATATCAGCTTTATGGTTCGTCAGTAAGCGTCATTTGCGGCCGCGTCTGTTTCTGTTTGAACGCAGCGCAGTAAATCTCTTTTTGTTTACGCATCCAATTTGAATGTTTGTGGTACTTTAATGTACGCGGCTAAGTGCTACCTATTATGAAACGCTAATATGTCGAAATGGACGTGAATCAATCAAAACAAACTGAATAAATGTAACGCATCTTCATCGCAGAAAACAATGGGCATTGATCACATTGGTCGTTCTTTTTACTAAGATTTCTAAATTCAAATTCATTTAAGGTTACGATATAAACCTTATATGACCCGACTGTAATCTCCAAAACCCACATTCGTAGGACAATACAATTACAAAATCAATACGTACTTTATTTTGTAACTGTTGATAATAATATGTTAATTGTTCATACTACTATTACTGCGTGACTTATAGTCAGCTGGAACCCTAATATTCTACGGCAAAAAATTCGTAAAGGGGGTTAGCATTGTATTTTCTGCAACCTCTGAGTATGATCCTTATTTGCTTTAGAATTGAAGACTCAAACTCAAAATGATATAAATTAAACTCCAGGAATCAGTAAGTATCAATATCAAGTGATTAAAGATCGATTGAACGCGAGCTTACACAAACAAACTATACCATACCTTATACATTTATTTACCCGACCTTCTTCTAGACAGATAAATTACTAAAATAAACGAAATGTTTGCGGGACTTGTTAACAATTACGATACAAGGTTTCCGGTATCAATTTAAACTAATGTTAGGCCAGCTTTTGTGGGCTACTTGCTGTGAACAACCTCCAGAGCCTTCGGACCTAGCAAACCGTTCACCGGCTGAGTGAAAACGTGTAATTTGTATGGTGTTATTGGCGTAATGATGGGTAATTAGGCGCGCCGCAAATGTAGATTCAACTTTTTGACGACCGTTTAGTCTAGTAGTTCGCGCTTCGGACACAAAGCCAACAATGGGCTAGCTAGATTAACAGAAAATATTGGACACGTATTTTTATTTTCTCAATCAAACAAAAAATGATGAAGCTGATGAATGATATAGCCCGTTAAAGTTCCGCGTAACGTCACGCCTTGCGACATTTTTAGCAAGGCATGATGTCACGTGCTCACTTTGATGCGCTTTATCTTCGTCATTTTTTGTTTGATTGACAAAAGACAAAATATGGGTCCAATATTTTTTGATAATTTAACTGACGGACTAAATAGAATAATCTTTTTATGACCCAGGAAACTAGCCTACTGCAGGTTCTCAACCGGCCAGGAAAGTGTGTGTGATAAGGAGGAGCATTTATACCTGAGTTATGGATGTCATTATAAGTATGTGTATCCGCTATCTAGTCACCATGGTACAAGTTATGCTTCATAATTGGTGTTATTGTTGCAAGAATCTCTTTATTTCTTCATAACTTTCTACCGAAACGGGACAAGTATTGAACATAGGCTGCAACCATAGACCTTCGCCTATGTTCAGCAGTAGACGTTCTATGGCTAAAATGATGATGATGAAGTAATATTATATTGGAAGGATGGATAAGGGTATGTTTTCTTCACACAATATACGCAGTTATAGCCAATGTGACTGGTTTGAATTAAGCGATACTAATAATGTTTGTTTAAATTTACTGATTTTCTGAGGTAACAGCCGTCACGTGATTATTAGTTTCGTACTTTTAGTTTTTAGTTTTACCCATGTACATTTATATAATAACTATAGTGCGTGTCTTTAGTCGGGTACTAAGTCTACGTTTGCTCAGCGCCTTATTTTATCAGTTGTCATCGGTATAATTATTTATTTAACAGCCATCTTAAAAGCTAACAGAATGAGTTAATTAAGGCTTAATAACTTTACCAAAGTCCAAAATATTACCATGGTAGGATCCCAACAATATGACCTCGGCTACCCATGATGGTAGCTAAATGTTGTAACTATACATGTGCGTAGCGCCTTATTTGTCCGGTTGTCAT
The DNA here is from genome assembly GCA_963576865.1 of Anania hortulata. Taxonomy (NCBI): domain Eukaryota; kingdom Metazoa; phylum Arthropoda; class Insecta; order Lepidoptera; family Crambidae; genus Anania; species Anania hortulata. The sequence continues at coordinate 4,164,369 of OY756391.1, forward strand.
ACTTGTCATTGGTTTAATGACGGCTAATAAGGGACGGACGATGGAGATCGTATCTGCGCCCGCGCAGCCGCCACCGCCGCGCGTGCGAATTGGACGATCTATTATGTCATTAAAGTTGTACTTGATAAGAATGGCAACGATTGTTATGTACGTGACATAATGCATTGTTGGGGTTTTTGTACTAACGATTTAATATTATACCTATGGAATGGAATGAATAAAAAACATTGAACATGCTCAAACAAAGCATCTTATCGCCGCACGCCATCAAGCCTGATTCTAGGCTATTCCTTTCCAGAGCCCACTTTCAGGCAGCATATATTTGATTACAAGCGCATGGCTCTACGGTCTAAGTTGCGTCTTACCCTACTAGATATATGTATATAAATAGTAAATGAGAAGCTTATTTACATTTTGAACATGTCATAACATTATCAGTCCTTTGGCAAAGATAGTCTCACATGTAACTATTTCAGAAGTATGCTGCTAATTGTGATCTTTATCTCTTGTCGTTTTTTTAATGAGTGCAAATAATGACTCAAATTAATTAATGTCGTATAAATGCTCTTTGACTTTATATTCACTATAATAAAACTGATAAGTAATTGCGGAAGCCAAATGGACTTTTTCAACTTCAAAGGTAATTTTAGCGTCTAGCGCACACTAGCTATACACCTTTACATACAGGGTTGTTGTATTTGTGTTCATCAATATAAACCACTTTTTCTATGACACAAAGCCAGCGGATGCAGGTTCGAATCCCGCAAGGGGCAAATGTTTGTGTGATGGATGAGCACGAGAATTAGTACCTAAATCATGGATGTTTATAAAAGTAATTAAGTAGCTTTGACCGTTATCTAGTCGCAATAGTACAAGCTTTGCTTAGTTTGGGGCTAGATGATTGGTGTGATTGTGAAAACTATTTATTTATCAACATAAAAAATAACTTTTTTTTGTTCTACATACTTTTTATGCTACTCGTTGATAATGTCTGGAGCAACAAAAAATTTTTTTCTGTTCTCGATGTGACCCAATAGTAAAAGTTATTTGTATTGATGAACACAATTGCATCCCTAAAAGGCATCGAACCTAATTGGCATACCTCAAGTTGTAAGGAACCTTATATAACGTTATTTTTTCGTACACCTATGAAACATACGCTAATTGATAGAGAAAATAATTACAAACAACAAATATTCTTTGACGAAATATCGTATACCATAGCCTTTGTTCAGAATTTCAGGGTGAACATGTAATATTTATTTTTATTTACAATCAAATTGAAATTCTGAACAAAGGCTATGATATACGATAGTTTGTTAACGAGTATTTGTTGTTTGTAATTATTTTCTCTTTCGATTAACGTATGTTTCATAGGTGTACACCAAAATAACGTTACTTAAGGTTACTTGCAACTTGAGGTATGCCAGGCTCCATACAAATAAGTTCGATGTCTTTTGGCTACTGTTCAAAAGCACACCCTGTATATGTATCCACACCTATAATATAAACTGATTAAAATCTAAGACGTTAATATTTAGAGAGCAAGCACGTTTAAAATGTTAATTTGCATAAAAAAAAATATTTTAAAAAAACATGTCACCGTGCCATGTGCCGTGCATGCGTGCGTGCATTTGCTGTGTGGGGACGGCCGTAAAGAATACACTTCCCTACCGCCAACAGGAGGCGTGTTGTAAGAGGCGACTAATTCCTGTAGCACGAGACGGGCAGCAGCGTCTGCGTGCGAATTATTTTAAAAAACTGCGCTCGCCAACCCGCCTTTCAAGCGTGGCGAGTTTTGGCCATCCCCCCGATGAGAGGTCATTGGGGGAGGCCTTTGTTCAGCAGTGGACGTTCTATGGCTGAATTGATGAGTGATAAAAAAAACATTCAATGTATGCCCGAATAATGGAGTTATAACTTTCGCTTGCATTTTTGGCGAAATGACAAATAAATATATGTTATTTGCAATACAAACACACCAAAATATAGGTCACCTCCAATGACAAAACAACCAGTTATGAACGTGCGAATTGGGACATGAAATCAAACGGTCCGACCGCACGAAATTGTTATTTAATTTAGGGGTTCCGTCAGTGATAACTAGCTACTAGTGACTAATAGGGCACTAGTGCAGAACTGGGTAGCTGTCTCACTAGTCCAACAGTTCATTTTGATTCCTGCAGTGTCAGTGAACTGTGTTTAAATGATGCGTGCAAGGCCACAGTGCGATCGCGCGTTGAATCAAATAAATTAGAGTAAACCTCCGGATATGCATCTATCAGAATATAAAGCATGGTTATTTATTATAGACAGGCGTATCTGTATTAATTTGTAACAGAAAACGCTTTTGAAGAAATTGTTTGTTCAGAATCGGCTACTGATTCTTATTCACGTTTTTTTTTAAATATAAAAAATCGATTTATCATAAAAAGTTTAACATAAAGAGATGAGGTGTTTAGATTTCGACTATAGTCGTATACTAAAAAATATTTAAGAACTGTTACAAGCAGTATACTAAAGATAAAATGGTTGATTGGACAAAATTGACTGTGTACACTTTGTAATATTGTAATATTTTAAATAATAACTCATAAATGGTATACTTTCTGTGCGTTTTCTTTGTGTCTACCATTTCCAATAATAAACTATCATCTCAAAAGTTTGCGGTCAAAAGCGACATCTGTAAAAACTGAAGGAAGTTACGGTACTCCCTCCTAAACCAGATGGCGCTAGTGTCATGTATCCCCACGAGGCGAGGGCTCAATACCAGTAACTCTATCATTGCTATTATGTCACAAGGACACGTGGGTTGACAATAACAAAAGAACTTGGAGTCGGAAATAATTACTTCAAATACATTATTAGATCGTGATAAAAGCGTTAAGTATTGGATATTGCTGGCGATGTTATTCCACCGTAATAAATAAAAAAGTATGACTTATTTTGTGATCAACCTCAGTACTCGATCGCCATCTGTTAGCTTGCTAGCTATCTAATGTTTACTCTTTTATCAACTAGATGGCGCTTAACACAAAAGTTTAAAAATAGGTGTTTCCAGGCAGATTCCTACTACGAACGACGTATCATATTTAACCCCATACTAAAATAGTTCATAGTAAGAGTTTTGCATCCAAATACGGGAAAAAATTTAAATCCCATCATAATCTGCTCGCGTCTATCTGCTGCTGGACATAAAAGGCTCTGCCTAAGGTCCTAACCAACGCCACTGAACCCGATCCTCGGGTATTTTTTTTCTATCTGCTGCCAGGCTTTGCGTATACCATCGGTCCAGCTTGTCGGAGGGCGCCCTACGTGATATGTTTTTTTTTAAATACCTGCAAGTGTTTAAGTTGTTAAGTGACTTTGGCAGAATCGTTTCAAACATAAGAATTCGCCATCAAAAAAGAAAAAGTCTGGTGTTATTTATTGCTATGATATAGTCAGGGTGCCCTTGCCAAAGTATCACTCAAGTGCCTACATTTACCTACCTACTAACACCTACTTTTCAGACAAACGTGAAAATACTACTAATCCGGATAAAGATACAAGATTATTATCATGTTGTACTACAGACTGCATAATTATTACCACAGACACGAGGAGACGAAGCCGTCTAACTTTTAAATACCGCTGACCGCAAAACCCAGTAGGTGGTATATATTTTCAAAGTAAAAAGTACAAGACTAATCTATTCCAAACTTGTTACCTTTTATGTCATATAAATAATGGTTGACTGGAGAAAATCACTTAATCCTACACCTGTCGATGAGTAGACACAAATAGGTATTGTGTCTGCCGGTTACCAGCTGATTGACGAAGTAAGGGTTAATTATTTTTTATTTTAGGTGGTTTTGCTTGGGTTGTATGATATAACAAGATATTGTTATAGGAGAGCGGCTTTTCATGGCACAAGTAACATTTCACATAAAAGGAGTAGCCAACCTCTAATTCACTATAACCACTGGTTTTTTTAATGAATAAATATATTCTTATTTACATTTTCATTGTATGGTGTACAAGAAACAACAATGACTATCTATCTTCACATCTGACTATATCTACATATTAAAAGAAAGTCAGGTCAGTATTTATAAGTCGAGAATGTGGCTGGACCGATTTTTATAATCTTTGATTTGTTTAATTTGTCTCCGCCCCGAATAGCAGAATAACGTATAAAACATCTGAAAATATTACATAAAAAATAGGCGGTACGAAGTTTGCCGGGACAGCTAGTAATAAAATAAAATAAAAATACTAAGTAGTAGTAGTAGTAAGAAAAACAAAATCTGTGAATTCAATTATGCGTTATTCAATTACCTATTTTTATGTTCATTCTATAAGTTCGGACGCTCCCGTACGTTCACAGCGTTACCTTCCACTCCTTCTTCTTTATCATATTCTTACCTATTCATCAATTTATTTACTCAACAAAACGACGCAAATGGTTAGAACGAGCAGATAATTAAATCGGTAAATAGATTTGTGTATACGCTTTAAATTATGATTCGCATTTTAACGTAGTCCAGGAGAAATGTATTTTATCTATAACGTAGTCCGGGTGGCGATGCAGGCCGATGCATAACATTGTTAAACTAAAGCATCCGTCCAAAAAAAGCAGCATCAAAAAGTAAAACATCAGTCCGGGAGGTGATGTAAGATACAACGAAGTTGCCGATTTTTTTATCGCCAGATAAATTTTATCCAATGAATAAAAGTGACGCTCTTTGACACATATTCTATACGAAAACTGTCAACATGTCAAACTTATTCTTCAAATAAAAGTTATGGCTATATGGTATGGCTGTTATAAAATCGGCACTAAGAGTCATGAACAAGTTCTTAAATTAAAGTAGCATCATTTTTTTGCTCGCAATACTGTAAATTATTACAATGTCTTTGTCGGTCTATATTACAGGTAAACTTAGATGTTACTACTTCTCCGGACACATTAGGTATAAAATAAAAAATTGTATAAAAATGCATAAAAACAGTTTTATGAAACCAAAAAATCAACATGTTCCTTATGGCGGTCTAACGTCTATCTTCTTTCAGAAATGCTATTTTTATTAGCGAAACATGAGCACCTGTTATTGTTTAATGTTACCATTTTATATTATGTTTTGTGCAAATAAACGATTTATTTATTCGATGTTGACCCCATAGTCAAAGCTGTCTGTATTGATGAACACGTTCGCCTCCTTAAATTTGGCTGCTATTCAAAACAGCACCCTGTATAATACCTTAATATAATATTGTGTGGGGACCCCACCCCCCACCGCTAACAGGAAGAGTGTAGTAAGAGGCAACTAATTTCTATAGCACGCACGATACGGCCAGCAGCGTATGCGTGCAAAATATTATAAAAATCTGCGCTCGCCGATCCGCCTGCGAAGCGTGGCAAGTATTGGAAATCCGGGCGGGAGGCCTATGTACAGTGAGTGAACGTCCTTTTTTTATATTGAACAACGTCACATACTTCGCTCTGATCCTATGATAAGTAGTTTAAGCACTTGTGTTACGGAAATCAGAAACAACGACGGTACCACAACAACCAGATCCGAGACAATATAGAAAAGTTATTTTTTTACAGTGACCGATCGGGAACCGAACCCGGGATTTTAGAGATAGCGACACCGAGTCCGGTATGCTCGCGTCTCAGCTACGGAGGTCGCCAGGCCTAGGTCGGTCAGGTCGGAGGTCCTACAGCTGTAACGATGCTATATTAGGCACGTACCTGAGCATGCAGGTGAGCTGCACGTCGTTCTGGTACCTGGCGAGCGCGGGCGCGCCCTCCACCCGCACGGCGCTCACCTTCTCGCGCAGCGCGCCCCCGCCCGCCGCGCCCCCCGCGCCCCCCGCGCCCCCGGCGCCCCCGCAACGCTCGCGCAGGATCGACATTATGTTCGGTTGCCGGAGGAACGCTACAACCTGGCAACAGATATGTTACATACAAACGACTATAATATCAAAAAATATTTTAAAATATAGCCTAACGGATTAGCAAGTGGCAGTGAACGGTGCACATTGCACGTAGAATTGACGGCCGATGGGGCAGAAAGGTTCTAGAATGGAGGCCACGTCCCGGCAAGCGCAGCGCAGGACGTCCACCCACGAGGTGGACAGACGACCGGGTAATGGTTGCAGAAAGCCGCTGTATGCAGGCCACTTCCAACCGGCCAATCTGGATGTCACTAGGGGAGGCCTACGTTCAGCAGTCTGTTCCTATGTCTGAAATGATGGTGATGATCGATGATACCAATGGTTGTAATGTAGTCATTATTTTGCCTTAACCTTCATAGAACAAAATCGTCCACTTTGCTTTGCAAAACGCTACTTGAATAGGCACCAGAAAAGTTGTATTAAATTTCATTGCTAGTGAATTTTAGCTGTGATGACTAGCGGAGCCGAAACGTGGAACATAACATTAAAGCTGGCCCACCGACTGCTCGTCACTCAGCGAGCTATGGAAAGGTCTGGTCCTGGGATGTCATTAAGGCATAAATCCGAAACGAGGTCATCCAGTAGAAGAAAAGAGTAACGGACATAGTCCAAAAAGGTAGCAAGCTAAGTGGCAGTGGCCCGGCCACGTCTGTAGCAGAACGATGATGGTGGAGTAAACGGGTTTTCGATTGGAGATCACACCTCGGTAAACGTACTGTAAAACGGCCCCCAGCTCGATGGACCAATGACCCTAGGAAGATGGCTGACAGTGGCTGCTTGTAAAAAGCTTGAGATCGTGGTCTTTGGCGCTCTTTACGTCCAGCAGTGGACAATAGACTGACATGTGCATTATTGTCGAGTTTTGTTTCAAAAGTATTCAGGTGCAAAAAGGTATTACGCAGAATTAGATTAGATAGCTAAAGTCCGTTCATCTTTGCTTAGCGAATATTGTAAACGATCTTGACATGTCTTTTTACAAAAATGTTTGTGTAATAACGAACCGTTAAATAAAATTTTGTTGTTAATGATTAATAGGTAGGTTTTATTTTTGTGTCTATCGTATTTTAAAATGACTGATTTCGTTAAACAGTAATGTCAAGATTGTTAACAATATTCGCCCAACAGAAAAAATGGACTATAGGTGCGTATTCCTCACCTTATCGTTATAAGCGACGGGTATCTCCTGGTGCGCGGTGAGCGGCGCGTCGGCGGCGGTCACGGGCGGCCGCGGCGGCGGCGTCGGGGCCTGCGGGGGCGCGGGGGTCAGTATGGACGCATTACGCAACAAGGGGTTGGCAGGGGGGGGGAGCTACATTACTTTGAAACGCATAATCAGGCAAGAGCTGTGATCAAGACAGCCAAACAACACGGCTGCACAATAGGGAATATGCATATATTTTATTTAGTCTTAAAATAAATAGTACTTAATTATAATTAATAAAACTTAAAGAATTTCCGAAAATATAGTATAAATTAACCTCATTGAGTAACCTTTTCTTTCATGTAATATTCATTCAATTTCATTAATAAAAAATAAAATAATAAATTAACGAAGGAGAAGTCTTGCCAAACTTTTAGTTGCTACGAAAGTTGTTTCATACAGGTTGTTAGTCGGTTATAAAATGGTTGAGACGTGGTATTGTATGTTTATGGTGCAATCTGTTGATGTAAAACATTACTTTAATTATTTAACAACTAAACTAGCGCACTCGAAGTTTGGCGACGATTCTACCAGACGATGAATTCTGTTAGGTTTGTCTCCCAGCACACAAAAACCCGAGCCAGTATAGAAAATATGATTTTCAGAAATTTAACTGTACCGGTAATCGAACCCAAGTCCGATTACCGTAATTTAACAGTAGCTGCTTTTAATAACATTACGACTAAAAACAGTATTCTCGTAAACTTTTAATTAGAGAAAAAAAACATACAGTCGAGTTGAGAACCTCTACCTTTTTTGAAGTCGGTTGAAAAATCAAAACGTTTGTAACGGTTTCAGGATCGTTTGCGTTCAAAGCGAATCACCTCACCACTGCGTTAATCGGATCGTCTAGGTTGATGTAGCTAAGACAGTATTTACTATGTTATACTATGCCGTGTCTTCTGCATCAAACTCTCAGTTTGAGAGAATGTAAACGCTTTACAAAAAGTGTTGAGTGCTAAAGGTTCTCAGCGTTGGTGCTAGTGAGCATAATGGGTCCAATTAGAGGTAAATTCAAATCAAATATCAATATACACGGTAGAAATTGTTATATACGCATCTTGAAATATAACGACACAGCGGATATTAACTTATTTCATAGCCTTACTTTGTTTAAGCGTGTATTACTACATTCAGCTAACTGCAAACGAATTCCGTGACACATACAAAACAAATAGTAACAATTTATTATGGATCAGACAAATGATTACATTTAAATAATAAAAAAACACAAAGCAGAAACAAATAAAAAACACAAACAGCACAATAAAATAAAACCACAACGTAAAGAAACCAAACACATAAATTATAATCTGTGAAACAAAACAAGATCGTTGAAATGTCAAAAAAATAAAACGATGGAAAAGAGCTACAAACGAAATAGGTAGGTATGCAAAACACTCGGACCAAACAGATATAGTGACAAAATCTTCGCCCACACGAAGCTCGCGCGGGATGGCCTGACAAGCAATAACACTGAGCAACACAAATTGGTACCATGATGAATATGCATGACCTTACTCTGCGTGGAATGAATTGTTGTGCTCTAGTTTTCTGTAGCTAGTGTATGCAAGAATGCTATTTTGTATAAAATTTTTATTCAACCTTAAGCGAACCATTATTTGATAACCCACTTATCAAAATTGATGTACTGAAGTCTTAATTCTCCCCATTATGAGTAAAGATAGGTAAAGCAAGTAAAGTCATGCCGTAACCCAAAGAAATGACAAGTAAAACGCGCACACTACCCATCGAATGGTTTCTGAAATGATGAATTATTAACATGGTATTGTCGTTCCAAAATTTTGATAGGAAACTTGACTTGATTAATCAATTTATCCCGCTAGACAGTCTTTAGTTCCAAAAGAGTTTGATCGAGCTCATATAGCTCAATCTATAGAGCATGCATAAGTTAAGAAATATAACCAGCTTTGTTGTGTTCATCTATTTTTATTTGATTAGAATTAAAAACCTTTAACAGCTGGAGCTCAGCTCGCACAAGTATCAGATAAATCGGTTTAAGTTACGCAGAAACAAACAGAAGAAAATTTATAAAAAATTAAATGTTACACTGATTTTAATCAAATTAAATCGTTTCCTTGCATTATATGACAATAGTCATTTATTCAGTATATAGGTCCCTTTTCCGGGCACTTAAACACGTCCCAAAATAGAGTTTTGCCCTACCACCGCTTCGGGATTACACATCGGCTGGTATGAGAAGAAACGGCGCAACAAACTCAAGACACCTTTGAAAGCCTATTTTACTGAAAATACAGTTACAAGACATATAGTAAGTGCGAGCTAAGTAGGTTAAGTCCATGAACTCTAGTCGTTTAAATAATCGTCTATTTAGTACTTTATAATATCCTTTTTTCATTAGGATTTTTTAAATGTGAATTTTAAACTTACGAACAAGTAGTTCAACAATTTAATACAAACGGTTTACAGGTGGTAAATAGCAACAATTTGAAGAAAAAAAACCTTTTTCTTTAGTTAGCATTACAGCGCCTCTAGCGGGATAAATATAAATCAATCTTCTGATTTGAAATATCAATTTGACCATCGTTCCAGACCCCGAAACTATCCGCCAGTATTCTCCTCTCCTAAAGCATAAACCCCAAAGCTAGAATGCCGCACCTGTTCGGGCAGGCCGTGCCGCCGCCGCTGCGGCAGCAGGGGCGAGAAGGGCCCCGCCTGCGGCGCGCGCGGCAGCCGCGGGTCGATGAACGTCGTCCGCCGCATCACGTGGTCCACGAAGAACCGCTGCGAAAGGCACCCGGCTATACCTTGTTAGTTTAGCTACGGCTATGGGGGGTCGGGGGAGTGCTGTTAGTCAATTTCGTTTGTTAGACCTAGAGGGTTAAGTTATCGTAAAAGCATTTCCAATTTCAAACGATGTGCTCTAGCTACGAGTATGACGCTTTAAATATTTTGAAGTTATCATCATCGTTACGATCAGACCCTGTCAGTCAAATACTGGACTGCCTGGACTTAATTTTTTTTGTGAAGACCTTTTCAACTTTCTTGCTCAGGATTGAACGTAAATTTGAATTTAAAAATCATTCTGTCTCTTTCAACTTCAAATAAAAACACGAATAATGCATAATGACATTTTGAACTATATTTAGGTTCAATCACGATTTAGATTCTGCAACTGAGTACATTATTATCAAAATAACATATAATTTCACCAAACCAGGACTTATATGGCAAATAGTGCAAAAAAAAGGCCTTGCACCCACTGCAGACGCGCAGTCGAGATCAACACTGCATCAATTTATATCACCCCAACGTACCCTGCACATCGCATGAATCACAGGAAAGCATTATCTAGCCATTCCTATGGAACGTGTGCCACCCGTTTTGTTCGATTTTGTGTTGACGACCGCAACCAAATCTCGGTTGTATTGATACCGCTTTGAGAACGAGGTGCTCCAGCGGAACTTCGAAACATGCAACCCTTGTTACCTTGCCATTCCTATCGAGTTTGGTGTCCCAGCCGAGGGGCAGGTCTCGCTCCGACTCGCTGAACATGTTAACAAGCGCCACCAAGTCCCGATTGTGTTGATACCGCTCGAAGGACGACGTGTCACGCCGGATTTTGGAGATCATATGCTTGAGGGTCGAGTTACAGTTGTATAGTGATGACGCTTCCTGAAAAAGTAGAAAAGGGCGTATGTAACACAAAAAGAAATCCAAAAGCATTTTATGTAGACGATATTTTCATTTCATTGTATATTTCATCAAGGGTCTATTGAATTGAAACTCATTCCAGAAAACATTATCGTTTATTGCAGAAAACATAATCGCTACTATTATTAACATTGAATCGATTATTACCTCATCATTTTCATATCTCGAATTCTCGAACGTTAATTATGGACTAGTCTGACAATCATTTAACAAATTATTACGTAGATATCTGTTATTTAATGACTAATAATGGTTAATCGCCGCTCACTGAGCGTTACAAATAGGCTAGCCGTGACTGGCCCGACACCTTTTGGTCACGATACCATCACTCAGCTAAAATGCGTCAACCGGTTACCGGTATCGTTATAGTATCTCACTTATTTTATAATCTAATAACTATTTTTGGATCAGATATTAATTTTTAACGAGCTTTCAATAGCCTGATTTACATAATTCGATTTTGAACTTGCATTATGTGAACTCCATATCATAATGGCTGTGGGAAATTATTTAGTACTTGGAAGAGTTTTATGTCATAAATCATGATGGCTTGCAAGAAAAATGATTATCGAAAAATAAATAAATATAATCCGACCATAACAGTAACAGGAGTGAATGCATGTATCACTTTAGGCTGCATGTGTTGCATCTACACTTAAAATCTGGTGTTGTTATAGTCAAACACTGGCCTAGGCCAAATAAAAAACGACTATTTTACGCCTTGTTTCATCTTTTATAATGCGCAGTTAGGGAGTGGAACATGGAAGCAAGACTGAGGGTGTTATTCCTTGACGTTATGCCCTAGCTTTCTTGTATATATATTTTTTTCTATGTTGTTGGCAGAAGGCCTTTACAGCTACACTAGGCCGATGGCGAGAAGATGTGAACCCGACTAATGGTTTTACCTTCGTGGCCCAAGCCACAAACTAGCCTGTAAACGCAGACCAATCTACGTAGGCTCTATTTTAGTAAGCCCGATCGAGGGGGCAGACTAGGCCTTAAGAGCGTCTCTGTACGCTCAGACCTATTGCACTCGCCGACGATTGCACTGATTTAACTAGTGCCTGCATAGCGCATGCTCTGTACCTCTCTCTCTTGCCGACGAGTGCGCCGATTTGAACTAGTGCTTGCAAGTATCACCTACCTGGTTCATATGCAGTATTGAGTAGAAGTCAGGCCGGGCCAGGAACTCGGCGGCGGGGTGCGGCGCGTGGGGCTCCGGCGCGCGGGAGGTGCCGGCCGCGGGCGGCGCAGGCGCAGGCGGCACCTCTTCCTCAGACAGTTGCGTTCGAGTCATCGTGCGGCGGATCGATTGATATCTACAAGTACAAAATGCCTAGGTTCAAAGAAAAGATCCGCATTCGTAATTAAAAAACTAAAAAGTTTATGATGTACCTTCTATCTAGCTGCCTCCTTTGCACCTCAGGTGCAGGTGATCGAGGAGCTGTTCCGTTAACCCCCGGCCTCTGCCACGTCGTAGTCCTATTTATGTGGTCAATGTAAAACACGCGACCGTGACTGTCCATACGAGCTTCCCAACCTACAAAGAAACACATTAATTAACAGAAATACATTAATTTACAACTCTCTTAACCTCAAATAAGCTGATATTTTAATCAAGATAACGTACATACCTGCAGGTAACGGCTCTTCACATTCAATAATCCCCCCAATCATATTGGCAGGGAAGTCACCAGTCAAAGCCATTTGTCTCGACGCTCTCTCCGGTATCGAAGGCAGTCGGATTCCAGCCATATGCCTCAGTGGCGTTGGCGAAGCTACAGCGTTGTCATTATCATCATTATCTTCTATTGGTCTTGGCCTCCTGAACACTACATCGTCAGGCGGCCCAGCATGGACGATTGTAAAGTGATTGCTATTCATGAATTCGAGATTAGGTGATCTTATTTCAGAAGTTCTAAGCTCATTGGTGAATTCGACCATTTCGAAGTTCTCATGTAGTCTGCCATCAGAGTTTTGAATAGGGGGAGGATGCAAATCTGGGGGCGGCATAGGTCTCGGCCTGCGCGCGTGGTGCGTAGGGGTCGGCGGACACTGCGGCACGGCCGCGCCGGCTAACGCGGCTACCCTTGTCAACACTCGCGGGTGCGGCCGCCCTGGACTTTCAGCATTACTTTTTGGAACGTTATTAGCAGTTTTGTGCGGGGAATGCTTCGGGGTACCTTCGCAGCCAAGATTCTTCAATAGATGTCGAGGCAAACTTGAATGTTTAGGGGTAGAACTTTCACACGAGTATTTTCTATTCATCAACATCGTTCCAACGCTGGGAAACATCCTGCCCGCTTCTTCAGTCGGCGATGTGGAATGCGAAGAGTTACAAGAACTCGGAGCGTTAGAGCTACTATTATCAAACTCTCTATTTGGATTATCTGTATGCGAGGAGTTTAAAAAAGCTGTCATCATTGTAGGTGTATTAGCTCTTACAGAACTTTGACGCGTAAGAGGCTTGTGTCCTTTGACGGTTATTTCTTTTTCTTCAATTTGATTCCTATTGTCATCCTCGAACTCAGAATGATTACTAATATCATTTAAAAATGTATTCTGAGCCTTCTCTTCGGATTTGGCATGATTAGGCGTTAGATTGACTCCATCTACACTATCTGTAGGTGGACTGATTCTGTCTTTTCTTGCGAATGTAGTCGTTATGTAGTTATCGGGGCCTATATCTTTAATAAACATTATATTATTCTTATTACTAACGCTAGGGCAACCATCAGGTACATCTTTAGTTTTCTTTTCCTCAGCTAACCTAGATATTTTCATAGATGAAATAGTAGAGTCGCATAAGCTGCCGTCAGTTTCGGGAGTTGCTAATGGCGCTACATTTTGCCCTCCTCGCCAAAAACTGGCCGTTGAGGACATAGCTACCTGATTACCAGAGTAAAACTCGCCGGGTTTGAAATCATTAACCTCACCTTGTAATGTTGCCGAATTCGTGATATTGTTATCAGTAAAGAACTGCTCATCTATATCAATCAATTCAAATGTGAACGTATCTTCGGGTTTAGACAGTTTTTTTGGCTTTCGATGTCTCGGTACCTGCGGCGGAGACAATGCGTGCATTCTCTCGAGCGGTTTGTGCGATTGTCTCGGCGGTAATGGCGGCACCGGTGATTTTTCCGCATCACTTGGCACATTCGCACCTTCCACATCATATACGAACTTCATTATCTTGCAAGGATTCTTTGGTGACCATATTTTATAATATTCAGTACCTGGGGAAGTCGGTGATTCAAACCCGCTATTCACTTTAGTTTTCTTTTTAACGCCATTCAATGTGTGACCTCCACCGGTATCGACCGGAGGGGGACATTTCTTTTTAACACCCGATGACGTGGGTCTGCAGTCCATAGCACTCTGAGATTCACTATTTACAGATTGAGATTCTTTAAATAAATTACTAACTAGAGATTCACTAGCATCACATTTTGTTTGTTCGAGATTCAAATTGTTCCCATTATTTTCTAAAGCACTAATTGAGCATTTGTCGACGTTATCGCTGAGATGTTTGATGTCCTGGCTGGAGCTGGCGGGGACAAACTCTACTCTGGGCGGGTTTTCAGAGTTCATTTCAAAACTCTCATTATTGTAAGAGAATGGCGAGACGTGGTCACCGCTTCGCTTTCTCGAAATACCCTCCTTGAGTTTTGAGGGTAGTTTCTTGAGGTCGACCTTAAACCGCGACGGTAGCGTTGGAGATTCTGCGACGCACTCGTCGCCTTCGCCATTGTAGTAACGAAAACAAAGTAGTTGCTCACAATCTGTAAAAAAAAAATATTTATGTAAGTGACAATCGATCTACATATAACTAGCAAACATTAGTAAATCATGTGGTTGCATAAAAGGATAGTTAGAACGTAATAGAATCACCTTCATAAGGTTGATTAGGCTCATCAAGAAGCCACATTATGTCGCCGCTGGCGCATCCGGTCGCCGGCACGCGTTCGACGATGCCAGCGATACTTGCCGATTCTGTAACAAACAACATGCACTTAAAATGCGAGTCAAAAAAATTAATTACAAGTTTAACTTAATTATTACGCACTTGTGCAGCTTTCAGCTACCTATTCCGCGACATATGTAAGTAATGAAAGAAAAAGTAAAAAATAAGATGCCGTGCAAAATCTCATTTCGTGGTAGAGCCGGTACCAGAACGAAAAACAAAACAGGCGCAGGTGCAAAAGACTCGACATTAAAAACAAACAACAAGCAAGCGAAGTGCACCGCAGACAGACCACGGCGAACCCTTCTGTTTTTTATCTAACAAAAATCAAGAGCGGGCGAAGTTTGCTCGCGTTCGGCGCAGGCGCATCACAAATTATGCGCCAGACGTAATCACCGGATGCGGGAGTCGCCCGCACATTTTATGCGAAATAATCGAAGCCACCGAATTGCCAGTTAATTGGGGGAACATGGCCATAAATATCAAGGGGGCAAATTGATTCCGTAACAGAATTCAGCTGGATCCGCCAAAGGATTACCATATTTTGATTGGATTAATATACGAGCAGCCGCCTAACATCTTCCTGCCGTTGATTAAGTGCTCGGCTCTGTCGTAAATATCGAAACTGTTTACGTCAAACGCTTTTATTTTTCAACACAAATAAAGCTCCATCTCATCATATTCAATACTATTAAAAGGTCGAAGGAAGAACACGCAGAGAACCAAATAAACTAAACAGACTTATAACAGGATAAATCGCAGTATTATCTCAAAGCTGTTTCCGCCTGGAAATAATTACTTGAGTCTAAATACGGCGGAAGATCGATCGCTCCCATTAGTTTTTTGTTTCCAATAATTTGTTACAGCTTTTGGACAGAGACAGGGCAGTTGAGATCGTTTGCGCGCTGAAAATTATGTTTAAGTTAGAGTCATTTCCTGCGAGCGGTAATGGGTTGTGATAAGTCGTGCTCGTTCCTCGTAAGGCTGGCGATGATGGTGATTAGTATAGTAAAGTAGTTCATGACGGTGTCGATGACGACACACGGTGACACAGAGGGCGTCTATTTCCGCCCGGTGACGCAACATCCACGCGCACTTCCATCCGCAGGATATGGAAGGAGATACAAGTGTAGCGCGTACGGAGATCAACCACGTTTCCGCGGGATTTGAGATATGTAAACCGAAGTACATGCCTATTGTTTAAAAATGGCGGACTCGTTTTCAAGTTCCAGTTACAGACATTAGTTCCCTAGCAAACAAATGTGTACTTATTAAGATTCGGAGTGCTGATGCGTAATTACTCCCATTGTAAGGTTTTGTGGTGGTCATTGCCTGTATCCAAATTTCGAGAAAAACTATGAATAACTTATTTAGCATACAATGGGTTTTTCAGATCTCACGATTTGCTATGACAAAGATGCGAAAAAATTCAACGCATTATTCGCTTCCGCTCATTTTCAGGAACCACTTAGAATAAAAAATAGATTCTGACAAAATGAAATAGGGAACATCTGTCTGCTATTCACAGCTTCCTCTAAATTCTGTGAATCAAGAATATCGTGGCTCACTTTTAACTTTACTACAATATAATTCCACAAAGATCGATGCGTAAAAATGTTATCCACCATAACGTTCTTATATTTCATTGATTGCTTGAAATACTTAAAACATTTATAGAAGAATCTTGATGTTACTACGATGTTTATGTTTTAACAGAACCTTTTCAATTTCAAAATTTTTGTTAGATCATTTCTTGAGTAGTCTGTGCAAAATAGATTCATAATACAGTCGTGCATTGCCAGTCCAAACGACCAGGTAAATAGAAAAGTAGGATTGTGTAAAGTTGAATTAAAAGATCGTACTTATAAATTATGTACGTACTAAGTCATGCGTTTAGCGGAAGCTGGCAGTTAACCACGGTCATCTCATCGCGGCCCCTGTGTGCATCTGTCTCTTGACGCCCACGCCTACAGTTTAAACTCAGTTTTTATACCGACCATGATATCTTTTTAAGTGAACCCCTCGGTTTCACACGAGATGTGATCATCCGAATGGCGCCGACACCGCGTATCCTTAACCAAACTAAACAACCTGTCAATACGTAGCGTTGACACGTTAAGTACGCGTACGTCTGCCTCGTTTTTCTTAAAAGGTATATTTAAAACAACATTATGGGTAACGAGATTTAAACAATAGTTCCCAATTCCCATTCCCAAGTGCCTGACACGGGGTTTGAAAGGAAATGATAGTTTAAAGGGGTCGTAGTCGCGATGACAGAATCCCATTAGCGAGTGACGATTCGTCAGTTGCGCCGCCACAATTAGAGCCCTGTTGATATGCGGCTGAAGTGCATCGCCACGGCTCCCACCCACGTCAAGCTTTCAGCGCATTAACAGGTCGTACGAAGAAAGCTTAAATACGGTTAACTTTTCACCCTCACGTCTCGAGTAGACAATAAAAGAAACGTGTGCATTCACAGGTTCGTTTGTGGCCTCCATAAAATCGCCTAATGGTAATGCATTTTAAAATTCCTTTTTCATTCATTGAAAGCACCATTAAGGTCCGGTTAATTTTACGAGTGGCGACCACTTAAAATTCCCTGTGGTCCACAAATCGCACCGGATATTGGGAGTTTATTCAGTGCTGGAGCGGTTCCATTAGCACCTTCCAGATAACACGTTGACAGTTATCGCGCTGAATGTCAATGATGACTGATGAGTGGGGTGGCAAGAGCTTGAACCACCACTCAACAGGCATTTACGGCTATTGGAAAACTGGTTCATTTTCTACTCTTGATCGTAGATTTTCTTAAATGAAAGGTGTAATACATATAGTAAATTAGAAATTATTTTTAATATAGCAAGGAATGTTCTAATTGATGTAAATGTCATAATTTGATTTGATAAACAAACATTATAAAATTAAAATAGTACAGGAAACGAACACAATTTTCTAAGTAAACAACAATTAAGTATTTGCACAAGATGATGATAAAATTATGCGCAATAATTGCAATCTTGTAAGAAATACCTAATGTAAATGATACCTACCATTTATATGCATGATAATATTTGTCTTAACACAACATAGCTCACGTGTTTCTATTATTGATCGTGCAAATTCACAGAAAAACACTTACAAAATAATCCTACATTTTCTGGCATTCGATTTTCAAATGTGAGTCATTTTAATCGTTATTCTAAGTGCGAGTACGCGCCTATAGTAGAACTGGAATGGAACATCTGGTGTTCTTCTCGCACTGTCAAAAAGGTTCGCTTGTGTCACTAACCTGCAGAACACCACTGACGTCATGCTTACGTCGAGTCGCGTTCAAAAAATCATAGGACGGTGACAGACGGGAGTCTCAACCGTGTATCGCATACCAAAAAAAAGTTCAGAGTACTGGCAATAGATTGAAAGGGTTTCTATGATCTCTGCGCATAAGGTCTGTTTAATCTGTGCGTGCAAAGTTCACCATATGATTCTGACATTACGTGCGTGGGTGCGTGTTGTTAAATAATTTTGTTTGATGAATGTTTAAGTGAAAATACATGAGAATAGTGCTTAAATCGATAAAGTGAGAGTGTTTAGATGGATTTGCAGCATTAGTTTGCATAATGGAATGATATTTCAAGGTAAATTTTATAAAATGTAAACAAATATTTTGGCGGCCGCCATTGCTCGAGATTTTTGGTTAGTTTCAATATTAATTCGATAAATTCATATCAAATAAAGCTTTGATAAATCTATTTATAGAGTCAGCAACGTAATTAATTTAATAGATTTGTTTTAATAAGCCATAATTACTTACAATATCGAAATATTTAGCGCGACGGCACTTGACAACAAAAATGTATGATTTTGTTGGTCATTTTTAGAATATCAAAGTTTAATCCTTATCCTTTATTTTATGATAAATCTAAAGTAAATTTGATAAGCTTTATGAATACATATTTACTTTTTAGGAAAAATAAATGAGTTTTGTTCTACACACCATTTGTTCGAGGTACCTACCGATTTTAGGGTGATTTTGCAGCGGTATTTTCATTTACCTTAATTATGTATTAATTATTTACTTTTCTTACATTATTATTTCAAGAATAACAATATTATGAATCATTCTTTGTAATTCAGTCGTTTTTTTGAGGCTAATTGGCCAATTTAACTTTTTGCTAAAATTTATTTTCCCGTGTTGGCGGGTGGTCTGCAAAAGACTTTTGCCAAAAAAAGCCATTATTTTGCAAAATTTTTTTGGAGTTGACTTTTTGTTTGTTTGTGCTTAAAATCCATTGTAAATTCGTATTGATGAATAATGAAATAAATGAAAGGCAATCTCTCGATAGAATATTGTTTATTTGGTAGATAATTACCTTTTTTTGCAAAAATCGGGGAAATTTAAGGTCAGCTGGATTCATGTCGCTAATAAATCGCGTAGTTAACTCGAATTGCATAATTTAATACGTAATAAAATAGGTTGTTTCCTAAGGATTCCAAAGGTATACAATACAACCCCCTTACGTGCCGGCTAAGCCACCATATGTTAGTTTGACCCAAAACGCGTCATTATCTGCGTCATGCGCTGCTCACCTGTGCCAATTGTAAGGTGAAAGTGATTTATTACCGTGCCAAAGGAAGGGTTAAGGTCCGGTTAATTTTACGAGTGGCGACCACTTAAAATTCCCTGTGGTCCACAAATCGCACCGGATATTGGGAGTTTATTCAGTGCTGGAGCGGTTCCATTAGCACCTTCCAGATAACACGTTGACAGTTATCGCGCTGAATGTCAATGATGACTGATGAGTGGGGTGGCAAGAGCTTGAACCACCACTCAACAGGCATTTACGGCTATTGGAAAACTGGTTCATTTTCTACTCTTGATCGTAGATTTTCTTAAATGAAAGGTGTAATACATATAGTAAATTAGAAATTATTTTTAATATAGCAAGGAATGTTCTAATTGATGTAAATGTCATAATTTGATTTGATAAACAAACATTATAAAATTAAAATAGTACAGGAAACGAACACAATTTTCTAAGTAAACAACAATTAAGTATTTGCACAAGATGATGATAAAATTATGCGCAATAATTGCAATCTTGTAAGAAATACCTAATGTAAATGATACCTACCATTTATATGCATGATAATATTTGTCTTAACACAACATAGCTCACGTGTTTCTATTATTGATCGTGCAAATTCACAGAAAAACACTTACAAAATAATCCTACATTTTCTGGCATTCGATTTTCAAATGTGAGTCATTTTAATCGTTATTCTAAGTGCGAGTACGCGCCTATAGTAGAACTGGAATGGAAACCTTAGATAATGTCGTGAGTCGTCTAAGAAACGGGTCGTGAGTGTGATTCATTGCATTGCATTAAATCGTTTTTACGTCAATCAAATCATTATCGGAGAAAAATCTCATCAAGTTAGCATGTTGTCGGTTAATGATGATAATGATAGCAGAATGCTTGTATATCAACGATGACAACACTGACTTTCGTGTTTGCTAAAGTGTCTCTTATACCGACTTACGGTTTCATTCATATAAGGAGCACAACACACATGGCAGAACCAACGCCTCTCACAATAGTTACTCGTGTCGTGCTAGTTTCCCAAAATGGGCAGCGTCGGAGGCGCCCGTTATCACCATCTGCGTTTACTAGTTGGCTTGGCATGTCGATAATCGGAGCTATTATAGACCAAACGAACTTTAATTTACAATGATCTATTTATATGGGTTGAACTGTTTTATTATTATTGCAGTAAAGAAAACAAATTCTTATCTGAGAAGACGGTTTGCGAGCGGCCGGCGTCGGAGCATGTGGGCGGCGAAGGCGTAGAGTAACGCCGGCTATCAGAGGTTCCCAAACATTTTAATGTTTCTATTAACGTAAACCTGCTCCTACATTAAAATGATAACGAATTGTGCTTAAATATGCTCAAAAAAGTCATTAGATTAAAGTCGTTATTGATGATTCGGTTCTAAGTTCCATTGGAGATCAATAGTAGAGAGAGAGAGAATAAGCTGCTACCTTTAGCAGTGTCCATTGCTAATAAACGTCCATATATCAACTGCAGTTCAGATGGTAAGAATATATGGTATTCACCGACCCTTATAAAATATAGTAATTCCTTTAGCTATAGTAGCGCGAGCGCTTATACAAGTGACATGTTTCTGTTGGAGAACCACTGCTTCGAAGCGAGTATATCATGGCGCGATGCGACGGCCGCGTCGTGTCAGCCAGTTCTAATAGGGCGTTTAGTTGTCAATTAACAATCGGCTCCACTCAACCAAAGGTGATCGATACCGTTTGTCGACAAACAACCATTAAATCGACAGCCCTGACGCGATTTTATTACATAGTGCATTGCCTCCGAATATTTGACAAGTTGGATTCATGGGATCTCATAATGTTAAAAATAAATGAATTAATACGTTTATTTTTATTTTGTTGATTAATTAATTTAACTTTTATGTAAAAAGTCATGTTTATGACTACAATAAAATAAGTCATATAGTACTCATAATAAGTAAATACGAACCGTTTACTTGTCACAATTTAAATAAATAATAAAAAATAAATAAAAAATAAAGCAAAACTATGAATCGCGAGAGGCGGGCCATTGATCTGCGCGCGCGACGAGCTCTATTACAGATTGCGCGACCTCGCTTCATCGCTTCGCCGTACACATCAAATAACCCGATGAAATTCTTTCACAAATTCATTCACGGCTCAAATATGCTTTTCATGTCTAATAACATTAATGAATGAGTAATATACATAGACTAGACATTACACAACATAATCTTTATAAATCCCGGCGGGGCCTATTAATCGGATCAGGCGAGTGGCACGCATTCATAGATCTGCATGCGCGCGCGCAAAGCCGCGACCTCGAGTAGGGCGCACACTTCTCTACTTAGGCTTTTTTAGTCGTTGGATTTAACTGGCTAGATATATTAGTTAGAATAATTGTTGTTTAATTATTTTGATAGAGTTGTGACCTAGTACGGTTTATAATACATTGAATCGTGTCGAACGACTCATTGGTGGAAGTGCGTGGCCGCGTAGCGAGCGGAGACCATAACATCCTATTCATTCAAACAGAGCGCGCACACGCAGTCGTGATCTGCTAGTCTCATAGGTAAGTGGTAGTCTACTTGACACGATCACGCAACGGCAGATGCAATATTTTATTTTATTACACACAAAATAATACATAATTAAGACAAACATTAAAATAAAAAATGTCCAAACTAAAGATACCAAGAACGAAGAAAACTAATTCATACAATCAAGTAATTCACGCATTCGGGAAATTGCATTGGCGATTTAACTCTGATTTTAATTTCAGCGCTTTAAAACCTGAAATTACGTAAGTACGTTCTTTACCATTACGGGAGCGAGTGAAGGACAACTTTAAATATTAAATTAACTGGCAGATTAGGTAATAAAGTAAATAAGGTATGCTGGTACTGGATTAGGCAAGCGCTAATATTTGCGGACAGACACCTACATCCGCCAACCTGCCGCATACCGCACCGAACCTAGAGTCAATAAACTCCCACGATTGCTTTACAACTAAAACCAATACAAAACAGAGCACCTAGAAAGCTAAAGGAGACAATAAAGAATGTTTTGCGTAAAGATATAATCGACGATCACATCAGCGTGGCAGCGGACATTTTCCCAGTCGATTTTTTTCATCGGATAAGTATGCATACTGATTACTGATGCTGCGCTTGGTACGCATGACGAAGAATGAAGATTGTTTAATGGAAAATGCATTTATGCAAATGACCGTCGACATAAAGCTAATGGAATACAGGCGCCAAGCAATCCAAGGTTCAAGCTCACTGCACTTGAAAGTGCGGAAATACATAAAAGGTAGCAAATATTAGCGGAGACATGACTAGAATGTACCAAGTAAGGCGACGGGGGATTTTTGAGTGGCTATCTAGGCGGACGTTAGTGGGCGAGTCTATGTGACAGGACTGTGTTGTCCAAATTTTACAGTCGCGAGGGCGCGGGCAGGGGCGCACGTCACGTAGGCGCGTGCGCTCGGCATGCGTGGCGCGCCCACCGTTACACGCCGCCATTATTAATCTTGTACGATTCCGCGGAATTTATGGGAACTTTGCCAGCCACATCCTCGTCGATCGACATCGACCGGTTATCGACTAACCACTTGCCTGCCCTGTTGTCCACTCTAATTTCTTAGTGTCAATCTCATGAATTCATAAGTTCTGTAAGCTGTTTGTTCATATGTTTCGTTCCGTGAACCAATACACTTATGTGTCGTAAATGGCTATTATATTATGATTTTATTGAAGTACACAAATCATTATTACAAATCGATACACGTATGGAATACTTATTGCTGTAAAGAGCAGAACGGAATTCTTCAAAGATTGTTTGCTGAAGGTTATGGTTTAAATGTGCTAATGTCTACACGCATACAGAATCTGGATTCACCAGCTACTCATAATGGAATAGTTGTCAACAAACGAGAGCCTGAACGAGTCCGGGACGAACGACCTCCATGCCTTCAAAGCGAATACAAATGCAGCCCTGATGCAGAAGAAATTCTATTGCACCATTACGTACGAATGCATGCATGCTAACTCGGATAATAAATCACGGATTTACAGCTGCGATAAATCCTAACGACAAAACGCGCCGAATGTATAAGAATTTATAATAATACACTCATTGGATTCGAATATTAATGTCACTAACTTCGATTGAAATCGTGCGGCACGTGGTGAACCGAATATTTGCACGCACTTCCTGTAGAAATTCAAACGACGAAAACTAACTAACGTACGAAACGAATACGACGTGAGTCGTACGCTATTGAAGACCAATTTTAGGATCTTTGATGTATCTCTTTTTATAAGACATGACGATGGAAAAGACAGCATATTATTGCTTGCAACAAGCATATAAAGTTTCAGCAATTCAATTAAGTAAGTACATGTTGTTTTTGCCTACACCCTTTCTCTGATCGAGACGCAGACTAATACCAGAACACAAAGTCAACCCTTCACATACTTTGTTTGCTTGCTACATATCATACTACAATACTACAGCTAAATGGGGTAGATGATGGAAGCGAGTTAGCAACTATCGACGCGGATGCTTATTAGCGAGATGATGTGATAAATCGAACGCTGCCATTGACCGTGAACGTATCACATCCAAATGTCAAAGTTCAACTCTAAGGATTTCCGCATTATTTCATATTTCTACGCCATTGTTATTTCTTCTTTTGATTTTTTCGAGTTATTACTTTGTATTGAATTGAATTTAAGTAGTCTAAATTTTAGAAAAGTTAACGAAACGTAACGTGGGAACCCGACACATTGTTGCGTACAACAAACAATGCTTGTGCAAAAAACTTAGCTCGCACGCCATAAACAAATTATGTTATTGTTCAGCTAGTTTATTTTTGTACAAATCTAGCTTCTCTATTCATTTTTATTTGTACATTTGATTCTTTAAAAAAAAACCATTTCATTTTTATATCTTGCACAACAATAGTGTGAAACTTGTGAAAGTAATGAAATCTGGGTAATTTCAGAGAAAAATGGTTTCGTCGCAAGAGCACTACACAGAAAAAACGTTTATATTATTATAGTTTTAAAAATCTCATTCTCAAAGTAAATAAATGTTAATAATAAATAAATCGTAGATAAATCTGAGTAAGCCCTCAAGCAATTCCTGCAGTTATTTTATTGCTATGTGTGGCGACTATAAGAGCTATGTAGTATTAAACTAAACCAAAGGAACATTAAAACGGAATAAAAGCTGATACGTGGACCGAGATAAAGACCTCAAGTCTCAGGTTTAAAGCGAGTCGTGTAACGGAACAGATATACTGCATAAGTAGAGCGTTGCATTCCCACATGGCAAGCCGCACTGGTGTCTACGCAAGGAATTGAATGGATTTATCTTTTTGCAATTCACTTCCTTTAGCTGAAACAATGGCTCGTGTGAAATGCGTGGGGTCACTTGAGCTGTTAGGTCCTGTTCGACGGTTATTTGCAGTGACATTTACATTTAGTTAGATGACATAACGATCTTCGTATACGAAATCGATATCCTGCCAATTCCCACGCGCGCGGCGCGGAAGTTCATATCTTTCTGTCAGGAACATGGAAAATGTGTTGTTGAAAGTAATGGGTTGTGGGTATGCGACGCAAAATAAACTTTGAGCCTGAGTGATAGAGCACACGCGCTTCTGCAGTAACACTGCAGTAGTGGCGTGTTGCACCTTTGCAATATCGCGGAGCTTCTTTTGCCTTGCCAGTCACGGTCGGGTTTGCAATTATCCATATGTCAAAAGTTAAATGAAACATAGCCACATATTGGAAAATAAACGCTATAAGTTTAACTACACACTTTAATTAAACAAAATAATACGTGAAACTAAAATATCAGTCAAATGTATCCATGAACATTTTAAGAGAGGATATTAAATGTACAATAAATATAAATTAAATATAGGTATTAGGATCTTTACAACGAGTTATCTCCAAGTAGATATTTAGTAGGAAAATCAGTACGGCAATAAACTAGGTATACTGATATATTTAATCTTGGCGTTTAATTTAACCACTCTGACCCTCGAACATAGTTTACAGGCTGGTGTCGCGTTTCGTTTCGACACCCTACACCAAGATCTTGACATCATTGAGAGATTAAGTTGCGAACGTCTCATAAAACACAAAATAATCGTTACTTCTGTGGTGTAATCAAATCTGTCGCTACTTTAGACGGTCCGTTAAGTGTTATCCTAGATTCGAACACAGTCAAAGTTTGCCACTGGGTAGCAACACCGCTACACCAGCGACACGAAAAAAAATAGAGACTGCCAATTAAAATAGCAAAAGAGTCATCTATAGCTTGATTTTATTTTAACACAGGTCTGATGATTCGATATCTGCTCGAGCGCGTCTTGTTGGCGTTCCAATACTTTCCGTTCATGAGAACTGGTTGCAAAATCGGCAAGATTGCACAATGTGAATGCGGGCCAACGAACTGGAGATAACAATGCGTTAACGCCATAAAACAATGCACTATATGGGACATGAATGAAATCAACTAAAAGAGAAACTTCGGCGTTCAAATAAGCCACGAGATTTCACTGGCAAATAAGATTTCATTCTTAAATGCCAGGTATACTTCAGTTAACCGAAATGTCTTCGTTCAAGTTCTTGGTTTAAAATTCAGAGCAGAAGAAAACTACAAAATATTCCGGACGCATATAGAACAACAGTTCCAAGGACGGCCTCATGATCCACCCGATCGTGGCACTGATTTACATAGCTGTGACCGGACGTACGGCATCGGCATCGTTTGGTCAACTTGCGCAGGCACGACCAACGCGACACATTCAAAAACGGCTCTTGTGTAATACACAAAAAGGGCATTAGGCAATCAGTTTGTGCCGTGGAAGCCAAGCCTGACCTTGTCGCGAGAGGGACCACCCAGGCCAGACAAGTCTAGTAGAAAACATTTGACAAGCATGGCAACGTAAGCTACATTAAGGGTATTACAAAGCAACTTGCGTTAACGGACGAAAAATGAGCTTTCGAGTTAATTACCATAATGAGGATGTTGCTTAAGGATAAGTGCAATATTTACCTGCCTAGGCTTGGTAAGTAAACTAAAGAAATTTCTCAAATTTCATCAGTTAACCATGTTCAGTTTGTATGTGTGAGCTAGGACAATTAAAAGCCTATCTGGTGCAGACATCTAGGCACATAATTTGGCACGACGACAGCCGCAGCGGCGTCGTCATATCCGGCGATGGCCAAGCGTTGCGCAAGCCACCAATATGGGCATTGTATGCTAAACGCCTGCGCCTGCGCACCCGCTGCCAAATACTAATTCCCCAATGCTAACGGTATACATGTTGTCCTGTCCGTGAGACAAACCTGTATTACTAGGAAGGTCGAAGCACTTACAAAACGGTCACATACCGTCAACGGATAAACAAAAACTTGCTGTGTCGAGGGTTGAAAGGTCAATAATAGTAATTATAGGGGTTATAAAAACACAGTTTTCTAAATATTAAAACTTAAAGTGGTTTAGGGGGGTCTGATAATTATTGGATAACTAGGTAGTCCAGTCAAGGTTCGTAATGATGATAGTTGCAATTTTTTGTGATTTGTATGGTGATTTATGATTTAACTAAGCAATTTGAGCATAATGAAATTCTACACATTTATAAAAAAATAAAAAAAACTTCGATGTACAGGCTTATTATCAATCGACTACCTTAGCATAATGCAATGCAATCATAATCCTCCCTCACCATAATATATCAATTTTAAGCCGCCTTGCCTTGGCATATTATACTTACACATCAAAAAGCCGATTTTTTACTTTATTCAACTAGTAAAGTTAAAAATACACACGCATAATAAGATTATACCGGACTCTACAAATACAGTAAAATTACACAAAAAGCTGAAATCACACACGCGGGTAACAAATTATGTTTACACAAGCGCAGGCACACAAACACAGCGCAGGCCTTTTGAGATGGGCCTGCGCCGCGTATCCGCGATATCAAAAGGGACCGGAAGGATTTTAGTGGCCTTATTCTTCTCAGTTCCGCACGAGAAACATCGTGGGACAAGTTTTATAAGAAACTGAAAAGATTAACTAGCAATGCAATGCTTACAATATTTGTAAGCAAGATTGCATTTCTAGCCATAATAAATAACCTTTTTTTTTACGTCTGGAAAATGCTGTTCCGCATACCCGTCGGCCGCGGGGGTGGCCGAGGGTTATGTGGGACTCCGACTCTCAGAGTGAGAGCCGCATACCCACTAAAAACCAGACGGTGTCCTCCGGTGTTCCAACTATGGGAACTGCGGGTTATCGCCCCAGGCAAGCCGCTGCGCGCGCTGGGAATTCGTCCGCAGTCCTTACCTAACTTTAAAACAGTAAGTACCAAAGACCCGAAAAATATATTTTCCAACTATTGGATGTTTTAAAATATCTGTGGTTAAGACAATACTAACATGGTTCACTTATATGAATCTTTTAAGATTATCCTAACAAATTACTAAAATTAAGCACGTTATGAAAAGCTATAAAAAATTACAATTTCTTCTGCCAATTTCACTGAACTTTTAAGTTTCTGATGGTGCTTTTGTAAAATATAGTGAACGACGCATGGGTCACATTAAGTCACCAAATATCCTGCAATATTCTGCGCTCAAAGCCATATTTTTTGGTAAATATAACATTTTATCTTATAAAATTTATCTAATTCATCTTTTTCGAGCTCGAGAAGCAACAGTCGTGTGAAACGAATCCTGACCGGCACCGGACGTCCGTCTTTGTCGATATTCCCATTCCACATCAAAGGGAACCAACAGGTCCACAGCACACTCGGAATTGAACCTTAAGATCTAAGTAACTGGGAAGATTTTAGGATTACTGATAACGGTGATCATAAAACTGCCCTAATACATCTTGTCACTTGAGATGATTAAATCGCACTGGACAGAGTTACAATAGAGGATGGGGTGACAACTTATGGTGTTAGGTGTGCTAGAGCACCTATTTATTAGCAAAACCAAACTAACCGCTTCGATAAATCGATGATAATAATGATTCACAATAATATTAATACACATAAACATTAAACAGAGACTTATGTATAAAAAAATATGTTGAGTTATAAAAAACAACTGATCATTTAAGGTTAAAACTACAAGTTAAGGTTAGGCAAAGGAAATTAAGACAACACTTCTGAGGACCCTCACGAGTTTATTTTATAAATTATTATCAGAGACCTCTGATAGTCTTATATATAAAATTCTCGTGTCACAATGTTCGTTCCCGTACTCCTCCGAAACGGCTTGACCGATTCTCATGAAATTTTGTGAGCATATTGAGTAGGTCTGAGAATCGGCCAACATCTATTTTTCATACCCCTAAAGACCACGCAGACGAAGTCGCGGGCAACAGCTAGTAATTTATAAAATAAACTCGTTTTGCGAAAAATATGATATATACATGGGGCACATTAAAAGTTTTGCACTTCTAGCTAATCGGAACTATTTAAATTTCGAATGTAATATTTTTTTAAACGTTGCAACCAACAAAAAACCAAAAAACAACGTTTTGTTGTTTAATGATTTGTCAATTGTTTTTTATCACACATCAAAGTTCTACGTACGCAACGAAAATGGAATTAAGTCGAAAAGATTTTAGAGCGATGATTTTTTATGATTTTAAAAGTTCTTTCTCTCCGCAAGAGTGTGCCGCTCGTCTTCAAAATGCTTTTGGGAGAGAAGCACCTTGTTTGAGCACCGTGAGGCGATGGTTTGCGGAATTTGAGAGAGATCGAGTTTCTTTACATGACGAATTTCGTGAAGGGCGACCTTCAACTGCCGTCAACGAAAATAATGTGGCTACTGTTAAGCGGCTAATTGAAGAAAACCCGCGGATTACCTATGAGACAATTCGAGGACTATTGAGGATTGGTATGAGCCAAGTTCAGAAAATTTTACACGAAGAATTGAAAGTTCGGAAACTTTCCTGTCGATGGATCCCTCATGAACTGACAGCGGAGCAGAAGCGGGCTCGCGTGGAATGGTACTCACAGATGCTACTGAATTACGACCACGGACATTCAATTGCTGTTTATGACATTGTCACAGGAGACGAAACGTGGATTTATTGTTTTAAACCCGAAAAAAAAACAGCAATCTTGTGAATGGGTGTTTGAAAATGAGAACAGGCCAACATAAGTGAGGCAGGTGAGAAACGTTGGTAAAAAAATGATCGCGTTTTTTTTCTCAGCTCAGGTCCCATCTGTACAATTCCACTTGAAGATCAAAAGAGTGTTAATTCCGAGTGGTATTCTACCATTTTTTTACCCAGGGTGTTAGAAAAAGTTCGCCCCAAAAGCCGCGTTCTCCTACATCGTGACAACGCCTCTTCACACACGGCCAACAAAACAAAGTAATTTTTAGCTTCCGAAAAAGTACAATTCGTCACCCATCCTGTGATTTCTGTATTTTCCCAAAAGACAAAGATTTGATGAGAGGTTTTACTTTTACCAACTCCGAAGAGGCAGTGATAGCGTTCAATCAGCACGTAGAAAACATGCCTTCAGATCTGTGGTCCCCCTGTTTTAAAAAATGGTTCGATCGCATGAAAAAATGTTTTAAATGTAAAGGAGAGTATTTTGAAAAGCAATAAACATATTTCGGTTATAACATGTTGTTTTTTTAAGTTACGCAAAACTTATAGTGTGTCCTACGTATGACCAAAATCAATATGGCTTCCGAAAGCGTCGATCGACTACCTTTGCCGTGTTTAACGTTACCCGAGAATTCTTGGACACCTTGAACAGGCGTGACTATGCAGTTTCTCTTATGTTGGATATGAGCAGGGCCTACGATAGAGTATCACATAAAATTCTACTTGATAAACTGTATGGCGTGGGGGTTAGAGGCACAGATCATAAATGGTTTACTTCTTATTTACAAGATCGCAAACAGCTAGTTGAAGTACGAAATTTTGACGCTACCAAAGCAACTCTTACAAATGTTCGTTCCCAGATGTTAAATACGCAGGGCTCAATCCCGCAAGGAAGTGTACTTGGATGTATCCTATTTTTAATTTACATCAATGACATTATTGACAAAAAATGTTTTCTCTATGCTGACGACATTTCTCTGATATTCTCTTGTAAAACCCTTGACGACTTATTGAAACAATTAAACACAACCCTTCAGACAGTCTTAGCCTATAGTACACTCGCGCCATAAGCTTACGACACAGAGACAGACTTGCGTTGCCCTCTTATACTATGCAAATGTGCAGCTCGGGTACGTATTACATGTCTATTAAGATATATATAACAGCATCCCAAAAAACATTAAAAATGAAACCAGACTCCCTTTTCAATGTTAAGTTAAAAAACTATTTAATAGACAAGGTATATTATTCACTGCAGGAGTTTTTTAAAGACAAATAGCTTAACAATATTATTTATTTATTAATTTTAAGTTAGAGTTAAAAAAGTATAAGACGGAATGTTAGTATATCTAAATTTGTTTAACTGACATTGAATTCAATTAAATTGTAATTAATCCTATGTATGACATTTGATATTTTATGTTTATTCTAGCATGTTAATAATTATGCAATCTGTCATTTTAACATTTTAATGTTATTTTTTTTATAGTGTAGTGCCCTTACAGGGTTCATGTGTTGGACATATGTATGTACTAAGATCTTTAATACCATGTGAAGCAATAAATGAATTATGAATTAAATTAATATGTATAAAATTCATTAGTGTCTGTAAGTTTTGTATAATTGTGATTTTGAAAAATTTTTAAGAGCTGTGGATACTGAATAAACATAAAATAAAAATAAAATTATGAAAAAAACAATGCATAAAGTAAAGTAACAATAGTTGATGAACCATTTGACCTGACCTTCAGAGATTTTGACGGCGATTACTACCAATATTTACCTGGAACAAGCAGAAAATAAATTGAAACGAGCCGAGATGAGAAGCTACAGAAATAGATAATGATATTAAATTTGTCACTCGGTAGGAGTCGAGAGCGGTCACTCGCGCGCACCGTAGGCGTCGCCCACGTCCGATCCATTTCCGCTGGGGACTTCAGACGCGAAACACGCTCTTCCCTTAAAACACTCGCACCACTTTACACTGTTTGATCCCATCTCACCTCAGTGTTTGTTTTCACACGAGGCAAAAGCTTGCACACGTTCATATACCCTGCTATGCATTTTTAAATTCTTATCGGTGCACACCGATTGATTACTTACAAGAAACGACCTTGAATGAATTCTCGCGCAGCGGACGTGAATGGTCGTAAAATAAAAACGCAGCCGCAAAGACAAACAGACAGACGGCTATAATATATGGCGAGACGCTTACACGATTGACGGTCGATAGTCCTCAGAATGTCGGCATCCGGCATTCAAGGTGACACAACCCATCCTTGCAGATCCGGTCCAAGCCAAGGGCAAAATTAGCACTCCCAAGTTAGTTCACAATAGAGGGCGAGGGAAAAAACGATTGGTACTAATTATAGTTTAACTCTAAGGGCCTTTCACAGTTATATGCTTTAAAAATTATGACTATTTTCTTATGGCGTAAATCAACTCGGCCATCCGTTTACGTCTGACTTTATTACGGGTAGCCATTCAAGATGAAGCCCTAAATCAAACGACGTCCGACATAATAATAAGAATCCATTACTCAACGCGAGATATGAAATTAAAAGCTCATTATAATGATCTAAGAGCTAATCTGTGAGTTATTCAACGGCACGATAATAACGGTTGAGTAACACATCGGTGACAGCGGGCAGACCGTTGGCCGTGTGCGCTGGATTGTCGTTAAATTGAATTAGAGCACACCACCGGCAACTGCGCGGGCGCAGTTCGACGACCGATCGCCCACCACATTCTCGATACTTATTGATTCTATTCAATCGATCCATCGTAATTGACAAATCTCGTTGTGGGAGTGCAGTGTCCCAATTACAACAGGTTTCTGATCATGATGGTGACCTATTTTTGCATTCTTTGTACTTACTCTTCTTAAACGCTTATAGGACCTAATGTAGGTGTCGGTGTTGTCGCTATTAAAATAGCATACTTTTTATTTGATAAGCTTGTACTAATGTGGGTAGCGCACATTTAAGTTATGTATTACGAGAAGAAGCGTGGGCTCTAGCTTAAGAAGGCGATGATAGAGCTCTAGTTATTAAGCTTTTGATACCTACATAATAATTAATAACAATCATATTTAGCAATGAAATCTTTCTTGCATAACTAGCAGCATCGCTTTAGACGGGAAATCAACAGTCAGAACAGAAACTTACGCAGATGCGGAAGATAAACAATTAATAATTTTCGCAAAGAACACCAGAAGTAATAATAACTATATAAAATATTATTGATGTTGAATTACTTTAAGTCGGAATAATCAGAGAGATAAAGAGAACTATCCATAAAAGAAGATCATCATACCTAATTGCGCGTAGGTACTGCGAATACTCATAATAATTGAAGTTCAAAATAAAGACAGTCATTAAATTGGGAAATGGTTTGAGGACAGTATGTGTTTAAGTTTTAAAGTTAAAAGATTTTAAGTGTTTCTAGTCCTATAGCTCCAATATTACTTACAGCCTCCACCTCCAATTATTCGTTTTTTCCGTGGTTAATTGGGCTGACGTAGTGTTAGTAGAGTTTTGTTCCTTCCTCACTCATCTTGCAGTGTGGTAATTGGTACGTGTGATTGGTAACTTTACTGCTTACACTTAGAGCAGTATTGAGCAAGCGTCGCGCATGCGATCGTGGACGGAAGTTCTGACACCGACGCACCGCCCTCGTCCTACACATTCTTAGGTGGATTAAAGAAAATATAATTACTGATCCTAATCTTATAAGCTGATTATTACTTTCGCGACTTTATTTGAAGCTTATAGCTTTCGTAACTGCTTTTATTATCCTCACATTTTAATATCCTGAGCATATAAATATTTCATACTTGGGTAAGTGTACGTAATTTGCTTCGAATTGACTTATACGAGTAGGTGTTGGTGTTTGATGGTGGTGTAAGCGGGAGATGTAGCAAAGATGACCATCGGTAAATTTAGCATCTAAGCAGGATTTTTTTTCCTAAAAATAAAGAGAAATGATATCAACAAGATTATAATAATTCAAAAAATATTTTTTGCAATGCAGTTTTGAAAGCCACTCTAGAAATCGGTTGACAACATATCATTTTAGAATGAACATTAATTTAAAAGTAATTTTTGTTTGATGTCTTGACTATAATACACAACGTTATGGTTATGACGACGCGAGGGACAGTTCGTCAACCGCAAGTCTCACTGCACTTTCACCATACCGCACCATGTTAGCTACAACATGCTTCATGAAAGTCATTCATAGTCATAATTCATATGAGATCTACATAATAATCAACACGGCTCGTACCTATGAAGATGTAAACTCTCTACAACCACAAGGTTAAAAGTGTATTTGGAGACGTCGTGTTGGCGGCGCATGGAAAGATATGATGGACGGAGCAGAAGACCAACAAAGAGATAGATAGATAGATACTCTTTACTGCACACCACACAAAACAAACAGTACAAAGAAACAAGATATTTAGAATGGTACAATTTAAATGAAGAGCTGCTAGTAATAATTACAAAACAGAATAGATTAATATTTATTAACGATATTTACTACTTACTACTTATGTGATACTACAATAACGTCTTGGCAACATTATAGTAGTATCACATGAGTAGTAGTATACTGCAAATAATATATCAGATGATCTTATAACAACGATGAGATGAGAGAGGAGACAGTAGAAGAACAGAGAGAAGACCTAGCTAGAGGGACATACTGTAATTACTTCTATGGTTTGCGAGAGTATTAATGTATAGACTTCAAATTCACGGTGGCGCTGGCATCGTATCGTATCTTAAATCGAGACAGATATTATGTGATAAGAATGAAAAAGTCTCCACACATCAGTCTAAGGCTGCTTAGTTCTCGATTGATCAAACCACAAGTAAAAATATTAGATTTATTAAAACAAATAAATTCAATAACTAAGCAAGCAAAATAATATCAAACACAAAAAAACAGCAAAATACTCTAACACAAAAATAACAAGTGTAAGCTGAAGAAACTGATGAACAAAAGATGATGTATAAATAGCACCCAATAAGACAGTTTTAAAAATATCTAGTTTCTCGGACAAGACGGGGTTAATTGGCCCTTTCTTTTTATAATTAGGATTACTTGGAATCCATTAGTACGAGAAGATTAACAAACTTATTACAAAATATATTTCACAATAAAAAACTTTATCAAGAAAATACATGTTTTTGTTATATAGAATGCATTTAGAATAATAATAAATGCTTACTGATTTTATTGACATGAATTTGTCTTTCGCATACTTTACCAGAATGACAAACATAAATTATTAAATTAATGGTATTTTACATCGCTAAAGCCGCTATCGACTTGGACCGAACACGGCAAAACCTTTCAGTTGGCTCATTATTGCCTTTTTATTTTAAATGCACAGGCATAAAATAAAGCGGTTTTTAATGTAACAGTATAAAGAGAAAAAATAAAAACATGCAAAGCGATACGACTGCAACGAGTTGGAATATTTGATCCATTGCATCAGCACGAGCATGTGTTGATCAACATTAAGCAGCACGCAACCGTACATCATGGGCACGGTAACGCTTTGCTTGTACATTTTCTACGACGAAAGGAACTCCTCTATCAAGAGTTAATTAATCATACTGCCAAGAGCACTGGCTAGCTACACTGCGATGGTTACTGAAGTGTGTTTATAGCATCCGCCTTCCTGCTGTGGACCGACGAAAATACCGTTACACTCGCACAACCAAACTCCATTGATTTACATACGCAAATCATGACGAATTGCCCACAACGCACGTCCAAAATACACCAGCTCCTCCGCCGGCACACATCAAGGTGAATCATCACCAATTTGTGCTCACATAAGTTCCATAACTGCATAAATGAAGATGTTATCCTTACGGCATAGAGGGCAAGCAACAGCAGCTATGCTGGCGCATTGTTGAAGGTTGTGGTTCAACTCATTAGTGCTTGTGTGTCCAACTGCAAAGTCAAGACAATTTTTAAAAGATATGGATTTACATCCTAACTAATGAATATAATTCCAAGAAAAAAAACATAATGTCTACGGATAAAATAGGTGTCAATTCTGGGATGAAGTAATTGTTGCTCATTAAACAAATAATTTATATTTACATTGCAGTTGGTATTGTGTGTTTGTACATGCGCCGTAATGAATAAAGTCATGGCGGAAACATGGCATTTAACAAAAACAAACTATTGCTGCATGGCGAGGCTTAAAAAAATTTACACTCGTTAGTGCATCCGGTGAATTACGATTGCGCGTGGTGTCTTTTTGCTCTCGGTCGGATTCTAAAAAGAAACCGATCAATCGGACAGCATAGCACAGGGAGGGAGTATATCCTGTCTGTGCGGTGCAGAGCGGGGAGGTTGCGCTCAGGCATCCATGAATGGCCCTAACGAACCCGCTGACCTTGGCGGAGCGGCCCTGTGGGCGCCTCAGCCCTCCCGGCCTCCCGCTGCCACGACGCGGGTAGATTCATTTCTAAAACATTAGAAATACATCACATCCCAACATAAAAAACCTCCAACCCAATGATAAGTCACATCCGAAATTCGAAATGTCTATTTTTAGGTTCATGAATTTAATATGCATTTTAAATTTATAATACCTAGCAGGTATATGCGATACATAAACGATGTTTTAAACATATAACAGGAAACGAATGAATTCTTAACATAAATACGTATGGTTATGTATGTAGTAGTTTACGCGGTAAACATCTCATTCACGATCCTTTGATTGAGTTTGAATGAGTGACGTGCTCTGTGTATACAATTTGCCTCGTAACAGGAAGTAAAACGAGTCCAGCTCTAACCATATCAAGGACGTTAATATCGAAATCAGATTTGCGATACTATTTATTAGAGTAACTATTACAAATAGTTCTTCCTGTAGGGCTTTCAAATATCGTGCTGTTTCTGGTTGAGTTAAAATTGATTCTGAGTCTCGATATTGTGCGTGCAGATTGGCAATCTCAGACCATGGATACACGTTCAACGTTCATAGCTCAGACTTAATATAGGAGGCTTACTTCCCACTTTACTGGATGGATGCGCTATCCGTTTACGCACACGCGCACATGGATATTGGATACCACAGCGATCTTAAACTTTTAAGCGGGGTCTATGTGCAAAACATCCCCTATTAACAGTTTTATTAACATACTTAGATTGTTTCTATGTGGAAAGGTGACATAGGTGACAGCAAGTTGTGTGAAGCGAATAGCGACGCGATGCGCGATGTCCATATGCGCATAACTCGCTTCACGTGCCTAATGGATAGGATCCTTTTGTATTTTCTTCCATTATTTGTGGACAGGTTTGTCAACGACAGCGTGACCTTGGGCAAGGTTAAGCGATATGGTAACCCATTTCACGGTGCGTGCCTACGCGTGCCGGCGAGAGATTACGGACTAATGATGCCTCCACTTGCAACATCTGGTGATGCCCTGTTCCAGTTAGATATGAATAATAGTTTTTTAGACATATTCAGTCTACGCGACGGATAAAATCTTCTTTATGCCTTCGCGTTCCACTTACCCACGGTAGACCGGAAAAACAATGGAAAACAATAGGGAAAATTTCTAGTAGCACGCGAAGGGATCGAGACATGGTAAGAAATCGGAATGGAGCTTTAAACTTTGCTTCAAGTTTTTGCAAATTATAATGTCATTCATGTCTTGACACAAATTTATTATTCCTGTTTCAGGGAATAGTAATGGCAATATAAAATTGAAATACTACGAATATCTAACATAATAAATCATGATGACGTTAACCATACGGGCGTTAATGAAAAGTGGTTACGCGGAGGAAGGGTAAGATAAACTAAGATGGGTCAATTAATCTGAATGAACCTCGACTAACCCAATCGAACAACAGCTATCTGCATTCCAGAGTTAGGAGTCAGAGACTAGAACGGGAGAAAAATCAAATCAAAAAACGTTCAATAGGTCGATAATTTTGAGTTCAGCCTGAACTTGCTTAGAGTGCAAAAACTAATAAAATACTAGCGATCATAGACAGCAGTTATGGATTGCTTTACCCAATGAGAAAATCGATAGACTTTTCGATCGATAGATACTAAGAGTGGGTAAAGTTAGAGGTGTAGACCGATTTGACACGTTGAGCGGTTCTCAGGC
The DNA here is from genome assembly GCA_963576865.1 of Anania hortulata. Classification (NCBI taxonomy): domain Eukaryota; kingdom Metazoa; phylum Arthropoda; class Insecta; order Lepidoptera; family Crambidae; genus Anania; species Anania hortulata. Next base: position 4,202,070 of record OY756391.1, read on the forward strand.
AAACTGCGGATCTCCTCTGCGGAAGACGACACGCCGAAATTGTCCGCCACGGGACTGGGTAAGCAATCAACCAAAACTGAGAACAAACAAACAGCCACAAAAAACAAAGAGGCATTCTTGCAACATTGACCTTTATATTTCAAAAACAAAATAAACCAGAATGAAACGCAATCTGATTCGAGCTGATTTAATCGTCATCGAGTCGTTTCGCGCTTGCACACTCGTTAGATGTCAGATACAAAAAAATATACACAGCTTTGGAATTTTGTTCTTTTGAGCGCTACAAGTTATCTATCATTTTGAAACGCAATGTTGTGTAAAAGATGAGGGGTCAGCTCGTGATTTATGATTGAGTACGGTGCAGTACGACTAGCGTAAAGATCCAAACTCGCACCTCAAGCACGAATTCCAATTCTCAGTACTGCATGGAGTAAATGCCAGAGCCATTATCATTTTGTGTCGGTTGAATTGCCGTTGCAGATCCGTGAACGAACGTTGGCCTGGATTCGAGTATCGAGCCCGGGTATACATGCTCGCGTTTATTAATGACTAAGGTTTAGCAAACGGATCACATAGCGGATTTGTGTCCTGAAAACAGAATAAGATAGGGAGACTTCCCGACGCGCAGAGACAATGCCTCATTATAGCTCGCTGTCACCAGCGGCTGAACTAAGGAAGTCAATATCTATTAGCCCGGCACAATAGGTGAGCGACATCCGAAGCTCATTACTGCTGTTCGTTTCCGTTGACTATTTGCAACATGCCGCTAAATCGCCACTTATTAAACAACCGGTAGGCTTATTATAATGTCAGCCTTCTATCATAATATAAATGACCTAATCAATATGATTGTTCATAGACACATGCCGATTCTAACCGTAGAGCTGGTGTCGTGTTAGCTTAGCGCTAGAGATGCGTAAACACGGACGGCCTTGACGGGAGCTTGTTTACTGATACCGAATGCCTTGGCAAATGAACTGAACGTAGGAAAATTTGTATATGACAGCAGCTTTTTTAAAATATTTCTTAAGATAATCTAAACAAACATTGTGATACAGACCAGCTTCTGTTTTATTAGATAACAACCACCAATATAAATTATAAGAGTAGAAACATCCACTAAGCGCGTTTTTATTTGATAGTTAATTATCTAGTGGCCTGAATAAAACTCGAGTCGTCGGAGATTCAGAAGGAAATGAATTTAAAGATTTTAAAAAACTAAACCATAAGCTAAAGGCGTTACAGAGGTCAAGAAGAGACGAACAAAAAACTTTATACAAAACGAGCTTACGCGACACCTAACTTTTCGCGTCCATATAAATATCATTGATATTAATCTTGTATCAGGAATTCAGACTGTTAAGGAGATGGCATGGAACAGAGAACAATGGTTAAAACTCCACCGAAAAGAGTTTAGCTTAAATTAGTGATAGAAATTATACGTATCGTATTCTAGCTGGCTAGAGTAGGTTTTTAATACACCGAAGAACACTATGGAAATCAATATTACGTAATAGCAAATATGTGCTCACAATGCAATCCATTACACCCAATGTAAATAGAACGTGAGGACGCACAAAACCAAGCGCTAGCCATCCATAGAGCAATCCTAAGGACATAAAGTAAGCAAACACGACTTGTTTAGAGCAAACAGTGTAGTAGTTATCTCGGCACAAGCTTATCGGCACACACCAGTCGTCCCGGCACCAGCAAGGGGAGCCCAGCCCCGCGGCGCAGACGTACGTGCCGCTGCCACTCTACAAATATTTACCATCCCAATATTTGTCGCCAGCACCCACATAGACAGCACAGGACATTGCATCGTGACGTCTACAATAGTTAAGCCAAAATCAAGAAAAACAAAACCAGTTGTTGACTCAACCAAAAGGAAGACTACAAAATGTATGCCAAACAATGCTCCTGTGAGAAAGGCCGTGATCACTGATTTAATGAATATATTTTTACAGGGCATCAGTACATCGCCCGACGGAAAACGCATAATGACTTCCGTCCGACCGGTCCAAGAGAAACAACGAAAATGATATTGAAATACGAATACCAGGCGACTTGACAATACACCTAACTAATTACCAAATCAAATACGTACACGGGCAGAAATAGGCGACGTTATTGACAAATAACTACTTTCGTTTAGGATTGTGCGATCTCAAAACTCTTGCGTTTTAAGTTAAAAAACTTTTAACCGGTTGTTGCAGATTTGCCACAAAGTAGATTCGTCACACTTTTGTAAGTGCCATACATTAAATAAAATTAATTAATAAATTTTACAGGTTGTTGTAAACTCGCCACACATTTTCAATTTACACCATTTTTGTTAAAAGTACGGTTAGCAAGCAAAGTTTCTCTCTAGGGTTTAACATCAAACAAACACTATCTAGTACTCGGATGCCGGTTTTCTTTTGTGTAAATTTATTTCTACAATTTAAAAACTGTGATTTATAAATTAGACGTAAGTTTAGTTATTTACTTACTGCTGTGATTTAAAAAAGATATTTTTTTTAATACTATTAAGACAGGTAAATCAGCAAGTTGTAATGTATCTGTGATTTTTATAAAGACTTCAGTTCAATTGTTAAAAAACCTGTGATTTTAAAATTAATAAATATCTATTTTTTATTAAATGTTTGGTTTTTCTGCAGTCTGTACTGTAAAAGAGACTGTGGCGAGTTTAAATACTCCAAAATATTTTTCTAAATAAAATAAGTGTGACGAGTCTACCAATACTTTTTTTTGTCTCGAATCTACTCTGTGGCGAATCTACAACAACCCGTTAACGCACTTATCAAACAAGGGAGTAAACAGTTTTCTCATCATAGCTAAAAGAAAGTTTTGCAAAGGAAATATCGACGGTCGTCTAGTTAGTCATAGCAATAAACCACAAGTAGGTAGCATTTTACGATTTACGGTGACTTTGATAAGCGGATATGGAAGTGCGGTCGACATAGCGCAAATGGTCCACCGTTCATCGGTTGGCGAGTCGCGATTCTAATTCTGATATATCCTGTCGGTTTCCTGCGCCTGCGCACGCTTCTACCGGGACCGGGCCACTCTCGAGCTTGATAAATAAATCACGCTGCGAGACCCACGGAATCTTACACTTTCATCACTGATACGACGCTTGCTCCTTCATTACAACCTGTCGTATTAAACTACCCACGGCCGACAAACATGACAACGACGCAGTCAATTAAGCAAATTAAAGTGAGCCTTAGAAGCATACTCGTACGTACGTTTCAAACACTACAGAGCACACGTCTTACTTCATATAATGTTGTTCTGGTTGGGGCCATACTCCACCACCGTGGCCCAGTAAGGATTGGTGGAAGAGTGTCTGCATGACAAGTAACTAACCTTACTGTCAGATGCAATCCAGCATTTTGCAATCACTACCAAAACCCTACGGCCACTAAGTTCAAGCAATTTAAACGACGTATCATTTACTAAATCATAGACAAATGTTTTATTGTAATATAATTCTCTTCAATAATCAACTATCTTTAATAATCAAAACAATTTAAAGAGACACAGTAAGTATGTATTTATAATTTACACGTTAGTGTAAGTAAATAATTACTTGGATACTTACCTATTTTAATGACAATGATGAACAGTCGTAATCAATTTTCCGCTCACATCACCCACTCAACATAGATGTGTTGTATTCGATCTGTGAATAGTAACAATGATGTCTATCTTCGAACACAAATTGTTTACAATCACAAGACTATGTTTGCATATTATTGAAAATATTTATTACTAGATTGAACAGCTATGATAGAACAGACTGGTGAGTAGGATAAAATATCCATAAATGACAATCAAGATGAAATCATGTAAAGATGATGTAGCAGATGAAAATGTTTTAAGCATACTGTGTTAGGTAGAAAATCAACCTGGCTAGTCACTAATCAGTGCGAAGAAGCCACATCCTCAATTACGACCGATTTGCTCAGTGCGCAGGTTACTATCTATTGTTTCCACCGATGTGTATGATCTTGCCATTCACTACGCCTAAGGTGCATGTTGAAACTTCTAGGAACACGCATTGTTTCATTCTCAGGACGGCACCTTTGCTGCTGGCATCAATGGATACTATATTATATTATGCTATATCGAAGCTTTTCCTCAATATACATTGTTTACTTACAAGAGGTGCAGGAAATTTTAGAGAGGAAAATTCTATCCCATTGCGTCATTTTTATTTACTCTCCCAATTGAATTTTTAGGAAGATGCACACAACAAACTTATAGAATGCAAGCTAAATACATGGCCGGTCACAGTCTGTTGAGAAAACAGTCATGGGAATCTGTTATGATGTCCAGTTTACAAATGATAATGAAGACAGCGTAAGCAGGGGCTACGGTCGGTGACTTCCAATTCTAACTTACACTAATTGCAGAGAAACTCGTGAGAAAAACATTTATTAAATTCAACAACCGATTCTGCATTATATTGTAAATCGTAATGAACAAACTAGTTAAGCCACCCAAAACAAGTAAATAGGTAACGCATACCATTGCTATAAATAAATTCAAAGTAGTAAATAAAGAATTCTTTACGGCCACGGCACTTCCCCACCGCCAACAGGAGGCGTGTCGTAAGAGGCGACTAATTCCTGTAGCACAAGACGGGCAGCAGCGTCAGCGTGCGAAATTTTATTAAAAAACTGCACTCGCCAACCCGCCTGCCAAGCGTGGCGAGTATTGGCAATACCCCAATGATGATAGGTCATCGGGGAAGGCCTATGTTCAGCAGTGGAATTCTTATGGTTAAAATGATGATGATGATGAAATAAATAATTTTAAAGTTGGATTCATAAAGAGGTTATAACAATATAGAAATGGTTATTTTCAAACAAAAATACTACTACTTTTGAATAACATGTTTTTAATTGGTCACAAAAAGGTTTCTTACAAGAGAATAAAAGTCACGAACTGGCCTGGTCGTGTCGCCCGCTGTCCCGAACAGGAAGCCAGGGCAGGCGCGCGGGGGCAGCTACACGATATCCCTTTTACGCGGATCAATTAACGGACCCCGGCAGACCGGACGTGCATACGCACATACATTAACACCTCCACCCTTCACTAATCTTTACGACCGCGAACGTTTTGAGAAAAACTATAGGCCAAAATTCGAGATTAGAACTTTTTGTCACGACGCCCTATTCAGTGTACAAACGGAAAGGACGCCTTTGATCACCTACGTGACTTCATTGACCGGATTGCCGAGCGATCGTCCTTGGTTTCACTGCTTCGGTCCAGAATCGTCTATGGCATACAGGACAATAAAACTCGCCGATTATATACACCTACATGTCCATGTCGAGGACATGAATGTAAATTGTATTCATCACGCGTACCATTCACGTTGCGCTGAATGGGCGAGTCGGCGAATCGTATGTAGATGACAGCATGACAGTAAATGCGAGTTGCGCGCCGCTACAGCACTGCGACCGGTGTAATGCAACTGGGTTACAAGTTACAACATATGACGTGGTGGGTGACGACTCCTCGGCGGGTGTGAGCAGGTAGAGTGCATCCACGTGTCAGAACTTGACATTGTAGTGGCTTAAAATAGGTGTTTTGGGTGGGTTCCTGGATTCCATTTTATTGAAAACATTAAACGTGGCAAGCTATTTTAAAATAACTCGGGAGAACGATATACACAATTATGTCACACAACATTTTCAGTTGTAAAATCAGCACCGCCGCATACGGACGACATACAAAGATATGATCTACCCACATATACCTATAGGTCAAATCAATTCAAATCCAAGGAAGGAAATCGGATTAACTAAAACAATATAGTGTTTGTTATAAAACAATCTATCTATTATTTAAGCCCCTAAAAGAAACCGGAACTACAGCTCGTGCCACTAATTGCGGGACCATAGTATGGCGGACGTATGTTACTTCCGCTTTCGCTTGAACGGGTACCGCCCTCCGCAGAGGGCTGTTCCGGAACTGACAGATATTATTTAAAGAAAAAACCGTTTATAAGTCAACCGAGCCCTTGTTCGGCCCCACAACTTCCTTTCCATTCATTCGAGCGGTTGCAAAAAAAAAAATGGGTTGGCTATTTTTATAATTTCGCCTTTGAGAATTCAATAAATTATATTTTTCTTTTTATATGTAAATAAAATAAGAAACTAATTTATCAAAGTGAAAGAGTCAAAGAAGATAAAGGCGATTAATCATCTCACAAAGCGAAAAATACGAAAGCTTAATTTTATTGTGAACGTATTTATGAATTGTGCTATCATCGATGAGTCAAATAAGCAAACTAAAACAAGGGCTGTAAGAGGTCGCGACTCGCGAGCGCATACCTATTATATTATTATAGCCCATCACCGGCCGACCGTATAAACTTCGAACGTGTAATTTATAGCTTCCTTTCAGTGTTTTTCACCGGGCAACAATGCCCGGCACTCCGAGTGTGAAGTTAATGTCTTTACGATGTGTCGACGAGTAATTTGGCCTAACGAGTTCGAAGATCCAACGGTAGGATACATTACGATTCATAAGATGAATTAGAGTCCAGTAATTGGATCTAGATGTAAGTAAAAAGACATTTCTGATACTTAATTGGAAGGTATTCTTTCGTTTGTTTTAAATGAACTTTAATTAAAAGCGGAGGCAGAAGCGCAACAGCGGGATCCCGCCTGTCTCGTTTCTCGGTAAGCTCAACTCGTGAGAAACGATCTCACAGTTTCTTTCACTTGTCGCAACACAGCAGTTGACTAATGGCGGCCCGAGCCGCCGAAGAAACCCCGTGAGAATATTCAGCAACCGCATACAATAACGCCAGTTAAAATTCAACGAAATCTTTGCGAACAAGAACGCCACAATTAATGTGAGCGAGGACGGTTCTCGGTTTCTCTTGATTGTTTTTGTTTCAATTTACAAGTAAATGGCTATCTTTTCACAATTTAGCGTTTCGAATGACCTTGTTTAAAACAAAAGCTATGTAGCAAGATGAGGAAAGGCAGAAGACCCGTAAACAATTTGGCTTTTGAGTACAATTTATTGTGCTGCGGCAAACGCATCAGCATTTACACGCTATGCAAAATTGGCGTACAACATTTATGGGACAATAAGGATGATGAGAATTTATCATCATTTTTATTAGGGTCTGATAATCATCCTCATCATTATGATTCAGAGCCTGAATGTGGGCTTTCCTCAATTCGTATCATTTGCTCCGCGACATTTCCTAGGTCGTCTCTCCAACGGGATACTATGTGTTTTATACAGTATACTCCTAAAGTATTAACAGCACTATACTCGTAGTTCGGATAAAAACATGAAAGTAACAATAACTGATAGATGTTTAATAACTAAAAAAAATATTTACTAGCATTGAAATATTGGAATTACAGATAAACTTAACAGACGTAAAGGGGTAAAGTGGAAGTGGCGTCACCACGAAACGAGGGCGTGTCGATTTAATTTCCGCCGGCCGCGTCCGAGCCCTGATGGATTACTGTTTGCGGCGATGCGGTGGCCGTTATAAACAATCAAAACTGCAGTATCGATTTAAAAGATAAACCCTATGAAATATAACTTCAACTATTTGTGCTGTTAATGTCTTTGAGCTCTGGAACACATCTTTATTAATGGTCAGATACTAACAGAAAATTTTGTAAGGCTATAGATTTATTAACTTTATGTCTTCTCGCCACTTCTTGTGTTTTCTTCACGTTTTGAAAAGTAAAGGACTTTATTACCAAATTTAGTTGATGATAGTAAGATGATAGTAGTAAATAGTTGCAGAAAATTACAAAAAAAAAAGATTTAAATCAAATTTTAGAACGTGCCTTACCGTCGGCTGCAATAGAGGAATGATTACGACTTTTATAGATCTGTTAATCTATAATGTTAGCAAAGAAGGTATCATTGTTTAGATATTATGATGGCAGATAGTTCGTTAAGTTGAGAGTCATTACATTCAATCGGTTATCGAACGTAGTAATGTCTTCGTGATGGGATGAGATGAGCAAGGAGTGTTCCGGCGGGGCGTGTCAATTTAATATCCGCCGGTGGCCTCCATGATGGATGGCGGCTTTATTGGCTTGCCCCGGCTTTACGACCAACAACACTTCCATAACTGCACTACCATCACCGAATCGGTTTTACATAATTTTCTTATCTTCGAGAATGACATATCAAAACAATGCATTAAAAATTAATTTCCAATCACAAATAAAATTACCTGTAGCAATAGTATCATTCATACCAACCAATAAGCTAGGGATAAGAACGATATTTTCTAATGTAACAAGAGTTGTGCATTTCTGTTTGCAATAATTAATATGAAGTAAGAATGGACCCCAGGTAGAGCTTGCTTAGCGCCTTTTTAAATGGCCTATTGTGTTGGGACGGCGCCTAAAATCGACCAGTTTTTATGCGCATTGCGAACAAAAACCACTTAAACCATCTGCTCAATTTAGATTTGTCAAAAATCATTGATTGCGATAATTCAGGTAACGATGGAAAATTAAATTACTCATTCAAATATTTGGACACCCAAAATTCTGTTCATTTTCAAGAATTTTTCAAGTAAATGCATAGGTATGTCAATTAATGGCTTTGGGGTATTTGTGAATACAGTATAGTGACAAAACAGTTACTTATTGTATTACCATAGTAAGAGTAATTGAGCTATTGCTCAAGCAAAATGTGCTGGTTTTCGAAGACAAGTTAGTGGCGTACTACACCTACTGCGTTCGCTTTACGTGGGCAAACCCACCTACAAAAACAACCCACTGTCATATTTGTCGTTCAATACGTCCTACCTACATACCTACGTGTCACCTCATCTAAAAGGCCTAGCCTCCGTAATCAAAGAAAAAATATATTTTAGTCACTCACCGTGTACGATAAACCGTGTCTGCTGACGTCGGCTTTCCCAAGGGCTGGATATCCTCAACCACAGTGACCTGGGTGTCACTGCAGTAGTAGTATCACCCGTTAAAAACAGTTGATAATTTCACACTTAGTGTCAATTGTCAAATAACTTTACACAATCAAACAAGCACGATTTCAAATTTCGAAACGTCAAAATTTGAAACAGAAACATGCGCTCGCGTGTTGGCGCGTTGAACAACGGCGCGACTGAGCGTGAGCGGCGGAAAAGAAGGCGGCACGCGCCGGTGGGGACTTCATTCACAAAATCGAGTGGCGGGGCAGAGGCGCGCGGGGTCCGTGGGCACGGCTCATTCATGCGAGCACCGAGCTGCTGGACTGTCCTCCAGTACCTGCGCTGCGCCCGCGCAAATGACTAAGATGCACCACATCAACATCAGAATCGCCACCCTTTCGCGGCATTTGAATTTAAACTCATTATAATGCAGAGAGTGACAGACACCGCTTCCTGTCGTTAACGTGTCATCAACTTAATGCCGCCACAGCGAATCTAGTTTCTTGCAAAATTGCAATAAGGTTTACTTGAAAATTGATAGATACCTCTACATTATAAGTTACCGTCATATTGTCAAAATATAAACAGAATTTTCACTTTTATGCAAAACTAAATGTAAAAGTTATAAAGTGCACCCGATGACCCGATTGATGATTACAAAAATATTATGCTGATTCATTGGGAACATCTACGAAAGGAATTGAACAGTCTGCTATAGTAGACGTTTTTGGATAACATTTATTATGCGAAGGTGATCTAATTCATTGATTGCCCAATGGTGTAGGAGTATTAGTAATAATGGCGTCATTGGAGTCACCATTTTCAAACGCAGATTTACAATTGCGGTTCGAAAGATGCTGCCGATGTACAGTAATGATGCTGCGAAAGCAAGCAATTTACAAGAACCGGTGCTGTCGAATGCTCTTTAAGTGGGTAACTTCGGTGCACCAACGGCTTATGTAACCGCTTGCATAGCACGTGCTCTGCTTGCCTCAAGGTATTGCGATATTGGAAACCTTTTTTGTTGCACCGCTAGAGGCGACAAGTTTGCACAATGAGCACAATATTCTCGGGTTTTGGTCTGCGCCTTAGCTTAGTATTACAAATTTCGAAATCCTAACCTGTATTGTACTAGGAAAATTGAAAATGTATTATCCGATAAAGCTCTTGTTGGTAATATAACCGGTGCGTAAGTAGTAAAAGCGGTGTCAATTTGCAATGTATTTCTAGCAGTAAGAACTGGTTAGGTGGGCGCAATTAAAAGCCCACGTAGGCGATAATTGCACTTTCCTCGCAATTTTACACCATCTTGAAGAGTGCTTATATAAATCCGGAATGATTTATTTTTCGAATTCAATGGGAATTTATGGGACCAGTTGTTATCCCGAAAGTCTTGGTTCGTAAGAGATTATTACGCTTTGAGTTTTTGGAAATAAACAGTAGAGGCTTAGGTGCTATATCAGGCGATTAAAATGGTGCACAGGAATTAAATGAAGGATTAAACTCTAAAGATATTTGGTCAAACGGGAACCTAATCAAGACGCCTAGTTGATTTCTTTGCAAGAATATTACTCATTTAAAGCACTAGAAGAAAGAAGGAGTTCGTAGTAAATTTAAATCCCGATAATATTTTGCAACATTGCAATGTTACTATTTATTCTGAAGTCTAGGCTGGATAGATATTGCTATAAATAATGTACAAAGCAAAAGTAGGTATTTATTTACCTAGGTGAATGTAATAATTGACTGGTCTAGTGGTTCACGCTTCAGATTACAAAGCCAGGCGATTGCGAGTTCGAATTCCGCAAGGAGAAAATGTTTGTATATTATGAATTTAAGTTTATTTATCTGATATCTAGTCGCAATTGCTCAGTTTGGGGCTACATAATATATTTATACCGTAGCTGCAACCGTGTAGTTTTTAGTTATGATTCAAGTTATGTATGTTTATGGTAAGAGGTTAGGTTTCTAGTCTAGGCATGAACATTCTTCCTCTGAGTCTTGGTTGTCAATTAATGCAATAAGTGGTCCAACTACCGGTACTGTCCGCGGTGCGCCGGTACAGTTATAATGCGTCTGGATAGGGCATCGACGTAAGAGATACAACGATTCAACGACCAAGTGAAAGAGCTCAAATGTCTTCCTGAATCTTCTATTGCGGTATTTGAGCTAAAAGAAATAGCTACGATCTTGTAACAGATGACTAGACTAGACACTGTTATGATAGAAGTGTATAAGTACTTTTAAATTAGGTATTTTTTGTTTTCACAATTTATGAAATATCTAAGATGATAAACTAATGGGAGGAACTAGGTACACGACATTTCACTTGATAAAATTATGCGTCAAATGGAAATTGAACCCACGTCTTTTCGCTATTCGGGCAAGTCCTCTTCCATCTGAGCTACATACGAGTATCATAATCTTTTTCTCTTCAAGATGTTTCCCGTGCTTGTTACGGTGTAAATCATCAGTCAATTGCATTAATCTTTAGGAAAGATACCTACTATTTTAATTCAAAAGAACTATTGTTGCAAATATTTAACAATTTCGAAACATCTCATAATTTTTTTTCTTAATTGAAATATCATTTTGACAGTGTTTCCGAAATTAGTAAAACAACTAAGTATACTACTTGATTCGTGAATAAATAATTTACGTACCTGCGAGACATAGCGCGATGTAATCCTTCGCAGTCTCCGATCCTTCCGGCAGGCTCCATGCCACGGTAAACACCGTCCCATCGACGGACCACGTGATCGTGCCGTTACCGCTTGCATTGGCTTCATACACCGCATCCTTTTCGTCTACTACACTATTTATACTTTCTTTGTCGTTTATGGCACTTTCAGGTCGTTGGTCAGCGTTGGCACTTGGTGTTGGTACAGTTTCGACACTTTCAATAACTTTCACAGTCTCACAGCTCTCATCGTTCGGTTTGTCATCATCATTTTTAGCACTTTCGGCGCAGTCAGGACCATTGTCTTCTGACATGACTATCGCAAGTTTCAGTTACGCATCTTGACTAGACGGCAGACCTGTTTTTTTAATCTTTCGGTTATGATATGCAGTTTTACTGTTTTAATGGCAAGGAAATTTGTTGCTGTTTTCCTAAAGTGGTAAACTAGGTTCGTAAAAATAGAATTGCGATCTAAAATAGAGTACAAAAGACTATCTCTGCGCGGTCGTTTCAGGGGGTTGTGTAAGAAGACTGAGGGCGGGCGAGGACGGGGGCGGGGGCGCGCCGGCGACGTCGCGACGCCAGCCCGACAGGCGCCACCGTCGCGTCCTCGTCGTCTGAACCACCGACACTACTTGTCTCCGTAATCACGCTCTTGTTATGCACATCACTTGTAATTAGACATGTACAAGGAAATCTGGCATGTTGGAGATATTTTTTACAAGCTACATGGTAGGCTGATAAAAGTTTAATGTGAAATAGTAGGATTTTGATTTGATTAAGTTATTCATTGCCCTGCTGCTGCTACTAGATAATGATTGCGAAATCAATTATTTTTATTTTATCCAAAAAAAAACAGCTCTTAAATACAAAGAATAATCATAGTATTACGTGCTAGAACTTACAACACATAATGAATTAACATTCCATAATATGGATATTAAAAAAATTATGTTTAACAAAAAATTTGTACTGAAAAGTTAAAAGATAAAAAAATATATTTTTTATACAGGGTGTAACGAAATCTCAAAAAAAATTGACGTTTCCAGACAAACTGATGCCAGCTGGTCGCGTTTTAGTATGGGAAAGTGGTTTTTTTTTTGCGAATTAGATGTTGATCCCATAGAAAAAGTTGATGTAATTTAGCCATAGAATAACCCCTTAAAGTTTTATTTCACCTTTTCGCTACACTCTGTATACAGTATACTCAGGCGTCTTGTCAAGTTTAACAGAGTCAAAATCAAATTATTAATGTAGTTTATTTAGGTAAAAATATTAATTATGTATTTAAATAAAAAAGTTTTAAAGTTTAAAATAGTTTGATAAAAACAACTAAGATTTTTTTAAATATACTATGTTGAATAAATATTGTTGTGACAGGGCTGTTAAAAAAAATATTATGCATATTAAATGGAAGTTCAATAAAGGTTATTCATCTACCTACACTATTTACATTATAGTTAGGTACTTTAGTATAGATAATTATATATTTTTTAAATGTTGCTAACTCCATATCTAAATGAGGCTCATTGGTAAAAACTTAGGCTGATACTACTGAGAAGAAACAATTTAGTGATTAAAATTAAAAAGGATCAATTTACAGTGTTAAACCATTTGTCTTAGTAAAACAATCTAAATAAAATATAATACTTAAACATAAAATTATGAAATAAAATTCAAGCTTATTTTCATGCTTATAAATTTCATATACATTATTGTTAGTTATTCGTATTGGTAGGAATGAAATGAAAATTATTTTGTTTATGTATAAAAATTAAAATAAATAATTTTTGGAACTTATTTTGGTTTCTTACCTCGTAATTTAAGACAGAAGAAGAAGACTATTTTCTATCCACAGAAAAATCAAGTTAAAAAATATACTAATATTGAGATAAACAAGTTGTGAAATGAATAAAAAACGTTAAATTAATTTTAGCAAGACAATAAGTACATTAGTACTACATTGCTCACGTCATACTGAGACGTATCAAACCTAGCCCAGTAAACAGTTAGATAAACAACTTACAAACTATGTAATCAATACAGTCACATTAAAATAAAATAATATTTTCTAGGCCTTTTTCATCAATAACAAAATGATCGATAAATCTCCAGTACCTAGATACGATAAAGTTACACTCTCACCACTACTTAAGCAGCATAATAAGTCAAGTTAAAAGGATTAGAGCATTCATTTTTCTCAATATAATTCAGAAAAGATCAAGAAAAGTAATTACACTTGCCAAGAAAACACAAAACGCTTCAAAATCTTCAATGCAGAAAATGAACCGCAGAGCAGTTTGATGCAGTTTGACATTGACATTTGACATTGGCAATGCGTTCAAAAGTTTTATTTATTTTCACTCATCCATGTGACCATGTGCCCTCCTATAAGGCCCATTGCATGGTCGTCGTTACGTACACTTTGTATTTTCCAGCTTTGATTAAGATTTATTACTGTGATTCTGTAATGCCATTGATTTTCTATAAGTTTGTATAATATAGTGTGGTAATGAAATAATTTGAGAAAGGTTTATCTTTGGATGGATTTTAGAACGACAAGATGTTCTGTCACTCTCAGTGATTTGTTCCGAAATAAGCATTAATCTAAAACGTAGTATTACTTGTTCAGTGCAATAATCGAGTGATTCGGTGGGGGGTAGTCAAACGAAAAGCATGGACGATATATTTTAATGGTTTTTATTTAACATTTTAAAGAGCTTTAGAGTGCAAGTTTGGTGTAGTCTGTGTTCTAATGTTTGGTGAAGTGATAAAGACCAGAAACTATTGAAATATTGTATTCAACGCCGCATCGAGTGTCAAGTGACACAAACTTAAGACAACTGGTTAACTTGTTTAGACCCTGATTTAGGCCCGATAGCGTCTTGAAACCTGCTTCTACTGGAAGAGCAGCCTTCACTGAATCCAAGAGAAGCAATAAAAATAAAACACCCGTTATTAATTGTGATCACTATATCAAGAATCACTCGACATGGGCAGAATCACCGCTCTGCTTATAGAGCGGGATTGAGTCCTTATTAAAAAAGCAGTAATCAAATTTAGTATGATTAAAAAACGTGTCTATTCAAAGAGGCCAAGGATCATTTAGGAATTGTGCACGCACGTGTTTTTCCATTGCATTCTTGTTCGTTACCCCAGAAAATAATAAGGTGAACCTTGGGCAAAACCAACCTGAAACAAGTTTGATGACGCTAGAATTGCTTTTGGCTCAACTCGGAAAGCACCTTTCGAAGCAATAGTGTTGCAAGCTGAAGAGTTTACTTCATAGTTTAAGGCTGAACTAAAGTGCATGTGATTTGTATTCGAGTTAACTGAAGGAACTTACTTGGGCTGGCGGAAGTTGACTGAAGGATAAACCAATGACCGTTTGTATCCAGTTTAAGAATACTTACGTTACCTTGAAAGTTCAACACTGAACTCGTAAACTCCGCGTTGATTCTTTCTGCAATCAAATGTTTAAGCCAACAACCTCTTTTCAAGAGTTTGTTCATTTTGTTTTCTATAGAGCTCCAGTTACACTCATACAATGCCATAGCTCATAAATTATTCAAATCCAAACTTCAAATTAATTTTTTTTTGCAGTAAATAGGGGCTATTATTATAGCCAGTTATTTCAAACAAATCACCTGTATTGAGATTGGGAACCTTCCTTCGCAGCCGCAACCGCGACTGACAGTGAGTCTGAGTCTGAGTCGGTCGGTGCTTTGAAACTATCCGCAGGGACTATTATAAAATAATTTCCAATTTGGGGAGAAAGAAAATCACACCTGGCAGCCCGGACAGCTAGTGACGTTGACAGTTCAACAATGATTCAAATTCAATCATAATTTCGCGAACAACGGTCTTTTTTAATTTTAATGTTTGTTCATTTTAGCTATTTGTAAAGTAGGTACTTGTCAGGCAGGGTCGTTTTACCTGTTAAATTAAATAGGTATCAACATTACTAAATACCGACGACTCTTTGTGTGTGTTAATTGAGGAAGCCACACACAGTCGCACAACACTTGAATCGTCTGATGTCTGTTTTCTTTAAACTTAAGCTAAACATTTGAAAATGACCTCAGTTGCTCCATCTGACTCGGAGTCCAACGTCAGTGGATTTATACGATACAGTGATAAAGAGATAAAACATTTGTATACTTCATTAATTGAGGTTTGTACTAACATCATTAACATGTAAATGAAATTTTAGTAAGCTTACCTCAACGTCAGATTTCATATTAACGTTTAATTTATTTTTTAGAACATGGAAGTAATCAATCAAGATATATTGCAAATTGAGAAAAACCTGAAGAGTTTAGTTAAGCAGTCTGGACCCTTAGAAAACCAGCTATCTGCTCTCCTTCATACATTTCCAAAACCAAATATAAGTTTGCCAATGGATACAGATAATGATGATTAATAAGCGCAATACAATGCTCTCCCTGTTTAACTTGAGTTTGATAAAACTAAAAAAACAACAAAATCGAATAAAGAATGCTCTTACTTTTTAACTATATTCTTTTGGTGTACTCTCCTAAAAAAGAATTTCAATAATGTTTTACCTTAATGATAGATTGTAAATAATGAATAGTAATCAATCAGTGTTGGGCATGATTTTTTAGAAATGGTTTTTCATAAGTTCTGTCTAACGGTAACATAATAAATACTTTTAAATAAATTTGAATTGTTATTATTATCATTGCAGGTGTATACCATGTTAACTTATCTTATTGAACTGTATGTACATGTTTACATGCCTTTACATCTGGTTAATAAGGTTTCAATCTTTGTTTCAATGAAGTTCAATGAACCTTTGAACAATAAACCATTACTTATATTTTAAAATATCGACTATATGCCTTGGCTTTTGGACTTTTGCCTAAGATTGGACAGATCAACCAACACTACAAACTAATACTTTTACACTAAACTTCTGAGTAGGTAATTGATTTTTGGGACATGTAGAAGTGCCAGGAAGAGTGTCTATAAATACAGAATGACATCACTTGCAAATCAAAATTATCAATCATTTAAACAAAATGATTTACTATTGTGACAGTTTATCGTAGTATGATGATCATACATTAACGGCTAAACGGATTCGGATGCGATTTTACACTGATTTACTATGGAATGATTGAATTGATAAATAATTCGCGATACAGACTAGTTCAGTCTACTATTAAAATATTTAACTACTTTTGACAGTTAAAAAGTAACTTTACCACTTGTAAAAGTAATTTAGTCCTATACTAACAAATAAATAATAGTTATGGGCATCAGCAGAAGTTAAGCTTCATACAATGCGCGCTAGAGCAACGCTAACATAGACGGCCCAGTCGCTCCCGGATACGAAACTGGGGCTTGAACTACTGTCATCATAACTCATAGCTCATTTACGACTAATACTGAGCGGGGGACCCTTTTGGCACATTTCTTTCTTCTTTATGTACATAATGTCACTATGATTTGTTTTTGTGCCAAATAAATAAAATTTATTCTAATTCTTATTCTTATTTACATAGGCGAATATGTAAGCGGTGTGCTTGTGATGCGCCTTGTGCCTCATCTTGCTGCCACTTACAGCGGAGCGGTTTTTTGGGCACGAGTCAAACATCACATCGCGAGAGAAGAGTGTAGTGTTCACTCTCGCGCTCTCACTTCAGATGGTTACTGGTCCAGTACTTACATATAAAAATAGAGAAGCTTATTGTTCGGTTTCGTTGAATAATTTTACTGTCCTATCCACCAAATTGTTTTGCGATTTTAATTTTTTGCTTAATAAACAAGAGTTGTCGCTAATATTAACGAAATTAAAAATATTTTAATTATAATCTGAGTGCACCGTGAGAGTATGAACAAACACATTTCCATCCGATTTTGCGGGAGCTGCGATGCGAGTCGAGAGACGAGATGAGGCGAGAGTAAGTATGAGCGATGAATTGTATGATCATTGACTTATATATTACTTGTATGATAGTGTTTTGAGATTTCGAGTCCATAGGTGATGTCTATGTGTGCGTTGCTCAAGCGCGCATTGCTTGAGAGTTTAAATTCTGAGAACGCATATAGAATACGGTAAGAATTATTTATATCCTCCTGACAAAAGTGGATGCATATTATTCTTATGGTGCCTACTGTACCAGGAATATACCATAGATAGATGTGTATGTGACCTACTTTGATCGACTGCCTCTTTTACGTCATTTCAAAGTCAAAATTGACTAAGTATTACTTGATGATTGTCATAATAGTATTACTTGTTCAGTGGTCTTATTAACGCAAAACGAAAAAATACGATTTTATAAATTATTTACGATTGATATTTATAATTGATTTTAAATTAGTTTAATACTTTTATTTAAGAAAATGACTATTTCTACGAGAGCAAAGTCACCTACACGAGCAGAAGCTATAGCTAAAGCTCTAAGACCGAGCCCAGTGTTCAATACTGGCGTTCTTTTAGGCAAGTATCTACGTACGCTAAACACTTGAAATTGAAATCATAAAATCATTGTTGTAAAATATTATGTGTTTTAACACTACCTATCTCAATGGTTCAAATAAAATAAAATCAACAAGTGCTGCTTGCTCACGTAGAAAAAACACGTGAAAGATCAAAAGCCCCAAAGAAAAGATTGCGCTTTCTTCAATATACCTACTTTGCCTAGTTTTTTCTAATATTTATGTGGACTCCGTCACAAAGATTGTTCCGGGGTCGGCATAAATTAGCGTACGGCAGTAGCGCAGTGATTCGCGTTGAACGCAAAGGGTCCCGAGTTCGATTTGGTTAAGATAAATTGCTTCGGGTGTGTGGTAGTTGGGAGACGCCACTCGCAAAATATATTGCCTAGTACCTCGTAACACAGACAGACAACGAGGTTAGTTCCTTATTACTTTGAGATCGTCAGTTTACCATTGCTCTGAGTTACATTTCATTAAGTAGGTAGAGTCAACAACTAAGCAGTAGGTACTTATGCAGGTTTCCTCGTAATATTTTTCAAAACTACCAAAGTGCATTTAATAATTTCTTTGCTTGGGCTCTAAAAGTTCCTCACGGATTAATGTAAGTATATTTAGGTACTTTCTTATTGCACACAACACATCTTATTACACAAAATAAATAAAAAACTTGCAGGAAATACATTTAGAGCTGCACTTGGGTGGTTTTATCGCTAGAAGCGATCTCTTTCATTCAGACAACCACCTCTTTATTAAAATATTTCTGCTTGCTTTTATTTTCAGGAAACTGGGTTGAAGATCGCATAGAATGTCCCAAACGCGGCACTTTCTATTTCCCTCCCAAAGAAGAGATAAATTATGAAAAGATGAAACCTGAATCTAGACAGCCTGACTTTAGGTTAAACAAACTATATAATTTACAGGTGCTTTCCTAAATCTACTGATTTTTTGTAACTTGTTTGTTTTGTAGTTAAAAAGTAGGTTAGTCTAGCCTGCTGAAGCACACCGATGTTGATATCTAATTGCCTGACAGAGTTTTATAGCAAAAATATTTTACTGAGCTCCTTACATTTTTCCCATAAAAATATTTAGGCGTTTTATTATTGAGAGAGAGCACCACGCCACACGTCTAGCCCTAGCTGTGCCCGCGTAAGATACTGCTTATTTTACTTCCATAAGATTAAACAAAGTAGCCTATAATATCCCAAAGTAGAGTTCAAGCTTTCTTCGTACCAAATTTCATCGCGAAATCGATTCAGTAGATTTGTCGTAAAGGCATCATGTCACAGTGGGTTACTTTCCTTCTTTAAAATATTAGGTTTATAAACTGGTATGTTTTAAAACCTTTTCAGGGGAGCGTACACTCCATCTATCGACACGACAGCCACGACTACTGCGGAAACTTCGCCACGATCAACGACCTAGTTTACAACCATTTGCCCAAGCCGTTGTGCGGCCCCAACCAGCGCTACTACAAGAGATGCGCACACCAATTCTACCCACAACCGGATCTTATGAAGTGTTTCGTATGCAACATTTTATTATTAACGCTGTTCGTAAGAAAGCAAGCAAAGATTATTACTAACGTGATAAAAACAATTAGGCCCGGTAGCTAGACGTGATTGGAACAGGTGTACATACATAGCCTGCTAAAATCATTACCCTCCTTTTGGCTAGATTGCCGTAGTCCGGTAAAGGAGGAGAATACTAAATATTGCAATTACTCGTAACTTAATAACTTAGAAGTGCTTCATTAACATCACTGCCGACGAAAGCGAGGTAAAGTACGCGCGAGTAGGTATAGAGATATTATAGTTTAGTGTGTTTTTTGAGTTATGTTATGACGGACGAGGCCGAGTGGTTCGCGCTCCGGACTATAAAGCTAGCGGTCGCGGGTTCGAATCCCGCAAGGGGAAAATGTTTGTGTGATGAGCACGAGTTTTTGTTTGGTACAAGCTTTGCTTAGTTTGGGGCTAGATAATTGGTGTGATTGTGAAAACAATTTTGCAAAGTGTACACTACCTACAGTATTATTTTGTTGGAAGAATCATGTTCTAACGAATCGCACAATTCAAAGTGTTATCTATTTCTAGGGTAACGTAACAGAATGGGGGTTAAAGAAGTATAAACAGTACGAATGGGCATGCACGGATGTCTCCGACTACGCGTCGACACTTTACGAAGACACGTTCGTGCCGCCGTTACCGCATCAGTACCTCCAGAGGTGCGAAAGAAAAGCGCGCAATTCGTAAGTAATCTCCGAACGTTTGGTATTTTTTCTTTGTAGCTTGTAAATAATCAGATATGTGCACATTTACTACAGCACATCCTTACTAAATAAATTCTGGCTGGCTGAACCAACATATTACCATTTTTCATAGAAAGTATTGCGTCACAAACGACAAAATCTTGGTAGATTTTCGAACGATTTTTTATCCACCTAGATATGCGAGATCTCTGTAGGACAGGTGTCTCAGACAGCCAGAACTACATGAAAGTTTGTGTGTATAGATGTTTGTTACTCTTTGACGCAAAAACTACTGAACAGATTTTTGATGAAATTTGGTATACAGATAGCCACATCGCTGGCAAAAACTAGTATTACATAATTTATGGACATCATGGTCGCGCTTACTAACAGTAAGTAAGCTATAGGTACCTACCTAAGTGGCGACAAGGCCGTGAAATAAGAAACCATAATATAGCTTTACTTTTTTTTATTTTGCAGGAGCTTCACAAAAAGTTTCCAATTTAAAATGACAAAATCAAAACAATGATAACATCAAGAATCATTCTCTTCACTTTTCGCAAAAATTACTAGTCTTTACAATATCACATTTTGTTCGAGAAGGACAGTGACGTCCATATAAAAATTGTAACAATACAATAATTCTTAATGCTTTCATATAGCCATCCTGGCACCAACACGAGATCAGCAAATAGTCTTAACACTAAGTTTAGTCTCAAACATTACAACTAATAACCACTTACACACTACTATGTGATAATAACTTAACAAGATTTTTTCCTTAATATAACGTTGGCAGTTCATTGGAACCTATAGAAAAATATATCAAAGAATAAAAGGCAAAAAATTATAAGTCAAAGAAAGTTAGAAACAACCGACTAGTTGCAGAGATAGTATTATCGAGGCGTGAAAGAGTTCACTCGAGGCAGTTTGATCAGTCCGAGCCCGCCGGGGGCTTTGAACCTATTCTGTATATAGTTTTGGGGGGCAAAGGCGTTCGCGCTCGCCGCCTGCTGTTGAGCAAACCGCGGCTGAGGTATGTGGACGTGGCCATTGTACTGCATCTGCGGGAACACCGGCGAGTTGATGCGCGAGAAGCTTTGGGGGCTCGGGTGACTGCTGAAGCCGGTCGAGTGGCAGCTGCGGAAGGCGTCCACGACCATGGGCTCGCCGCACACAGACTCCTCGCGGGACGGCGGCTGCGAGAACACGTTTCGCTGGTTCATACTAGACGCCTGGGATTCGAACCCCGAGCTCTGACTGGACGAACGACTACCGTCTATGTTGAATATCGTTCGCTCACCCTCCGAGCCCCAGTAGCCACCCGCGACCCAAGACGTACTGTGACCCAATTTACTCGGCGAGATGAGAGGCCTAGCACGGCTAATCGGATTCGGGGCGACAAAACACGGAGTGGCAGTGAATTTTCTAAGAGAGAAAATGGAATTGTTGCTTTTCGCCTTTTTGGGACTACCTATACACAAGGAACCTATGCTTTCATCTAAATCGGAGTCTGAATCGTCTTTTGCGAGCTTCTGGTACTTGTTAAATGAAGGCTTAATAAATACATTGTCAGAAACAGAACTCGGACTTTTACTAATGACGGAATTAACGCAAAATGTGGAATTGAGTTTGGGCTTCGACCAGAGACTGTCGGTGCGCGGCGTGAATGACCTACCATTGATCAGACTATTATTTTGGGGATTGACAGTCTCGTTAGATGATTCAGAAAGATTATGTAGCCCAAACTTATTGAGGGAGACATCATCATCAGTGTCCAAAGATATGGTGTCTTCATCATCAACTATTGAACTTATGTTGCCATTCACAAGATTCTTCATTTTCTTTGGTGTGACTACAGTCTTTAAGGCTCTGCTTTTATTTGCTTTAATTTTCATATTTTTATACACAAATAACACTGCTAGAGCACTAGTCAACTGAAACAAAATAAAAAACAAAATATAAACCAATTGAACTTGAAATGAAACCTAAGGTTTGTTTAATTGCATAAAAAAGACAGGCTTACCTTAGTTAAACTCATTAATACTGGATCTATGTCAGCTGGGGGATGTGCTATAGTTGCAATTACAAATACTGACCACAGTAAGTCAATTATAATTGTATATTTCAACTTGTTAATGTTCCAAATATGTCCAATTATTTGTATTAAACATACAAATCCTCCCAACATTTTTTGAGTCATTGTGGATACACTTTCGATTTCATTGCCAATAAATATTTTTGGCACCATTTCAGTCAGAGGTATGCTATTTATGTTACGCAAGTAATCTTCGAAAGACGGGAATGTCAATATGACTTTCATCTTCAGTATAGCTATGATTCTCTCTAGCAGTCCTAATATTATGTCTTTTGAGTTAGTTATGGTACTGGACAAACTGTTGCTTTTGATTACATTTTTGTAGCATTCAACAGACACGATCAGTATCAGTACTCCGGCAATACACATTGAGGTATTGTTTATGATCGTTTTTAACATTCGGCTTCTTTTTTCAACCTTCTGGCTGTTTTTATCTGGAGTTCTAGCTTCAAGGAGTTTGGCTCCTAAGAGTGTTTCTTTTTCTTTATGCAGTTTCATTTGGAGTACTCTTTTGCAGGGGCTGCATAACTTGTATGCCTTTTCTAATTGTACTCTGAAAATGTAAATTACAATTTATTAGTTTACTAGCTTCTGCCCTTGCATTGTATGCATAGACTCAGGATTAATGCAAAGAGGAATAAATAATCATCCCATAGGTATATAATTAGACCTATGTTCAGAAGTGGATGTCCTATGGCTGAAATGATGATGAGGTACACAATTTATCTTCATTATGCCAGATCAATACCTATATGGGTGCTAAACATCAGCTAATTTAGTTAGGCTGTTTTAGCATGTGTGAGTGACAAACATTGAAATATTTACAATTTAGTAGTAACCAAATTAGGTACTTTAGATTATACAGCCTGATATGAAAATTTTTCAACACTTTCTATCCAATATTTATATTATTTCAAGTATAATACAGCCATTTCACGAAATCGCGCCGTTTTTATGGAGCGCGCGCTTGTGCATCGAAAATTTAGGATTTAGGGTAAGTTTTGAAAGCATTTTTGATCCTAATTACCTGATTGGATTTTCAAAAAAATGACATATTTCAAATAAATAAAGATCAAAGGTATTGTGACACAAACTTTTAATTGTAAATATGCTTAATTTAAAACAATTTTTCAAAGAGCAATTTTTCTAAATAATTTACAAATTGTTAAATATTATTTCCAATTATTGTGATAATAAATCTAAATTTTTGTACATTAAACGTCAACAAAATTATATGTCTGCCTTTTTGACGTATTTATTCAGCAATAATAATGAATGTAAATGAAAGATTTTAGGTGCTTAAAATTAACATGGCAAACACTTTTCGTCAATCGAGGTGGCAGGTTTGATAATTTTATAATTAAAAAATAGTGTAATTTGCAAATGTGCTACATTAAACATCTAAACTAAAGATTAGGCTTGCTTTTGCATGTTTTTAACATTCTTAAAATCTTTTATAAGGTCGCGAATTAGGCGCTGGAAATATTAGATTTTGCACTAAAAATGTAAAATGGCTCTTAAACTGTCAGCTGATATAAAGAACATATTGATAATTCAAGACACTCAACAATTTAACTTTAACAAGAACTTCTATCTAATGGTAATTGAAGATAACCAACATTTGACTAAATAGGTTACAGAACATTCCAATATCTATTCTAATGACTTGCAAAACAAAGCAAGTGTTTTTGGATGTGCTAGTAAGTAAATACTGTTACTACTAAAGTTTAGAGAATGAGTTATGTAACAGATTACATTAGACGGTGCTTGCAAGGTAAGGATTTCTGCTTATAATCTTTTAGGATTATTTCAGAGTAGGATAAAAATTCAACTAATATGTTACAACACCACAGTAGAACTGGGGAATAACAATATTACTTTTTTCCTATGGTTATAGTGTCTAGTTTTTTTTAAACTATGGTTATGCTATCTAGTAGAAATAAAAGATGACTCAGGGGCATGCTCAGGCCATAGGTGTAGACCTATGGCCTGAGCATGTAGATTCAATGAGTAAAGTAATTGTTCACTTACTTGAATGATTCTATCTCTTCATCAAACTTATAGTCATTCATGGGGACAAAGTTGGCAAGCTGTGCCACCTTCAGCTGCTGGTTGATGTTGCACATCTGGCACAAACCATTCTTAGGAGGACTTCTCTGGAACACTTTCGGCGTCTGAAGGGATTGCTCAACAGGAATCAGCGGCTTGTTGTAGTCGCCATCCTAAAACAATAATATTTAAAATCTTCACTATTTTGAATTAAATATCTCTTTTAATCAAATATCATACGCTGTATCCTTATTTTACAATCGGAAAAACTCTAAAAGTGCTAGTTATCTGTTAAATTACCATAAGAGTAAAAAAAATATACCGCTGTCTAACCTTAGTAAATCCATTGTACTGATCACACTTTGGGCAAGTCCAACAGTTGCGGTTTGCATATTTCATCCAAAAGTTTTTATTGCAAAACCAACAGTTCACACGCCAAGGTAACGTCGACCTAAAATTAAAGAAATATTAGCTTAACTCAGGCGGGAAAGCTGATAAGATAACCTTGCATCTTGCTGTCTTACCTTAGCTTAAAAAGTAATTTGATGACTAATATGCTACATAGTAAAGTAGTTATTGATAAGAGCACTGACTCCATTTGATAAATATGCTTCAATTTTTGATACATTGTTGTTTTTTACGCTTACAAATTCATATTTTGTCCCTAACCTAAAAGCACACCCACACGATTTTGCGTACGCTTGTCCACAGATATAAAATAGTTCTTTTAGATGTCAGTCAGCACTCAGACTAAAATGATTAATTAGTGATGCACGTTCATAATCGACAATAAAAAATCTACTCATTCGAGAATTAAAGACTAGCGTCAAGTAGTGATTATATGTTTACAGATGAAAGGAGTAAAAAAAAAGATTGTCAC
The DNA here is from genome assembly GCA_963576865.1 of Anania hortulata. Lineage (NCBI taxonomy): Eukaryota > Metazoa > Arthropoda > Insecta > Lepidoptera > Crambidae > Anania > Anania hortulata. Next base: position 4,227,434 of record OY756391.1, read on the forward strand.
AAGTCACAATGTCACTTTAAATGTCAAAAACATATTCACGTTTGTTTACAGTTTTTCACATTTTCTTGAGATTTATGTGAAAACCCAACTATTTTTCTCATAAAATTAAATATATCATTATTCCCTGAATCAAATAAAATGGTATCCGACAGTAGTGATTCCCAATATTTGTGTAATTTTGATGAAAAGCTGAGCAAATATGGTTTGTAGTTTGTACACTCGTTCTATCATATTTAAATATTATTAAGATTGATGTAAGTTCGCTAAAGTTATTATATGTCTTCAGAAAATCATGCCATTGATAAGTTATGGGCAGGGAAATGGTCGATTGAGAACATAGAGCTTTGCAAGGAACTGCTCTGTTCTGACCTTGATGGCGAGCTATTGAACGTGTTAAGGGTGTACCGCGACAGCAGCGATGGGTTAGAAAACGTACTCCACTTAGCTGTCAGCTCTTTATTGACATTCTGTGATCAGAACTGGAATCCAAACCCAAATGAAGTCAATTTAGAACAGTATCTCCACATGAAATGGCCTGAAGGTGTAGACGTGAACATGAAGCTGCAACGTGACTCAGAGCCTATTTATGTGAATATCTTGCATCCAGAATTATTGTATTTCTCACATCAAATCTTCAGTGCTCTATACTCAGTGGATCAAAGTTTGGTAAGTTTGCTTTGAGTTTATTAATATTTGCAGATTCTTAATATATTTACAATTCTTTTATATTATCTCTTTACATCCAGGTGCACTTATGGTGGTGTTTTCGGAGTAAAGTCCTCCACCAGAGATGTCTAGAAGACACCAGTGCAACAGTCTACTCTGAGCTTGAACTGATCATGGCCAAGCTGACAAATGAGCTACAGAACCTGCAAAATAAGCCTCGCCTACAAATACTACTTTGTTTGGAAATAGCACAGGCATACTTGATGTACGGCAGAGTGCAGAAAGTGGAAGAATATTTGGATCGGGCTAGAGATATATCTGGCTTGAAACTGGAGTTGACTGGTATGAGTATCAACTAATTGAATCTTCATTTTACCTTTTTCAGCCATGTTAAAAAAATATTTTACCTTATTCTTTTTGTTCATAACACCAATAGGCTAGGTAAAAATAACAATCAAACAAAAAATGACTAAGATAAAGCGCATCAAAGTGAGCATGTGACGTCACGTCTTGCTAAAAAGTGTCGCAAGGCGTGACGTTACGCGGATCTTTAACGGGGTATATCTTCATAATTTTTTGTTTGAATGAGAAAAGAAAAAATACGTGTCCAATATTTTCTGTTAATCCAACAGATGGACTAATTAGATTTCAGCTTTTCAAGCTACCATTTAATACTCACATTTCCCCAATTGATTTAAAACTTAACCTGTTAACATCCAACTTGTTAACATAACAATAGAATTTCTATTGTGTTTACATATGCTTGATCAGTTAAAGATCATGCAGAGTTTAATATTGGTTGAAAAATTTTGAGCTTTAGTTGTAGGTTAATAAGCTGTTGAGTTTACCTAAAATAAATTGTCAACCTTTTGTCCAACAGTTTCATAATTTAAAAAGTACAAAACAAACTACATACTTAAAAGTGCTTCAGACTAAATAAAATTTTCATTTTTATTGGAAAGGAATCATGTGTTTTTTATTATAATTATTGTTCCTAGTTGTATTTTCTTTTTTGTTGTAATGTGTGTTTATTTATATTATAGGTAAAAAGATATCATAATTGGTTCAGCTTTTACAGTTACAAAAAGTAGGTTATGTCAGTTTTCACGGTCCAACCATTTCATCAAAATTGGTTTAGGCAAGAAAATATAACAGATAGACAGACAGGCAGAGTTACTTCTGCATTTATAATATTAGTATGCATTAGAAAACGCACATTAAGTACTTTTGCTAACAGTTTGTGATTTTCCTAGCATGGAATTTGACTTACAAAAACTAGTCATTCTATTTATAGTTATACTGCAAGGGTAAACATAAATTCAATGAAGAAGCACAGTCAAAGAAAATCTCAGATTGAGCCAGTGTGTTTGGGTCTTGTCAACCAATGTCCATGTTAATGTCTGAATTTTTTTGGGCTTGTTAAATAAACACAAAACGTATAATACACATGGGCAGTATTTTTAAACAAAGATATAATTATTGTGTTTGTTTACTATAATATCGTAATGTGTTTCACGCAACTTTGACACACGTTTGACAACTTAGCAGAATCACTGAATCAGTGATCAAATAATCACAATGGGCAAGACCAAACAATGCAACACCTATCGGTATAGATTTGCAGTGTGCTTCCCCATTCAAAAATTACAATAAATAATTGCAGGTGTTCTGGGCAAAAGGACAAAGTTCCAGCAACAGTTGCTTCCGCAACTGGCGCTCAGTAGTGAGCTGGACTCGGCCGTGAGCCGGCCCTCTGCCGAGGAGAGCCACGGGTCCTCTGAGCTGCCTCCCGACATCGAACTGCAGGACGACGTGCGCCTCAACAAGATACACTACCAGGAGAAGATCGTGCAGTCGGAACTACCGAGCTTGGAGCAAACCCTTTGTTTACTTACTGTGTAACTATAATTTTTTTAAATTCTTTTTTTTTTTTGACGAGAGGCAAGTACGCCGGACATGGCGCGATGGCGTCGCCATCTCTAGTCATTGGGGAAAGCCTTGATTTAGCAGTGGACATCCGATAACTAAAATGATGATGATGACTGAACAATTCCTTTCCAGGCAATACATCCAAAAGTCTCAGCCCAAAGACGACCTTATGACTGAAGAGCTACAGCCGTACATCGAGACGATCCTGACCCAGAAGCGGGGGCCGTGGTCCACGCGCGTGGCCGCGCTGCTGGTCCGCTGCCGGCTCGAGGCGGGCCACAAGCGATCCGTGGAGCGCGCCATGATGCAGTGCGAGACCATCGTCAACGACACCACGGGGGTCGCGCCCACTGACAGGTAAGTGTTGTTCACAGAGAAATTGCCCAGGTAAAAGAGCCAAGCCATCGTCAATGATACCACAGGGGCTGCTGCCACTGATAGGTAAGTGTAGTTCTTATTGCGATTTGATTTCATGCGATTTTATAAAATTTACTCTAGGACCTAGTGAAGGAATGTATGTTTATTTGAAACTTACCCTACTATGTACAACATATTCACAAGAAGATCTATATTGATAAGGAACTTACAATAACCTATTATACGACTAAATTACGATGATGTGATTATAGTATGATTTTCAGAGTTCGAAACATATTGTGTGTAGCTTTCACATGAGTAATTTATAACGTGCCCAAGCGAGAGCTTTATCGTTATATTAAACTTCTGCGTTGCCCTTCGCCGAGGAGATATGATGCTGCTACATAAGTATAGTTCACAGAGAAATGCTTTTTGTTCACACCATTAGTGCACTGTACGCTACAGCTTATTTTCGTTTGTGAACCAGAAATGCAATCTTTGTTCACATTCATGCGAAGTGATCCGATCTATCAGACGTATTCCTGTAGAAGAAATGTTATTTACGTTGTTCGACAACAGTTTGTCATTAATTGATCAGTGACGTTCTGTTTTAGTAATAGTCTTAGGGTACGCTACAAGACTCACTGAGTGTGGAAAAGAGACGTCAGTATCTTCAGGACACCCACCAAGTCATAGTGTCTCGTGTAGTATGCAATTCTGACGAGATTATGCGAAATAACTCTAATAATTTAGTAGCAATAAAGCAATAGCAATAAAGAGTATCTATTTATACTAAAATTTGGATCCTCATTAAAAAGTCGCCCTGTATATATGAGCGTATTAACCCCTCGCAGGTTGTCATACCTGTGGGCGACCGGCCTGCCGCCGGCCTGGACGTGGAAGCAACAGCTGGCAGAGCTGTACCTGAGCATGGGGCTGGTGAAGGCGGCGCTCCAGCTGTTCGAGGGCTTGCAGCTGTGGGAGGACGTCATCGTCTGCTACACTATGTTACAGTTGCGGCACAAGGTATAGTCAGTTACATACTTAGATTAATTAACACAGAGATAAGTCATCCGCGCAAAACGACTTTTTTTTTTTGTATGATGATATAATCTATAAATAAAATTATTACATATTCAAACTGAAATTCTGAACAAAGTATATCATTTACGACATTTTGATAAAGAGTATTTGTTGTTTGTAATTATTTTCTCTGTCGAGTGACGGATGTTTCATAGGAGTACACCAAAATAGCGTAATTTAAGGTACTTGCAGCTTTAGGTATGCCAATAAGGTTCGATGCCTTTTGAAACAACTAAATTGGAGCCAGAAAGGGCTCCCTGCGCCTGACAGCTCCATAGTGTTTAATGTCAATTTGCTCCGAACGCATGACAATCTGGATGAAGGCATTCCTTTTATCGAATTTTACACAGTTTTAGAGAAAACTACTGTTAAGAGCAACCCTATTTTATAGTGGTGTGCGTTTGTCTGTGTAAACATTTGCACACAAAACTATTTTGTTGCTTCAATTTTGTAATCGCCGTAGGTAACGAACTGTCATTCTTTATGTCAGCTGGGCTTTCTCCGCAGTTAGCCTCTTGATTTGGTTATTGTGCGTGTTACATATTCTTTCTCCAACTAGCCTAAGTCGTCCCAGAAGGTTAGCAGCCTTTTCAGACTTTTGCAGGCTTCCGGGAGTGATCCTGATGATTGGAGAATCATGTCACAAGGTATATAGTGCACCTAAACTAAATCTTCAACTGCCTAAAAACTAGAAAAATGAAAATCTATTGTTTGGCGGTCATTAGTGAGCCATGTGGCGTTTAACGTGTTAAATAATGGTGACATAGGAAAAGTTTTTTTTACACAACTGCAAAAAAGTAGACTGATGTTATTAGACATACAAAAAGTGACATTACCAGTCGAACTTTTAACAAAAATAATTATATTACTCCGTCATATTTTGGTGTTATAATTACCACGACGGTTTTAATTTCAGGCAGCAGAAGTGATACAGCAGCAAATAGACATAAATCCAACTGTGAAGCTTTATTGTCTCCTCGGGGATGCCACAGGTGAAAAACACTTTTTAAATCGCTTTTATAGGGTTGTAACAAAGTAATCAAATTTTGAAAGTCGATTTTAAGTTTTAACTCACTTCTAATTTCCGTGTCGATTCGAAACTTTGTAAGTATATATGTGTTTGTAATCCGAATGACAGTCCAATAATTAGATACAGTTGGCTGGTTTGATACTGGAGCCTTTAATTGATTCTAAAAACGTTTGATTTTCGGCTCATTTGATTTCGTTTTAAAGAAACACAATCATATAAAACTATAAAACATATAGTGTTTTAACTAGATCTTTAAAATTATACAACAATCACACAAAATTACTAGCCCAAACTTAGCACTAGATGACGACTAAATAACGCATGAACATACTTAAATACATTTTAAAACATTCATGACTTGAGTAAGTACAAATGCTCATGCTCATCACATAAACATTTGCACCTATCGAGATTCGAACCCGCAACTTTGCAGTCCGGAGCGCGAACCACTACAATGTTTATTGCTGCGTCCAGTGTTTCACTAGAACTGTCTGTTTTTTTTTCCCATCACAGATGACGTCTCCTACTACGAGAAAGCGTGGGAGTTCTCCAACCACAAGAGCAGTCGCGCACAACGGCACTGGGGCAACTTCCTGTTTGACCACAAGCGGTACCGCGAGTGCATCCCGCACTACGAAGCGTCGGTCGGCATCAACTCCATACAGGAGAGCGTGTGGCTACGGCTGGGGTGAGTGCTACGAACACTTGTAGTGCTACTAACACTTATAGTTGGGCTTATTGAGGTCGCCAAGCCTCTTCAATGATTAAAAATATGCGTGTCCAGTAGACGTGTTTTTGAATCATGCGAATTCCAACCCGAATAAGAATGACATTGACAAGTAATATGGTTGACAGAGAAATGACATAAAACTTTTTATTTACGTTCCGTTCCAAACGATTCGTTACCGGTTTTTAAAATCAAGTTCTTGCACTTCGATTTATAATGTTTTCTGCGTAGAACGAAAACAGTTACAAGATTTCAATTTAGTAGCAACACTCGATTCGAAAAAACGAAAAAGCGCGGGAAACGTGGATCGTGGCGGGCGTCTTTTTTGATACTCAAATTTAAATATTAACTTTCTAGGTAAAAAGTGATCAGTAGGGTGTAATAAAGTTAGTTTTAGTATTTTAATAGTATAAATATTATTATTTGTGTAATATTCATCATTTAGGTAAGTTTTACGTACTCTTTTAACATGAATAAACCCCCCGACTTGTCGGGGGGTTTTATCGTCCCGCCAGCAGCAAGCTATGTAACCGTAGAGTCGGAAAAGGAACATGAGTCTGGAAAGGAGACAGATGGCTCAAATGCTACAGATAGTTGTGTAGGGTCTGGGCATTCCCCAAAACCCCGCCCGAAAAGACGTCGGAAACATTATGGCCGCCATAAAGATGCAGCTGAAGCTGCCAATGAAAACCCTTCACCAATGGTTGTAAACTCTACAGATTTACCAGCTCCCAATCATCCACCTGTTGGTCGTCAAATATATAATAGTACTGATTCCTCACCTTATGTAATTCATGTACAAAAGATAGTAGCTCAAGACTCTGGAACCACATTGCACCCTGTTGTTTTTGGTAGAATTCTGGAAAGATATTCATTCCACAATATTATAAAAGGAAGTTTAAAAAAAATTGGACGGAATAAGTTGTCTATTTCCTTTTCGAACAGTGATGATGCCAATTCATTTCTCTCGCATGGCTGCCTAGTTGCAAACAATTTAAAAGCTTTTATACCTACCTTTAACATTACCCGAATGGGCCTTATACGAGGTGTGCCTGAAGACTGGTCACCCGAGGAGATTATTGACAACATGACTGTTCCGGAAGGTTGTGGTAAAATAATCAAGGTTAGACGTTTAAACTTTAAATCCTTTACAAATGGAACACCAGTTTGGAAACCTTCACAATCTGTTGTAGTAACTTTTGATGGTCAAATTTTACCGAAGCGCATATTTATGTGCTATAATGCTCTGCCTGTTGATTTGTATGTTTACCCGACCATACAATGCTACAATTGCTGTAGATTCGGACACACCAAATTGCAATGTAGATCAAAGCCTCGGTGTTACAAATGTGGTCAATCACATACTGGGGAATCTTGTCAAATCAATGAAGATAATGCCTCCTGTTGCCTATGTACTGGATACCATTTTGCTACAAGTAAATCTTGTCCTGAATTTTTAAGACAAAAGAATATCAAATCTTCTATGGCTAATAGTTGTCTGTCTTATGCTGAGGCTTCTAAGCTCCATCCACCAACATCTAAATCTTATGCTGATACACTGATGGCTACCAAGCCCAATAATCCTATTCAATCACCTAGTCATAACAATAGAAACTTATCTCATGCACCTACATCTTATAAAAAAACTGTTTTTTTAAAACCACGCCCCTCTCCAAGTCTATCAAAGGGTTATGACCAGGAGGCCCATGAAGCTCTCATCAGAAACTTTAGCATTCCTGATCCTTCTAATGGTTGTGCATTTAGCTCAAATAATGAACAAAATGATTCTTCTCAACAATTTTCTTTAATTAATTTAATTATTTCCTTAATTAAGATAACCCAATCCAACATGAGTACACCGTCCCACGCTGCTTATATTATTGAGAAATGTTTGGAGGTTGTTAAAAATGGCGTCATTGGCGAAGGTGCTGCAGTGGAATAGCCACAGCATCAATAATAAAAAGTCAGATTTAATTTATTTATTGAATAAATTTGAGCCATTTGTCTTTGCATTATCAGAGACGTGGCTCAAACAAATGTACAGTTTTAAAATTAATGGCTTCACAGTGGTAAGAGATGATCGACCTGATGGTTATGGTGGTGCAGCTTTATTAATAAAAAATGGCACACCATTTACCTCAATCTCTCTGCCACCCCACAATGTAAATATGTCTATAGTAGCTGTAAGTGTAAATAATGTATGTATTGTTTCTCTGTATATTCCCTATCCCTCATCTGAGATTTTTTCTGTATTTAGTCACATGCTCTCTTTACTCCCAAGACCTTTCTTAATTTTAGGTGATTTTAATTCACATCACCAGTCATGGGGTTGTGCTAGTACCAATAGGCATGGAGAGGAATTTATGGATTTAATACATCACCATAATCTCTGCATCCTAAACACTGGAGCTCCTACTCGACGTACTTTACCAAATCAGGGCAAGAGTGCTGTAGACTTGTCTATTTGTACCCCAAACTTAGCTTCTTTGTTGACTTGGGAGACATACCCATCTACTTTTGGTAGTGACCATTTCCCTATAGTTATTCATTTTCCCTATAACAAAACTGCTGACCCTAAACAGATGACTCGCTTAAAATTTATTTTACCAAGTAGTAAAGTCAGTGATTCATGGAATAAGTATAAAAGCTGTGTTGAAAAGAGAATTTCATCCCTCCCAAATATTACACCTGGCAATGAAACCACATGTGCTGATGCTCTAGTAACCGTTTTAACAGATGCAGCCAAAGAAATTTTTCCAGTTAAAGGCAATTCACCACATAAAATACCATCGCCTCCGTGGTGGGACAGCGAATGCACTGAGGCAGTTAAAAAAAGGAAAGCTGCAGAAAAAAAATATAATGTTAATATGACTGACACAAATTTTCAGTTATTAACTAAAGCTTTAGCTGATACTCGCAAATTATTTAAAAATAAAAAGTTTGAAAGTTGGCGTAAATTCTGTTCTTCCATCTCTCCTAATACACCATCCGCTATGGTGTGGCAATGTATCAGGAGATTCCGATCGGCCTTTTCTGAATCAATTTGTAGAACCATCCCCGAGTCTATAGCAAGTGATTTTTTGGATAAACTAGCACCACCCTGGGTAGCCCAAGATATAAATCTACTTCCACCAGTCATACAACAATCTGCTTTAGATACTACCGGACTAACCTCACCTTTTTCACTTTATGAGCTTAAAGCTATTATTAATAACACACATGATTCTGCTCCTGGACCTGATAACATACCATATTCATTTTTTGCCAATGTTGGTGATAATATCCTTTCGTATTATTTACATTTGATCAATTCTGTCATGTTGACAGGTAATATTCCACCATCATGGAAATGTCAATTGGTGTTGCCATTTATAAAACCCGGTAAAAACCCCTCTGATGCTTCATCGTACCGCCCTATTGCCTTGTCATCGGTTTTAATTAAAATTGCGGAACATCTTGTTAAAAACCGGTTAGAGTGGTACATTGAAAGCAATGGATATTTAGCTGATAGCCAATATGGATTTAGAAAAGCAAGGAGTACCACTGATAGCTTAAGCTTACTGATCTCAGATATAAGGCTGTCCTTTTCCATAAATGATTCATTAATTGCAGCTTTTCTTGATATTCATTCTGCCTATGACAACGTTATTTTACCGATTTTAAAAACAAAACTCGAAAAGTTGAAAGTACCTAATGTTTTTTGTAATTTCGTTATTAGTATTTTAAATGAACGTCATATTACCTTACCTTTTTCAGATTTTAAAACTGATCGCTTTGTATCGAAAGGATTACCCCAAGGGTCTGTCCTCAGCCCCCTACTATATAATATTTATACATACGATCTAGAAACATCTTTAGGCAATAATATTAAAATTCTACAATATGCCGATGATTTATTACTATACTGTTCAAACCGATCAATTGAAATTGCTGAATCCAGCTTATGTTCTTCTTTAACATTGTTACAACATTGGATGGATAATAATGGTTTGGAAATATCTTTATCTAAAAGCGCAGTTATGTTATTTACTCGTAGGCGTTCGACTCCACTTATCCAATTGATTTATGATAATAATGTTATTCCTGTAGTAGATCAGTTTAAATTTTTAGGGGTTATTCTAGATCCAAAGCTTACAGGTGCGTTACATTGCAATTATGTTATTAATAAATGTGAAAAACTTTTAAACATGCTAAGATGTCTCTCAGGAGTTTGGTGGGGGTCACATCCTTACTCAATGAAACTCCTCTATAATGCGTTGATTAGAAGCATATTAGACTATGGAACCTTTCTCCTAGAACCCGGTAATATAACAGCTTTTAAAAAATTAGATAAAATTCAACACAAGGCCATAAGGTTAATAACGGGAGCGATGAAATCTAGCCCAATAAATGCTCTTCAAATCGAATGCAATGAACCTCCTCTACATCTTAGAAGACAATTTTTATCGGACAAGTTTCTATTCCGTATTATTCAGTTTAATAACCATCCACTTATTACTAAGCTTCAAACTCTTTCTGTTATGCTAGACACATCTAGTTATTGGGCTCACAAACCTATGCCCTGCTTGGTTAAAAGTTACCGTAAATTCGTATCCCTGTCTTCTCCAACACATCGATCTAATCGCCTTCCGCTTTACTCTCAGAAGTATGAATCCGTTTCTTTTTCTTTCACTATTCATTACAACCTACTAGATAAACAAGACCCTAATATCAAGACTATTTTTAATTGTATCTTAGACACTGAATTTAGCGACTTCCATCACATTTATTCTGATGCTTCTAAACATTCCGCTTTGGAATGTGTAGGTGTAGGGATATATCATTCACAGTTTAAAATAGTCCAAAAGGTGAAAATGCCACCAGAAACCTCAGTTTTTACGGGGGAATGCTACGGCATTTTTAAAGCAGTTGATTACATTCGAATTATGAAGTTAAAAAAAAGCATTATCTTTACGGACTCAAAGAGTGCGTTGCAGGCTCTGAATAAATTCCCCTTTCATCTTAAAGCTCAATATCCAGTTATATTTGAAATAAGGCGTATAGTGTATGAATGCTTCATTAATGGGCTTTTTATTAGTTTTGCTTGGATCCCAGGTCATAGTGGGATACCAGGGAATGAAATATCCGACCATCTGGCGAATGATGCGGTGCAATGTGGGGACGTATTCCCCTACCAAAATTATCCTCACGATCTTCTATCTTTACCTAAAGTTTATCTTATGGATAATTGGAAAAACATTTGGGAAACATCTTGTCAAACCAATGGTAGATTTTATGCTCAAGTACAGCCTAGTATACCCATAAAGCCGTGGTTTTATAATGCGAAGTTTAGCAAGACGGTGACATCAATTTTAATACGGTTGCGTCTAGGACATGTCTGTACACCGGCCCATCTCGCTAAACTTCGCATTATTGCTGACTCAACGTGTGAATGCGGAGCGGATATTGCTGATGTAAATCATATAGTTTTTTCATGTCCTCTTTATGACCGGTCAACTTTTATAAATAGCCTTATTTCCTATCACGTTCCTTTCCCTACAAGCATAACTCAATTATTGTTTTCCAACGACTCTATGTTATATAACTTTTTAGCCTCATTTATCACTATAAATAACATTAAAATTTAAACCTATATTGTTTTAAACTTGTACATAATAAGTTTACTTACTTAGATTTACTATATCATATTAAAATATATACCTTATCCTACCTTAACCTTACCCTTCTGATCACCTTCCTTCCTAAATTCCTTTTTCGTTATTTTCTTGCATTTCCTTTTAATTATTCCCGTTTCCCCGTTTTTACTTGAATATGGCAACGCACAAGCCGTGTTAAGCCAAAAATCGAAAAAAAAAAAAAAAAAAAAACACTCGATTCGAGTGATTCCAAAATGCGTATAATTATGCGCGTACCTACATGAATTGTTGTCGTGTTCGAATTCAAGATTAATTCTAAAGGTGGCGGTTCGCGTTTGCGACACAGACAAGCGACCGAGACGTGAGACCGTGACCGTTACTCGACTTTGGGCAATGCATATACATCAGTTTGCGAGCGAGACAGAGACGCAAGACAGGAGACTGCGCGACGGTCGCGGCTCTTGTCTAGTAGTGTCTCGTGTCGCGCTCGAAACACAGTACAACACAACTGACCCCATTGACAGACTCTCCGGTACTGAATGAAATGTAGATTATTTGCGGTCTCGGTCTTAATTCACAGTACATGCAAGTCAAGTCAAGCTATCTCCTGTCTCGGTCTCCTGCCCCGACAGGTCGATTCGTTTTTCGTTCCGATTCGCGGGACGACATATTATTTTCTTAAAAAATCTAGATTTTAAGAATACCTACGTATAAAAAAAATTGAGTGGTTATTGCATAGGCTATCTCCATGTATGATAAATTTTTAGAAATATGATAAAATAGGCTAAGCAGTAAATATGTTATAAAAACGTTTCACTTTCCTAAAAAACACAAAAATTACGATTTCGGGTTTTTTTTTACTAAACCTAACCTCAATAAATATGATGAAACCCAAGAAGTTTTGCAAGATTTCGAGCCACAACACAATTCACCAACCCTTTTGCTTTCTATTTCACATATTTTTTTGTTTCAAATCACTACCAATTGATCACAAAACATAATTAATTGCTAAGCAACCCTACGCGCAAAATAGCCGCATTGACCACTCACGTTACCCAGTTTCCTTTTCCGGTTCTACACTGACCCTCAACATACCTGGACTAACGTTAATGTTCTCTTAACGGTACAATAACACGAGTTACCGCCATAGACACGACCTTGAATTGTCACGTACGCGTTACGCGCACATGGAGGTACGTATGCACAGGACATATGGCGAGTCTTGAACAGTTGAACTTGTCCAGGTTCGCAGCGCTGCAGACGGAGCAGTGGGCGCTGTCGGCGGCGGCGTACCGGCGCTACACGTACCTGCGGCCGCACAGCTTCGAGGCCTGGAACAACCTCGCCAAGGTGTACGTGAACCAGGGCGACAAGCCGCGCGCGCACCGCGCCCTCATGGAGGCGCTGCGGTTCAACTACGACAACTGGAAGGCACGTTACGTCCACGCTAGGGCTGCCTATTTACCTAATGGAGAATATGCACGAAAATAATGCACATCGACCTTTGGAAAGAGACCATTTCGGCTTCGTATAGAGTTATCTGTGTCGCAACCTACCATAACATTTGTTGACACTACATAGAGTTGTTAAAAATTCCAAACTATATTATTTATTGTGTGGATATTTTAATTTATTTAATTGGTATACTTACATAATGTTAGTTTTACAGCTCTATATAATTCAGGGAAATCAAAACAAAACAGCAATAAAGGACTTAGTTCTCAGTTCAAATTCTGATAAACAATAAATCTAATAATTGATGGTCATGGAAATCAGCATTCGTTTGTATTCGGAAATGCGATGATGGTCGATGTGCATTATTTACCGCCTGGTACTGTATATTGTTTTTACTATACAGGGTTACATTGCAAAGGGGTGCCAAATTAAAAAAAATAAGATTTAAGGAACAATATAAAGAAGCGATATACGATTATTAAAAATAATAACGACTAAGAGTCGTTATTATTTTTAATAATCGTATGTTACAAAAAAAAAACTTTAAAATATCCGAAAATAAAGTCAATAGAGAGACTACGAAAGCCGCGCGGTTATTCATCAGAGGCGTGGTACGGCGAGCCGACAAGAATCTTACGCAGTGCACATACGGTGCAACTTTTTCATGAATAAGTTAAATTATCCACGCGTACGATTTTTAACAGCGGATAGGAATAATTCAATGTGAAAAAACAAATGTTTTTATTCTTTGCACAGTTCGATTAAGTTACTGATTCTGAGCCACTCCTAAAGATTTGGCACACCTTTGCAATGTAACCCTGTTTTTGTAAGCAATTATATTTCTATTCTACAGCGTAGTGTTTCTCAACCTTTTTCAAAAGCGGACCTCTTACGCCGTACACAACAATAATCTTTTCGTTTCCAGCTGTGGGAGAACGTAGTCACGGTGAGCATGGACACGGGCAACTTCGAGGACGTGATCCGCGGCGCGCACCGTCTGGCCGAACTCTTGGGCAAGTTCGACGACACCGAGGTGCTGGCCCTGCTCGTGCGCGCCGCCGCCGCCGGCATACCCGACGCGCAGGGGCACAGCGCCGCCCGGTGAGTGCACAGGGTCCAGTGTATAGTGCACAGGGTCCAGTGTATAGTGCACAGGGTCCTTTGTCTAGTGCACAGGGTCCCGTGTCTAGTGCACAGGGTCCAGTGTCTAGTGCACAGGGTCCTGTGTCTAGTGCACAGGGTCCAGTGTCTAGTGCTCAGGGTCCAGTGTCTTGTGCACAGGGTCCAGTATCTAGCGCACAGGGTCCAGTGTCTAGTGCACAGGTTCCAGTGTATAGAGCACAGGGTCCAGAGTCTAGTGCACAGGGTCCAGTGTCTAGTGCATAGGGTGCAGTGTCTAGTGCAAACGGTCCAGTGTCTAGTGCACAGGGTCTAGTGTCTAGAACTTTTTTGTATTGAGCCTGGCATACCTAAAGTTGCAAGTACCTAACATTACATTATTTTGGTGCACACCTATGAAACATACGTCAATCGACAGAGAAAATAATTACAAACAACAAATACTCTTTGACAAAATATCGTAAATGATATACTTTGTTCAGAATTTTTGTTGCAGTAGTAGTAGCAGTAGAGGACTACCTGCGAATACAGCCTAAACCAGATAACCAGATACATTATTTCGCTAGGTGTCCAATCTTTCGCAAAAAAAGTAAAAGGTATAAAAACTTATGCAGCCTAAACGAGAACTAATTTGTTTTTTTTTACAGGCTGAAAAAACGGATACTAGAACTGTTCGGTAGGATCACTTCCCTGACTCAGAACAAACCGGAGATATGGCAGTTGTACTCTGACATAAGTCCAACTTACTTGTTGAAAGCGCAACGACTACTCAAAGCTTACCGTGGTTATACACAGGTAGGATTTATTGAATTAATTATGTATTGTAACAGTTATTAATATTTATTGATTTGACCGCGCCTTGGCAAACGTAGTGTGGGACGCCCCCCAGCTCTATCGATCGACGACCTTAGAAAGATGGCTGGCAGCAGCTGAACGAAAAAAGCGAGAGATCGTGCTCTGTGGTGCTCTTATGGGGAGGCTTACGTCCACCAGCTGGACTGAAATAGGCTGACATGTGCTGAATTAATTGTGTATTGTAAGTTTTATTATATTGGTGTTTAATTTCAGAGTGGAAACTGGTCGAACAGCCCAGAAACGTGCAATAAAGTGATAGAACTTGCCCAGAACCTTCTAGACTACAGTTTAAAGGCGCACCAAGAGGCAGAAGACAAAGACAAAGCCCAGTGCGACCAGCAAATCTCTTCGGCGCGGCTGACTGGCCAGGCCGTCATTAGGGCAGCCGAGAAACAGGACTGGCCGGACACTAAGGAGTCTTTGGAAGAGTTGAAAAAGCTTTTTAATGTCGTCACTCAATATATAAAATCAACAATTTAACAAATTGTGTTTTATTTCATTCGCCATTACTAAATTAATAAACTTTATTCACGAAAAAAAGCTTGTTTTTAGAGTCCTAATTATTGATCGTGAAGGAGTATCCTCCTTTTACTCGACTGTGGCACAACTATAAAGGTTATTTAATATTTTAAAGTAAACTAGTAATCCTTTTTGTTTTTATTAAAGCTGCATAATCTTTTCCCCCTTTGCCTGTTTAGAAAACAGTTTGTCAAAATTTTATGCTTTGACAGTTGCGTTTTAATTTTGCTCTTGTTTCTGAAGAAAAAATATAGTCATCATTGTAGTAATGACTATTTGTCAATTTTAAGTAACTAGGAAAATTGGTAATATTACACATAACATGTTTTGTGTAGTTATAGTACTTAGAAAGTCTATAATAAAGATAAAGTCGGTTTGAAATACACTGTTAGATATGACTGACACTGAACTGACAGATCTGTGTTGAAATAACTTTGTGCAAACTGCAACTAAACGCAATTATTAATCATTCATTACGAAAGGGAGGGTTTGTTATCGTCGAGATTTTCTCTTGTAATTAATACAAATTACACCTTAATTAGAATGTACAGTTAGAAATCTGTTCCACCATTATGGCAGCCGCGAACGACGATGAGATTTTGGAGGGTTTTCTGTGTCCAATTTGTAAGGCTGACTTGAAATCTGCTTCCCAATTAACGAGCCACTTCGAAAGCCTTCATTCGGAGGAGCAGGATGTTTTGAGGTCTCTGAAGGATATATTCGGTAAAGCGAAGAAAATAATATTAAACAATGACGAAAGTGACTTAAAGGAGACTTTTGACCGGGCTCTGAAGCTTAATTACCAAGAGCAGGCTTATTACCACCCTGAAGAGCAAGTGGTTGGTGTGTCGCGCAGTTCTACTGATTACTTTAAAGCTGTACGGGCCGCCAGGCTGGAGAGATATGCCACTGAGACTAATAAGTTGCTGATAAGACTAGATAAGCTGGTATGCAATATGCCTTCTGACCAAAACATGAGGAAACATCATGAACAAGAAGTGAGTGTAGTAATTGGGCAATGCTGTAGCTTCAGCAGAGCATAAAACTGCTGAAACTTCAGCAATATTTATTTAATCTTTCTAATACAATCTAAAACAGGTGGAATAAGTTTTAATGTTATTTTATATTCTTACATTATATATTTCCAGGTTGTGCCATGGCTCGACGGCAGTTCTGTGAAACTTTGCCCAAACTGTGCAAAAGCATTTAACATCACTAGACGGAAACATCACTGCAGACTCTGTGGCTCCATTTTATGCCATGACTGCTCAGTATTCTTAGATTTGAACATTGCAAGTAAGTTATAAATAAATAAAGTAATTAAAAAGCCTTTTATTTTTTTATATTTTCTTTTTACAATTTGATGCATGCAATTTTGTTTGTATCTTTAGATTTGATGTAAAACAACATAAAATTAATTCAGCAATATTCTTAATTACAACAGAAATTCTTTTTTATCCTTTACAACAAATAATTCTAAATAGAAAGTAATTTCCAGTTCTTTAATAACAAAAACCTAACAAGAAGTAAATATTATTAAATACTTATCCAGGTTGAATGTAAAGAACATACTTTTCAAATAGTTTTCAACCATACTTACTTTATTTCGCAGGAGCAATAGTAGATCCTTCTGCACCAAAATCCACTGATGAACCTGATCAGGAAACACTAGAAAAGACTGGGTTACGCCTCTGCGAGCACTGCTACAATCTCATAGAGCTGCGGAAACAAGTGCAGGACAGCCGAAATGCTAAGACTATCTTAGTGACTGCTTATGAACAGATGAGAAGCCTCATGGAGCAGGCGAGACCTGCCGTGGCTATGTATGAAAAGGTACTTATAAGTTCTCATGTTGACAGGAATATTATTCGTAAGATTCTCTTCTTCTAGAAGTTTGTACTGTTTTTAATTAGGTTACACTTGACTATGATCGAAGGCATGTCTAGTTCTTACATTTCAAGCCATTGCCATTATTACCTCAATTACCCTTAGATGGGAACCAGAAAATTTTTGACCTTAGCTACAACTCGGGTTTTAAGGTTTTCTTATGATTGCCATGAATGTAATGTACTGGTAATATTAAAAAGAATAAAATGAAGTTTACACCTTTTCTATCATTCAAAGATTACAGGATACTACTGTAACATTTGTGTGCAAATAAAATGATTTGATTTAATTGCAAACCAAATGATAACCTCTATAAATGCAAATCTATTTATGTAATAAAGTTAATGAATTTTTAATAATCCTGATAATGTTGTTGTCAAGGTTGAATGATAGATAATGCTCGCCCAAACTTTGTAAATAAGTATTATGAATTTTTATATTTGTACTGTTTGTTGTTGTTTATTAAAAGGTATTGGTTATAGGTTAAGGACCTGATGGGTGTAGTGGCACAGTAATTCCTTCTAGGCTTGCGTGCTATTGGTCCTGGTTTCGATTCTTATTTTGGGTCAATTTAGAAAATGATTTTTATAAATTCACTGTTTGATGTATCACAAGGATGTCAATTATTTACTTCAAGACCATGACAAATGGTATTTTGTCTGGTGCATATTTATTTATTGATTATAAAAAGAATATAAGCATTTCATCATCTACTTCTTTTAAGTGACTGTGAATTCTTTTTTTTTATTTCTAAAATTCTAAATCTTTTACAATTTGCACAATACATAGTATAGTAGATATCTTTATAATTGAATGCTTTAAATATTGTATCTCATAATCATCTACAAAGTTATGAATTTTGCTGACTGGTCGTCTGTAATTCCTTAAACAACCCTTACAAACTTGTAGATGTGTCAAAGCCTATTCGACGGCGAGACGACGTACAACCTGACGGACGTGAACGCGATGCGCGGGCGCATCGGCAAGCTGGCCGAGGGCATCGACCTGCTCAGCAAGCAGATCGCCGCGCACCCTGCCGACCCCGGCACCAGGCAGGCGCGTCTCCAGAACGCGATCAGGCAAGCAGCGGCTCATTATATCAAGGTGAGAAGGGCTAGTTGTAGGCATCATTTGGAGAAATGTAGGCGGGAAATTACGCAGCTAAAAGACGTTAAATACGTCCTAATATTTGTAAGCACTGGCTAAAAGATATCGTCGTAAACTGTTACTTCCCGGGACAGTGTTGTGCGTCCCATTCGGTTTAAAAAATATTTATTCTTATAAGCATTTGTGTGGCGTGTCGAGCGATCAATTCAAACGTAAGGCCATGTATGCAAGCGTTCACACTGATAAACTGTACGATATGCGTCGCAGGGAAAGATGTGGGGCGTAGAACTCCACACGTGCTACGCTCAGCGTTGTCTTGAACAACCCCAACATATTATTATGACAAAGTTTTTACTAGCGCGTGTGGCGACACAGATAGGTATAAGATAGTAACACGCTTCACCATCCGCCGCCTCCATGAACGGAGAATGATTGCGTAAAACGTAGCTCGCCACGACGCATAACGGACCATGCAACTTCTTATACACAAAGTCTAGAATCTCCCCGCGTCAATAAAGTCATTATAAGACATGATGTCTTTTGCAATGTAATTAGTTATTTAAACAAGTATAAAGAAAATCGTACATCTGAGTTAGACCATTAAAATAAATCATATTTTGTGGTAATCATTAATCCAGTTTTGAGTTTGACTAAAAACTGTTATCGCCCATCTTTCCCTAATCGGGGAACTTTGTTTTATGCCAAGTACTTGCACTAATCGAAATGTAAAAAGGGGATTTTCTGATCCGTGTATTCATGATTCGATAAGAACACTTTCGCACCTATACATCGGTCCGCGTTGATCCACCGACAGGAGGATCTCCTCTCCCTGCGCAAGCTGCCGACCGAAGCGCAGATCGAGGAGGTGCGCCGCCAGCGCTACGAGCGCGCCGAGCGGCAGATCCAGCTCGAGCGCCGCCGAGCGGAGCGCGACGCCGCGCGGGACGCGCCCGCCACCGGCCCCAGTGTGGAGGGGGGCCACCGCGACATAGACGACGACCCCTTGCTCGAGCAGATGAACATCATCAGGGGGTATATCAAGGAAGCGCGAAAGGAACTCAGGTTTGAAGAGGTCGGTATGTTCTTAAACAGTTTTTGCCCTGCGCAGATATAGGTCCAACGCCGGCGCATGGTGCGCGAGCGAGCGAGTTTGCTACAACGATCCCTAGCTGGAACAGATGAACATCATCAGGGGGTATATCAAAGAAGCGTAAAGGGTCTCAGATTTGAAAAGATTGATATGTTTAAGATAGGTTTTTGGTCTGAGCGGCAGATCCAGCCAGAGTCCTCGACTCTGGCCTCAAGGGCGCCTCTGTAGGCTCGGACCTCGGCTTGGGCCATCGTCCGTAGGGTGGGCAGGAAAAAAACGGCCAGGCACATGTCTGTGTCGGCCGAAATGAAAGACGGGACCTCGCACCCTTCGGCGGGTGCGGTGATGCGAACTAAAATGTTGTTGGGTACTTGAAGTGCTTAAGGCGGTGTTGGCTGTTGATCTACTATACGCGGTGTAGGAAATCATCAGGGTCGTCCAGAACGTGCCGGGACCGACGGACTCGGGCAGCGACATTCTCCTGGGGCGTGTACGTGGCGGCTTTGATTATAAGCGGATTGGAGTGGTTTTTTGCCTTATCAAAGAAGCGCCTAGACGCTTCTTTCATATACTGGGCTACTAAGGGCATGTCGAAATCTCTAAGGAGATTCTGACGGCGTACGAACCACGGCTGACCCGAGGCTCTGCGCAAGAAATTATTCTGGAAATTGAATTCCCTTTAGAGTGTGACGAGAAGCGTAAGCAAACACCGGACTGGCGTATGTCATCACGGGGCGGATGCAAGTTTTGATGTTTTGTTTTGTTTTTGCAAGGAGATACTTGTGATATATGTCACTAAATATAGTTGAAATGGTCACCCATCTAATCACAACCGCGGCGTAGGTGGCTTAACTTTGGTAATTAGTACTAAAGCGCTGCCACCACTGAGCTACAAGCACCTACTTCTTACAAAGTATAATCTAGGCAATCATTGCAGTTTCTTGTAAAATGACTACGGGGCAGATTTGAAGAGGTTAATATATTTTAGCCTCCCCAGTTGGTTTTAAAATAAAATTATTTATTTTGATATAATTTCATTGTTATAGGTGGCGATATTAGAAGCTAATTTAAAAGAACTGAAAAAAGAATACCAATTCCAGAAACTCTCAAGCAAATCCTAGTCATTTCAAGAGAAACAGTAAGCTTTAGCTATTAGTTATGGCATTTGTTTTTATTTACATAAGTATAGCTTTACATACCTGTTAGTTAAATTTTTACCTCTATAGAATAAGAAATAAACAAGTTTATAAACAATATTATTTTAATTATTTGATCTTCCCTCATCCGCTATTGTTCAAAGAAAAACATAAAAATAAAATAAGTATCTAGGAAATATTTACATTAAGACTAAAATCTCCATTGACTAGATTAATAATAAAACTATTTGGCGTATTTTTCTCTAAACTTTTCTAGTTTATCCAGTTGTTTCAACATCTGCGGTCTGGTGCACAGCGCTTTCTTGATCGCCTCGTCAAGAAGCTTGCGCTGATAGAACGGGGGTATCGGAGTATCCTCCAAGTGGAACGTGTGCACTCGCCCTGTCGTGTCCCCCACAAAAACATTATCCCCCGATGCGGAAAATGTTATATACGTCAACACCACATTGTTAGGGAAAGAATACTCCGCACACGGCATGTGCGTCTTGCGACGCAGGTCCCATATGGACAGTACATTCCCGCTTATTGAAATCAAAAGTGTCGAGTTGATTGGACAGAATGAAACCCCGTATACTGCAGCCGGACAATTCAACGTCATGATCACGTCATCCATACCTTCGATCCAGAGCCTCACAGCATTATCTGCCCCGGCAGAAACCATCAAAGCTTTCATAAAAGGCGAAAACTCTATATTGTAAACGGGGCCAGCGTGCGCTCGGTAAACCTCCATGTGTTGGTTCAGATAATGAGTCGAGCATTTGTGAATGCAACCCTCGTCAGTCCCCACAAAGTAAACATGATCGATTGACGGATGCCATTTCATACACAAAGCAGCCGGGTACCTGGTGATGGGAACGTCCACCTTCAAACATGTTTTAGCCGTCTCCAATCCTTTCATTTTTCCTTCCACTGTGGATATTCGCATCATAGGAGTGCAAATAAAGTCGTGAGTCTTGGTGCTCGTAAACTTATTCAGCCGCCCGTCTTGGCAG
The DNA here is from genome assembly GCA_963576865.1 of Anania hortulata. NCBI lineage: Eukaryota > Metazoa > Arthropoda > Insecta > Lepidoptera > Crambidae > Anania > Anania hortulata. Next base: position 4,249,043 of record OY756391.1, read on the forward strand.
GCGGTCATCACGAACTCCGTGTTGTGCTCTGCTGCGCGCCAGTCTGTCACCCATATGGGCTCGAAGCAAGGATTAGTATCTCGCTTGCTTTCAGCAATTTTCTTTACAGGATAAGAAGTGATGTCTAAAATGATAACATCCCCGTTCGCGAAGCCACACGCTAACCAGTTAGGATTTTTCTCCGAAAAAGCAACAGAAGTAAGAGGATCATCGAACGTGTAGAGTCTCTCAGGTTTGCAAGGATTTTTTGTGCACCAAATGGCGACGAGACCGTTGTAACATTCAGCGTGAGCAAATTTTCCATGTGCCACTGCTAGTATGTTTTTATTTCTGGGATTAAATGATATGCTTGTAATAGGACGATTGGCAGTATCTTCACACTCGAACGTCCATAGCGGGTTCATTGTGTAGATATACACCAATTCTAATGATAGGGGATCTACGCGTATGAGCCCTCGGAACTTTTTCTGCTGATTCGAGTATTCTAATGTGGCGAGCACGCGCTCGGTCAACAACACCGCGTCTAAAAATTCAGGAGTGGGTGCTATTTCTTCAAATGTCTTCCCTTTTCTCTCGTCAGGATCTTCGACTTTTTGTTTCTTTTTGCGCAAAAGGGTTGGCTCAGCAGATTGATATAGAACCATTTCATCAGGTTCTGCCTTGGGCTTTATTCTGGCGAGTTTCGCGTAAGTGTCATGCATATCCCACATGGAAGCGAATGCAATAGCATTTTTCTTCTGAGGTCGCGTAGCCAGCGTATGACGCGTTTGGGTGACACATTCCGTAGTCTGAGTTTCTTCGATGACCATTTTTCGGTTCCTGCCCTTTCCTACAGTTATGTATTGGTAGTATTCATTTTCTTCTTCAACGATGTTTGCCTCTGTAGTCCCCTTTTCATATGAGTAAGACGGTAGCTCGAATAAGAAATGCGTTAGTGTTTCTCGGAGTACAATTAATACCTCCGGTGGATAAGACATGATTGGTGTTTCTTTTGGCAAATAAAACGCTGAAGGCGCGATCTCCAAGTCTGTTGCATCGGGTATGAAACCCTCCTCAGTGTTGTATGTGTGATCGATATAAATGTCGTCAAGGGAGATGGTCGTCGCGTAAACTTTCATTCCCATGTCAGCGGAAGACTTCGACTTTGACTTAGATTCTTTAAGCGCGAGATCACTTTTTCGCCTCGGTTTGCTTTCGAAAGCTGCGTGTGAGAAAGTGTCTTCCATGGTCACGAAGTCAATATCGACAATATTGTCGGGCGTGACGTCGTTGCCGTCCAAGATTACGCGGTACATTTGGCGCTTTTCCATAAAACTAAATGCACATTTTATCTTCGAGGTTGAGTCTTCCTCGAAACTGAGTCTGGACACCTCGAACACCGAAGTCGCGTTATCTCCGCTAGCCGGCGCCGTTCCTACAGACATGATTGCTTCTAGAATTCTATCATCAATATCCTAAGCAACGATTTAAGTGTCGCTGATTTAAAATAAATATAATAAAAATTATGACTCTACGTATTGCTGAAGTTTTAGACTTTGTCACATTGACAGTTACGCGCCTAATCATTGTCATTTTTTGTACAAAAAAGGCTGCAAACAAATTCTCTGGTTAAGGTGTGCGAGCACCATGCAAGCAATCATTGCGAGTTGCTAAGTTCGCGTTCATATCGCACACTCGTCTCGCCTGGCAGCTTCGCTTGCTAAGCCAAGCGCACATCCGCCCGTAGTACGGCTTCTCGTAATTATTTGTACCAAAGAAATGCTTGCAACTTGCACTTGAGGGTTCTGTATGTTAGTTTCGGAGTAAAATTCGTACTATGTGACTTCTAATTCTATGACACGTTATTTCAACATAACCAAACTCGATAGCATACACCGTTTTCGAAACAACTTAATAGTAACCATAGAGGAACTAATTACTTATTTATTGTATTATTTGTTAAGATAAATAGGGTGCCTCCTTGCTAATGCTTTAAGCTTAGTCAGTCTGTTGAATTTGAATAGTTCACCTGAGAAGTCAACCTGGGACCTCTTGAATTTCAAGGCAAACTAAGTAATTCGCACCACTGCTAATAGGACCTTCTAGGAAGAGATGGATGAACCAGTTTTTCAGAAAATAATAAAACAACTATAGTTTAACGTAGGTCTGTATTATCAAACATTGCTCTAGTACTTACCATTTAATACTCTAATGTAGGTACTACCGCTTTTCTAAACACGTTAGACCTATAACATGGTGACTGCATGTAATAACATTCACAGTTTCTCTAACCATCTATTGCGAGCGGTCGCGGGTCTGCAGGCAAGATAAGGGTTTCCATAATTCGTTACTTTATTTCGATATTTGTATTGGAGTCTTAAGCATTTGTATCAGCGTTGTCTTACAGCAAGTACATTTCGTTTATGCAACGATATTCTTTCCGCTCCATGACAACGCGGCGAATAGGGATCTGCTTCAACCGCCCAAAGATTTCTATGATCAAATTCAAAAACAATACAAAAGTCTAATGATTGAAGGATTGATCTCTATGATAGGTTGCAACTGGCGATTGCGACTCGGCACTTGCAAGTGTTCTGCATATATCCTAGTTTTCCTCGACTCTTGGTGACCCTACCGGGACACATATTGTTTTGTCAAACGAAGTTTATCCACCCCGGGACGCTACCGTCCGGCGCAGCCAGCCGTGACGGAGCCGGCCTCTGTTATCGCGGGCGGTGCATTAGCTGCGCGGGCGCGTGCCACAATACACCTGTCTATTTGGATTAGCAGGATGAAGAGGATCTTCAGGAGATTCAAAGAGAGTGAGTCACTTTTTTATATTTGCTATAGATAAGCGACGCGTTTTTGTCGCTTGATGTGTTTTCATCAAGAATCTCCTCATTAATTCCCAAGTTCGATTCTCGGGCTGAGTTTGGTGTGTAGGTACTTTGCTAAAATGTATAGTAAGGAGATGAAACCATTGACATGATGACACATTGGGGCAGTACGATGAACATAATTATGGGCCTAGATTATGCTACCTAATTTAAATTTAAGTTTTGACAGTATCGGCAAAATTTCAAAATCAAGCTATAGAATGACCAATATATTATTTATGTTGCGATTTCATTAGCAGAATAAAAATCCTTGATGTTATTGACCGACGCAGACAGAACTACAGACCTATTTGGGACAAAGAAGGTTCTACGACCTTGATTGGCAAGGTGTCTAGAGTTTTTTCAACTTACTCAAGTCCAAAAACTACTGAATTTCCCAAAGAAATATTGTATACTGCTGCTGGTGCAAAACTATGTTCGATTAGTGGTGATCACAGACTCGCAGAGGCGGGACAAAGCATCGTATTATTTTGGCAAGCGACCGATTTGCTGACTCACCCACCTATATAAGTAAGCGATGACTTTGCTCCGGTTAGGGCGATTACCTGTATACTGTATTGTTATTCAAATTCATTAGGCCGGCATTAGTGTGCATTAAGGTTTATATTTAAGTCTTTGTTAATCTGTTAGTCACATAATCTTATGCTCTTAAATATTTAAGTTTGTTTGTAAACATTAAAGATTCGGGGATGTTGATGAAAACTATGTATCTGCTTTTATGAGAAAGTTGAAGGTCTGAAGGTTGTCTGGATGGAAGAGATCGCTTCTAGCCCGCTCAAGCGCCGCCCATTTTCGCCTAAATTGTGCAGTTCGATATGTTATTAACCGACTTCAAAAAAAGAGGAGGTTCTAATTCGTCGAGACCTTTTTTATGTAAATTCAGCAATCATTCGATGACCTAAGAAGAGATGGATGGATTGTGTGAGGAGAGATATGACTAAAAAGGGAGTGAATGACTCAATGACGAGTAAAGGGATTGCATGGAAGAGAAAGACATACTGCGCCGACCCCAGATGACCTGGGAACAGGGAAGGCAAATGATGATGATGTTCAGCAATCATTCAAGTTCTGATGATGGGATGGGATTTTTGTATCTATGTTGCCCAATATCTTCGGCATTTGTTTTTTAATGTTTTTTTCTTTATTGAATAGCTTATATGTACTTCAAAGAGGATATATTAAAAAAAATGGAGAAATTTCACCTATACAGTCGGAAAAATAAGGGATGAAATCGGTGTTCAGCAGTTAACTATTGTTTGTTGCACTCATATGATTCGTTTTGTTGAGGATGTATCACAAAAAATAGATGAAATAAATCAATTTTATTAAAAAAAAGTAAACCGACTTCAAAAAACTGAAAAGCCAAAAATAATATAAACACATAAGTACCTAATCAGTTACTTTTGGAGTCGGTTCAAACAAAAACAGTAAAACTCTCATCGGATGGCAATGACTCCAAAAGTAACTGATTGGTACTTATGTGTTTATATTATTTTAGAATTTTAGTTTTTTAAAGTCGGTTTACGTTTTTTTTTCATTACTTATTTTGTTTTGGTGGTGTGCAATAAAAAGTATCGTTCTATTTATCTAAAGGAAGTCCTTGCGGGCTTACCTAGTTTAATCTATTGCGGTAATAGGCACTTGAACCATTGCTCAAAAACATTGTAATTTATATCGTGGACCACTAAGTTCTTTGTGGATATGATAGGTCTACATTTTACCCTGAAACCGTTATTGACTACAGCGCAGTTATTACGAGTATTCCGGAGATAGATTACGACAATCCAGATTGTAATGACGCACTCAGTTTAGCTGTAAGCCTTAGCATTAGCATCCAAGTTTGTTTTAAGTCTCTTGATCTATCAGGATAATCATGGCCCACCTACCACTACCTTCTTAGTAGGTACTTACTGAATTGGCGGAGGGTAGTGTGTCTTACATGTTCTGTGGTACCTACCAGCCTAGGTAATGTTTTAAAATGCATAAGTAAGTAGGTACATATTTTATTTGAATTTCGATTGTAACAAGTAAAGAAAAATTGTAAATTTAGTAAATTTTATGATAGCATGATTTCACAGTTTTAAATGGAGTTAGAAGCACTTTTTAAACATTATTCTAAGTAGATAAGTATAACAAATAAATAATCTGATTCTTCATTGCATTACTCAATTGCAGAAACACGATACTTACGTAATCTTTTTTAACAAATAAAAATGTGGAGGAGACCGATTTAGGCGTAATTATTATTAATATATTTAATATCTATACTAATAATATATAAAGAGGCATAGCTTGCAAATTGGATGCAAGAGGTAATCTCCGAAACCACTTAACCGATTTAGATTTTCCTACTTACATACATAGAAAAAGTACCTACTTACATACATATATAGTAACAGTAATACATATTAGATACATTTATAAAAAAATAAAAAAAATACTTGTTTTATAACTTTAACATGGTATTAAAGGGGTTTTGTAAATATATCTAGATCTTTTTCTTCTTCATCTATACGGTCAATTGCGTTGCGGTCAAGGCCGTTTGCGTCCGTTGGAGCCCAGAGTCCGCTTTCCTTGATTTACTCCTCCATTTCGCACGGTCTTGAGCGTCTCTAGTTGTGAGATCATTGGCACGCATGTCAGCCCTCACGACGTCAAGCCAGCATTTGTTGGGTCTACCCTTTTGCCAGGACCTGGCGGTGGTGGCATGGCCAGACATTTGTTTCTAACGTAGCTTGCGGGTTTCCGCAAAACATGGCCGTAGCAGCGTAGGCGTTTCTCCTGCAGTTTGTCTGCAATATCACGGACACGAAGGCTACCGCGGATGCGCGAGTTCCTCACGCGGTCCTTCCGCGTAACTCCGCACATCCACCGCAGCATATTCATCTCCGTGACACGCAGCTCCTGCTTGTAAATATTATGTCTAGATATTTACATTAAATAACATAAAAAATACAGCAACTGGCTTAAATTAGAGATGGTCTTCTGTTACACTATAGCTATGTGGCTGCAGCCAATCAAATAGCAATTTACATACACTGTCTTAACTTTAAAGGGTATATTTCAATGTTTTTAATACCTATATTACCTAGCTTAGGTCGTCCCAGCCAAAGCCTGTCACCGCGTATGAGTTAGAGGTATTATCCATCGCGTACTAGCTTGGCAGGCTATATTGTACAGTCAACAGCAGGTCAACCTACCCAAAAAGCTAAAGGCCAATGAACCAATTTTCAAGTCCGACACACAGAGATCGATATCAATTGAGAAAATTTGACGTTTTGTGGTAGGTAGACGAGCTGTTGTCTGTACCGATTGTAATCGTAAAGCTCTGAATAAGGGACGAGTCCTTGAATTTGATTCCTGGATCAACTGACAGGTTTCTTCTAGAGTAGGTTTGTCGGTTTTCGCATCATTATTCAGGCAAGCTATTTATTTCATTGTTTCATTATTTATTATCTGCTACCCGATTACCAGTGTTTCGTTTTTAGAACGAAAAATAACTTTTCTTAGGGCTGGGCTGGGAGACGCCCTGAGCAAAAATATCGTTATCTTGTATTTCGTAACATTAGTGTTGTTTGGTGCAAAATTGAAAATTATGACATGACATGACATGATGAAACAAAAGTAAAAGAATTTTCTTTGTTTCTGCTAAGCTGCTGTTTTCAGTAAAAACTTATATAGTTTGAGAAATTCCTCTTTACCCTCTTCTTTAACAAGATGCGCTTACGCAGTCGTGATGAGTCGTTCACTCCGCTTTCGAGCTCATGACGAACACATTACTTTTTATGTGCCTCCTGCAATCAATTACAGCTTCAGTTTGATCGTGCGCCGGCGCATTGCATAATCCTTGTTTATTAAATCGGCGTTGTATCGCGTAAATTAATCGTTTTCATGGCTAGTTTCAGAGCAAAAGGAGTAAAGTATCAGATACGGCTAGAGACGGTTAATTCCTACTCACCCCGCCCAGTTTTCGTCGACGCTGTGGCCTGTGCGTGCATGCGCGTACGCCGATCGATGAAATGTATCGGTAATTGCATCTATGGTCAGTAATAATAAAATGAGCCGTAGTGACCAGTGATATACGTACCTGCACCTTACAGGAGAGTCTTGGCTCTGGATGAAAAGTACTGTAAATTGAAGACCTATATTACAGAAATATATAAATAAGTAAGTACTTTATTGTTGATAGTAATTATACTTTAGAAACTTGCATAGGTAAAAAATTTTTTGGAAGTGTCTAAGACGGGAATTGAGCTGACAGAACTTTGAAATAAACTATATTTATGGTGTTGATTGAAAGAAAAAAGTTAAGGATCAAAATCGTTTCTACAAATCCATAATATTTAAAAGAAATAAATAAAAATAGGCCCTAAGGCAGCTTGAATGAATACGTAAATGACCTACATCTGACAATAAGGTTTAGTCACCAACCACAACACCCTCCATCAATCGGTACCACGTGCTGGTACCAGTTCAGGTTAGGCTGTGCCCAGTGGTGGGACGTCGTAGGTACTATGAGGCCTACTATACTATTTTGGTGGTATATGTGTGGTTGTGCATTGATTTTAGACACTGCCACAGTGTTTATTACAACGATTTGATTCATATTATTGACTCTATCGATTGGCATGATAAAATACAGGGTGTCTTATTCTTTGCATTTCAAAAATATTTTAATGCCATGCCAGACTATAAGTTTTGCCAGGAGCGTTATCCAGCAAGCCAAGACGCTAGCCAATTTGGAAAAGTTCGTTATTTGAATTGACCCGAACCGGGAATCGAATCTGGGATTCTTTACGTTTAAGGCGAATCACCGCGCCTCAATTTTTTAATAAGTTTCTTTTTTACCATCATTGGATATCATACATATTCTATGTATATTACTTTTATTTAAGTAATGTAATCCTTAATAAACCTCATCACAAGGATTAGTAATATTATAAGAAATGTAATAACATCGTGCTACAATGTAACATAACAGTTTAAACGCGCGTAAGGTACATTTCTTTCGAGTTCAAGATTACATACCAACGTTACCCCATCTGAAAAGCAGTTTCCAGAAACCGTTTAAAAAATGTTCAGATTACACAAAAGTAGGTGAGGTCGTGCCCAAGAGTTGAGGCGTTGCAATTTCGAAATTGTTCAGTTGGGCCGTCACCGTGACAGGGCGAGTGTCCACGGGCGGCGCGGGCGCAGGTTAGAGGTCGGCGCGCAGACGCGGCCCGCCCCCCTAATTGCCGCGCCCCACGCAAATAAATAATTTTTATTCACCGGCGAGATCACGCTCCCTCTTGACCTTAAATTACTGTACGTAAAGCTCTTTTTTGTTAAATTTTAATCGGTTTCCCGAATGCCAATGGAATACCTTCGTGGGCACCGAAAAGCAGCCAGCGAGCGATGATCGCGCTTTTGTGATAGCATCGCCTGCGTCGAATTGTTAATGATACGTTCTCGGCCTCGCACAGATGTAATAATTAAACTTTTTGAGATAAAGCACATACGTTACGTGGGTATGCGAGAATAAAACAATTTCGGTACTCTACCGATTCCGTTGGGGTCAGCGGGTAGGGCTGGCAGTCGTGCATGACTTTTTGTCTGCATTGTTACTCGTTCCTGTCTCGCGGAACTCTCGCTACTCGCACACGCATGTGCTTAATGCTTATCCGTAAAATACCAAGGAATTTCACATGGCTTTTCATTTATTGTTGCCGGTTTCAATATTATCATCGCGATAAAGTTAATCCACAATTTGGAATTCTTAAGATTATTTTCTAGTTTTCTAACATATTTATTGAATGAGATAACCATCTGTTCGCAAACGTTGCTTCTCTGCAAGTAGGTAGATACCTATTTTCTTGTTTTAGTTCTGCATGCCACGCGATTTTATCCAACCGCATTTCCTTTCGGCGAGATTAAATCACAAGGCTCAAAATGCGGATGAATGCAGAAAAAGTAATCAACATTTGAGAGCTTAGGTTTACCTACATGGCTCATAAATTTTATATTCTCAAAAGAGGTTGATGGTTTAATCTCCAGACTGCCATTTGTAATTACCTCAGTGCTAGGAAATAATCGAGTTTAGTTAAGTTTCTTTCTAATAAAATAATAATATCTTAATGATACTTATAATCAATCATTTCGGGCTCTTGTTAATCAGTTTAGTGAAGGACTATTTGGTTCGTTTTTAACATTATCAGTTCATTATATTTTGGGCTGTGGTTATCCACTTATTGTCCAACACCCTCCGGATTCGTGCATCACTAAGTTTTAGGCGATAGGTTTAAAGCTCACTGAGCATTGCTCAGACATCTTCAATGCCCTGACTGAAATTGTATTATCTCTACAGTTACGGCGTTTAGTTTTTCTTAATCTCTCAAGAAAAACTAAACACCGTAACTGCAAAATCCAGTCGTACTAAACCAAGAAGAATCTAAATCATGCTTGATGATTACAGATAGGTATGTGGCCGTCCAAGTGAAAGAGCCGAATAATGACTTTTACCGCGTCTGGCGTTCCATCAAACGACAAACAGTAAAAATAATTTGCGAATAACACGACTCCGCATCTCCAAAACATTACACAGTTGTGTTTCCCGCGAACGTTAACGTGCACAAAGGAATGACAGACCATTTGATTGTAATGATGCCCGTCCAAGTTAACATTCTTCTCAAATTGCATTCGCTCCTAAGATAAACTATGCAAGATTTTGTAATCCGAGGCCGATTGAGGCGGTCACTGAAATAGCGCAAAGTGGAAGAGACATGTTCTTCGGGCAAACCTGATCGATGCGCACGGAGAGTGAAGATAAAAACATGGTTTGGTATGTCTGACAAGAATACAGCTATGTTAGGATAGTTTAATAAGAATTCAATAGCCTCTAATAAATGTAGCTTCTGAGCGGTTTTTGGTTTTCCGGTCATCACGAAACTCTATGAATGTAGAGCTTTTGTTTTAGTAAGGTTAAAACGGAAGCTACCTAATTTCCCAACACTGGTGAATGATGTCCATGCTGTTTCCAGTTTCTAATATCAAGTTGCGGATTCCGTACATCACTCACCCATTTTCTAGAGATGTCACCACGGAGCGCGGATGGCCGAGACGAATCGCGAGCCGTTCGCGATTACCAATTCGTCACAGTGTGTTTTGCCGCGTTAGGAAAGCGTTCCACTGACCTCGGGACTCAATTCGCTTTCTATTGTCGATAATGCAGACGCGTTATCAAATTTATGCGGATCATAAAGCGTCGCAGACCCAGACGCTGTAGAAACCTGTCGATTGCGTAAGGGTAGGAAGACGCTAGATGTTTGACTATTTATCTCTTGCATCATGGTGACCTACAACGAAAAGGGCAAACAAATATTTCTATGATGGTTTTATTGTTTAGTTAAAAAAACTAAAAATGAATGTCGTTTCTATTAAGAAGATTGTTTAGAGAATGGGATAAAAACAATAATTATCGTCAATGAACAGTGGAATTGTATTGGCGGATGCAAACATGTCATCTTATACATCATTGTGATTCAATGACTGAGGAAGAGAAGTAATAAATAACACCGGTTCTTTACAGAGGTTCTGCGTAAAACATGCAATTGCATACATCGTGAATTTACGTTTATTATTCCAAAATGTGCGCGTGAGTGTGCGGGGCGGGCGATGCGCGAGACCCGCCGACACCGGCGTAATGCGCCCGTGCAATTTTGCCTTTTCGCCGATTGCTGCGTGAGTGCAACACTGCAAGCCCGCCGCATAGGGGAAGTAGGGTCGGCAGACCAATGCCTAATGACTAGTTGCATTAAAGATGCATTACGTGTCAGGGAAAATATACTGGAGGTTAATCTAGACTTAAATGCCGACCTTTCTTGAACGCCTTTCTGGAATTATTGCATTTATATTTCATTTTAATACGCACGGTTCTAAACTACCCGCGATAGTGAACGTGCGCACATTATTCTCTATTATAATCCACGGATCCATCGGCTGATCTATGATTAACTAAAAAGCAAGAGTCATTGATTGCCATATTGTTACGTCGAGCTGAATTACCATAATCATATTGGCGGTATATTACGGCTACTACGCCCAAAATTACTTTCACTACGCTGCTAAAGCCAAAACAAAATCGCGGGAGTTTGTGTTGTGTGTTACGCGCGCGCGCAGCGTTGTTCTCACGGTGCAATTATCGGTTGCCTACGGAGTCTGCAGTCTGCACTTACCTTAATTTTGTTCCCGCACTCCACCAAACTGTTTCTTCCAACCGCATCTGTGAGTCTGGTTGTTGCTAATTGTACCCGAATTTTTTGCAAGCCGTAATCTGCTTTTCGAAATATCGACAGACTTTTGACGATTTAAATTTTTCAATAAGACTAATTTATGGGAAATAAGATATTGTAAACTAAACAAAAACGTTGTTTAAAATTTTCTCACCTCTTTAATCCGTTTTAATTAACATTTACTCGCTTGTCATAGTGGCATTGCAAAATCAGCGTGAAGAATTCTCATTATGAAAAATAAAACGACTCCTACGCCTATAACGAATGATTTTATCAATAAAATCCCAACATGATTTCTTCAAAGTATCGTTGTGACCGGCTGTTTGTCGATTATCGATAGGTATTTTCGTAGGAAGGACCCTATATTAAAATAAAGTCGATAATTATTAGGTAGACCAGCTAAATCTCCTAATCTGTGGGCGTTCCTAAAAACATTCCGTGGACCAATATAATGAGTTATCGATAATAATCTCCGTAATAACACACTTGACCTGACCACTAGTTCAAAGTTTAAGTATCAAAAAAACATAAAAAAATACTACTATTTATTACGTAACATTAAAAAGGCTCTATCTTTTCTGTACCATAATCACACGATAAACAGCATTATTGTTCATGTTGCCATAGACAAAAGTATACCTAAGTATGGTCAAGTTAGGAGGTTTGCTTTGAAGATTAAAGGAATCTGCTTTGCAAAAATATAAGTTCTACAATTTACCTATTATAAGTAATAATATAAAATACTTTCAACAAGCACACCTATTATCTAGCTACAAACTATGCAAAGCTTATGCCATGGCGACTATAATATAACGGATAAACATGTTAAATACATTAATAAACATCCACCACGACAAATGCTTCAACAATGCTCATCACACAAACGTTTGCCCCTTGTAGTCTGGAGTGCGAACCACTAGACTGTATTTAAACTTTAGGCGAAGGTTTAGTCGCGCACGTACGTCCATTCAAATTCCCGTGTAAAATTAAAGGAATTCGTGAACTCACCTGTGCTCTTCATCATCCAAATCAGAAATGTTTGAGGAATTTGAAAAATCACGCGTTTCGTGGTCCAACAATGGGTGTGAGACTGAGCGTGCGCATAGTTGTCACGGTGGACGCGTGTACGCACGTTTTGGGCGGGTCGTGTCGCGGCGGGCGCATTCCGCCTGTAGGGTAGCCAGGTGACAATGAAAAACCGCAATATCTAAGATAAACTTGAGTAAAATGCTTTGTATAGTGAACGGACTGTGCAAGAAAAGATTTAAAAAGTGAAGAAATAATTATATTTCAAAACAGCAAAGCAATACAAAAAAAGCAAAAGCAGAGTAATACGCGAATAATTATTATTGTCACTAAATATCTGTAACATGAATGAGTGACACATGAAGCTCTAAAAACTCGAACCTAGCCGATCCTTACGGTCTATCTAAATAAGTTTCTCAGCCAGATTTAAGAATATGCCAACATTTTAGAAAAGCTTTACTACGCTCACGTCGTACGGAAGCTGCACGTTTGATCATCAACAATGAAAGCGGGTAGTTTCGGGACTTTAGCAGTTTACTCTTCCCGGGATCTGAATCACCCCTTTTTTGACTACCTCCGAGTTACCTCCGATATTTTGTCTTTTTGATCTCGCAATAACCCATGTGGATTGGTCTAGTCCTCTACCTACTCCTCCTACGGATCAACGCGTGGTTACCCTACCCCTGGGACATTCCCGCCATAGCGATATGCTCGTGCTTTTAGTATTGTCTTCCATTTTTACGGGTCGTTTATGGATGACATGTGACTTCCATTTCACTAGAGATTTTGGGACCGATTTATCAAGAGTTAAAAGTCGTCAGTAAAGAAAAAAAAGATGCCTGAATTCGACCTAAAATTAGACGAAAAAAAGATATTTTAAAAGTGCTGTTCCTAAATTAAAAGTTACTTTTGTACTTCTGTTACCGTTCCATGCTTTGGCAAACGGTCGTCTACCACGTGGCTTGCGGTTGTCTTTGCCCCAGCCATGCTGATGCCTAGCTTTGCAACATTTAATAGTTTACTTACATGATAAGTAGGTGGTTATGTCACACAAAAAGCTTAACAAGCAGTATCATACACCTGATTATCAGGAGCCTGAGGCTATACATAAAGCTAGATTTATAGGCAGATATAAACTATTACGGTAATGTCATAACTTTTGGAAATACTCGAGTAGGTAATACAGTCTCGAATGAGCCGAAGTAAGCTTGCCTCGAATGCCTCGATATTAAGGAAACGTCTAAAACTGAAGCATAACTGTAACAATTACGACACGGCGAATGTATGGCAATAAACGTAAGTAATTGAAAGCAATAAAGACGTGAAATAAGACGCAGATAAACAGCAATCGCGACACGAGCCGCCGCCGTCTCACTTTCCAATTTTGAGGAATGTAAAAAGCACTAAATGTTATTTGATGTCGTAAATTCGGATTTGCGAAAATAAAACTGACACTAAATGGACTGTAATCTTGGAAAACAAACAAAAGCCTGTCCGTCCATATTTATTTACTTAAGATTTGCCAAAACATTAATACTTTGAACAATGCAATCTTACTAGAAGGCTTTTTAATGTAAGACGGCAGCAAATCCAATGTCAGTGCATCTTTCAATAAAATCAAATTGTTACTACAGTTTACAAACTAAAAGTTTGTAAAACAGTACTTAGTAGGTACATTTTTCTCTCACGGAAATGAATGATATCTAAGTAAATCTTGGTGCAAAAATTATACCTCAAATAAAGGATCGACTCGACTTTCAAAGTTCTTGAGCTGAACATCGTAAATGATGTTATGTTAACCACGGCTTTCATTGCAGAATTGGCGAAGTGTTTGCTAATATTACATACATACATATGGGCATTGATGATACACAGAGTAATAAAATAAATTATGGATATTTTATGTAATATGAGCTTACACGACTTATCTGAGCAAACAAAATTTTTAACGGACCTTTTATTTTTATTGATCCATTTAAGTCTAATTTGTTACCCATAAACGCGACGTATAAAGATCAGGGACCCTCGTACAGAGGTTATGTGCGTTCGAGGCTGCACAATGCTGCAAAAATTCACCTCCTTGTGCGTCCACAAGGAGGTGAATTTTTATATAAATATAATAAAAATCTGTTTAGTAATGTTTTTTTTTCTAAATCATGGCTAAACCTTTCTGTTTAGCTTTATTACCAGACTACTATGGCAGAGAATGCCTCATCGCATAAGGCCCACCTTTTGTACGATCTTAATCTGTGCAAGAAAGTAAAAAAAACAGAAAGATTATTTTTATGCTGCTTGTTGGTTAAAGAAGAAGAAAAAAGAAAAAAGAAGGAAGAGAAAATTCTAGATATTAACTCACGTTTGGAAATAAATAATGCAGCCATTCATCAATAGACAGCTCAAAGAATTTCCAAAGCAATAATACCGTCGCGCCGCGCATACTACTCATTATAGCGCGTGTGGATGAATTGCATACCCGCGTAGATCACATACATGTGGCTCGAATACTACTAGTATGTATGTACGTACGTCAGTGTAATCGAAACATAGAGAAAGGAAATCTTACATGTTGCTGTAAATTGCTAGCAAGATTGAATCTTGTAAAATGTAAGAATGTTCCTTTGAATTTCAAGGGAAAGTCAAACCCAATATTGTTAGATTCAATCAAGAAAAAGAGTTAAGTACCTACTGCTGATAAAGAAGTTTATACATTATTTCAAAATCTGGATATTGTCGAGTAGAGCGACAAATAAGATTGAATACTTTTCCAAAAGTAAATGTACTAAAAGTGAAAAATAATACACTACCTCGACTGTTTACTCACTTGCTAACGTATCTACCTACTTAAGTACCTATATAAAACATAATAGACGCCATCCCAGCTTGTCTACAAATTTTAGTTAACATAACAACAAAGTTATTGTCACAACAGATTACACACAATGCGTTAGAATGTATCTGTGTGATAAAGCTAACGAAAAACAAACACAGGTGTCGAAACACTGAACAACTAATTTAAAAGCGTGAGAAGTGTTAAAACGTCTGCCCGCTGTTTAGAACGTATTGTTTTGCGCTTAGCAGCTAATTACAGATTCGTGACGACGGGGTTTAAACTATCGTGAGTCTGTTATGCGGACGCCAGTCGAAAAACTGTTGCATTATTACGCAATTTCTCTGCTCTTAATCGTAGTATAACGTGTATTGGAAATGATATCATTAAATTACATATTATCTTTATTTATGTCATAAAACAAGAGCAGTATTTATTAAAACGTTTCCAAGCGTGCTCCAACAAGGAAGTGTTTTTGGACCACTTTTGTAAAAGGTAATAAATTAAGCATAGCTATGATATTACGTAGTGTTCAGAAAATCTGTTGAATCAATTTGCATATTTTACTCAACATAATAACAACCTAATGGTAGATACACTTATTAGGAATGAGATAACACAATCACCGTTTTTAACAGAATTTCAATGACAATTACCTACCTACCTTATAAAAATACGCAAGTTCAAACGAATGCATAATGAAGCCTGTTCGTGACCGAAGGCTGCGGATCGTGTGCCCGCGGTCGGGGCGCGTACGGCGCGCCCGCGCAGCCGTGAGAATGCGCGGGGCTTTTAGCGGAGGGTTCCGGCGATAGTGTATCAGCGAGGGCAGCGGCAGTGCTGGGCGCGAGGCCGCGGACGGTGGGCGGCACTCCAGCACCGCGAGGCTCGGAAGGCGCACCCGCGAGCACACGGCAGCGCGCATCCCCTCGGGACTGCATTGTTCCACACGCACCACTCACGCGCCCACTCTCATTGTTTTGACTGCGCCTTTATTATTTATGCCCAATAATCCGCTCAGCTGACTGTGGTAATAACACCCATATTAATTGCATCCGCTGAGGAGTTACGATCGATTGTAATTCAATTTATGATTAATCGAACGCATTTCGCTTGCAGAGATCTCGTTTAAGGAGTCACCGCCGCCGTACCGCGAGAGCGATGACAACGGAGAGCGCCACCGGGATTTTAATGATCCGGTACGTCGTTAATTGATATTAATTAATATGAACTGTGTCGTAATTAATTAAACAAAAAGCCGAATAAATATCTGTGGTCCTGTTTCAGATCAATGCGCCTGCGTGCGATGTTTTAGACTTGCTGGCGAACTGTAAAATCACGCCGCGAGCAGATCAGAGTCAAGAATCGGATGTGGAGTACGCGGAAATCAAAGACATGGGGTTGTGGCACTCCACGCCCTTAGCGCATCGACACAAGTCCAAAATATCACTGACTTGGGTGCTCAAAGAAAATTTGGAAAACATAAAATTGCCATCGGAAAAACTGCAGAATGAAGACAAGACGAGGAAAACAAACAGTAGTAACGTGGATCGGCATCAACGGCACAATCAGAAGTTTAATGAAAACGAACGTTATCGAAAGTGCAAGTATAGAGATGTGAAAGAAAGGGTCGTGGGACGTAATGAGTATTATCATAACTTGAGGTTTAGGAGTGCGTGCGAGGAGTTTGTGAACGGACAGGAGACCTTCTCGGACGACACCAGTGTAGCTACAGAGGAGTACACCAGGAAGAAACACCGCCACCGGCATAGGAGGAAGAAGAAAAGCAACAACAAATTCGGCTACGATATCAGAGATTTGGACAGCTTCTTGAGCGAGGTAAGCTTACTGAAATCATTATTGCATGTTTTTGTAATCAATGTCGATAAAATTAAAAATAATAATCTGATTTAAAATAATTGAGGGGTCAATAGCTGCACCGTGAAATCTGAAGGGGCTTTTAAGCCAAAAATAATTAAGAAAGTATTGTGTAAGTAATCAGTTTTAATTTACGAAAAAAGTCATTCATCATCCTTCGGCGCGTATTATATCGAGTATTAACGGGCCCTTCGTACAAAAGAATTTAAATGCACTTGTAAATCTTGATCATTACTCATTTCTGCAATGTTATTATGACATTATGGTACCTATACAATCAGTTTTTTGTGCATAACCCGAGCGGGAGGCGTATTGAACATTGTAGTCCGCGAAATTGGCGCAAAATTGGACAAGGCACAAATTGCTCGTCATTTTCGAAATCTTTGAGAACGTTTAAAAAGTGTTTCGCTTGGGTTTCGGAGCGGGCGATTACGGGGCATTATCTTTGGGATATGGTCCGTATTGTTATGTTCTTTTGGCCTATTTTAGTGTCGTCGAAGGGATAAACGTTAATCTTAAAGTGGACGGGCACATTCATCAATGCGGTTTATTTAAAACAACAATATATCTTGTCGAGGTTACGTTACGGTGTTAATTGCGCGCATTGGATTGTTCGGCTGGTAATGTTATATTTCATGGGAGACTTTTACAGTTGTCTTGTATGTAACGTTTGCTGTAATTTGTTTCCGACCTTTGAACATTTGTAATTTAATGGGTGTGAAATGTATGTTGCTATTTTGTGATATAATTTATGAATTGGTTGTTCTCCCCTTACTACGAGTAATGCTCATTATTAATTTTTGTTTGGCAATTTGTTATTTGATAAGGAACGCATGCAAGTTGACTTTAGACTTAAGGAAAAACCTACCATTTCTGAAACGTGCGTTTGGAAACGTCTTTCTGTTACACGACACCTGCAACGCACCGATTTTCACGCAAGTAGAACCGCCGGTTTACAGTTAGTTTTTTATTAATTATAAACGTCGAAAAAATAGGAAATTGTGTGTCAAACTAATGATATTTCACTTTAAAAAAAATTGTGCCTGTGGTGGTAATCGAACCCAAGTGGCATGTCCGTTTGCTATCTGGACGACTGCTTTTGCAACTGAGCTAGAGAGATTGTTTTCTTGTTGAATTCTTTTAGTATAAATAATTGTTTCTCTTTTAAGCTTAGAGTCAGGGTTGTTCTTGACATATTTCGATTACCCAATGTACCCACATACTGTTCAAGTCAAATATTATCTTCGATATTACAAGTAGATTGCGAAAACAACATTACTTATTTTATTTATTGTTTTTTTTTGCTGTTTATAAGCTGACTTTTGTAATTTGTTACTTTACTATGGACCACTGTATCGGAAATAAACGCTTAGAATTTAAATTATTTTATAAATGGAAAGTCCAGACAAACGGATCTAGATGAAATTCGGGACAGAAATAGATTATAGATTTTTTGTCCCGAAAAAATGAATTGTTGCCTTGGTAAACGTAGTGTAGGACGCCTCTCAGGCCTAAGCGTCTCAGTTCGATAGACCGACGACTGGCAGTAGCTGGGTGAAAAATAAGGAGATAGTGCTCTCTGGGGGCTTACGTCCAGCTGTGGAATGCAATAGGCTGACATGATGTTGATTAGTTGTGTACATTGCACCCCTGCGCAGCCGACCCTGCAAGTTAGTGAGTGTTAGGATGTTAAAAATAGGAATTAAATCTATTAAGGAACGAAATAATATTTTAAAAAATCGGTTGTGCTTGTATGTTATGACGTCCTCGTGGTGCGGTCAAAATGTCGGCTCGTCATACAGAAGTCCTAGGTTCAAATCCCGGGTCGGAGAAAAACGTGAATATAAATGAATATAAAAATGAAATGAACTATGCGGGATGTTAGGTATCAACTGTGCTACCGAGCGTTTATTTTGATTAAATATTTTTTATTTTTAGGGTCCCCCCCCTAGGGTTACCCCTTTATAGGGTCAATTTGTTGTCCGTTTGTCTGTCTGTCAAATGACACTTTGTCTCGAGAAAGCGTGAAGGTATTGAGATAGAATTAAAACCATACACTCACGTTTAGGTCCCTTGAAGCTGTGAAAATATAACACTAAGGGAATCAAAATTTATAGAGTACATACCCTACATAATATTTGGTAAAAATTATCAATTTTATCCCTTTTTTTTTAAAAAGAATACTTAACTAAATAATATGTAAATTCGTTAACCTACCTTTTTATGACAACCCTACCCAAATAAGGTGGGTGTACCATGGAAGGCCACTATAACGAATATACTGTTATTATTAATTTATTTACTGGATAAATAAAACAAACAAATCCGCCACAATATCTGTGCCCTTGAGTTCGATGGGTGTTAGTGTGAATAGAAAGATTTTTTTATCACATTGCAAGAACTACGATTTTTAATAATTGGCAATCGAAGGAGCATGGCCTTCGATGGTCCACCCACCTTAGGTATCAATTTTAAACGCTCTTTAAAAGCTTTTTCTCCGTTCTTTTCTTTACTCATGTGCTATGGCCAAGTATCTACTAAATATCCGTGCATCTATTAATGTATCACCTAATTGGCACTTCTAGGCGTCGATAGACCGGCCTGGCAACATCCCAGTGGTAGTAGCGTACCCTACCACTCTGTACCAGACGCAGAAGGACTGCCAGAGGGAGCTAGTGCTCCCCCTGGGGACCGTGGTCAACGCAGTCTTCAAGAACCAGCAGTGG
This sequence comes from Anania hortulata, assembly GCA_963576865.1. NCBI lineage: Eukaryota > Metazoa > Arthropoda > Insecta > Lepidoptera > Crambidae > Anania > Anania hortulata. The sequence goes on from OY756391.1 coordinate 4,268,646, forward strand.
CTGTATGTGCAGACGCCGCACGGGGACGAGGGGTACGTCATGTATAACGCGTGCTTGCCGTTGGGGATCTTGCCAAACAGGTACTGTATTATTTAAGTTTGTTTAAGGATTTCACCAGTAGGGAATATGTATTTATCTTTATTTGGTCATAAATTAAATAGTAGTTAATAAAATTTAAAAAATAATAATTTGATAAGGATAAGTACCGTGACGTCACAGCAGTACACAGCCGCCATACATTTTTCATTGTAAAAGTTGTTTTAGAAAGAGTCACGTATATCTCATAACGGTTATTTTTTTCTTTAAATCAATTTTGTTTTTACTATTTAGCACTATAATTTCATACAAATAAAGGGTTACATTTCACGGTAGTGCCAATTTTTCAGGGACCGCTCAGAATCAGTAACTAAATCGATCTATGTAAAAAACAAACTATTTTTTTTTCATTTTTTCTTCCACTGCAATTGAAAAATAGAATAGGTAGAAGGCGCGGCGTCGGCGTACGCCTGTGATCTCTGATGAATGACGGCGCATCTCGTGTTTTCTTTTTTTTTCGGAAATTTTTAAGTATATTTTACTCCAGAAATACGAAGACTGAAAATAATTACGACAAATTAGTATTTTTATACCTATTGTTCTAGACCTTATTTTTAAAATTTGCCATTACCTTGAAATGTAACCCTGTATAGTAAAAACAATATACTTATTTTTTTAGTTCATATTCCCTATTACCTAGCTACAAACTAAGCATAGGTTTCACTATTACTTACACAACTATCCACTGGACCGTAGTTCATTACAAAGTTCATAATTCAATTATACTCGAATGACCAACATCATTGCTCAAATCCACCGACCCATCTCAGAAAAATAATAATAGTAGAAGAGCTTATGATTGCGGCCGAATGTTTTTAGGGATCCGCCCTTGAAGAAGGTTGGGAAAAGCTGCTTGATATTATCAGATATTCTGACGGTAGAAGTCAACTTTAGAGGGAAATTCTTATTAAATTAATAAATAAACATTCAGCAATGTTAGCAACCAAAATTGTTTTTTTTTAATGAACATCTATCTTCCAATGTAGTAAAAAAGTACTCTAGTATTTTTTATGTAGTCCTTGTTTCGATTAAGATTCAGGTTTCTCGTTCAGAATCTTGTAACTTACTGGTTTATCAGCCGTCTAACTAACGTGGACACCAAACTATTCTAGGACATCGCCCCAAAAGAAGACGCCTTGCTGGGAGAGCAGCACCGACATCTACCCTCGCCCCTGCGGGAACCTGACCGACACCGAGAAGGAGCAATTGCGCGGGCGCACCCGCTCAGAGACCCACTACCGCCCTCGGCGGCGCGTAAGGAACTGCGCCGAAAAGGACTTTGACAGCTTGTACTTAAAGACCAAATCCGTCTCAAACATCGACCGTATCGATAAAGAAAACGTAAAAGACTTGAAAGTGAAAAGGCAAACTTTGTTGGTGGTTAACAGTGATTATAGAGGGAGTGTGTTGAACAAAACGCTGTCGGTAGAGCAGGGTGACGTGGTGGTATTAGTGCAGGGGACCGGCGGCGAGTCGGACGTAGATGCGGAGTGGTTCTATGTGAGAAAGAAGGACGGTACGCAGGGGTTCATACCGGCAGCAATAGCTGGGCATGGCTATATCTGAAGCCCAACTGCCGTAATTTAAAAGTGGTTTCAACCCAGTTTCGATTCAGTACCAGTATCTTACATAAAGATTTAAAACAATATTTTGGTAACTTAAAAAAATAAAACTGTAGTTCTTAAATGCGACTAAAAATAGAAAAAAATATGTTTTATTCGTTCCATTTTCAGTTGCATTACAAACTTTTTGACAATTTTACCTCATATTATCAGTTGACAAAAATACCGTTTTTTATTAGTAAGTAATGTTACTTAGATCGGATCGAAACTGGATTTTGACTACAACTAAATAACGGGAGTTAGCCCTATAATGTAATTATTGTTTGTACATTGTACAGTCAACAGCTTATTTATCTACCACAACCGATTTATAACTTAAAATTCAACACAAGAGTTGAATATCGTGGTTTCGTGGTAGGTTAATGAGCTCTTGCTGATACGATATGTTTAAAATATAATATGTCTTGTATTCAAATTCAATATTGTTCTAAACTTTGAAAACAGACAGAATACCATGAAATTAGATGCAGAATACCAATGACACCAACAATCAATTGACGTACTTTTTATAAGCTGTCAAAACGCGATATTTCTACAGATTTTGTATGGGTACCTATACATAGTCGTGACGTCACTTGTATGGTAGCCCAAAACTAAGGCCAATTACTAAATATTTATCAAATTCAAAACGAGACATGGTTTCTTAGAATTATTTGTGAATGGTGTCTACATCTAAAAATCATGTGGTGGTGGCAATGTTGAGCAACTGCTAAATAACATATAAATATATGATTATTATATGTCCTCATTATTTAAGACATTCAGTAAACATAAATGCGTTTTCTTAAATTATAATCATAAAGTAATAAATAACAAAATTAAATATTTGTCATTTTAAAACCTGACACAGGTAATTTATCTGTTTTATAGGACCAATATTAAAATCTCAAAAAATTTACCAAATCGCTTGTATTTGTTTATCTTGTTGGGTTGTCCTAATGAATTAAATATAATAGGACATATAGGAAATCTTTTAATTATTTCAAAGACAAAGTTTTAAATGTTAATAAAAAGTAAATTTTGTTAGTTCAGACTTTTATTACCAACTTATAACTTAGGTTTACATAAACTTACCTTACCGAAAATGCAATATTTGGTCTCTGTAATTAAATGAGGTGCACAAATCAATTTCTGGGCTTGACCCGGCAATGGCCAGTACTTTGTTAGGGCTAGTTCTCAGTACTGCCGAGTATACTGTAGTAGCTGAGACTGGCAGTTCCACCTTGATATCGCCTGAGTAGTTCAACTGGTATAGATGCTTGGCGGTGCCTCCTGCTACGATGCAATCGTCGTGGAAGTACGAGACATGGATGCCGTGGTCGGGGATGTCGAATATGGTCACGGGGTCTAGTGAACGGAGATGCCAAAGGGCCAGGCGAGGACCCCCGCCACATACCTAGAAGAATAAACATTTATTTGGTGGGGACTACACATTTTTGCCGCGGTAATAAAGTGCAAGTGGTTTAAAGGTAAAAAAATATATAAATGATGATTGAGATGATTTAGATATCAGATTTTAACCATGTGTATAAACATATAACAATATATTACAAGAATAACTGTTTATTATTATTATTATTTATTTATTGCATTGCACATGACTTAGATGCTAAATACATAACATAAGTAAGTATAAAACTCCAATATTCATATGCACCTTGATAGGCACAGCAACGTGGAAGAGAGAAAGGCAGATATTTTGTCGTGCAATAGTATAATTTTATGTAGATGTTTATTATGTAATCTATTTATATATTAAATTTATTTAGTAAATTAAGTAAATTTTTCTTCTAAATATTCATTTATCGCATAATAATGTTTGTCGATTAGAAACTCTTTAAGTAGTTTCATAAATTTAGAGAACTTATTTTCATTTTTTATATAGTTTGGGAGTTTATTGTAAATTTTAATTGACATAGGGTATGGTCCAGAGCTATGCAATTTTAACGTTGAATTTATTTGGACAAGATTGTTTTTGTATTTGTTTCGTGGAAGATTATGTTTACGAACGTCAATTATTTTTGAATACAAGAGGGGATTTTTTCTAATGAATTTACAAGTTTCTAATATGTAGATGCATGGTAGAGTTAACAATTTTAATTTTCTAAAGAAAGGTTTACAGCTGTCCGTTTGTTTAATAATAGTGAGAATACGAATACATATCTTTTGGAGAATTAGCAAATCTTGTGCATTGGTACTATTTCCCCAGAGCGTTACACCATAACTTACGTACGCATAATACATTGTGATACCGGTATTCGTATTGGTTGTCTTTTTTATTTCTCTTAGTGCATAAATAAATTTAGATAATTTAGTTTTAATCGTATCTACGTGGGCTTTCCAATTTATATTTGAGTCTATAACTACACCTAATAGGGGAAATGAATGAACTGATTCTATTTTTATATTGTTGTATATTGAATTAATATCTAGCTCTGTTTTTTGTCGGGGTCTAAACTGCATTAATTTAGTTTTTGTAAAATTTATTTCTAGGTTATGATCGTTCATCCATTCTACAATATGGTTTATAGTATGTACGACTTTTGTGTCCAAATTTAGATTGCTTTTACAAGGTATTACGAGAGAAAAGTCGTCAGCAAACATGACACAGGTTTCACTAATCGTTTTTGGGAGGTCATTAATGTAGATTATGAATAGTGCACATCCAAGCACGCTTCCCTGTGGTATATTTAAAAGATATTAAATATAATTTTAAACAACAATTTACAAACAGGGTTTTTAGGAGGTATAATATTTTTAACATTGTCTAAAATTATAACAAGGCTGTACTGTAATAGTCTCAAACAAAACAAAATTAATTTTAAGGTACTCTTAACAACAAATTATGCTTGTTTTCTTTGCATTTGCAAATAATAAGTTTGTCAACCTCGAGTATAACAATTGGTTGGGTTTTTTACAGCAAATATGGATCTCAGACTGTATTTAATTACATCTTTTACCACATACACTGCTAAACCCAAGAAGGGATCCAAACCTTAAAACTAGAAAGTCCAACTTTACTAACCACTAGTTACAAGTTATACTACTTAGCAAATGTAGACTAGGGACTAGGGGACTAGTTTTGTAACAAAAAAGCTTTATTTATAATTATGATTTTAACTACAAACTCTGCTGGTCTGTGTAATATACTATCAAATTGTGTTTAAAATACATAGGGAAAATAGAACACTTACAATCCAGTCATCCCCTAATGCCGCAGAGCCAACCCACTTTCCCATGTCTGGCCGGCTGACCTTGCTGTTGCTGTGGGGCTCCAACTTGTTGTGGGACTTGCCAGTCCGCACATCCCATATGAGGACATTACCATCCTCCCCTGCTGTGACCAGCTGGTCATTCCTAAAAAAAAAAAAAATGACCACATGATTTTTAGATAAATATTTACTCTCTTCCAGACAATGTCCAGGTAGAGGACAGCTATAGAGAAAGGGAAATTTTGATTCTTGTATAAATAAATATGCAGCTGACTACACACCAACTTGTCGTAGTCTTGAAGTAAGGAATAAGATCCTTGTTACAATGTATCAGAAAGTAAACTTTGCCAGGGGCGCCTTTCAGCTAACTATGGTGGCAAGAGCATGACTAGTTGTATTTTATTTTGTTTATCCATTACACTAGTCATGATAGTACAACAATGTTAGTTAAGGGCTAGGTAAATGGTGTTAGTAACAGAATATTGGAAGATTTTACTAACTAATCTTATGAAATGGGTATTTATGACCCTTATGACTTTCTCTTCGGTTTTTGCTATTACTACATATGTTATTTCTTTTTATTTTATTTTTGTGTAGCACAATTTTCTGTACTAATGCTCTCTACTCTAAAACTTACTTTCCATGTACCAAATGTATGTAATCAGTGTGTCCCGTCATAACTGTTGTTTGCTGTCCATCCTCCAGATTGAAGACATATAGTTTATTGTCCCCACAGCCTGCATACAGCTTTCCTTCATCATCAGACACCCAGAGGCTGTTGATGTCTATCTGTTCTAATGTAGACTGAGATGGTACTTTGATAATCCATGACGGTTTGCCAAGTTTCACACCCAAGACTCCCTTCCAGTCCCATCCATATATCAAATTTACAGATCCAACAATCAGGAACTTTTCTGTACTCGCTAAACTGCATATCTGACTGCCAGAATCAAGACTATGGATGTGTTTAGGTTGGTTGTAATCAGAAGTAAGTAATTCAACTATAGGATTCAATATTCGATCGAGACTGAAAAAAAAAAGAGAAACAAACCATTAAAAGCATTGTGTAACTAAAGGTGAAGAAAATAAGGCAAAACAAACCAGTTGTAACTTACTCAAAAATTGCAAGTTGACCATAGATGTTGCCGGCAACCAAATATTCCCCACAAGGAGAAAACGTTTGACACAAGACTGTGTTGTATAATATTTTGTTAAGCATATTGAGGTGACTCAAGTATTTAACTTCGTTTTGTAATAATTCAAGTTATAAATGGTAAATAAACTTATTCAACAACAAAACATAACCTCTCAGTCAAAGTATTATTTTACTCTTTGCTCTCAGTTCAATGAACTTGTTTTTTTTAATTACACTTTTATAACGGCTTTGGTTTGGTTGGAGTTATCCATACCGATTTTACGGCACAGAGCAATTAACTTTTTACGACAGCTTTTTACGGTATTACGGTACAGCCAGAATGAACTTGAATATTTGGCACAGATTAATACAGCTGGTGACAAACTGCGGCGGACGCAGCTCCGGACTCATCTTGACATTGTGAGGTCAAGCGCTGCCATTGGTCTATCCTTCAGACAACTTCCGCCAGCCCAAGGATCGACCAATGGCAGCGTTTTACCTTACAATGTCAAGACGAGTCCGGAGCCGCGTCTGCCGCCATCTGTCACCGGTATATATGTCTAAAGAGAAAAGGAGTACTGTCTCTTAAGCCCGGTTTACATTTCGATAAGTACAGTAGCGAGTTAACTGGCTTCATCGGCGAGTTAAGTCGCTTTTGCCGTTTGAACAGCAAAAGTGAGTCAAGTAGTAAGTTGTTGATTAAGTTAAGATGAATAGATCGCGATCCTATTTTTTGGCGAGTCTAGTCCGAAGTAACCCTCTCTCTCGCGTCTCGCGCACCCCGCCAACTTAACTGGCCAGCGTGTAGACGAGCGAGTTTAGTACAGCAGACTGCGAAGTGGTCTGATACTACCTTTGCATTTCTAAAAGAGTACTTTCTTTCCCATATGCGTTTGGGCCTATTCATTTCTATTAATATTTCATTTTCAATGTGTTGTGAAAGTATTAATACTATTTCTCTTATTATAGCACGTTAATAAGTATTCAGTAATTTAACGTCCATTTTCTTCTTTTTTCTTTTAGTCTTCTTTTCGAAATGGCAACGACTACTTACTCGCCTACGTTTGGACGCTACTTACAACTTGACGTTTAACCAGCAAAAGTGAGTTAAGTAGTAAGTTGTTGATTAAGTTAAGATGAATAGATCGCGATCCTATTTTAAGTATGCCGAGTATGAAGAGCCAAGTTAAAACATTTTAGCTAATTTAGAGGAAAGCTTCCTTGAAAAAATTATTTAAACAATTTATTCTTTTGCTACTGTGGCGCCACCTAATTTACTGCACTTACAAATATAGTACTCCTTACCTCTACTCAAAACTAATACCGGTGACAGATGGCGGCGGACGCGGCTCCGGACTCGTCTTGACATTGTAAGGTCAAACGCTGCCATTGGTTGATCCTTGAGCTGGCGGAAGTTGTCTAAAGTATAGACCAATGGCAGCGCTTGACCTCACAATGTCAAGACGAGTCCAGAGCTGCATCCGCCGCAGTCTGTCACCAGCTTAAATTCGAGTGTCTATTTAAGCCGGTGACAGATGGCGACGGACGCGGCTCCGGACTCGTCTTGACATTATAAGGTCAAACGTTGACATTGATCGATCCTTGGGCTGGCGAAAGTTGACTGAAGGATAGACCAATGGCAGCGTTTGACCGTACCAATGTCAAGACGAGTCCGGAGCCGCATTCGTCGCCCTCTGTCACCGGCTTTATGAATGACACCATTGAAACCAGTTGACGTTAATTACTTTTCTTTGTCTTTGTGTTTCTTTGTCTGGCAAGTATTACTTGTTCAGTGACTATTGGTTGGAATTATTAAAATCTACATCATAAAACTCTTCTTCTTCTTTTGATTATGGCAAATACCCGCGTTTTGACATTTGTCGTACTTCCTGATCGGCCGACCTGTCTTGACATTTGACTTTTTAATTTAATATATTATGGTAAGACATAATTATAGATAAATACACAATTTAGTAGTTTTTAAACATAAAGCAACCTGATTATTTTAATGCATTACATCATAAATTAAATTGCTGATTTACGATTCTTTGTTTGAATCTTTCCAAGCGATTTTTCAATTGATCAAAAGTTAAAATCGAATAATCAAATTTAGTCGGAATATCAAACACCATTGCAAACACACACAACTTGTCGTATTATTAATCTGTGTTGTCGTCTTAAAAAAAAGCGTGAGCGAGCAGTCAAGATGGACGTGTAGAATTTTTGTAAAATCAGGTGCTTTTATTAAATGGTGAGATAATATGTATGGACTGAATTGGCTTCTGTCTAGACATGTGAACTTTTACCCTTGTGTCGCCGTTTTAGGACAAAGTGTAGCTGTCTGTTGTAATATGTAAATCTTGAAATTACGCCACAGCAGCCGCCACACAATAATTTTTATAATTCATTTTAGGTAAATAAACCAGCAAAATGTACAATGGTATTGGATTAACTACCCCACGAGGTTCCGGTACAAATGGTTATGTGCAGAGAAATTGGGCTTCAGTAAGAAAAACCAAAGATTCAGTGAACTACCGAACTGAAGAAGAGATAGCAAAATTGGACTCTGCGTCCAATAAGCAGCCAAACCGTGAGATCCTGGATCATGAGAGGAAAAGGAAAATCGAAGTGAAATGTGCGGAGCTAGAGGACAGCTTGGAGCAGGAGGGGTAAGTGAAGCCATAATATTTTTAAACAAATGAGATCTGCATACACACACATCTGTGTAATCATAACTAATGATGTAACATTCAAATACATGTAAGGAATTTTACTGCCAATTTATCCCATTTGATATGCTATAGTGCTTATTCTAATCCTCTTCTAATTTAACTGACCAACCATACATAAACGAGACACAATAGAAATCCCATTGTTATGCGGTCTCATGAGACCTCTTGAATGTTAACAGGTTAAGTAAATAACCTAAGTGAAAGAGATGAAAACTCATGTAGTGCTCTTTGGATTTAAAATCTTCTTCCTAGAGTGTTATCAGAGTATGCTGAACCTTTATCCTAAATGTGGCAAGACCAGCTAACACAATGGCCATCAGACCTTTGTAAACCAGGCCAGTTTAGGACGCACACCCAGTGTTAACTAAATGTGCAGGTTTCTTAATGCTTTCCCTCACCTGTGTGGTAGTATAATTATGTCTGTACATTGATTCTGAATAATCCAGAGGTATGTGATGAGATTTGAACTCATACCTACGGATTTTAGGGTGCGCCTGACTATTGAGCTACCACCACACTACACATTAGTTTTAAAATTATTTTAATTTTTGTAATAAATATGATTAAACATCTTGATACTATCAAAATCTTAACAACATCCTATTCAAAGAAAATTTCTCTTTAGGTCTTTGTTTAATAAATAAATTCATCAATCTTTACCCAACAATAGGATGTTTTGATCCAGGGTTCTAAGTTAATTGCAAGCATTAACGTCGTTATATGATACACACGATAGCTACAGCCATTAAATGTTCGCATGAGGCCAGTCTTGCCTACAGTTTAAAAAAACAACAGTAAATATAAGTATGTCTCTTATCATTGGTGTTCAAGGCAATTTTTCACAGCTCTGTTGATTTATGTACAACTAGTTGGAACTAAAGCTGTCAATCTGTTACACTACTCATAAATACCTCAGTCATTATTTTCTTAGAGTAGCTAATAAATTGAGTTGTAAAGCTCAGGCTTAGAAATTAAGGGGAATGTAGACAAGTACATTAAACAGTTTTTCTTATTGTCTTGAAAACCAACTGGGGAGGCCTTGAAAAATGTTGCAAAAACCTTCGATCAAGAATACACTAGATAACCGGTCAGCTACTCATAAACGGCCGAGTAAATAACGCCTCAATTCAAATTGGGGTCTTGTCTGGTCTTGTATAAGCTATTCTGAACTTGAGTATTGACTAAGAGTTGTATTTATACGAACGCAACCGGATTTTTACGAACGACGTAGTCCACTTAGAGCATCCGCTCGAATAGCACCCGCTCGAATAGCACCTGCGCGAATAGCACCTGGCCTAGTCAACAAAGAGCACCTATCGATATTTTGGGCTGGTGCTCTTCGTGGATTCAAATTTCTTTTTACATTTTAGTCCACAAACAGCACCTACAACACAGCAGCCTAGTGCTGGCTGCTAAAATGTATTTATGATAAACAAGATGTTATTAAATGAAAGATATCAATAAAATTCACTTGTAAATACTTTCGTACATACAAAATCTGTCTAGGCGACATTTAAAACTAAAAAAAACCACTAACAATTATTAATTCAGCACACGCCAGCACTAGGCTGCTGTGTTGTAGGTGCTGTTCGTGGACAAAAATGTAAAAAGAAATTTGGCCAGGTGCTATTCAGGTGGGTGCTCTAAGTGGACAACGTCTTACGAACGCGTGTGAATATCGACACAAACAAAACTGCACCTTAACGTTTGCGGCCTTAACCGCATATATATATACTTTAGAACTAATTTTTTTACTCAATAATATAGAAAGACGGTGCCATATTTGAGTACTGTTCTAATAAGCGAGGCGTTATCTAGTGTATTCTTGATCGAAGGCAAAAAAGAAAAAAAAAAAGCATTTTGAGAGCTTCCGTTTGTGTGCGATTAAAGTTACGTAAGTCATGTATGACGTGAATGTACCCCTTTAAAAGTTTTAAAAAAAAAGTCCAATCTTCAAAATTTAAAATTCAGTTCAAAAAAAAAGCGACAGCATATTATGTTTTTAAGGTTGACTTACTATAGTCTTTTTTATTATATTGTATTATATTATATTATATTATATTTTATATTGCAATCATTTTTTTTTTTCAAAAGTAAAGCATTATGTGGTCATTGATAAATACTAAGTCACTGGGGGAGGCCTATGTTCAGCAGTAGTCGTCCTATGGCTGAAATGATGAAAGACTAAGAGTCAAACCGAATTCCCAGAGAGTGAAGCCGTGGGCGAATGCTAGTGTATTTTTAAAATCCTTATAAAATGATTGCATTGCACTTGCACTAATAGGCTGTGAGCAAAATGACTGTTTGTAACGGTTATTAACCATAAAATGGGGACACTGGTTTACTACGAAACGATAAAAAGGGGAAAATTTATTCTTAATATTTGCATAGGTAGATAAATTCATACCACACAATAAAAAATTTGTAAATGCATACAAGTAACAAATATTAAAAATCAAACCTTTTTAGTGTTAGTAACCATTTACTGATAAAAAAACATAGGTAGCTATATTTTTGGCCTACATCCAACTATTAAATTGTATTGGCATTTATCCATGGCATTCACTTTATTTCTTATTGTATGGTGTTAAAATACTTTAACATAATAATTATGTGCGTATGGGCTGGAATAAAATACCAAACTATATATTTTAAATTTTCTATACAGGGTGGTTGGTTTTTAAAAGAAGGAGGCGAATGCGTTAATCATTCAATACTAACAAAATTTACAAAAAAAATATAAAAAATTTGTTACAAATTAAACCGAGCTCTAGATTATTATGTATTTAATAAGTAGGATTTATATAAAACATTGAGACATTAATTTGGCTAAAATAAAACCAGGCACGCACTACCCGAACTCGCGTACCGAGGAGTTCGCATGACCACACGATATTAAGAAACTATCCACGGTTCCCTTGTCCTCTCACTTTCGAACTACAACACAGAATACACAAATACACAGACCACAGTCGAATAGGTAGGCAATGTGGTTTGTGTGGATTAAACTAACCACACAGGTTGTGTGTGGAAGACATCAGGCGTTATAGCAAATATCATACAAATCGGATTCTGAGAATTGGGTTTTGTATGTAAATGAAAAAATAATAATGATGGTATCAAATTTCTGGCTTCACCATAGTAGGTTAACAAATGCATATAAATATGCTAGTTTCGGCTTGATATACCATTTACCTAACACCCTGTATACAAAGTAAGAAAAATAACCTATTTTAACATATGCATATAAATACTGTAGTGAAGCCAGAAAATTGATATCACCATTTAAAAAAATATTTTTTCATACAAATCGGATTCTATGAAAATAAATCAATAACAACCCGCGCGGACACAAGCAGGCTCAGCTTTGGTTGTCATATTTTGTATGAAAACACAGCTCTGGTCTCGTTTTCACTTTGGTGGAAACCGGGCCTTAAATCTGGTGCCTTCCGAAGCAAGATGCTTGTAATAAATGTCACTAAGTATGGTCGGAATGGTCGCCCATCCGCTTACAAACGCGGTGTGGGTTGCTTTACTTTGGTAATTGCAACTGAAGCGCGCAGGCACCACTGAGCTACAAGCACCTCTTAACAGACAGTTTGCATATTCGCTTCTGTCATCTTAAATCTGATATAAAAATCTATAAATATAATAATCTTAATTGACAGAAAACAAAGAAATGAAATGAAATTATTTATTTATTTCCGTAAGATACACGGTACATATTATTAGGTCTTATATTAAGAAGATTAAAGGTTTATTACAATAATTATTATGTCCCTGGCGGCTGGTTTCTGTTTGCTTTTCGGCAATATTTCTCTATCTGTCGCCATTGCCTCTGTTTATTGCCACTGTAGTCCATAAAGATACTTCGGTTCAATAGATTTCGTCTTCACATCTTCTTAGCTGATTATAATTACGTCTGGAAATTTATATATTGTATGCATGACTAGTCAATGTATTAGTTCGGACATTTAACTGACCATGAGTTTTAATTGGATTATGTTCTAACTTTGCCATAATATGCTATGTTTTCAAAAGGTGTGCTAAAAGTTAAACGCAAATTTCTGCTTGGCATCGTAGTTCCCAAAAAGATGGATCGATACATCATGTCAGCCTATTTCAGTCCACTGCAGGACGTAAGCTTTTTTATCCAGCCACTGCCAGCCATCTTCCTAAGGTTGTCGGTCTATCGAGCTGGGGTGCGTCCTACATACACCACGTTTACCGAGACATGGTTTCCGCTCAAGAACCCGTTTACTCTACATTTCATCGGTTCTGCGACAGATGTGGCCGGCCCTGTGCTTGCTACATTTTTGGACTATGTCCATTACTTTGGTCTTCTGCCGGCTGACCTCTTTTCGGATTTTGTCCCTTAGCGACATCCCAAGCATCGACCTTTCCATAGCTCGGTGAGTGACGAGAAGTCGGTGAGCCAGCTTTACTGTCATGTTCCACGTTTAGGTTCCGTAGGTCCTCTTGTAGAATCACTGGTAGGACCGAAATAAAAAAGCTAGGTCATCTGGGGTGGTTCTTACTTGTCTCAATTGGCTCGTAGGTGTGCTGGGAGACGCCTCTGGTAAAATTCATTGTCTGCTACATCGCAATACAAGGATACTAATTGCATACTTCGAGTCCATTTGCGTCCATGTTCAATTATATTGCCAGCACGTCGAAATGACGTCGATAAAATTACAAAAATATTGTAGGAAGTACATCAAAACCTTATACATTTAACATCTATGTATGAAATGCTACGGTTTCCACTTGATCATTATCTAACCAAGGATTTCATATTTGTTTTGACAAGCAATCCTAGCGAAGAAACTGGATGTTTTGTTAACAAAGATAAATTCGATTTTCGCAGACGCAGCTTTGTGAGTTATCGTCATCGCTATGATTCTTTACATTAGAAAGAAATCAACATAATTTTCATCTCTACAAATAAGTAGAGACATAGTCTGCAGTACATGGCATATCTATATATATAAAACAAAGTCGGGTTAGTTACACCATTTATAAGTCAAGAACGGCTGGACCGATTTTTATGATTTTTGTTTTGTTGGATTTGTCTCCGCTCCGAATAGCAGAATAACTATTAAAACATTGGAAAAACTTACAAAAAAAAGAGGACAGGGAGAAAAAGAAGCGGTATAAAGTCCGCCGGGACAGCTAGTTTGTTATAATTTGACATATTATATTGATTTAAGACAGCTATCTTATTTAGTCGAACCGGTGATAAAACTTTAAATGTGACCCTAACGACTGGAAATTGTTAAAAATGACGACTGCTTGCTGAACATACGACGCGCCGGGCTAAGCGTGTATCGGACGCTATATAATTTCATGTTTTGTCACGCACGTCTGTCAGTAACATTTAATTTAAACAGTGCGCGTAAAGATTAATTTATGTAGAGGGTTTTTTTTTTCAGAATAGGAACTTTTTCAGTGAAATACATATAATTTAATTCAGACACCATTGTTATCCCCAAATTGAGTATTAAAATTTAGGGAACAGATACTTCCTACTTTAAAACATGACCACGAATATAGATAATTTAAACACAACAAATAATTTTCTATTTGTTAAGTACATAGTGTTCGGGACTGATTGATTAATACTCGTAAGTCCTCTTGCTTGTCCGTTAGAATACTTTTGTTAAAAATATTTGCCTGCTCTTGTAACTAATAGAGAATCTGATAACTGTGAGGTAGGGAATCGTGAATACTAGTACTCAGGCACTTGTTTGTTCAAGCTGACGCGGTATCTCCCAAAGAACCTGCAAATAACAATGGATTTATTTATTGTTATTGTCAGCAACTGTTTGTGTGTCGTTTCGATTGCTATCGATCTGCTAAACCCCTGCCCTAGCGCGGTCGTAGAACTGGCACGGGTCTATGGCCCATTATGGGGATTGGCCGCACCCCCGGGTAGGGGCGCCGGCCCTATGCGCTGGAGTCAAATCAATAATTCACCGGAGCGGAGTGGGACTGCGCCCGTTTTGTCCGACACGTTCCAACCCCGCTTTCAGTTTACGGCCGCGAGCCGTGAGCGTCTTATCGCTCGCTTTTATTGTTTTCAAAAAGTAATTCGCCGCGATTACGACACACGGCGTATCATGCATTGGTACGCACGCCAGATCTTTCATTGAACATTTGCATTGCACTTGTTCACACAGAGCGGTCCTCGATACTCGTATCGACGATTCTATAGTATATAAGTTTTAATTATTTTGTTTAATTGACATACGATGAGTATATCGTTGGTGTGGTTGCGCAGGTTGCCACGAGAGGAGATAGCGGCGCGGGTGGCCGCATTCAGGGCGAAGCTGGCGGAGAGTGGCGGCGAAAAGGACGTGCCCAGGGACGAATTCGGGAGGGTAGCGTAAGTATTATTTTATTCACGAGTACCTTGCTACGTTTGCGTCAATCTGACGTCGCGTCGTCTCACGGAACGGGCTGTTTGTGTACAAATGTTCTTGAAGAAATGAGTTTTTGTGGCATTGAGACTGTATTAGACTTTACCGTGTAATTTTAGAAAGTGTAAATGCGTAAACATTTGTGCTAAATATATTATAGAATTAATTGATGTGTTTGTTTAATAAATGAAGCTATCTGGCACTGTATTATACTGCTGGTGGGAATTATTACAGCATGTTGACACGATTATCTCGCTGGGTGTTGATCCTTTAAACAGCCTAACTGTTTGAACTTTCTAAGAATAAGACATTTTCTCCTGTGCTAATCAAGTTAATCTCTTTGGTTGTAATCTGAGTTTAAAAATTCACGATTATACAGCGCTAAATTGGATATCAAGTGTTTTTAAATGAAATAGGACAAGTCAACAGCGCGAGCTATAATCAGTTTGTGTATAAATACAAGTCTTAATTTGTTCGTGGGTTCGTCACGCATTTACCTGGGGCGGTGTAAATAAATCCGTTTACATAACACGCTACGTATCAGTAAACATGCCAGGAAATAAAAAAAAGATATTTATACGAACTCTGTTATTATAGTATTCGGTTACAGAAATACTTTATCGCGCATCGCTTGGGACCTATTCATTCCGCCCAGAACAAAAGTAACTTATTATTATTAAACTCAGGACATGCTTAATCTGTGCGCTATCCAACAACTTGAAAAATTTAAGGTAAGGTATACAAATAAGCTTCAAGTAAAATATGTATAGGTAATCAATCGATCATACCAAAAACGAATTTTACTTTTTAATAATTATGTATGTTGATCGTCAAAACTGACATAGGCTTTACATTAAACCAACAACAGTGGCGGATTAAGGGGGAATAAAGGGGCGGCCCGCTCCGGGTCTATTGTCTGGGGGCCTACAAAATCTCGAGTAGCCCTTTTTAAGAAAATCCCAAACAAGGCCAAATATGTTTAGTAATTAACGCAGTTTGGCGTTGCGAGCCTCCGTACGTATGGGAAATATAAACGTAAGTAATTCTTGATTATTATCAGGCCATAGTAACTATAATTCGGTGGTAACCCCGGGCCTTCGACGTGCCTAGTCCACCATTGAACATATTGTAACGAAAATAAATTTAGAATCGGAATGTCACACGTAATCAGCCACTAAAGTTGGTAGTACAAAATCGATGACAGATTTCGTAACAACGAAGTTTGATTTGGCTTTCTTTGGCAAATGCCAAATCCTATAACCCTCCTAAAAAAGAAAGTTGTTATTCAGTTCATTTTATTGGTTTCCTGTTTATCCCAGATTACGTGTCAGTATTTTGTTTCAGTAATACTACCCAACAAACAAAACAACGCGAGGTTTCCATAATGCTTTGAAACGCGGCAAAGCGATCGAAAATTCAATTGAATAATTGAAGATTCTACAGAAGCGAAATGGCTTATTAACCGATAAATTATTCAGTAGCCGATAAGCATTTTGCAAGTCCACGATATTCCTTGGACATAAGATTGAATTAACAGGCAATTTCGTTAGCGAATCCATTATCATCGCTGTGGTATTAATTAAATAAGATTAATGACCGTTGTGTTGGGCGTGTAATTAACAAGCCTCGTGTTGAAGATGAGAAAAATATTTCAAATTAAATTCTAAATCCACTGACTAATTAGGTAGCTGTCCTGACTATTATATTAACTAAGGAATACCTAATAATGTTAACTTGTGGCGATGTATATTCAATCAAAAAACGATGTCCTGACTGGAAGATCAATACTGAATGAACCTAAAAATAGAATCTTGAATAGGAAGATTTGTTTTTGCGTTGAGGCGTTCGCCTTCGTGCGTGTATTATTAAAATTAATTGTTCTTTAAATATACTTATAATTTACACGTACTTTGGTACTTACTTATTCAAATAATTTCAAAACTAAAACACATTTTTTTTAAGTAAGTTGGTATAAGCCGCGTGGTTCTAGTTTATATCAAACAAAAATACTAAATAGTTAAATACTAACTATTACTTAAATAACACTATGATACTGGGGGCACATACCCAAAGGTAGATAGATACTTCTTATTGTACACCATACAAAGAAGTTAAAATTTGTGTTTACAGAAAGATGCACAATTTAGGCGGTCTTATCGCTTAAAGGGATCTCTTCCAGACAACCTTCAAGTAGAGGACAGATAATAATAGATAAGGTACTAGGTAAGAAAAGCAATTTCAAGGTAAAATTTTCGCAAAATTCGCAAAATTTTGTTGTTAATTTTTTTTCTATGTTAAATCGATAAATCCATTGTTATGGTGTACATATTTATTTGCACTGATACAAAATACGTTCCGCAGATTAGTAGGGATAGGAAACTATTTATTCTGCAATAAATATTATTTATATTTTCTTATCAAGTTTATTTATGAAGTAGACTTCCCGTTTTTGTCAGTACCTGTTGTCGTCCGTTGAGACTAAAACCGCCTATTAAAGGTATTCCTTAGCATCGAAATTGATATTTATATATTATATACAAAAAAGCTCGCAAGGTTCTGTTCGCTTTACTTATTTAAATAAGCTAGAGACGCATATTTATTCAGTTAATTAGTTTTACAGTCATCAGTTTGTATACTTTAGGAATAACAGTGAGATCACTTTTTAAATGAAAACCCTGTATATTCTTGAATCATAAAAACTCAAAGATTCAAATATAAGTTTTGTTGTATTAAAGATGTCATCTATTATCAGAAAAGTTACACAATAGCCCTTGAGGTAAGTTCTCTGTGCAAATGCTTTTGTCCTGTATTGTTTCCGACGCGCCGCCGTGACATCAACCCTCAAAGGAGTTTCTTGAAAAGCCTCTTATTATGTAAACTTGTACTAAAAGCGACCGCTGCCCATTGAATGCCGAGTTGGCATTTCATTCTAAAGGTGACTACACATTTAGTTAATAAATTCTTTCCTCACACCAATTATTTATCTACTAGCGGTGCCCGCTTAGCTTGCGTGTAATACGGCATGTCACCCCTTATTTCACTCCCTTAGGAGGTGGATTAAAAATAGTAGCCTATTTCCTTCCTTAGGGTTCAACTTTTTTTCTTACCAAATTTTATCAAAATCGGTTCAGTTTTCGCGACAAAAGTAATCTATATCCTTCTCTAAGGTTCAAATTCTATACTTACCAAAAATCACCAAAATTCGTTCAGCGGCTACGTTACGGAGAACGTAACAAACAAAAAGAGTTACGTTCGCATTTATAATATTAGTATGGATTACTTGGTTTTGTTTGATCGTCAAAAATCGAGTAAATGTGTAGACAACGGACAAACGACATCATATTTCGTCGATCGCCACTGGATCGTCTAATCGTTTTTGACAACCAATGAATCAGCGAGTAAACAGATTTTTCTGACGATAAATCATCAATATAAGATAGATCGATCGTTAAGTAGAAGTAGTTGACATATTTTATTGATCAACAAAACATAATACTTACATTAGGAATAATAATAATAAATTAATTGTTTTCACAGTCACACCAATTATCTCCAACAAAGCTTGTGCTATGGCGACGATATAACGAAAAATAAACATCCATGACTTAGGTACAAATGCTCGTGCTTATCACACAAACATATAATTATGTCCCTTGCGGGATTCGAACCCGCAACCGCTGGCTTCGTAGATCGACACCAGGCATTCGTTAAAAAAAAATGGCAATTCTAGCCGACAGATTTTATTGATTTACAAAATACTCTATATCAAGCAACAATAATGATGGTAAAAAAAAATACAAGTAAATGCGTAAGCACCTTTAACAAGTCCATACGATCTAATCTAGTTAACCCTGTTTTTCAATTATCGCTTTGCAAAAAGTACAAATAGATTTTTATAGTCGTATTCGGTTAGTCAATCTTCTATAAAATTAATGTTAAATAAATATTATAAAGCAGTCGTGTTTAATAAAGTCGCTAGCTTTTTGTTGCGGTTGTCACCAACATCATTTCATTGAGAATTTATGTGTTTTTTAAATAATATTATTAAGAAGACGGGGTGACCTTTCATAAATAATATAAATAAAACAATAATGAAATATAACAGGCTATATTTTATTCGAACTCTAGCTATTGTAAAGCAGAAGTTTTAGCCATTTTTATTACCTTATTCCATTGTAGTAGGTAATACATGACAGTATAACATGTCATGACAATCCATGAATTTATGAAAATGATCTAAATAGAGCTATGATTATTTTAAATGAGAACAGTAAAATCTTGCTAAATATTTCGTTTCGACCCTTGCCTAATATCAGCATTTATGTTTGTTTCAGTAGAGATGCGCTGTTTTTTTTTGTTTTGCGTTTAAGCGAACGTTGAACCATTTCCGCATAATTCCAAAATACAGAACAGATTTGCCTGTACTTCGGCATTTGTTTCAGCAATCGCATTTAACATCCAGTATATAAAATTCGACAAATCTAAAAATTACACCCAAAGTACTTACCTACGTGCATAGACAATTCAACAACATTTCATAAAAAAAATAAAACCGACTTCAAAACACTAAATAGCAAAAAATAATCGTAACACTTAAGTACCTAATCAGTTACTTTTGGAGTCGGTGCCAACAAAAACATTGAATATCTCATCGGCTGGCACCGACTCCAAAAGTAACTGATTAGGTACTTAAGTGTTAGGATTATTTTTAGCTATTTAGTGTTTTGAAGTCGGTTTTATTTTTTTAAATAAAATTTTCTTATTTCATCTATTTTTAGTGATAAATCCTAATCTCACTGCTGACCACCGATTTCATCCTCTTTTTTCACCCTTAGGGGTACAATTTTTTCCGAAATTTTTTACTATAGTATCTTTGAAGTATTAGCTATTCAATAAAAAAAAAATCATCCAAATCGGTTTACATTTGTCGAAGATATTGGTTAACATAGATCCATGAATCACGAACCAAAACATTATCTGGGTATATATTTTGTTATTTTCTCAAAAACTGCTGAATCAATTACGATAAAATTTATATGGGACCACCTCTGAAGTATGATCTACCAAACAAAAAAAGAATCATCAAAATCAATTCATAATTGGCAGAGTAATCGCGTAACATACATACAAAAAAAAAAACATACCGTCGAATTGAGAACCTCCTCATTTTTTGAAGTCGGTTGAAAACAACTACGATTATAATTTGAATGAAAACTTCAAAGGATGGCGTTCTCTAAAAAAAGGCACATTTTAATTAGTATGGATTACGAAAATTTCAAACCCTGCTCTCAAATTCGATCTCCAGTAGTTTAACTGCATCTTTCGTTCAATTAAAAACATTCAATAAAGTCAATAAAATATCCAATCCTCCCCTATTACCCTCACTCCTTCCTAGCGTAGCATTTTATGATTAGGTCCTTGTTTCGTCGCCTATAAAATATAAAAAAGCGAATTTAATTAGTATGGAATACGAAGCATTCAAACTCAGCTCAAAGTCGATCACCAGCGTGTTTAACTGCATTTTTTGGTCAATTAACAACATGAAATATAGCCAATAGGGAAAATGCACGAAAATAACATATTGATTTTACTATACTTATAAGAAATTATAGTGCTAATAGTGAAAACAAAATTGATTTTGGGTAAAAAATAACCGTAATACAGTAAATAGAAATTGAGATACACTTCTCTTTCTAAAACAACTCTTACAATGAAAAATGTATGGCGGAGGTGTACCATGACGTCACGGTCAGGTATTTATTAATATTTTTCGGAAAACTCTTATTTTTAATAATTATAATTAGTTAGGTACTATTTATTTTAAGACCAAATACAAATATATGCATATTCCTTATTAAATTTCCAACCCTCTGCCCTCATTCCCCTCACTCCTTCCTAGGGTAGCATTTTATAACTCCTTGTTTCGTCGCCGGCTCGGGTTCGCGTGTCACATCGATCCGCATGACGTCTGCGGGGTGGGTTTAATATGTCGCCTACCTCCCATTATGAACGAACACCGACCCTTTGCCCTGATTTCAGACACTAATTTATGTCTGGGCAGGGATTTTACTGAGGGGGAAGCTGCTTTTTTAGACAGTTTTATTTAGCTTACCGTGTTTGTGTCGCGTCGGTCAAATCTAGTAATTAAAATTTTACCCCTTTCCTGTGGACCGAATGATTTGAAATTTGGTACTCTCCTTTAATTCTGGTGACAATACAATTATTTAGAAATGAAAAGGTTTTTGCGATTTTAATACAATCGATCGTTTTTAGGGTTCCGTAGCTAAATGGCAAAAAACGGAACCCTTATGGATTCCTGTCCGTCCGTATATCACAGCCACTTTTTTCCGAAACTAAAAGATCTATACTGTTGAAACTTGGTAAGTAGATGTATTCTGTGAACTGCATTAAGATTTTCACACAAAAATAGAAAAAAAAAAATGTTTTGGTAACTAAGTAACCCTTAGAACTGAAACTCAAAAATGTTTTTTTCATCAAACCCGTACTTGTGGCGTATCTATGGATAGGTCTTTAAAAATGATATTGAGGTTTCTAATATCATTTTTTTCTTAACTGAATAGTTTGCGCGAAAGACACTTCCAAAGTGTTGTCTCCCCTACCCCCCTGTAACTTCTAAAGTAAGAAAATGATTAAACTAAAAAAAAATTATGATGTACATTACCATGCAAACTTCTACCGAAAATTGGTTTGAACGAGATCTAGTAAGTAGTTTTTTTTAATACGTCATAAATTGGAAACCACAATTTACCTTTCGTAATGTTATGGATTTCATTTTGCAATAAAAACACAATAACTATGACTCGATTGTCGTAATGGGTGAACTTTTACTTATATTAGGTACCTACAGGTTTGTGCGCGAGTCCGACTCGATCTTGGCCGGTTTCTAAAGTTTTTATAAGAAATATTTGAAAGAAAGAAAGAAACGTTTATTCGACACACAAGAGAAAAAAAAAATACACAAAACAATATCAGACAATCAGATGTGTCGAAAAGGTGCCCGCTCAGCATTTGTCGTGACAGCCACGGACTTATCATGACGCTGATTTATTTATGTATTTATAAGACAGGCCGAGATATTTGCTAAGTTTGCGTGCTCCATCTGAGACGTCGTCACTTACCATCATCATCATCACATCATCATCATCAGCCTCTAGAAGTCCACTGCTGGACATAGGCCTCCCCTATAGAACGCCACAGCTAGAGGCTCTAATAACGCTTACATCCACTTACCCTCAATGACAATTAATTTAAAACTCTTATGTAATTCAGTCTCAAATAAATATAAATGCAGGAGCTTTTTCGCGCCGCTTGCCTTTGTAATATCGGTTTTGTCACTTATATGTTTTAAATTCGATGTTATTGTGCGATCCATCCCTCGCAAAACAACGTTTGTGATGTAGCCTCATACTCAATTTAATTTTAACTTATTTGTTAATATGTGTGCCGCCGAATTTAATTCAAATTAATAGCGTGCGTGCGACACTGTGCGTGAGTTATCAGCACACAAGCATAATTATTGCAATAACATTTACTATAGCAACGAATCCTGGAACTCTATTACACAGAATAACGTATATAAATGTAGGCTATCGTAGCTTTAATTTGCTTGCCTTGTTGTAAAATAGTTATAGCCACGATGTTTATAAGTTTTTGATTATACTATGTAATGCGATGTATTAAAAATTATTTATTCGCTTTGTTTTCCATTTTGAAAAGCACTTTCATAACAGTCCACAAACAAGATACGTACCTATGCATGTACTAAAAAGTGGATCGTTTTCCAAATGTTTCAATAAAACGATTTTGTAATGTCTGGTTTTGTTAAAGTATAAAATAAACAAGCATTGGTTTACAGACTCGCGGTTGAAATAGTAATGGATATACGTATATTTTAAATCGAGTACAGTCGGTTCACATGTAGTCCAAATTATCTCTCCCAAATAGTTTTCCTCTTGTTAAACGTAAATGCAGTCAGGCATTTGTGATATATTTCACACAGGTTTCTAGATCACTCCCCGCTTTGAGAGTTGAGCCGTGTAAGTAACATTTACATAAGGGTAACACCGCGTTGAAATGTCATTCGTTAAATTGCAAAACGACTGTGTGCATGCTCTAATTTATAATAGTCAGTCGGCTAAGAGCCCCGACATAGATTTAATACAATTGTACCTACCACTTGGGAGCAGCGTAACTAATAAACTTAGACAGACAAGCGAAATGTACAATTCTAATTAATTACCCGATCGCGTTATTTCGAACGCTGCAGCTTTAACGCTTTTGTTAATTTTGTGCTTGTCATTTCCTTGGCGGCCAATTTAGGTAAAACACTTTCAGAGTTATTAACTGATAACTTGGTAATGTAAAAATATAAAAACTTCAGAAGTTTTCGCCCGCAATATCTGAGACCAAATCTACTGATACAAATTATGATTTGCTCTAAATGATATCCGACAGACATAAATGTTTGAGATACAGTAGGAAATACCCACTTTAAAATTTTCTGAAAATTAATCATGCTATTTATGTTGGGAGTCTGTGATATAATGTTTTATACTTACTTAAAAAGCCTGTTTTCTTTATTAGATTGATATTGCGCACAGCTACCGAGGTATTTTAAATTTGTAATCATGAGATAAAAGCTTGCTTATTAAATAGATTATCTTAAACTACATTTGGCTTAGGATTAAGGGCAAGAGTAAGCCCAATTAACTATAGGATAATGAAAAATGTTCATATATTTTGTTGGCCAAAACCTATGTTGTTTCAGCACACTATCCCAGTGGATGTATAGTTTGGGCACTCGCCCGCAACCCATCGGTTCCGTGCCACCAATTTTCGTTGTGATTGCCGCGTTTCGGCTAAAGATAGTGATATATGATTCCGCGTCACGAGTATTCGTTTAGTTCAAGTACTGAGAAGACTAATTGTTTTGAAAATAGTAGTTCTAACACAATACTCCAAAGAAAAGTAGCAAATGAAATGGAATCTACGACACTGGGCCAGTATTCTATAATATGGTCAAAGAAAGAGGATGCTACACCTAACCTCAAATACTCAAAGTTGTTTGCCAGGAAATCTAGATTCAGAGCACAGATAAAGATAAGTCATATGCAAGCAACTTTTTAATAATTATTTTTAAGGTTTGATCTACCTACCTACATCTAAGAATGTATGTAATTTCTAAAGATCAAATAAATAATGAACGACACTTTTTATCATAGTTAAAAAGTTTGATTTACCTAATAACCCGTAATTAACATTGAAAATATGTGAGGTAAGATGCTAGGGCACCGAAAATTATGGTAAAAAGGTAAGGAGTAAATGGGAAAAGACCTAGAACAGTTGGGTATCATGTTGTAACAGGAGGTAAAGGATATGACGTAAATTAGACAAAAATGTTACTTGTAAAACGCAGCGTAGGGCGCCCTCCGATAACGTGAAGCTATGATATACGAAAAGCTGTTGGCAGCATGGAAACGAATAGCCGAGGATCGGGCTTAGTGGCCTACATTAGGAGAAGCCTATGTCCAGCTGTCGACTGACGTGGGCCTTGTCGGTGGAGTTTTTTTAATGGTTGTCTTATATCAGTGATACAACAGAATATGTTTATCTGTACCTTTTGAAATCTGATGCCATAGTGTAAGAAATAGACCATTGGCTGACGACTTCATAATGTAGATAACAGTTCTCGAAACGACAAAATTAATCAAGAAATATATACTGTTATGTCTCTACATCGCCAGCATCTATTTTGTGCGTCTGCCGGTCTGTTAGTCTGCCAGAATAAACAGCAATAGGCGATATTGGGCGCGGCAGGTGTCACGGCTCTGCTGCCGATGTCTAGAATATTATTCATTATAATGTACTCTTATTAGGCTATTCTAGCTTACTATATATTATACTTTAGGCCCATGGTGAGAGGCCACTTTTCCGTTCCATATAACATCACTAGTAACACACACTGGTTGTAGACTTTCGTCTTTAGGTACTAAGGTATTTTGGACGGCTAATCTGGAAGTTATTGGGGAGGCCTATAGTCAGCAGTGAACGTCCAATGGTTGAAATAATGATGAGATGATGATGATGATTTTACTATACTATACGAATTATGTACTTACAATATCACTTGGCATGGAACACGACTAGTCATTTTACCCCCTACAGGGGTGAAATAAAAAATATAAGCCTGTCCTTCTCTAGGGTTTATGCTTTCTCCGCAACAAATTTCATGAAAATCAAGTCAGTAGTTTTGCCGTGAGTTTCATTAGGAATATTAGTAATGATTCAGCTCTGGATCAAAGATTTTTGCGCACAAACAAACAATAGTTACTTTAAACAAGAATCAGGCGAACCCGTTCATGATTACAAATATATATATTTTTTATAATTACTAATTCGATATCCTTAATCGATTCTGTAAAATGGGGACCGATTGTAATATAGTAATATCTTCATTACCCTATGAATGATTGAGTGATAGATGTCATGTAAAATTTATTATACTTTTTGTGTACTTACAGTAAAGATAAATTATATTTTTTTATTATTATTTATTATTAAAGTAAACGTTTATTTTGATGTTTAGAAGAACATTTTTAATTTTGAGCCCTCATAACATAGATTCTCGCCTAACATTAACAGAGAAGTGGAGGCGACGGAAAATCTGTGCTGGGTGGAATCACGATCCTATATCAGTATTAAGATATTAAGTCATCTCCAATTGCTTTCCTACAACGATATTTTTTTATATGTCCGTTTGTACTCTTTGAAAGCAATAAACTCATTTTTTTATTATTTCATAAATCTATTTCTCCTTATCTAAGTACATAATTAAATAGGTATCTGACTTTATTTAAGGCAATGATATTAAGGCGACGGGTAAGACAAGTGACTTTGAGCATTAAGCGTCGACTAATGCGAATTCTATAACGTGTCTAAGATAATACAAATGCTTCTCGCAGACTAAACATGATGTTGCGCTCCTGTGCAAATAGATTATCATTGCGAGCAAAATATCCGCTCATGTAAAAGTAAGAGCTAAGAGTAAAATCCATTAAAAACCTTATAATTCTTAATTTGTTGACTATTTGAAGAAAAAAAACAACTTCACCCTAAAGGCACGAATGTTAATAAATTACTAAACTAACTTTAAAATAACTAAAAACGTCGTTTAAAATAATATGTACAAGCTCGCGATATTTGCGGTACTTTGAAATATTTTTTGGTCTTAATAAGAAATAATAACTAGTATTTAGATACAACAGGAAAAACTTCAACATATAAGTTACATAATATTATTATATTAATTTCCACATCCTATCCTATATCCAGTACTTTCGCTAGAAAACTTGTCCAAAAACACCTCTTTTACGTGTATTCTCCTTACCCGGCGCCTTAAAGATGAGTCCCGATTTCTCTAGTATCGATTCTGGCATCATTGGTCATAGCTGTATGTATCTTTTCTATTTCATCTTGTTTAACCACTGTATTCGTTTCAGTGACACCGCAAGTACTAAACCCAGAAGAAAAAACTCTAATATCATAACTTACGCGTCGGACTGAGTTTGTTTTTCAATGCATTTTGACCAAAGATTGCCGCGAGTCTGCGACGGAAATCTTTTCCCGGTTTCCGCGTAAGTGAGGGGGCAGGGCACTCAGGCCTGTAATGCAGGAGTAGAGAGGGTTTTTTTTCCCAGGGATAACCCAATCTTAGTTGGTCGGGTTTCATTGACCACAAATGTCCCGAAGTGTGGTAGAGTAAACAAATTAAGTCCCGTAAAAAGTGCCTCATGCCTATTTGCATTATTAAAATTGTTTCAATGATTTTTATTTGCTCAGGTGTTATTCAATGCACTTGTCGATGTTCCTCTATGCAGAAATTAACGCAGTAAATCATAAATCGTTAGGAGGCACGCAACTTAATTTAGGTTCAGATAATTATCTCTTTTTTTCTCTCTTGGAATCGAATCCACTGGCGGCTCGATAGCTCTTAAATATATTTAATCTATGTCCTTTCTAACTCCAAAGTATCTTATGGGATCATCTAGATATACAATATCTGCGAAACTTTATCCTGAAATAGCATAAACACACGTGCACTTAGGCTCATTAAGAATTCGCCTTGCTTCATGGTCCAAAGCGCTAACATTATCAAAACCGTCGCGAAATGTCACTTATGATTTATTTGTAGGCTATGATTGTTTATGGTATTTAATTTATTATGCAGGATGTATAACTAAAAGTAATGATTTTCTTTTAATTAAGCACACTATAAATCAAATCAATCTAAATGTGTTGACGTCATATTTTATAATTTCCGTCAAAAATATTTTAACCGCGACGAAGAAAATGGTTCGAAAACAAGCTCTAGTTAGAATGATTACCGCACAAAGGGCGAGGGGAAGCGCCCCTTTGAGAGGCGTCGTGGAGCGGAGATGAAATGTTTGCGCAGGCTGCGCGCGACGCCTTCCGCCGCGCCGGCAGTAGCGCCGCCGGCCCGCAGCCGGCCGCAGCTATGTAGCCCACGCTGCCCCACCGCCTACCACCAGTCTTCCATTATTTAGTCTAGTCTTAATTAGCATAAGAAACCAAGTCTTCCATTAGCTGTAGTTAGGTTAAGATGCAAAGGGGTCGGGCGTCGCGTCGCGAACAAAACAATCGAGTCGTATTCGAAAGGCTCTGGCGGGGGACCTTCCAAGCTGTCCTCGCGGGGCCCCAAAGAAGGGCCCGTGCTTCCTCCCACGACCCCAACCGCGAGTCGTCCGGGACACCCGCGGTCATGCCGCACCAGGGTCTGCCCCCCGTGGCGGACTCTCTCGAGCCCGCCCTTCGCACCATCCTCGCAGGCCTCAGAAACTCCTGCTGCTGCCGCTGTAACTGTTCCCAACCCCGCAACAACTTTAACGACAATTTGCAGGTCTGTCTCTCCAACGACGAGGAGAGGAAGTCCATGCGGTCCGTCATAAGGTGTGCACACAATCCTATCGATCGGTTATCGCCTCCGCTAGGTATTTAGGTCGTTAGTCGCCACGTAGCGAATGGCTTAATTAAAAAATCTTACTATGCAGAAACAGTGCTAATTGGATTTGAACCGATTTCATACTCGCTCAGATCTTACATTGATTTTTAATGGGCTTCACGGTTTGATTTAGATTAGTGATCAGAATGAGTGGAGTAAATGCTTAATTATTTTAATGTTTTCCTATCTTTAGCGCACTTAGGTGCTACTCAGGTAAATATTTATTCTTCTATGCGTCCAAAAGAGTTTGCAATCGAGCATAACAATAGTGTGTGTGTGGTCGGCCATGTTGTATTTAGAGTGATTTTATTGCAGCGTGCGGGAGACACACGCGATCGCTGAGGCGCAGCAGGAGAAAAACGCTCGTCTTCGTGACGCGTTTGGGATTTCTCCGCGTTTCGTCGAAGGGACCAGCCTGGATCCGGAGCGCAGGGCGAGGGAGCAGGCACAGAGGTACCCTCTCGTCCGGACACCCAGTCATGAGAGAGAAGAAAGGGATGCGCATGTTTCTAAAAAGAAAAAGAAACGAAGGTAGGCTATTAATGGAACTAGCTAGTAGCTGTTGCTTTCAGTAACTGGTCACTTGCGATTAAATGAATATAATAAAGTTGTTATTGTAAAAGCCATTGTTAACTGTGTTTATAAATACCGCTTAGACATTTTTTTTTAAATCCCAAGTTTTTGTTAAAATTTTGTGGTGGCCAGTTACAAGTAATTTAAGTGCTTGTAATGAAAATATTATACAGTATTATTTGGCAACTTTATTAGTATTTTTGAGTAATAATGTTATTTTATTCGTTTAAGTAATACCAACTGTTGGTATTACTTAAACAAATACAACAAACACAATGTACCTACACGTCAATTTCTCACTGCTAGTTAAGGTTATGTTTACAGACATATGGTAATTACAAGTATACATGACATAACATTGGCCAATAATAATTATAATGGCATATAATAATTATAATGGCACATAATAATTATAATGGCACATAATATTACCCCTCTGTTAAGTACTGATGATTCCATAAATCAATAATTTGAACGGCGTTTACTGAAGTTATAACAATATAAATACAATTAAAATTGCTTAAGATGCTAAAGTAGCCGTTTTCTAGTAGGCTTACCCTATATGGATTGCACTGTGGCTTGGTGTACAAATCAAAAGAGTGACATTCGCAATCGCGCCATTCTAACACTAACTCATTTCAATTATATAAGTTCTAAGATAATTCGTGTTTTGTTTTCAGCGCATCTCCAGAAGCTAAAAAGTTGAAGAAGAAGAAATCGAAGAAGAATAA
Source organism: Anania hortulata (assembly GCA_963576865.1). NCBI lineage: Eukaryota > Metazoa > Arthropoda > Insecta > Lepidoptera > Crambidae > Anania > Anania hortulata. Next base: position 4,298,205 of record OY756391.1, read on the forward strand.
AAAAGAGAGGTATGTTTTTTATTTCGATGTTTATTTATTGTAATGGCAAGTGTTGCTTTTATAGTCGGTTTCATTTCTCAATTCCTTTTTGTAAATGTAGAAGATCTCATAGTTTGCCTTTTAATGCAGACAGGTCACACTGCAACTGTCGAAAAGGCAAGTATTCAATTCACATTTTTTAATACATTGTTTCTGATATTTTGAATTCAATATACTTTATCGTTTAGTCATACATTTCTGTTGCTAATTTCAGTGAAAAAAAGATGTTATGGGACTTAATACATAGGTACGGTACATATACAAAACTAGAGATACGCCGAATATGTAATTTTTGAATTCGTCGAATTTTAGAAAAGAGTGTTAAAAGCGATTGGTAAAACAAATTCCGTTAATGTGCGGAACTGGTTCAAGGTTCGCTTTAAAACAACCTACGGAATTCGGCGTAACCGAAAAATATGTATTTGGCGCATCAAAATAGAAAAACTATATTATTTATCTAGTACTATTTATATTTGTACTTAACTATACTTATTGAATATACATTCGTAGGATTTTCATGGGTAATTATCACACGTACGTCGTTGGTGTAATTGTTCTATTTGTAATTATTTAATTAGGTGTGTTTACGTATGATAAACATGTTTATTTATGTTAAATAAGATGTTAATGGTTAAGGTTGTATACACTATTATGCTTTTCAGGCAAGAGTCCAGCAAGAAAAAGAAGAAACGCTCCAAGTCGTCCGACTCGGACAGTACGAGCACCACGGAACAGGACAGCGACTCGGAGAGTTCCGGCGATGATAGGCAGAAAAAGAAGAAAAAGGTACTTGTTAACTCTTTGTTGTGATTAACTCTGTTAAAATGACGAAGCAATACTTAAGCTTTCTGATTTTTTAGACAGTATAGGAGAATGGTATATACAAGGATTATGTTTTGCGCATTTCAAATAATTTTCTCTGGAGTATAAAGAAATAATCTTTGAGTTCTCATAAGATTTTAAAATTAATTTTCACATTATTTGGGTAACATGATTTAATGTATATTTTTTTACAAACTTTTAAAATGTGTACAAACATAATCTTTGAATTGTGTTCAGGATATTCTAATAGTTACTTCGTTTTTATGGGATTTTTGGGGATCACACTGAATAATTTGTATTTACACTTGTAATACATGTAGATCTTGGGACTCTTCTCTCATACACAACTGTTCACCACCCCTACTCAAGTTTCTATCCCGATCCTGCTAGTACAGCGTCTCAGATCTGATGTAGCACTTTGCTTCCTTTTGTTTTAAGTTTTAAAGACGATATTTTTGTCACTTATGGCCTGAATCAAATCAACTTTACTTTCTGGCACTCCTCTGCATCCTGTTACATTAATCTGTATAAAATACTCTTGCGATAAGCTATTGGCCCTTCTTTGTGTTAGTACAGCCATGGAACTAGTAGTTGTCACCGTCTGTCATCTATCCCCGCTTCGGTTGTCCATAGCTACGTCTCCCCACACTACAAAGGTCCTTCTCGATTATAAAGTAACTTTTGAGGGGCGATACGATATAAATTTTATATGCGATTATTGTCTTCTTACTTCATTTTGTTTTATTTTTATTTTCTGTAAATACAAGAAATAGCCAGTAAAAATTATCTGTTTAACTGTGCATCATTTCATAGGATAGCCATCTTTATCTGAAGAAATAACGTTATCTGTAAGTATATCACAAAACAATAACACTCAGTAAGAACACTATGTTAGGTGAATACTAAAATTACGTGCCTACGTGATAATTTAATGCATTTTTAATTATGACATTTGTGACTAACATTTTGAGATCATATGAATTGAGGATGGGCGGTTGTGAGGGTATTGTGTGCACAGTTATTTACTTGCATGGTGTTTGTAGTCCTTAAAACAGATGGTGGTTAAATATGCTCTTTGGTCGCGAATGCACTGATCTGTGTTAGAAAAACTTGTAGCACTTCCAAGGTTTTTAGTTTCCGACTTGGATCAGAGCTATGTCGTCTAATCAGTGTCATTGCCGACTTGTAACGGACACGCCACCCGGCGCCGTGTCCGTGTCGCGACAAGTTTCTTTATCACACATCCAGTGCAACGCCCAGAATGTAAACTGTAACTGTTGAAATGTCACTAATCCATAACATTCTCCCTCTTCTCATTTACCCAAAACTAATTAAGGATGCTCCATGTTTAAATGGTATACCACCACCGTTTGTTAAATAAGGTACGTTTCCCAAGTGTTATATTACATTTGATTTTTGTGTATTAATATTATATCTATTTAATATATCATGAAATATATCGATATCGTAATGTGTTTATAACATAGCAATGTACGTAAATGATCACACTGGTGCCAACAATATAATAAGTTTATTATTCCTTATTTTATGTTAAAATTATTATATGTATTTCATTATTGTTAATTATAACGAGAATGTTATGGATATACTATAATATAACATTCTATGTGAAACATGAAATTATACATTACATTGTACCTACATCATTTATTTAACTTGCTTCCATTTATAGCTTAAATCTTCATTTATTCAGTCTAACAGTTTTGTATTGATTTAATGCCTTTATTATTTTATATTGTTCTTTATTTAGAGTGCATGTGTACAAAGTGGTATTATGTTATAGAAATCCTTCAAGTCTCTGAAGAATTTCGTGTATTAGTAAAAATGTTTAGTTGCCTTTACCACTATAGACTTCTTGTATTGGCACTGGTGTTTTGAGCTGGCTCGCTAGAAAATGGTATTTATATTGACTTGTTGAATTTTGAACAGAAAAAGTCGAGTGGCAGACGACGGGGCAGCAGTGAGGTTTCCAGTCGCGAGAGGTATGCTCATATTGTTAGATCCTTCTTACATCGCGATACTTACGGACAACTATAAAATAAGCGGACAATGAAGCATGCAACATTTATTAAACAACTAGCTGTCCCAGCAAATTTCGTACCGCCTCTTAATTATTTTTTTTTTGTGAATTTTTCGGGGCGGAGACAAATTCGACAAATCAAAGATCATAAAAATCGGTCCAGCCGTTCTTGACTTAGAAATGTTGTAACTAATCCGACTTTGTTTAATATCAAACAAATAAAACAATATAATATTGAATAAGTAAAGTAAAAGCCTGCATAAACAATGTAAACAATAAATTACTGACCTCAAATATACTATTATCAACTTAGTATATTTAAGATATGGCTTTCAGAGACTGCAGTGGTAAATAAAACAAAATGTCAATAAATTAAAATTGAAACAAAATAGTAACCTTACAATAAAGTCACGTCTTATGCAAATAAGGCACAACATGTTAAACATTTTCATGGTTTTCGACCAATAAGGTTTATAAATGGTGTCCAATATATGGACTTAGTTCAATGAATTTTTAAGCGTTAAGTATTATTGTATCTTTATCGAGATCTGGACACACTATGTAATAACTTGAATACACGTGTTTTGAGGTTTTATCGTCTCCGTAGAGCCCGTCTTACACCTTTTATTTTTCTGGGGTCGCATACAAATGACAGATTGAGCGTAGGATTTGTGGATGACAGATAGTCCTAAAAAAGGTGAAGATATTCAATGAGGGCTATCCTATTCTACTTGAATTGGGCTAATTTATAACAAAAAAAGAGGACCTGAACCGGATATTGAACCTTTTGCGTTCAAGGTAAACCAACGCACCACTACGCAAATCACCGGTCTTTGGTTTACGCCTTGATAGAAACCAGACAAAGCAATTCATCGGTCCTTTTAATTGTTTTTTTTTTTGTTAATTTAAGAACAGGACCTAACAGACCTAAATTATTGTGTAAATCTTTAGAAAGTTATAGCAAATAGCAGCCGTTGTCTAAAGATCTATTTATATTGGATTCATTGATCAGGTGTTTTGACTTGTACGCACTTAATTTATTGTCATTTTGAACCAAGGCTGTCCTCTTGACTTAGTTTGTTTTCGACGATCGTCTGGTTCAGTGGTTCGCGCTCCAGACTACAAAGCCAGCGGTTTCGGGTTCGAATCCCGCAACGGGCAAATGTTTATGTGATAAGCACCAGCATTTGTACCTAAGGATGTTTATAAACTTATTTAAGTTTGTTTACCTGTTTTCTAGTAGCCATAGAACAAGTTTTGCTTAGTTTTGGGCTAAATAATTGTTGTGATTGTGAAAGCAATTTATTGTTGATTAATCAGTACAAGGAAACGATAGCTGGTCACCTACATAAGAAATGAAAGGTCACGTTTGTAGATCGATATTTTTCCCGTATTTATTGAGTGGAACGATAACATAGGCTATGCGATAAATTCCTGTGTTTGAAAACTATTTTGACTGGCGTATAAGCTCGTTAAAGTCGTTATGGACAAACATAATGAGGGCATCGTGTGGATGTAGCCTAAACTGTGTTAACACACACACAGCGAATTCAAGTCCTTCGCCTTGAACGCAAAGGGTTTCGGGTTCGATTGCGTCTAGCAAAATTTATTATCTGGTACCTTACAAGGATGTCAATTTTATGAGATTATGACAATTGGTGTGGTAGTGGTATGACAGTTGTGTGTATCTGACCCATATTTATTATATTTACATAATTTCAATTGCATTGTGTGTTTATTAAGTCATATTAGAGAGATTTCGATTTTAATATAAATTTGCTCTTGATAACAGTAGTATTAGTAGGTACTGTTCCAAAAAATCATCAATGATGATGATGATTTAAATGAACGCGATAAAGCAAAGTACTATGGAAATATTAATGCAAGAAATTCTTGTTTTTTTTTTGGGAAATTGTATTAAAAAAAGACCATATTTATTTACAGCTCCCCGGTAAAATATTTGAAAGAGAAACTACGCGAACGCAGAAGCGAGAGCCGTGAAAATGACGGCTACAGAAAGAGAGATAGAGAACGCGAAGACAAGAACAGAAGATACGACAAGCGCGACGAAGTGCCAACCGGCAAGAACTCCCGCCATCCCGACACCAACCACCGGCGCGAGCGCAGCGCGTCGCGCGACGAGCGGGACTCCTCCCCGGAGTACCGGCAACGCTCTTACATCACAAAGATAGACAACAAAAAAAGAGAGCCCTCAAGAGAAGCCTCGGAAAGACCAAAGTCTGCCAAACGCTCCAAGAGAGACCGCCACTCCTCACCCGAATCAGAACCTGAACCACCACCAAAAAACAGACAAGAAAAAAGAGACAAAAGACCGTACGATAGAGAGAGAAGTTTGTCCCCACCGCCTAAAAAGAGACGACGCAGAAGTCCCTCTGTCGACTACGAGAGAAGCGATACATACTACAATAAAGCAAAGGAACCTGTTTCGAACTCCAATAGGAACCATAGGGATAGTTCCCCGCGCGAAGATCGCAGGCCGGCGCGCCGAAGCGAATCTCCCCGATACAGAAGACAGGAAGACACACGAGAAAAAGAATACAGAAAAGAAAGAGATGACAAGTATGAGAGAAATAAGAAGGGCGAAAGAGAGCGTTACGAGGAGGAACCGTTGCGTCGGAGAGAAAGAGAGGAAAACGGCGAATCTTCTAGAAATCGGAGAAATAAAAGCCCAGTGCGGGAGAGACGCGATAGAGACTCGTCACCAGAGTACAAAGAGCGATCTCCGGCGAAGAAGAGCTACAGAAATAAAGAATCTCGCAATGAAATAGACCGGCCCTACAGAAACTCACGGCCCGATCGAAAATCCTCTTCATCAGAGTCTGATTCTGAACCGGAGCCTAAATCGAAGTCGGAAAAAGTTTCAAAGGGCAAGTCAAAGTATTACAAAGATAGAAGTGTTTCGCCTCAGCCCAGGGAACAGAAGCGAGGGAGCCCCTCGCCGGAGCCCAAACGACGCAGCCCTTCGCCCTCGACGAGCCGATCCGACAGGCACAGGCAAGAAAAAGCGAAGCCCGTCGAGAATAACCGGGAAATCAGTCGACACAGAAAAAAGTCTCCGTCTCCCGAAAAACTGCCTCGACGCAGGCCGTCCGTGAGCAGGTCGAGATCGCCTTCCCCGGCGAAGAAGTCAAGGAAGGAGAAAAGTAAAATCGAGGTTCCGAGCACATCCAAAGCGAAAAGATCTCCCGATCGACGCACGATATCACCGAAACCGGAGAACAAAGAGAGGGAGGACAAAGATAGGCGTGCCAACCGGAAAGAGGACCGGGACGACCGCGCCGAGTCTAAAAAGGACAAATCGCGGTCTCGGTCCGTTCAGAAGAGCCGGAGTACTTCGAGCCTAAGCTACTCACCGGCGCGACGAAGCCCGGAACGTTATCGGGACATTATAGAAACTCTGCCCGAGAAAGACAAGCGGAAGTATATCAAATCGCCTTCCGATCTGCAACCAAAGAAGAAAAAGAAAAGGAGCGAGAAGGCAAACTACAAGCCGAAAGCGGTGTGTCTAAGGAGTTCGGGTAGTGAAAACGATGCGTCAGAAGACGACTTCTTAGAACTCGACGAGAGAGCGCGTCAGGATGAGTATGAGTTACGCGAGATGAATAAACTGAAGGAGAAATTGGCGAAGATGGCGAGCGGGATACTGACAGAGATGGCGGAGCCGTCTACGTCGCAGGCCGGCCGCAGCGGCAGTACCTCGAGGACTGTCGATGCTTCGCAGGTAAGGGAATACACATTATTTAATTGAGTTTAAATAAAGTACTCTGGACATAGTATTAATTCAAATTTTATACAAAAACTAGCTGTCTCGACAGATGTTGTCTTGTCCAATTAGTTGTAAGAAGATAAAAAATCCTAGAACTCGATTACAGCGTTCAATTGTGTTTACAAACCATTCATGAACCCATTGAAGTAAACACACAAAATTTCATCCAAATCGGTTAAAATCCTGACAACGTCAACTCGACGTCATAATGGTATTTCTGTTTCCGAACGAAAAACCCATTGTATGTATATTACATTGTACCTTATAATACCACAAGCAGAACTTTATGGAATATGACGTCAGGTCGGCGGCTCACTTTCTTTTTGTACTTTCTCTGCAGTCTAAGAGGTACTTTTATTTTCTTTATCGGTAGATTTAAGGTAGATTCGACTCATTCTTATTTCACGCTGATCCGTATTCCACCATTCTGATGCACAGTTTCAGCACACGCCATATAATTCTCATGCTCACGTCAGATATTTATCACACTTTTAGCCGCAGGTCCGGTCCGAGCCTCGGGCCGAGGACGAGCTCACGCGTAGCCCGGTAGCAGAGGCTCGCTCGCACTCGCCGGCCGCGCCGCCCGCGCCGGCCGCGCCGCCCCGCGCCGCGTCGCGCTCGCCCGCGCGGCGCCGGCGCAGCGCCTCGCGCGGCAGCTGGACCTCGCGCTCGCGCTCTCGCTCTCGCTCGCGGTCGCGCTCACGCTCGCGCTCGCGGTCCAGGTCCCGGTCGTCGAGGTCGAGGTCGCGGTCCTACTCCTCGTCGAGGTGAGTCAATATTACGCATTTCAGCTCTCCAGTGCACACGTTCTATGTGCGGCTTCAGAAGAACAGATAGCTGCATACCATATTTCCAAAAATTTTTAATTCTTACTTTGCCTTGTTTGTACATATTTGAGTTAGCACTAAGTAAGTAATTCATATATTTCTCTCACAGCATACAATTAACACAATTACAATTTATTAAAATTAATTGTTTTTTGGTAGTAACACAAGAAGTCAGAGCTGGTGTCTGCTGTAGGTTCCTAAGAACCTGTATACATTAGACGAAATCCAATCTGTTTGAAATCGTCTGTGGTTTTCGCAACCGAACTACGCTACGCCGTCTGCTGAAGATCGTATTCCATAGACAGCCATTTATGGAAGGATTAGTTATGCTATGACGCCAAGACTATACAATAAAATCTCCAACTACATCAAAGGCCACCCGTCCATTTAGTGACTTAGCCAAGGTCGACCTTGGCAAGCGACCTCAAGTTTAGACACTAAATGAATAAATAAATGGGGAACCGTGGCTAAGCAACCTCTAGTTTGTTCGCTAAATAGATAGGTGAAAGGGATAGTATATAAACCATAGCACGAACCAGAGCCGCGCCTTCGATCCGCTCCAAATCGCCGACGAGCCGCGCCGCGCACGACCCGCTCTATGTGTAAAAACAACGGGCCGCGCGACACACGCCATCTGTGTGTGGTACGCTTAAGGGCTTACCGTGATCTCTTGTAGCAGTATTACTTCATCGCCTTTGGTAACCCACCGCTTTAGAACGCCACAGACTTAACTAGGTCGTCAGTCGACCTTGCGTGGCCTGCCTACACTACGTCTTCAAGTTCGTGTTCGCCACGCGAGAACCTTTCTGCACCAACAGTTGTCAGTTTTGCGAAGGATGTGGCCTGCCTATTTCCATGATTGAGTAAATAAGTTAAATGAATTATCTAAAAAAAAGGGTTTGACCACAAACGCCGTACCGCTTCTTAGGTAGATGCGCGCCGAGACACGGGGGCGGGGTAGCTCGCAATGGCTCGCATTATTTTGTCACTTTGCCGTCGACGTTCGTGTCGGTAAGACACGTTACTTGCACCGGACTGTGTATGTCATATGCATCTATTAAATTTTATTCAAAGAATACAAACCCCATAGGCATCTTACAAGTATAGCCTTACACCGTACAGCCGCATCACATGGTCAAAACTACAACACCAAATTATTGCTTATTTTATTAATTTAAATTTCAGCTTGTTTTGGTAAGGTTTCACAATACTTTTTTTGTATGGTATTAGCACAAAGGTTAGGTAGAAAGGTAGAAAGCAGGATTCAATACTAGTAATTTATCCCTGGCAGTGAAGAAAGAACTGACGTTTTACGTCAAATTAAAATTTACGAAAATACCGTTTTAGATGTAATGTTATTGGGAGCGGGTCGAAACTGGATTGCGGCTAATGTTAAATTATGGGAATTTGGCATCTGGAAGACGTAGCGTGGGCAGGCCTCCCCACTCGGTGTACTGACGAATCATTCAAGGTTGTTGGTCAAGTCAAACTCGCTGTGGCATTCTTTTTACTCCTAAATTCTGATGAAGATGAGAGCAGAAAAGCTGATGATGATGAGTGCATGATGGGGGATATGTGTGGAATTGACAAGTGGCAAATTTGACATTTAACTTTTTTCAGTATAATTTTTTAATCGGCCAGTCACCCGTTTAAATTATTATTCTTAGATTTATGGTTTGTAAAATGCAAAATCAGCTTACCGTAGATTAAGCAGTGGTTTAATCTCGAGTAAAAACTTAGTTTAGCTTGGTCGAATCGGGTCTTAGGCAAATAAATAAATACTTGGAACTTTTTCAGGCGGTCCGGCTCGTCGCGCTCTAGCTCGTACAGCAGCCGCAGCTCGTCGCGCTCCACGCGCAGCTCGTCGCGCTCCACGCGCTCGTCACGGTAACGTCTCTGTCTTGTCTATGCGGGGGCTGAGGATCAAATGTACGCAGGGCCGGATTTTCAAGTGGAGGCCCTGGGGCATCTAAGAAGTGTAGGCGCCGATTTTTTTTGGAACAGATGAATAGTAGATTTTAATAGACACACAAAGGATGGATTTATGGAGTTATCTTGCCTTGCTGTTCACCTGTTGCCCTGCCCTAAATCCGGCCCTGACTATACGAGGGTGAGTCTGCGTGCCTCTGGTACCTTATTTTAAACAAAGTTATGTGACACAAGGCTGATGGCGACGATACTGAGGTCCTGGGACGAAAATTAGGAACTAGTAATGGAATACATGCATTATTCAACATATCAGCGATTGCAGCGCCGCAACTGTCAAACTAGAATGACAAGTCGGATTTTCTGTCACATTTGTCAGCTTGTTTCTTTTTTACAACTTGATCTCATTATTAGGTTACAGTTTTTAATGTATGTGCTCTTTTATATAAATCCGAATAACAGTTATCGTTTAACATAAAATAAGTATATCAAATGTTAATTATAAAAAAAATTGGTAAGTATTTAATTGTTCTGGTTGAAAAAAACAAAAACAAAATACTGGTTGGTTCCCCAAAGCAAAGTAAGTCATTTTTCGGGTTTGCTGGTTCTCATAAACATTAAAAATATAGGAAATAAGATACCAAATACGCAGGCTCGCTTTTAAAATGTAGTGTTATATCTAGGTACTGGGGTTGGGTTATTAATTTGAGGTTATTGACTGCAACAATTATTTTAAAAATAAAATATTACAAAATGGCTATATCTATACATAATATAAGAAATTGACAATAAACTCAAATTAGTAAATAGTCAAGAATTGCGATAAGTAGATGGAGTTAATGAATATTTTAACACTGACAGTCTACTTGTTCCTAATAGCTAACCAAATTGATAAAAAAATGATTTCATTTACATTTACCTTGCCGTTTTTACTTTAAAAATATTTTTAACTAGGCTTAAAGTTATACCAACCGCAATAAATATTACATAATTTTAAATTACGCCTACAAAGTTTTTTATATTCACTAGCTCTATCTCCGCAACGCACACACGAAGACGCACACATAATTAAATTACCTAAAACGCGACCCGTAAATTAACGTAAACTTTCTCTTCCTTACAAATCGAATGCATGCGATGTTGCGATACGATGTGCATGCGATAATGCGAGTAGAACAATGACGGGCGTGTACGCCGATTACCGTAGATCCAGCCCGCGCGCGCGCTCTCGCTCGCCCTCCATCCCGCGGCGGGCCGGCTCGCCCTCCTTCCTCGACCGCCGCAGGATCACCAGGTACTGCGGCCGTAGCGGCGTAGCGTCGTAGCGGCGTAGCGTCGTAGCGTGGTAGCGGGGAGCAGGGACTTGGGACTATTCGATCGCGACGTGTGATGCTTCATGCTAGATATAGGATGACGACTAACTTTTTTTCTGGTAGATCATCAAAAATTAATGGACAAGTATTTTTTTCGCATAATCATTTATGTGGACATCCGTGTTTGTAGAATATGACTATATATTTTTATTCTAAATAGACTTACTCAATATTCCAAATAGGGTTTCCCATAATCTCGTATATTGATTTTAAATATCGCCTGACGTCACCCCTGGGTATTATTTTCACTTAGAAGCGACGTCACGAGCGAGAACGCATGAACTTTGACGCGCTTTATCTTTGTAATTTTTTGGTTGATTGACAGAAGAAAAACAAGAGTCCATTATTTTTTGATTCCTTAACTGACGGACATAGAATTTCATATTCTTTACCCAGTCGTCATCCCTATTATAACACATCCGCGGACAGCATTCCAGACAGGTTTATTGTTATCACGGCTGTAGCAGTGCATCGTCCGCTAAAACGTTAGGACCCAATTCACACGGCTTCGCTTGCAATCACGCTTGAAGCGCAGGCCACTCTAGGAGCGAAGCAAAACAAATATAAGTGTTTTGCTTTGCTCATGTGGCTCTTTTCATACATGGGATCACACCGCAAACTACGCTAGCGAGCTCACAGTTGAGCGAAAGCGAAGCGAACTTAGCATCGTTTAGCTTTCAGTGTTGCTCTTGATGAGAAGCGTAGCTCAATCTATGTGACAAATTAATAGCACCAAGCGTCAGTGTAACGTGGTGGGTTCGCTTCAGCATCAAGCGAAGCTCCTACCTATGTAGCTTAGCTACGTAGCTTGGGCCTAAAGATTTAGAGCTTAAGTTGAATTTACAATTCAAGTCAGCTTAGCATTATAAGTCCGGAAGTTAAACTAGCTTGATAGCTTAACCATTTCGTTAGGAAATAAACTGGGGTTAGTTCCATTTTCAACAGGCGCCACACTTCCCACTCGCACTGCACTTGTTTTAAATTATTCATGCAACTTGCCTGAAATTAGAGCCTTTGTAAAAGTGACTTTTGCATAGCTCCTAGAATAGTCTTTTCGGGAGATATTTATTACCTATATGGGAAATAAACTGTAAATTCTTAAAGTTACACTGCACATACAATAGGTAATACATAGACATGGAAAATTTTCATGCACTTTTTCTTTTAACGGAATATTTCGCCGAACAATCGTCGATTTTGTAAAAAAATAGTATGAGTCTCTGCTCCTTGATTGCTCCACGCCTCACGTGTTTTTAAGTCTGGTACTGAGGGATTTCTATTTCACCATCAGGACATCCTAAAATGTTTTAGTTAGGTTGTTGTGATAGTGAAGTAGTTCGTGTGTTACCCTCCGATTAGCACTGTACAGTTGGGCACTAACTTAGGGAATGCATTTTTATTGGTATTCGTGATATTTATTCGAAAGTTTAGTAAAACACGTTACAATTAAAATAAAAATCACAAATACTAACGTTTTTCTAGGTGTTAACTCTTGTGTGTGTCGCTTTTTCTTTTCGATTTATGCTTATTATTTTATTTTGCATACAATGCCATGTTACGAATATCTCAGTTAACCTTCGTAAAACTTGAATTGAAAATACATAATTTAGAAACCTATTACCTACCTTACCTACTCGACTAGTGCCAATCTAAAGGCGCTTTTTGTTGATTCAGAGTTCGTAATATGGCATATTCTGTTTCATTTCTTTGAGTTATGTATTGTTTTCTGTTTTTTTTATAGAAAACGAAAGTATAGCACGAGTTCTGAAGACACGAGTAGTAGCTCCGATTAGTGCGCAGTGATTCTGCTAGTTCAATAACCATTAGTCTTAAGATATATGTGTATTCCATTTTACGTAATAATATTTAAGACATACTTTTCAATATCCTTGATTTCCGAGTTTTAACCAACACAATGCTGATGTGTTAGATACAAATGAAATATTATTTATTGATATTTGTATGAAAAACAGAAAATTCATTGGCTGTGATGTTTAAATTAATTCTTCTAGGTTTTATAATGTATAAAATGTAAATGGAGTGTTGTGTGAAAACTAACGGTTTGCTTTGAATCTTAACATGGGTGTGCTATTTTTAAGATTAGCCATTTTCATCTTTAAAATAAGTTACAGGATAATATATGTCTTCATTTGTTATTTCAACACCATTTCTCTGGCTTCTAACATACCTAAGTATTGACTGAAATGAATATTGGGGTTCAATATTTGGATTACCACACGATTAATAATATATGTTTTCCTCCGTAGCGCACCCATAATAGATCTCACTACAAATAAATACAAGTATAAAAGAAGATGAGAGGCCTACTAGTAGCAAGTTCGCAGGAACGTAATCGGATATTCAGTGATGACGCCAATCGTAGACCTTGTGCTATCTATGGACATTATTTTTGCAAGTGTGTTTTCTGTTTCAATCTTATATTATTTAGTTTGTTTTATCACATTAAAGTTTATTGTAAATCTTTAGTCGTTTTTTTTATTTGTTGTCGCCGCATGGTAGTTTGAGCTATACATTTTGTAGACCATTTTTTCAATATTATATTTTTTTTTAATTAAAAGGCAAGCTAGGACAAATAATTAAGTTGCAAGGGCTCGAGAGGTAAGTGCTATTTTATTAATAATATAAAAAATAATAAAGTATTTTTTTACAACTAACTCTGTTCCTAGATTGAAGATTCATTACAATATTAATCGTTACTTACAAACGAGCTGCCTAAGGACACACCGGTGGTCATTATTAGTCATTCTACCTAAAAGTCGATCCGTTTCGCTTGATCAGAGTTAACTTGGCATGTAACATAACCGCCTAACAGTCGGCTGCATGCTTACTAACCCAAATAACACAACAGCGCTAGGAAACGGCCGATCCCATACCGGCGGCCGACGCCCTCCACGCCCACCTCGGGCAGCTACACCAGCCGCTCCTCGCAGCGCAGCTGGTCGCGGTCCCCCCGCCGAGCGGCAGCCACACCGGCGAGGGAGTAACCACTACTCGGGAGTAACCACTACTCGGGAGTAACAACTACTCGGGAGTAACAAATTTGTAAGTCAAAAGTAAATAAAAATGTAACAACAACACGGGGAGTAACAACAACTCGGGAGTAACAGCAACTCTGAAGTAACAAATTTATAAGTGAAGAGTAAATAAATATTATATTAAACAATAAACTAAGACAGGAGACAATACAACACAATTCTTCGAAAATGCGCCGGTATTGCAGGTGATCAGACGACAGATCACTTTCTCACTTCTTGGTTAATCAAATCAAGTCAAAAATGGCTTTGCAATAATGACTGGTTTTGTCTGGTAAAACATATGCTAATGAGAGACTTCTGACGCAATCCACCAGGGCTAACCGTCTGTAGTAGTATATCTTTTTAACATATTTATTTACAATGTATTGTAGACAGGGGTGTAGATTGATTCCAACTTGCAACTCAGTTCATGAACGAGTTACTTATGATGATGTAAAATTGCTAGAGTTCGGTAAAATGAGTTTCGAAGATTACTCGAGACGCCCATGAACTTTGTCGTTTACTGTAATTATGTAATTATTTTTTGGTTTGAATAATTAACTGATTTGAATATGCATAATATTCCTCGTAAGTGGTCGACAATAACAATTGAGAATACATAACAGCATGTAAATATGTTGCGACTGTAATTATTATTCTCTAAAAGTCGGCCGTTGAATAAATTGAAGTGGCTTCAATGCTTCATCAAATACACGAATTAATTTGGCCGTGCTCAGTTTGTTAACATTTTAGGATTATTCCTAAAAGTATAGACACTAGACTATTATCTACACACAATAACAAAAACATAACATTCAGAGAAAAATTATCATGGCACCCAACGAAGAATGGTGCAATAATTACGTAAACTTTACAATAACTATTACGTGCGTATATGACAATTAATTTCATATTTTGTGATAATGTGTTTATTATCTGAATTATCTCAAGACAAACATTGTCGAATTTCGGACTGATATCAGTGTAGGTAAAAATGTTTGAATATAAAGTCTAAGCCAAGGTGTTTTAACCTCACGGGCCATATATCTTAGTGAATGATCATTTATTATTGAAGATACATAATCCAGTCTAGTCAAATATTCGAGGTATAATTAGATTCCATTTAACGAACATTATTTTGATTGTTTTTATTTGAAGTTGTTAATTTATTTTATATTTATTTATTGATACAAAGGATACTGAAATACCAAAAACCTATCTAGTCTTATTTAGGTAAATTAAAATGCTCTTAGACTAAAGTGCAATATATTTATTGACAGTCACTATTTACACTAACTTATTTCTCTTTAAGTTTGCTAGTCATTTAGACGTAATTATTTATTTCTTTTTACACGTAACGCGTATTTATTATTAGCTTAGTTTCTTATTTGTAGAGAACTTAAAAAAGTGAGAACCTGTTTAATTATAAGCAATATGTGGAATGTGAACAGTGTTGATATTTAATAATACTCAAAGGTAAAAATAACAGTTTTAATAAACAATTCCGAATAGTATAGACGATGTATGTATATTAAAGCTTCCTTTAAGCACCATTTACGAAACGAATTGATTTTGCTGATTTGATCGTAAAATAGGCGTATAATCCAAGACTCCTTCACAAAATAATTAGATAAGTTATAAATTGGAAATAAATTGCTGTTGTCAAAATAAAGTAAGTTATACAAATGCATTAAACGTTTTATTTAAATGTGACCTTAGAATATTCGTACAAAAATATTATAAACGGGGTTATTCTTAAAACATCAACAACACACTAGGGGACCAACCTATTATTCTAAAAAAAAAAAATTGTCTAGTTTACTAAGTCGGCGGCTTAGTATGGGGAAGTGTTTTTTTTTGTGCGATTTCGATGTTGGTCCAATAGAAAAAGTTGTTGTATTTGAGCACCAGAATCAGCTCCAAGAGTTGATGTTTTAAAAATAACCCTGTATACTTAAGTATCAGTAATTTAACACACAACATGTAAAACTATAAAATATGACTTTATTAGGAATGTCGTATACCTGCTTCCCATATCTTTATACTGGGTTTGATTCTCTGCAGCTACTCTCTAAACTATTATAAGGTTGCCTGTCCCATTCTCTGTTACAGAATAAAAAGAAACGGGTTATAAGACCTTAAACAGAATACATATCTGTAAAAATATAGCGTTTATGGGCAGTTTTAGAAAGGGTACTTAATTTTTTTATCAATCACCACGGTTATAATTTGTCAAAAAGATATAAAAACTAAATCATTGGCAGTTCTAAAACCTTGACTGTTTTTATTTATATCAGAGAATGGGATATCAGAACATAGACTAAAGAGAGTGGCGGCCGATAATCAGGCCCAATAAATTATAAGCTATAACTCGTAGCTTAGCTTACCAGCACCTCGACCGTTAATATTTTCCTACTAACTTCTTCGGGTTTTATACTCTAGTTCTATTGACGTTGCCTTGATGTCTACAATCCCCGGCACGGATCTTGATCACTGGGGAAAAGAGTGGGGATCGCTTTGCGCTTCTTACGAGACGACAAAAGACGTATGCGCGGACCAACAAACCAATCCCGGTTGGCGATGCGAGCGCGTCACGCGACTGGCCAATCACGTAATCGTAATGTCCTTTGCGCATCTTCCGCCCAGCGCTCAAGATCGGTGTTACTAGTTGTACCTACTTCGACGGCTCGTAACATCAAAAGGTAACATTTGGTGTACTCATACAAAGAACAGTGTAAAGACTGCGGTGGCATTGATTTATCGAGGCAACATCAATGGAACTAGAGTACAAAACCAAACTTCTACGTGGTCCACACATCTCCCCATTACTGAGGGGGTTTCATTTATTCTTTCTTCTGGTTTTGACGCCTCTTCGTCGCTAGGAATATGGCCCAGCCCAACCCAACGAAATTCATGAAGAGAACTCTTAACTGGAACAAGAGAAAAGAAAAATTAAGATAACAAATTCTAATCTATAACAACAAACGCGAAAGAATGGCAGACATGTTGCGGTTACAGAGAGTGTTAAATTGCTATTGCAGTTTTCTGATATAAAATTATCTTTTGTCTCTGGAGATGGAGCAGAAGGCCGCTGGATCAGAAAGGTTATTAAAGCTTACAGGCCTTGAAACCCTAGTTCCCCAAGTCTAGTATGACTATGAAAAATATTTATAAAACTTATCGATAAAATAATAAAATAAGTGCACAGTCATGATAAATACTTATATCGGAAGTTTTCTGATCATAAAGTCATTAACAACTTGTAGATATAGCATCGCCTAAGTCTAAACGATAAGATATTAACTGAGATATTGTGCTAAACATTATTTGTTGCTACCTAGTTAGAATAATCACCATTAAAAACATTAAACTAAGTGCGCACTAGGCGTACAAATCCGTATAATTTCACATTCATCTATACAGGGTGAATTATATTAGTGTAAAATGCTTAAGGGTTACTCATGATAACAAACAACTTTGCCCAAGAAACAAAATTACTTAACTTAATTTTGTCAGTGTATAAAAAAGCAGTGCGAAAGAATCAGAATTACGGTAGGTATTTATGAAGGTAAGTAGGTATAACTATATGCCAATCAAATTAGATTTTTCGTAGAATTAATTTCAAGGATGCTGTAAAACGTTTCAATAACTTTATTTGGTCCTAAATGCATTACACATCCGAGTTTGTACTCGTCTGTACCGCAATTCCGGGTGTGCATAAATTTTGGATGCCAAGTAACTGTGAAATGTTTGCTTTTTCTTTTTTTTTGTTGCTTGTAGCTCGAAAACGGCACGTCAAACGGAAAATCATTCCGTTCAATATTAAAAAGGGGCAAATTCTGCGTCGAATGAGCATCTAAAACTTCAAATTCAGTTCAGTGGTACAGCCGAAAACAAAAGTTACAAACTCACGATTACACGCATAGATACAATAATATTAAGCATATTGGGTCTCGTAGTAAGACTGTTGACGTTAAGAAAGTTAGAAAGGATTTGCTCTGAGTAGGTAGCAAGTTAGATTTTGTAAGTAAAAATAAAACACAAACTTACCATAGGTGGTACAAACGCCAAGTTGATGACTTGGAACAGAGTCAACCATTTCCAGTTCGCCTGTAGCACGGGTAAGTACAGGGCCATCAGCTGTTTCACCGCCGCGGGGTGGTTTTTACCCTCGAACCGCGCCAGTGTGTACAGCGAGAACGCTTGCATCAGCGGGGCGAAAATCAACCTTTCGAATATAAGTTTCTTTGCTAAGGGAAACGCTACCACTTCCTCGGGGAACAGTCTCTCTACTATATCATAGAAATAGTGGGGTATAGATCCGCCGAATAGTAATCTGAAAAAAGGTGATTAAATTGAATTCCATGAATCGAATTTTTGTAATGACTCTTCTAAAATAAATAAATAATTATTGGACAACATACATTGCCTTATTGTTACCCACATTTTCACAAATAAATGATTTGATTTGATTTGCTGTGATCCTAAGGTAAGTAGCTAAAGCACTTGTGTTAGAGAAATCAGAAACAACGACGGTACCACAACACCCAACCCGAGAACACATAGAAAAGTTCGTTTTCTACATTGACCCGACCGAGAATCGAATCCGGGACCTCAGAGATGGCGAAACCAAGCCGGCATACTCGCTTCTCGTATTCAGTACATTATGCTGATCGCATTTACCTAGCACACATGCAACGCCGTCATAGGCCATGATGGTACTAAAGACGGACCTATTTATAATAAATACAATTCGTTGATTTTATTAATGATGAACCAAAGAGGTTAGAGGACATACATTTTGTTACAGTACTACATAAATGCGAGTATAACAAACGACTAATCTACCAGGTGTTAATAAAATAACCCAAAACCATGAGCTGGAAGAGCTGATCCTGGTCAAATTCATCAACATTTTCTATGGGACCAACATTGCGATCTCAACAAATAAATCTTATACAAATCGTAACAGCTCATTATTCATTCATTCAGTCATTTAGAATCAGCCTAAAGGGTTTTATTTTATTTCAATTACATCTTGTATACTTATATGGTGTCTTGTCTCGAAGCGCTAGTAGGGCCCAAAAAATAAGGAGACATGTTCTGGCCCCCTAGGGGCCTATAATGTTGTTATTGACGTTCATGTGGCAATTTTGTCCTGAATTGAATAAATGATTTTTGACTTTTGACTTTGACTTTGATATCGTCATTTTTCAAGTGTCAATTAAAAATAAATTACTATTGTATTAGTACTAATGTTATAATAAATTCGCAATTTAAAACAAGTTTGTGTGCAAACTGTGGCGACTAGTAGCCTCACCCATAAAGACCGAAAGCCAGAATCGGGTCCAGTCTCAAGGAGTCCCCGGCCATCAACTGCGAAGCCACGCTCGCCGTCGTGCCCAGGACGCAGCTGGAAAATTATAGTTTTAAGAAATATTTTTTTAAATTCACCTCTTAGTAAATAAAAATATTATCGAGATTTGTTTTAATGCAATAGGTTAAACATTAACCATTATGATGCTTAATTTATTATTATAAAATAATAATGTTTTCTTTTATCTTTGACGACAGGTCTGGTAGTTTTCGAATCCCACAAAGGGTGGGCAATGCCATTTGTACCTACCTAATTAAGTGATGGATATTTATTTATATATTTAAGTATGTTTATCTGTTTAGTCTTTTTTAGTCTATAATTGGTGTGATAGTTGGAAGATTTATATTTTAAATATACTGGGTGTCCCACAAAGAGCGTGCCAAACGAAAACCGTAGATAGAGCAAAAATGGCTCTATCTTTTGTCCGAAATGTGACTTCGTAAAAGTCGCACCATTTTTGCATAAATTGCGATTTAGTTGTTTTCCTTGGCAATTATTATTTTAGAAAATCTCATTTAGTACAATTTGTGGACAGGAGAAGAGCTTTTTATGCTCTATCTTCAGTTTATGCACGCTCTCTAAGGGACATTCTGTATATATCGTTACATAATTATTTGTTAAGAACAAATAACCTACCCACTTCATTTGTTGTTTCAGAGTTTTAGTTAAAATACACATTGATTTTCATTTGATAATTTTACATTGTAATATGTATATTAATTAAATTGCTGACACGCGCCGTTTCGGCACTTCTTTTATTAACGATTCGTGTATTTCTTAGACAAATTAATTGTAAATTCTTTCGAAAAATAAATATCTTCTTAAAAACCTCATAAATAAATCCTGTGGTATTTTTGTAAACTAGAGAGAAACTTGTTTTTAACACGGTTATTAGCTTCAATTGTAACATGTACAGTCAACAGCTCATCAATCTGTCACAAAACCTCAAATTTTATCAATTGAAATTGAACTCAATCTATTGAACTTTAAGTTGAAAATCAGTTGAGGAATATGTCATTTTATGGTAATAGCTGCATGTAATTACTTATATCCATATTTCCAGATTCACGTACTTTCAATATAAAAAATAAATTGATGTTCAGATCAGTTTCTGATAAGTAGTTAAACAACAACGCCTTTTTTATGTGTGTAGGACTAAAAATCATATGAATATGAAGTTCGAATGGTTAAATAATGCCAAATTAAACTTAATAATTTGCCATCACAAAATGGTATGCAAAATTTTAAAACAAAGTACATGGTAATGAACTTTGATACTACAAAAAAGATAACTAACGTTATTATATCACTATCTCGTACGTACCTATTCAAAAAGGGATAAGATAAGAATAATGTTAAATAATAATGTGGGAGTGGATCAGGAAAACTTTTCTAATTTTCAACCTTATGTTAATTAAGATCAACCTACCTTAAACACTACCCTATACGTTTGTATGCAAATATTAAGTTCTTGTAATAAAACAATCGCATACTGAAACAAGTAATACAAGTTCTTACCTTGTTATAGATTTCGTTTTCACTGGATGTAAATACAAATTTTGTAAATACGATCCCAACAGGGACATAATCGGTTTTGATAAAGCCATTTTTGCACTTCAATTTGTGTTTTAACGACACCACATCCGTATACGTATTGGGAAAAACTGTAAATAATAATTTCCGTGCTGACGACAGAGGTCGACTGGCTGATACTACGATTTGTTTATCAATGGAACAAGCAGTGGGCATATCACCACAATCATAGGTTATCTTGCTACCAACTTACGACTTGCTGGTGGCAAAACTGTGAACTTAGCACTGTCACCTGGTTAGAAAACAGTTTTGAAGTCTTAAAATTAAACATCTCATTATTGAATTTCATATCTAAAATAAATTTTATTTATAATAAGGATTATTTTATTAAAATTAATTAAATTGTTCAAAAACTATTTTAATCTAAGTTTAACAGTACGACACTAGCGCCACGCACACAACCATAAGATAAACAAGGTCAATCTGACAGTGACATAACCAACCACAAACAATGTAAAATTGTAAATCCATAAAATTTATTTCTTTACAATATCTATATTTCTATTATACAGGTGTTTAATTAATTTTTAAATTAAAAGCAATAGTACACAATTTAACTTTTATGGTCATAGTAAAAGCAGTCAGAAATACATTGTATTGGTATTGTTAGTACATTAATATTTGCCATATATGAAGCATTATAAAAATCACACTACTTATCCACATATAAAATTAACTATTAAAAAATCATGCCAACCTGTAGCACAACCCTATGCATTATTTGATACATCAATGGTGACAATATTATATTAATTTAAAATAATTTTAATAAAATCTCATTATACAAAATATCTTAGTAAGTATTTCTATTTTAGCTTTCTTAAATTCTAACTTCCTCCATATAATTTGTCTAGTTGCATTTGCAAATTATGAGAAGTTACTGCAGGTGTGTCAGGGATGTAAGAAATATTATGCTTTACTATTGGTGTATTCAAAAAATTCATTTGCTCCTTCATTTTCATATACATATTCAGAGCTCTGTTATCAAAGTCTTTACTTGGCGTTTGCATAGGATTCGACACATTTGGCATTGACTTATAAAATACTTTTTTTCGGAGGCACAAATTTTTCTTCGGTATCTTATATGAAGGTGATTTTACAGGTGACTTGATCACTGAGCATGGCTTTCCAACGATCCGACTCTTTTCAGGACTCGGTTTCTCTTTCTTTAAAGTTTTGGGCGTAACTTTGGCTTCGTTTACTAAAGTCTTGTCATGATCACTTTCAGAAAGTTTTTTACCATTCTGTTTTTCACTAATCAGTTTCCTGACATATTGTAAGGACTTTAACTGTGACTCTTTTATATTTTTCAGAGTCTGAATACCATTGTCTATCATTTTAATATTGTTTTCTGTCTGTTTCTCGACTTCTAATAAGTCTTCTAATTCATTACTAGACTTGTCATTATTAGTTACTTTTGCCCTATTCAGTAAGTCACATAAGGAAACAATAACACTTTCTTCCCTTTTGTTATCATCTTTGATTAATTTAGCCTCAGAGGGTTTATCGAAACACATAATAGTGTTGTCATCAAACAGCGCTGAGCTCTCCAACTCACTAGAATTGTTGAAATACTCTTTCACATTTCTATATTCTTTGAATGGTGTGGATACTGGCGGTGACACTTCTGCTATGTTCTCTAGTGTTTGCTCCTCAGCTATGGCCTTGGCTTTCTCTTCTATGTCATTTATTTCTTTTTCTTTTTGTAAAAAGCTGGCATCACAACTTGACTTCCAGGACACATTAGAAAGTGGAGTATCTGGTACTTTAGTAATCATTAGCCTAGGGCGAGCAATAGGCTTTAGTGATGCTAAAGTTTTCTTATTAAGAACACTGGGCTGGTTAGACATATTTTCTTTGTTGGCAAGGGTCATTCGACTTTTAACAGGCTTATTTACGACTGGAGTCTCCGGAATGTTACAAATCCCACTTATTCGAACAGTATTGCGAACTGCGGAAAATTTTCTAATTAGTATTAAAGTTAAAATATAATCATATTCGTGTTTATGGATCAAAACAGTTACTTGTCTTGGATCCTAATAAAGTCATAAATTAATGATAATGCTCTATAAATACCTTGGAGATGAAGAGATTTTTTGGCTCTGAATTCTGGCTTTGGAAACTTTGGTGTCTCAGGGTTAAGTAGATTCATAGTGACTCTTGAGTTAGCTATCACCTAAAAAGGTAGTTCCAGTTAAGATTAAATGTATTTTTTACATTAAATTCTATACCTAAGTTAAATTGTTGACAGAAAAATAAAATTGATTCAATTTTCTCTTTTAGTTTTGTTTACAATATTTTGTGAAAAGAACAATAAAACATTTATAAATTTATTGTCACCTTGTTTTTGGGTTGAAAATTAAGCACTTTTCTAACAGGGTTGTTCTTTAGCTGCCCGTCTGCTGTGTGACTAATCTTCTTGTCTACTTTCACTGAAGAGTTCCAGTTTTTCTTTTTGGCTGATGGGCCTCCCCCTTGAGCAAATCTTCTTGGTGAATTAACTTTTAGGGCTAAAAATAATTTTATTTATCTATTTATCTTAGTAAACAATAAACTTTACAAGTAAATAAATCACTTTTGCACACTACAAGTATTTATTACAGAACAACACAGTTTAATCAGAATTATTACAATTAACATATGTATATACATATCAATGTAATGTCTAGTGTCTCGACGGCTGATGAGTTAATGTAACTTTGGATTAAAAATACTAAAATAACGTATAAACGTATTGTATTGGGGAATTGGAAATCACGCCCTAACAAGGTCTTGTTACGGGACTATTTTTACTACAATATCTAACACAAACATGCATTATACTCGTTTGCCTATGACTATTATTACAGAAGCAAATACCTCGGTTAACAGCAACCATTTCAGCGATAGTCATGGGTTTAAGAACCTTTTCAGCAGTACGAGTCTGTGCTGCTATCGTGGACCGTGGTTGTTTCTTAGCCGTGAGCGTTTGGATAGCATCCTTGGATAATATACCTAAAACACAGTAAGTGTTGTAAATAACGCTCAAGTAATCATTCTCAGTGCGTAAATGGTTATAGGCAGGGCAGGTTTGTAAACATTCGTTCCCGTTCTTAAAATTAGATACACTTACCACTCAAACCAGGTAAAAGCTCTGCCATAGTTTTTGGCTTTTTAGCTGTTGCTGTTTCCATCATAATGGTATCCAGATATCCAAAACCAGGACGAAAAATAACATTAACTCACGAAATAAAAACATTCAAAGTAATTCAAATTGAATCAAAATTCAAACATGTCAACTGACGCAAATGTCAAAGCCGTTGGCACAGATTAATTTAGGGCCGTTGGTGCGTTTTTTCATTTTTTTTTTTCTTTAGCTTTGGTCATAGACATAAAAATAAGCATAGACTGGCTGCCGTCAAATTAAATTCGTACGCGCCGTACTATCGGAACTAGGAACTAAATTAGTGATTTTATAAGAGTGATTCATAAGTCGATATTCGAAATGTTTTTCGATCTTCAATTTTCATTATAGTTACAGTGTGACTGTGGGTGGTTGCCTAAAATAGAATACCCGTTTACTGTTACGGTAAAACATAAGATTAAATATACGGGATGCTACTACAGATGGGCAATCCACCCACCCGAGTTTAAACCCAGGTGGTTAAAAACCGGGTGTTTTGGGTGTATTCGGTTTTAACCCTATAAACACCAACATTTTTGGGTGTTCATGATTTTTAACTTAAATTCAAATAATTATGATTTTTCTCGACAAGCTACTGACTTCGACATTCCCAATTTCCGTTTTTTCTTTCACTCTCGTCAAATGGTAATTCTTTGCGATAGTAATACTTAGATCGCTTGTTTGTAAAGATTTCTAATCAATTTTCTTTTAAATTATAAAAAAAAAAGAACACAAAGCTTTAGCCGTAGCCGATTTCCAAATACATTTGGCGATAGTGAGACCCAGTGTCGAGATGACTTACCTAGCGTCGTCGTAACAAAGAAAAAAAACGAAGATAAAGACAAAAAACCTTACTAAAGAAAGAAAAAATAAAATGTTCTGAATGCGCAACAATGTATGAAGAAGAGGATAAAAGAAACGAGTATTGCAGACTGATAAAGTAGCTCAAGAATATAAATATATACGGCCATGTGTGCGAACGAGGTGTTTTGTAGAAATTTTAAATTATCTACGGCAAGCAAAAGGCCAACATGTTAGTCAACTGCAACATAAAAGCACAGAAAACTTTATTAGTTTTCTCGGTTCATCTCGGTTTTTAAGATTATTGTAAACATTTTTTAAAGTTCCTAGAATTTAATTAAGTAGGTGTTTTACCCATCTTTAGGTGCTACAAAAAGTATAAGCCAAGTTTTAGGGGTTGTTACAGAGTCGAGTCTAGAATACAAGAAAATCATAATTAAAAGTTCATTGAATTATTATTTTTAATCAAAAACGATGCAATCGTGCTCGCGCCATAACGATCGATGGATTAATGATTTTGATAGATGTTGTAACTATTATAATAATAAGTAGTGGTGGTGGGTAGATAGACAATGGTTTTTTTTTGTCTACCTAATTCGAAATATGTTTTTACATGTTTTTTATATTCTAGACTTGATTCTGAACCACAACTAAAATTTTTACAGTAAATTAATGCAGCCAGTCGTGTGACTGATTCAAGTTTGTATGAACGAAAGTTTTTTAAAAATAATTGATAAAACTTTAACTAAACCAATATGCTTATTGTTACCATGAATGAAGCACATACCCTATAGAGTAGAAATGTCATAAGATTTGTTCGGCATTTTCCGCCATTTTATAATCTGTATCTGAAGTGTTTTTGTATGGGCGAGCGTTGACAGGAGTTGTCATTTCATACTTAATATAAGTGAAAAATCACTTAATAGTTTCGGAGTAAGATAGTTTGTATTGCTGCTCTATAGGGTATGTACTCGATTGTAGTGACAATGATAATGATAAATCTTTTTATTTCAAAAAACTAAAATTTTTATAACATTAGCACTGATTCCCACACTAGGATTCCCTATGTTGTGGGATTCAGTCTCTTGCACCGAATCTAACTTATTTTTAATTACACAATATATTATTATTTAATAAACAAACAAGGAAGAAGAAGGAAGATAAATTAATTTGTTTGTGTGAGTGAGTGTGTGTTTGTGTTGGTATGTGTGTGTTTTTGAGTTAACTAATTAACCTTTGTTTTATTAGTTAGTTTATTGATATGATATATATCGTTCTGTATCCGTATAGTCAAGATTCGAAGTATCTTTGAAGTATTAGATATTCAATAGAAAATGCATCATCAAAATCGGTTAACATTCGTCGAAGATATTGGGTAACATAGATACAAGAATCACGAACCAAAGTATTATCTGGGTATATATTCTGTAATTTTTTCAAAAACTGCTTGATAAATTTCGATAAAATTAATATGGGACCACCTCTAAAGAATGATCTACCAAACAAAAAAATAAACATCAAAATCTATTCATGATTGGCGGAGTAATCGTGTAAACATTAAAAAAAAAAAAAAACCAGTCTAATTAAGAACCTCCTTTTTTGAAGTCGGTTGAAATATAATTTCACTGCTTCATACAAACAGCTGGTCGGCGGATTAGAATGGGGAAGTGATATTTTTTTTGTGATTCCAATGTTGGTCCCATAAAAAAAGCATATAAAAAAAAAAATAAGTCGTATTTAAGTAACAGAACCTCCTAGGCTGGCCCTAGCCTAGGAGGTTGTTGATGTTGTAAAAATAACCCTGTATACATCAATATTAGTTCTGGGGTGGCGCTTCAAATGGGCATACAAATTTAGCTGTCATTTGTATGACAAAAACATAGTTCCGAATAGCAGGCTCTAATGAAAAGTGTATAACATGTGTTTAGTTCGGAACATGGGGATAGTGATAGTGACAGCAAAAGTAAACTGTCATTGTCAAATTTTGAAAAAAAAGCGCGGGAACTTCGAAGAGTAAAGGCGGGCTCCTTAAATTTTTTAACTTCAATAATTAAAAAAGTTGTTAAATTAAGAGTTTTAACCGCAATTAAGACGATGGGGAGGCGAGCAGGGAAAAAAAGAAAAAAAGATGATGTTCCTGATCAGGATTCGGGGGGTCTCAACCGAGACTCTACCAGCACAACATCAGAGTCGGAGGACGAGGGAGAGCAGGAGAGTAACCATGCCCCATATTATGTTACCGACTATACTCGAATGTATCCAGAGGATTCAAATGCAACAGAGTTTGTCGTCTTTGTACAAGCAGTAGGCAGTGAGACACCAATAGGCAGCAGAGATCTTCTTTCCATTTCAAACTGCATAAGAAGATATAATAAGGGTATTAAGTACTTAAGGGCTCTCAATAAATACAAAATCGGCGTATATTTTGAAAAACCAGGATTGGCCAATGCATTCTTAATAAATAAAACATTTCTAAAAGAAAATAACTTTGCAGCCACAATACCAGCAACATCAACAGAAACAACTGGCATTATTCGTAATGTCCCAGTAAAGTACACAAATAAGAAAATATACACTCTTCTAAGCAGCACTAAGAAAATTATAAGCATCCGTCGTTTTTTCAGAAAAGTTGCTACAGCAAATGGTTTCGTCCGTCAGCCAACTCCAACAGTTGCCATCACATTCGCAGCAACCTCCCTGCCGGATTTTGTGGACCTCGAGGGATGGAGACATAACATCATGCAATATATACCACCGGTAAAGCAGTGTTATCGCTGCTTGAGGTATGGACACATTTCTAAATACTGCAAAAATGATGAGAGATGTTCAATCTGCAACAATAACCACAATTATAAAGACTGCACAATCACCAAAGAGAATGCTGTTTGCGCTCATTGTAATGGTAATCACATTAGTATTTCTGGTCAATGCCCCATCAAACAAAAGAAAATTCAAGAGAACAGAATTAAACACAAAGCACCCACTTATGCAAATCTGTTTGATAAGAAAAATTTCCCAGAACTAAAGACCACTGTTAAAGATTACAAAAAACCTCAAACCAACTTACTTGACATACTAAATACTGATGCATCAGCAATGAATCTTTTAATAGAAACTATAATTAAAATAATTACTTTGAACAAAACAAATGAGACAATAATTTCATCAAAAAATATTTTAGGTATTCTATCAGAAACTCTCAGTAAGAAAGAAAGGTTACTAAGTTCACAGAACAATATTTAAATATAATGCAATGGAATGCTCAGAGCATACTGAGCAGTCGCAATTTATTTCAAAAATATATTTATGATAACTACATAGATATAGCTTTAATATCAGAAACATGGCTCAAGCCTCACCAAAAATTTAAAATTAAAGGTTATCACATAGAACGAAATGACTGTGGAAATGAGCATAATGGGGTTGCTATTATAATTCATAAAAGCATTCAGTATGTCAGGCTCCCAACTTTTTTTGATAATTCTTTACAAAATCTAGCAATCCAGGTAACAATTAATAATAAGAAATACACAATAGTTTCAGTCTACTGTCCAAACAACAGCTCACCAAGATTTCACATTAAGAAGTTCAAAGATCTAATAGATAGTTTACCAAAACCTATTTTTGTAGCTGGAGATTTCAATGCTCATCACACAATTTGGGGATGCAACTCCATAGACCCTCGAGGTAGAAATATATTTGATAATTTAGATGACTGTGACTTAGTACTGTTAAATGACCAACAAGTAACAACTGTAGGTTCACACAGTTGGAGACCGAATGGCTTGGATTTAACTATGGTGAGCTCTTGTTTGGCATTAAATTGTGACTGGAAAGTCTATGATGATCCTTTAGGTAGTTATCATTTACCCACCTTAACTTCAATGCAACTATTTGCTGTATGTACACCATTGCAAACATTTGTTGCTTC
Source organism: Anania hortulata (assembly GCA_963576865.1). Classification (NCBI taxonomy): domain Eukaryota; kingdom Metazoa; phylum Arthropoda; class Insecta; order Lepidoptera; family Crambidae; genus Anania; species Anania hortulata. Next base: position 4,326,920 of record OY756391.1, read on the forward strand.
AGGAACTGATATTCCTGATCATCCCAACCTTCGATTAGTAAACTGGGAACACTATTCAGACACAGTCAATGAAATGTTAAATGATTTTCCGACTTTTAATTACAACAATCGTCCTCTTGAAGCATACAATTTTTTTTTGTGACACAATCAAATCTGCTGTAAATATGTCAATGCCAAATTACAACAAAAATAATACCAATCGTTCCGTTTCACAAACGTCTCGTAGTAACTTTAAACATCTTTCGGTTCCTTGGTGGAATGAACGTTGCGCTAGCGCTGTACAAAACTCTAAAGAAGCTTTTATAAAGTTTAAAACTGACCCTTCGCCTGAAAATTATGTTAATTTTAAAAAATTACAGGCTTTAAAAAAACGCATAATTAACACTGAAAAAAGTGAGAACTGGAAAGAGTTCTGCTCAAATATTAATAGACTGACTCCAGTATCTCGAATTTGGAATACCCTGAGAAAGTTTAATAAAAGTAGCGATTCTAGGTTTCTACAGAATAATGAATGTCCACCTTGGGTTAATGAATTTTTAAGGAAATATACCCCAGATCATGTAGAAGCTCCACCTCCTAATAACTATAATACTTCAAGCAATAATACCTCAGCTAACAGTTACTTAACAGACATTTTTAGCTTATCTGAACTAGTCTCAGCTGTTAAGTCGCGAAAGGACACTACTTGCGGTTTAGATTATATTTCTTACAAGATGTTTAAAAAACTTACTAAAGATAATTTATCAAAATTGCTTTCTATTATTAACGGGTTATGGAAGAGTAATACAATCCCTGAAGAGTGGAAGGTGGACTGTTTAGTTCCAGTTTTAAAGCCAAGTAAAAATAAAGATAGTTCCGATTCATATCGTCCGATTGCGCTCACGTCATGCGTAGGTAAAGTATTTGAGCAGTTATTAAAGCAACGTCTAGAGTTTTTCATTGAAAGCAATCACTTACTTCCTAACAATCAATTTGGTTTTAGACGTGGTCGTTCGGCTCGTGAGAGTTTGGGATGTTTATTTACAGATATACAAAAAGCTTTGACTGAAAATAAATATTTAGTATGTGTATTTTTCGATATTATAGGTGCCTTTAATAATGTAAATCTTTCAGTTTTATCAACTACGCTACTTTCTTTAGGAATTCCCAATAAAATTGTGACATGGTTGTACCAATTCCTAAATAAACGTAAGGTTTTTGTGAAGATAAACAATAAATTGTATGGACCTAGGCTGTCTTACAAAGGAGTCTGCCAAGGGGGTATTTTGAGCCCCTTGTTGTATATTTTATATATTTATAGATTAAATGAAATTTTAGGACCTGATCCTGACATAACAAATTTGCAATTTGCAGATGATTTAGCTATTTATACACAAGGTTCAAATCTTACAAATCTTATAGACAAATTGAATAGCGTGCTTGTTAAACTTCACTCGTATTTAACTTATTTGAACTTAGATGTAAATGCAAGCAAAAGCAAAGTTGTAGTTTTTAAGAAACGTAACATTCAATTGCCTATTTCTAACATAAAATATAATAATGAAGAGTTGCCAACAGAAATGTGTGCAAGATTTTTAGGTGTTATTTTTCAACAAAACTTCTCCTGGAAAATGTATGTCGACTGTCTCATAGAACGATCCCTCAGAGCTACTAATATTCTTAAATCTCTAACTGGTACTCAATGGGGCGCTGACCCTAAAATACTGCTGGTATTATACAAATCTCTGGTGAGAAGCCATTTCGAATACGCTTTCTTTTGTTTTGCATCAGACAAAAAGCTCGTCGAGAAACTTAATAAAGTCCAAAATAAAAATTTACGCATTATCTTAGGTGCTATGAACACCTCACCGATTAATTCAATGCAAATTGAATGCAATTTGCCTCCATTAGATATACGGTTTGATTATCTCCGGAAAATATTTTTGATGAAATTATTGGTTGTAAATAATAGTATATTATTAAGTAAGTTATTTAATGCTAATTTCACTTCCTATTTAAATATAGCATTAAGAGATGTTAAAAAGTTAAAAGACGAAAACAATGTTCATACAAGTGATGAATTACCATGTTATAGTGGTCTTTATCAAAGTAAATTTTTTGAAATGAAGATTATTATTAATAAAAAACTGTTTTGTAAATATGTTGTACATAATGAACTTAATGATTGGGAAGGATACAGGCAGATTTATACGGATGGTGCAAAAACGGTAGAAAATGTTTCTATGGCATTTTATGATCCATGCTTAAAGACTGGTCATGGAATAAAATTACCTACCGTTACAAGTATATACACGGCCGAGGCATGTGCCTTATTAGCTGCCTTACAGTACATAGAAAAATTTGACAGTCAAAAGTGGATTATTATATCAGATAGTATGAGCGTTTTAGAAGCACTGTCTAATCCATGCCACAATGCTAAAACAAATTACCTAATTATAAAAATCAAAGAAAAGTATGTCGAGCTAATTAATGAGGGTAAAGATATTATATTTTTTTGGACTCCTTCGCATATAGGTGTGGCTGGCAATGAGCAAGCAGATTATTTTGCTAAACTTATAACAAATACTTCGGATCTAGTTCCTGCAAAGAATATTAAATTACCACATTCAGATTGCACTACTCTTATAAAAGAATCGTCACGGAGAGAATGGACAGAGCATTGGCAGGAAACTCTTCAAGCAAAAGGAACCTGGTATAGAGAAATAAATAATGATATAAGAGTGCCCTGGTTCTTTAAAGGAACTTTCAAGAACAGAAAATTTTACTCATTAATCTCTCGGTTACGAATTGGGCATGGTCGTTTTAACGAACATCTGCATAGAATGAACATGATTACCTCCCCGTCATGCACATTTTGTAATGAACCAATTCAGTCTCTCCATCACATTTTCTTTGAGTGTTCTGAATTCTCACTTCAAAGACTTATCTTGATTGAAGATTTATTAGAAGTCTATAAAAGGCCTGAAGACATCCCGCGCCGTCTACAGGAACTTCTCAAGAATGAAGAAAACTATAAAGCCCTATATAATTTCATAATTTCAACTGTAGAAGAGCTTTAAACATTATTTGTGAAACGGTTGATGAACGTCTCTAAATTAAAAAAATACATTGAAGATACATTTTAACATAAGACCTGGCTGTATGGCGAAAGCCTTTGCCTTTTCCAACCATCGAGGAAGGAAAGAATGGAACCAAAAAAAAAAAAAAAATGTCAAATTTTGACAATGAGATAGCCGGTTTAGTGCGTATTTTTTCTTGTTAAGTTGGTTCTTTTTAGCTATAAAATGGTTTCTTACGTGGAAATTAAAGGGTTTGAAGATTTTGGAAAGTATACGGATAACATTGACCCTCAAGGTCCACCTGTGTTTTTCTTTTTCAGTGGAGCTAAATTGCCAAATGGAAATAGTTGGTGTCCTGACTGTGTCGAGGGTATGTAAATTATTTGGTGCTCGTTCTCATGACTATGCAAGGAGGAAGATTAAATACTTAAATAAAATTGTATTTAATTCCTATTGATTTGATTGAACGTATGCCTTAAAAATATATTAAGGCCATAAAATTATGTAATTTACAGTGCTTTTTGATTGTATTATACCCAACATGTAATATTGTTTTACAAATCAGCTTCTAATCAATGTTAGATAATTCACCACAACCATTTAGACTGGCTTTGCCCTGTTAAATATTATAAATAATTTTATTCCCGAAATTACCATAATTGCTGTTTTGACTTCGTAGTGGCAATACACCAGAAAGTTATTAAAAAAAGTTAAAGAAAAAAAAATTAAGTTGAATTTCAATGTAAAATTTGATCAGTGGTTGAATTATCATTTGCTTTTGTCATTTTGACTTGTTTGTCAAAAATGTTTTTTTCTTATTTTGTTAATTTGTGTCAAAATTAACATGGGCAATAAAAATAAAATTACTGTTTGCAATTTGAATAACTATGAAGAGTTTACTAATTACTTAGAACATATTCCTTCAAAAGGGCCTGATGTGTATTTTTTGTTTACTGGCAAAAAGAAAGAAAATGGAAGAAGTTGGTGTATTTACTGTCAGATGAGTAGGTTCTTCTTATTCATCTATACGGTCAATGCTCGTGCTCATCACACAAACATTTGCCTATTGGGGATTCGAATCCGCAACTGCTAGCTTTGTAGACCGGAGCGCGAACCACTACACCAGACAGTCCTCAAAATATAATGGACAGACCATTTCAATTTTGGCTCAATTTAATGACCTAATTTGTCCTGGGTTCGACTCTTGGCTTGGGTCTGGGTGAGCTGAAAACGCCACTGGCAAAAATTCTTTGTCGGCTACCTTGTAATACAGGGATGGTAATTCTTAACTTCAGAACCATGGCAATTATTGGTAATTAGTGTGGCTCATTTTGATATTTCGTTTAGAATTATTTTAAAAAGATATCCTAAATGTCTAATTGTTTTAAAAGTGCAACAATGGTAATTCCAGATTTGATAAGCTGGAAACATTGTTAAGAAATAAGGTTTTTATTTATTCCAAATGATTTTTCAGCTGAACCAATAGTAAAGTCATACCTGGGGGAGCTACAGAAAAGTGTTGTCTTCGTTTATGTTGATGTCGGAGACAGAGACTAGTAAGTACATTTTTATTCTGATTTTTTTGGATTACTTTCCACCAAAGTGTACGGGAGAGCTTTGTTTTAGAACAAAGGTTCAAAACACAGGGCATGCACAGGCATACTGCAACTTTTAGTATGCTTCATCAAGTTTTAATGACTCTGCCATTGATCGCTAGCATCCATAACTATGACTGACCAAAAATGAGATTGAGTTTCGGTAGAGTTTTAATTTTTGATCGCTGATGTTAAAAGTTGCAGTGTCTCAGGCTTTGTATACAATTGACAACCTAAGCAACCTCTACTTTGGTTAAGATAGGAAAACACATCTCTCCTCTACGATTTAGTGGTAATACACCCTTTAACCACAGAAAAATTCATACAATGCGTGCTAGAGTTACACACAACATGAAATTTCGAAATGCCTGGGCTCGAACTACAGATGCTCAGCACATCTATGCTATGCTCAAGTTCCTACTTAGTCACTAACAAGGTTTTTTAATCAAGTATCACTAACGCAGTCAGTTAAATGATTTGATAACCTGTCAATAAGTAAAAGAGCATTTTGTTAAGTATATGGACCAAAATGGAAAGACTTATGGCTAAATTACAGAACCGATAAACTAGGTTCAAAGTTTGAAACCATGTTTAAAGATTAGCCAATCAATTTAAAATGTATGTTAACATTACTAACACATGTCATAGTTTAATTTAACCAATTGCTGATTGCCTTTGAGGAAGACATTATTCATCTTCACCGGGCAGTTGTGGCGTACGCTGAAGGCGCACAGCCTAGTTCCGGCCCACTAGCGGTCGCCGCGACCCGGCAGAGTATGAGGCTTCAGCCGTAGACTCGTACGTGTCGAGCCCCATAGTACTATTAGGTATTCCGTGCCCATACTAGCGGGCGTGATCGGGCCATGTCGAACCAATTTTCAAATAAGGCTGTCAGCCTTTTTATTTTGGTCCATGTAATATTAAAACGATACAGAATGTGTTAACGTTTATAGTAAAAAAAATAAAAAAGTTTTATTTCTAGCTGGAAGGACAAAGCTTGCCCCTTCAGAACAGACAGCCGCACACGCCTCATGGTCATCCCCACCATCATAAAGTGGAAGGGAGTTCAGAGGCTGGAGGGGAGCCAGTGCAACAAACGGGACCTCTTGCAGATGATGTTTGAGGAAGAGGAATGAAACCACTTTGCACATATTGTAATGTAAACCTAAAATGTATATATATTCAATATAATCATAAGACAGCCGCATATTTTAAATAAAATATTTGTATTTAATACAAGTTTTTTAGACTTCACCTACTAGTCTTAAACATACTTACAATCCATCCAAGAAAAATGAAAGTATTAACAAAAGAATTAAAAACGATTTATTTAGAAAAATATATTAAACTAAACTAACTTCCAAACCATTTATTTTTCCATTCAACATTAAAGTATTAAAAATTAAATTCAGTTAAACATCATTACTGTCATTTGTTTATTATTGTACTAAACTTTGTGTAAAACATCCAATAGTACACACAATTTCATAGTAGCCGCATTAGGACGAGAAAAAAAAGCCACTTCTACAATGGTAAAAAATGAAACGCTATCTATCATCACATTTAAAAAAAACACATTTTTGTGATGATTTAATTTATTAAGCAGGCAATGTGGATGACAAGCATTTGATAGTTTAATAGCTTAAAAACCTGCTTTACAGTCATATCAATGTTACTCTACACATTTTTTTTAAATTATAAAATCTAATTTGGTTAATGATTACCAAAAATAAAGATAAACAATGTACATACAACGGCAGGACAACCTACCCAAAAAGTTAAAGGTCATTGAATTGATTTTCAACTTTAAGTCGTTTACGTAGAGATCAATATCAATTGAGAAAATTTGACGTTTTGTGGTAGGTTTATTATTTTATTATTATTATTTCATTAACAGGCAGGCAGTTGAAACAACTGATGATTGCCCGTATCAGAGGGCCAATTCCCGTAATTTGACAATAGTCGCAATCCGGTGTCGATCCGCTCCCAGTAACATTACGATCCCAAACGGTATTTTAATAAACTCAAAAAATGCTATTATAGTTCGTAATGCGACTGAAAATGAAAGAAACCAAAATTAGATATTTTTTTACTCTGTTTTTAGTCTTATTGGGATAGTTTTAATAATTTTACGTCAAATTGAAAGTTTACGAGAATACCGTTTGTGATAGTAATGCTACTGGGACCGGATCGACACCGGATTGCGACAATTGTCAAATTACGGGAATTGGGCCTCTGATGATTGCCCGTATCAGGTTGTTCTTCTTTTTTTTATTTTTTTCTATGTATGCAGTTCAAAATGCTTATCTAGCCTGTTCTTAAATTGGTTCACATTCTGTGCTGAGACTACCTCTTCTGGAAGCTTATTCCACGCTTTAACCACTCGTTTGTTCAAGAAGTGTTTGTGAGGGTTGTTATGCGAGATATCGACGGTACATAGCTTTAGGTGGTGTCCTCGTCGATGGTGTAGCTTTCGCTCAAAGAAATGTTGAAACTCTTCAAGGTCATAATGTCCATTTAATATCTTGAATGTCTCAATCAAATCTCCACGGTCTCGGCGATCTTTTAACGTTGTGAGCTTCAAAATCTTCAAGCGTTCCTCATATGGGAGTCGTGTAAGTGATCTAGGTATTTTAGTGGTTTACGTGCTGTTGTCTGTACAACCTCTTTCGACCGTATTGGCAGGGGTGCCGCAGGGTTCGATTCTGGGTTCTGTCCTTTACAATATTTACAAGTAATTTACCCTAGGGCCAGACAGATGAAGTCTTCGCAGTCAACACGCCATCCTGTAGGGCATGTATACCCCATAAAGTACGTCTTGATTTTAGTTTGGTATGCCACTAAATTGCCATATACAGGGATACATAGCAAAGGGGTGCCAAATTTAAAAAATAAGATCTAGGGAACACTATAAAGAAGCGTCTTAATCGTTATTATTTTTAATAGTCTTATTTTACGAAAAAAAAAAATATCGCGGTCATTCATCAGAGGCGTAGGTACGGCGAGCCAACAAGGACCTTACGTAGTGCGCATACGTTGTATTTTTTCCATGAATGAGTTAAATTATCCACGCGTACCATTTTTACCAGCGGATAAAATTTTTTTTTTTTTGTTATTTGCATAGTTCGATTAAGTTACTGATTCTAAGCCACTTCTAAATATTTGGCACCACTTTGCATTGTAACCCTGTATTTTATACACGAATAGAAAATAACAAAATTTATACCAACGTTTTTGATCCCTATTGTCAGAAAGGCTTAATCTTCAATCTCGTGGCCTATCAAAATTGTATCAACAGTACCTTACATACAAAACTTATTTACATATATTTTTAAGGTAATGTAATTAAAACCATTATAGAAATGAATGATTGTAATCGCAATTTTATTATTTACAATAGGTAACCATCAACCAATTATTATCGCCGCGATACTTATTATCAGATTAAGTACTTACCTCCATATTATTATTGTGTGGTTGATCTTCAAGATAAAAAAAATATTGATTTTACCACAGAAATTCGAAACCCGAAAAGCTTGCAACAAAATGACTATACGTACACAACATACATCTTAACTAGGCATTTAATTATACATTACATTTTTACATTTAAATGCATTCTGTACACACTGTCCATCGAATGCCGAATTATGTATAAATTCGTGTTCTTAGGTTTAATTTAGTCTATTGTTAGTGACGGGCACTGGCGCATCCGTGAGACCATCCGCGGCGGCATCTTCTACGAAAAAAATATATTAACCCTAGTCAAATGGCTGTTGGCTACTGGCTACTGGCTAAAACAGGTTTTTATTAGTTTTAGCGCAGGAGATGCGTCTTTAGTACCTATGATAATCTGAGGAAGCCCTTTCAGTCGCATAATCATTTTTATCATAATGTAGTTTGGCATAACAGTTTCAGCATATTTTTTTCGCATAAATTATGATAAGTGGTTTAAACCCGAGATGCGTCTTGTCTGTATTATCTGAAAATAATACCTGTAATAGAATATAGTCTGTCTTATAAAGTCTAACCACTCTTGGCTACGTGTATTCCAGTAATTATGAGTCCTTGCCTACATCCAAGTCCAAAACATTCGTTTCGAGTCTCACACTGGATCTACTAGTCAAACAAGACTTGTTTAATATCCTGCTAGGTATCTAAACTAAACTTTATAAGGCAGTACTGCTCGATGCTTCAGAATTTTCTATGTCATCTTCTTCAGGCATATCACTTATGTTGAGATCCTTGGCGGGTACTGAGATCAGAACGTGGTAAAACACTTTTTTACTTCGCAGATACGCGTTCTTGTTGTCGAATATTACTGAATCTGTAAAAAAGACAGGATGTGTTAATTGCTAAGACTCGTGCACATTTAAAGTTCCGCGAAGAAACGTAATATAAGTACTTAAACAAATACATTTGATTATTAAAGTTTTAAAAACACATGTGGGAATTTATTTTATACAACGCTTCGTGAAAAGTATTTTAATTTCATCGCAACATTCGCAACCAAACAAACCAGCAGCAGCGCGTAAAAACTTGTGGTAAAAGATAATGTAAGACGAACTAAAATCTGAGAGCGAAGCGAGTGGCGGTTTGAGATATCGTGTTTTTTACACTAGTTTTTGTGACATGGAAAATCGCGTAGTATAAATCCATAATATTTTTGTCTACATTTTGTAGTTTTTAACTAAAAAAGAAACCGCAAGCGTAGCGAGGACGAAAATTTTTTAAAGACAATGCGGTATGAGATAAAAAATAATTTACATATAATACTTAAACTGTGATCGAAAAAGGCAAGAATCAATTTCAAACCCATGGTGTTGTTGGAAGTAGAGTCGATTAAATGCAACATGGATATAAATAAGGTCAAAATACAGCAAGTTCCCCTAGGAGACCAAAATCAAGACCTAAAAAAAAGTTAATTTCCTCATACAGCCCGTTACAGCAGATTGGCTATTTGTACTAACGAAGTAATATTTTTTTGCGCTTTTGACGTTGGTCTCACGTAGAAGCAGTAGATAGAATCATCTCTTAAGAGAAAGGCAACTAATAAACTAGGACCTTACGTAGATCAGAAGTCACAATTACTGCGAGCGAAGCGAGCGCGAAAAGTTTTTGAGATGGCGAAGTAATCTGTCTGATACCTGTTCTTATTTTCGGGCTAGATGTAACGCTGTAAAATTTCTTGTTTTATTTTTTCAGATTAATTTTTATTTATAATTTCATAAATGTCTTTTTCAGTTGCACAAATGCCACAGTACACTCATCCACGTCCACCTAGTACAAGGTCCACTTTCCACCTCCTGTCTCCATTATTCAATAGGCTTATGAATACAAATTATTTTATTCATTGTCATAATAAAGTTTTAAATCGGTGAGAATCATTAAAAGTGGGCAAATTACATAGCAGTACTAGAGAAGCTAACAAGTGTATTAAAAAACAAATAAACTAGTGGCGGTTTTTTTTTTCATTGCGTTCCGACGTTGCCCGACCTGAGATCTTCAGTATATTGAAGATTAATAGCCTGTTTCCCTTTCACGTTGACTTCATACAAGGAGACAGACCCCTGTTTGATCGTGAAGCTTAAGTATTTGACACTAATAAAAATTCATCCGATATGTACGAGAGAGTTAACTTACAAGTGGACGGCCCCGTGACGGGGAGGACGCCGACGTCGAGCGGCCCCTCGTGCACCTTGCGCGGCCCGTGCACCACGCTCTCATGGCCCTCCTCGTCGCGCCGCATGATCACGAACTTTATGTCGTGGCTGTCCACGCCGAACTCCCATCTGAAATGTGTAACGCAGTCAGCAGCAGTCACAACTAAGACAAGTAACACAATAAGAGGGCGGATGAGTGAAGTAGCTTAGAGAGTATCCATCTGACCAAGGGCGGATGCAGGCTATTTTCTGAGAGATTGAGATTTGTGATTGATTGATGAGAAACTCACAATCGTCTGGGCCTACGTGCCCCTGTGCTCCCCCCCCCCCCACCTTTAATCCGCCCTTGCTAATCCCCCCTTAAATCTATCTGATGGACTTTCACTGAGTGTGGTAGGTGTGAAATTCGAGCACTGCGATTGATTGACGACCGCACCTTAAAGCATAATACTGCCGAAACGTGTGGGTTGGTTAGGTATACTTCATCTAAGTTTGTATGGAGTGGTATGGAGCAAGACTCAAGACAGACTTGACCGTCGCGGCAGACAACTTTTACGCATTGAAAGTTACTTAATTACTTGCATCCCCTCATCTTGTCGCGAAGTGCAGAACCAATGCGTTTGGACCTTTACTTATTGTTGAGCTAAGATAGCAAAAGGATTCCCTACCTACTTAAACGTCCGTTTCGTGATAAATAATCCTCTCGTTTACTATTGCAATGAATTGAATTGAATTGAGTGTTGCCCGCGACTTTGTTCGCGTAGTCTTTAGTTTATTCATAAAGAATTTTATAAAGTGTTAGAAAACAAATAAAAAAAGATGCAAAGATGAAATCGGTAAAGTCGTTTTCAAGTTATGATGTCACCAAGGAAAATAGGGATTCATTTATATATAGGTATAGATCAGGGGTGTCCAACATAATTTTGTGGAGGGCCAGGTTTACTATTTTTGTAACCGTAGCGGACCAAAAGAAATGTCGATAGATAGATGATCGAATTAACTAATATTGCGCAATATCTATTGATGTCGTCGCGGGACGGATGAAGGACTTATGCGGGCCACATTGTGGCCCGGGGGCCGTATGTTGGACAGGCCTGGTATAGATTGATCATGTAAAACTTACTTTAAAACACTCTCTGGATCAGCACAAATCAGGTCGACAGAGTGCTTGTCTCCTGTTTTGATGGTGACACGTTTGTATTCTTTTTTTGACTCTCCGCTGGAATTTTTCGAGTAATAGCTTTTGGGTACTTTACCACCAGGTTTTACCTGAAAGGAGAAATGTGTCATTATAAACCTAATTATCATTATCATTTCATTACATAAACAAGGTGTACGAATAGACACTCATTAAAACCACATTATCAGCTCATCATTGAGTGCCATTTTCTAACGAAGTTTGGTGAACAGTATGTGAAATCGTGGGCAGTCGCTGACTAGGTCTTTGATTTCGCGGTAGCAGAGGCCCGTCTAATTTTTGATGTCGTCAAACCATTTGCGTGTCTTTGACGTCCTGGAGACCGCCATTCTCCTTTTCCTGGTAATTTTATTATCAGCTGGCATTAAGTTGCTGATGTACAACAACTTTTACTACTAAAGGATAGAAGCAACAAAGAAATCCCAAAAATTATCATCAAGGCAGCGCGTCAGTTTGTATGATGGAACTTCGGAAATACATGATTTCGATCTACTTATTATTTTGCACACCCTGTATGTAGATCACTCCTTTATTTTGGCAACCGTCTGGCCTAGTGGCCTCACAAGGAGTAAATGCATAGATAATCAATGAGTAAATGTTTGTGTGATGAGCACGAGAATTTGATTTTATACCTGTCTTGTATGTAAATGTTCACAGATGTATTTAAGTATTTTTATTCGTTTTCTGTCGCTATATTTTTGATGCGCTTTATCTTTGTAATTTTTTGGTTGATTGACAAAAGAAAAAATAAGAGTCCGTAATTTTTTGATAATCTAACTGACGGACTAAAAAGATTTTTATTTTCTTTACCCAGTCGTCATCCCTATTGTCACTTACTAATAGACTACATCTTGGGTCCCCATTCTCGTCCACCATGGTGCCGCCGTAGTGGACGGGCAGCTGTTCCTTGTCGACGATGTTGAGCACCTGCGCTTGCCACTTCTTCGTGTCCGACCCGTATATCTTGATCTTCGATATCGTGTACTCATGCATAAACTTCTTGATCACAGAGAAAGCGAGGGCGAATACTTTTGGCGCTGGAAGGAAGAATATTACATCGTACTAAACCCAATTTAAAATTTGACAAAATTCAGTTTCGATTCGATCCCAGCAATACTTATAAATACATAGTTCGTAATGCGACGGAAAATGGAACAACCAAAATGTTTTTTTTCAGCCGCATTACGAACTCCATATTTGCATTTTTTGAGTTTTAACGAGGATTCCGTTTTTACCGAATGAAACTGAAAACCGGGAGTTAGGTCTCTGGACATTGTTATCATCTCTATCTGCTGGATTAATGGAATTTTAAGTTAATAGTTTACAAAACACTAGGTACATGAAATACCTAACTAAATCAAGAACTTGTGTGCTTAGTCCAAAAGCTTTTAACCCGTCTACGCGTGTCTTTAATTTACCGTTTACAATGAAGCAAGTCTTTAGTATCTCAGGATAGTTGGCTTCGTATATCTTCAGCAGCGTGAACACCATCTCAGCAGCCGGTTTCCACGCATACTGCCTCATGCTGAAGCCTTCAAGGTCAAAGATTATCGTCACCTGAAAAAGTAATGTATAGACTCTTTAGATTAATGATCGCTTTAGAATATGAGAAGTCTACTTTGAAAGTATTTACCAAGCCAACAATTGTAGTTGATCTTCATTTTATCTAACACAGATTGAATTTAATCATCATCATTTCAGCCATAGGACGTCCACTGCTGAACATAGGCCTCCCCCAATGACTTCCAGATTATATTTAATTAATTTATAAATCACAAAGAAAAGTGTGGTTCGTAACCTAACTAAGTACTTGAATACAGGAAATTAACGAAGTGATAAACAAGAACAATGAGTGTTTTATGTATTTTTTCTCATAATAAATTATAGTCAATTTGTCATGCTAAATGACAGACTAATTATGTAGACAATAAAGAAAACACGTGTCGAAAATCATGTTCTAAGTATCTTTTTCATCATGTTCTAATATATGTGTAACATTTTAGAATGCAATAAATATATTGAATTGAATTGAATTGAATCTACTATTTAGTACGCAACCGTTGCGTAAGCGTTGGTCCACACAACGCGTGCGTAGATGGTAAAAACGCTGCGGCCGCCGTCGCGAAACGCAGAAAAATTCAACCGTTAAAATAATATCAGCTTAAAAGTTTTCGTTAAAAACAAGGAAATAGATTTATCTTACTTAAGTTAATTATTCTATTATTCTATATCCGATCTATTGTATACAGGGTTATTTGTAAAACATCAACAACCTCCTAGGGGCTAATTCTGGTGCTCAAATACAACAACTTTTTCTATGGGACCAACATCAAAATCGCAAAAAAAAATCACTTCCCCCAGCTGACATCAGTTTTTTATGGAAAAGTGAATTTTTTTAGACTTCAATGTTGGTCCCATAGAAAACGTTGTTGTATTTGAGCATCAGAATCAGCCCCTAGTAGGTTGTTGATGTTTTACAAATAACCCTGTATAAGTAACATGCATTGTTATGAAACAACCACTTGTTTTTAAATAATTTGCAAAGTACGATTTTACAAAAGGCTGCCAAGAACGTCGCTCTTAGCGGTAGATGATTTTGATGCTTGGCTTACCTTCAAAGCCGCGGGGCCATGCGCCAGCGCCTGCTTCCTGGCACTGGCCAGGTAGTTTTCCAGGTGCCTTAGCACCATCCGGATGACGTCAGTGCGCGAGATAGAGTGCAGCAGGCCCCACACGTCCAACCCCACGAATGGAACAATTATCACTGAAATTTGAAGAAAGAATAAAATAAATAAATAAAATCTTCCAACAATCACACATCACACCACTATAGCCCCAAAGATACGGATTTAAAACTATCCATGACTATCTACCGCCCGCGGCTGCGCCCGCGTGGAGTTCTATGTGTCACTCAAAGTCTATTTATCAACGACCCCTGTCTCTTTCCAGCTCTAAATAATACAATAAACTACATCAATGCCTCGCTCTAAAACTAAAAGAAAAAGCGACGCTAACACCAATACCAACATTATTTTTGAACAAATTTGATTAAACACAAAAAAGGTTCTAGTGAGTCAACCCGAAAGATATTAAATGTATGCCGTTGTCACGGACTTTTATAGGGGAACAATTCTTGCGTAACTTTAACCGTTTACCAAGCGCACGTTTTGCAACTCCGCTCCTGGAAGCCTACTACGAAAAACGAAATACGATGTTTCGGGCGAAACGAAAGACAAAATATGATACGCAAACGATAGGCTTATTACGTAAAAATTTCGGATGTTGATGCTTTAATCGGATGCATAGAAATATTTTCAGAACGACTTCGTGAATGAATGAATAAGGGTGTTATTTACCGTATTATTTCATAAAATCCGAAGCGTTTCGTAGTAAGCAATCCGAAAAACGATTATCGCATTGACGGATTTCTTTTTTCCTAGTACACCTGCTGTTGGTCGTAGCGTAATATGTATATAGCCTAAAATTTTCTTCGATAAATTGACTATCTCACATAAAAACAATGTTTTAATTCGAACCCGTAGCTCCTGATATTAGCGCGTTCAACCAAACAAACAAACTCTTCAGCTTTATAATATAAGTATAGATATAGGCAGTAAATGGCTAAATGCATAAATGTTATGCTCATCACACAAACATTTGCTCCTTCCGGGATTCGAACCTGCAATCGTCTGACTTGCCTTGTAGTCCTGAGCTCGAAATTAATTCCTCTGCCCTCTCTCCGTCCTGTCTCTAGAATAATTAATATAAATTCCTGACCCCCTCCTTACTCCTGAAAGTATCGGTCTGTTGCAGGACGTTCAAAAATCTTTATTTAACCTAAACCTGGATTGTAACATTATTCTGTCTTTCTGGGTCATCATCATCATCAATTGATGACATCATCATCATGGTATCATTTCTGCAGGTGGTTTTTAGAAATATTATTATGTAGTCTTCTCTTTGCCTTCGCTCAATGTGCCTTCACTCCTTCACTCCGTCATCTGTAGTGATATCAGAGAATATATAATAATGTGATAATTACCAGGGGAGCCCTCTTTGTCGAAGCCAGTAGTGCCGCTAGGAAAATGCTTCTCCAAGACCTCAGGCGCTTGCCAGGTGTGTAGGGTCGTATCTACCTCCCATTTTTCTCGCCATTTCATAGACTGAAAAAATATTTAAGACTGATTTGCTGTGGTCATTGACTCAATACATCCCAACAGAACCATTGCAGTGAGGAAAAGAAACGGCGTCATGTTTAGCCAAATCATGTTTCGATCAAAAAGGTATTAGGTTCTTACATCTCGAAGCATATTTTCTGCCGCTTCAGGATCCCATTGACGAGCTGAAATAAAAACAAATTAAATGCTTAGGCACTTCGATCATATTTTCAACTGACTTAGAAAATGGAGAAGGATATTATTTGGTAAGGGGAAAATAATAAAGTTTATTGATACTAGATTAGAGTTGTAAATTGACGATCATATTCTTTAAGCGTCCGTCATTTATGATAAATGCTCGGTCACATTGGACATTTATTGTCACGATGGTCACTTATATTTTTTAGTATGAACTAAAAAAAAGAAGAATTCCTCTAAAGTAAGTCTTAAATGTTATGTATTTGACAATAAAAACATACAATAAAACATGTAATTTGACCTGGATTGAACAAAAACAAAAACATGCGCGTGACGCTTTTTAGCTTGTTCGTGCAGAAAGATATATTAATTTTATAAATTTCATTTCGTTATAGATCATCACTACTAAAGCCTGTCTTTCTTATAATAATGCACTTATTTGTGACCAATATTTTTTTCATAGTTTATCAATATAATTGATTGTGACGTTAGAGACAATAAATGTCGAAAATGTCCGGTCACATTGAGAAAATGTCCAATTTGCTCGGTCATATTGGTCAGACATTTATAACGTGACGGACACTTTACAACTCTATACTAGATGGATAAAAACCACCTACTACCATCCACATTTTAATTTCATCCAGCTCGAACCAGCTAGCAGCTTCGTATACAGGGTGTACAAAAGAATAGGGCACTCCTTAAAACCACGTTATCAGCTGTTTATATACTTACAACAACTTTTTCTATAAGGGCAACATCGAAATCAAAAGAATAATAATTTTAGATGCTTCTAAACTTACGCGCTAGAGTATCTGAAAACAAAAGACGGTTTTTATTATGAGACGCTGATCACGTGGTTTTAAGGAGTGTCCTATTCTTTCTTTTTGGGGATTTATAAAACGATCGAATAAAAAATAACTAAGTGACTGATCGGTATGAATTTGAGTTAGCGAAAAATTAACTTAACTAACGACGAATATTGATTAATAATCAAATCCAGAACGAGCTTACAAAAAGTGCGTTGTGATATTTCCATTTCAGATATTAAGCGACTAGAAATACAGAAAGAGCAACTTTAATATTAATATAGATTCAATTCTTCCAATTGAGGTTTTACATAACGAACTACTAAAAAGTTCTCTTTAAGCAAAGTTTTGTTAGCTATAAGATAAGATAAGATTTTCTATTTGAAGTCTTATTTTTTTATTTTGATACGATTTTTTAATGAATTTTGTCAAAACCATCTAGGTTAGAACAGTGACCATATACACTCTATTCTATTTCTCGCTCAAACTCTAATCATTATAATTATTATATCAGGGAGAACCAATAATTTATTTAAATTCATGATGATGATGATTCAATTAAAAAATAATAATTGCATGTCTTCTATCTAATGTTGTAGCTTACCTGTAAATAATTTGCCCCATTCAACAAACATTAGTAATCCGCTCGCACCACCACCGTAAAATGCCGCTCAGTATAAAAATAGCAGTTGCCGAATATCGAAAAAAATACAGGACGTAACGTTGACACTTAAACAAATATTAGGTCGCTCAAATATTATGAAGTTTCTTATTTTGTATAATAAGTAACTCAAATTAATGTTTGTAAGTTGCTGTTCTGTTGATTTCTCGTCACTCGCAGTCAGTCGCTCACTTAGTATTAAATTAATTATTTTTGATACTTAAAACTTTAATTTACAGTCACTCGTTTAAATACTAAACTTTCTTTTTTACAGACTGTATAGATCGATTTCTCGTGATAACTTTACGGCATGAAACAGACTGTTTATTTAAGTACCTAAGTACGTAAAAAAATATTACTACGATTTTTTTACCTAAATAAAATTGAACCGACCAATTAATAAAAGGGTAAGCAGGTTCCTGTCAAGTACGAAACCCGATAAAAATGAAAATGTAATCCATGGTTCGTCATCATACAGAATACTCTCCCAACTCGATTTTATAACGACTATTTTTAGTTGATTACGTTTTTTTTTTGTTTTTTTTTTGCTGGCTGTTTGTAAACATAAGAAGCGTGCAAACCTTACCACTTCTGAGTCATAATATATTACTTCGAGTATAGTCGCAAACCTGCCTTTTCCATGCACGAGGTCATTGCTGTCTAATTTTGGCATTGTCTACTTTTGGTCGAGAGACGGGTTTTACAACCGATCAAATTGATTTCCTAACGCACGATAATAAATATAGCCCGTTCGTTTTGAAATATGTGACAATCTCTTTATTTAGAGGATTAACGGATTTAACGTAACATATCATTTACATCGATACTCGATAGGCATATTATGTTCAACCAAATGATAAAATACTAATACTGAGCGGGGGACCCTTTTTGGCTCATTTCTCTCTTTATTTATGTACATAATGCCATTATGATGTGTTTTTGTGCCAAATAAATAAAATTTATTCTTATTCTTATTCTAATAATGAGAAAATCTCAGTAGGTACTTAAAGTCCTAAGGAACTTGGAGTGCCCAACTGGACGGCACTGGCACTGGCAAGATCCACTTCGGTTAGTAGTACCTACCTAACTCATTATTAGGATAGGTAGCTACCTTAGTAGATGTGTGGGTACCTATGTATGTATGTCATAGTTCAACCAAGTCCGTCTTTCTTTGCTTGTTGAATATAAGTACCTATTGTAAACAATCTTGGCATATAATATCATTATTCATGACATGACGACCTCCGTAGCCGAGAGGCGAGCATACCGGACTTGGTGTCGCTATCTCTGAGGTTCCGGGTTCGATTCCCGGTCGGTCAATATAGGAAAATAACTTTTCTATATTGTCTCGGGTCTGGGTGTTGTGATACCGTCGTTGTTTCCTATTTCTGTAACACAAGTGCTTAAGCTACTTATTATAGAATCAGAGCAATGTATGTGATGTTGTCCAATATTTATTATTTATTTATGTATTTTCATTTATTCTAACAAAATGTTAGAATTTTGTGTTAAATGATTAATTACAATAGAAGGTTATTATTTTTGTGTCTATATTATTTTTAAATAAATAATTTCGTTAAAAAGGAATGTCAAGATTGTTGACAATATTCGTCAAGAAAAACGAACTATATCAAACACCCTATATAAGTTAACCAGTCGACCGTCAATCGGCCGGAAATAACAATATTTTAAGTCAATGGACAGATGAAAAAAAGGATCAAAGAAGCTTTGTTCTGGAATTCCCGTCATCCTGTAGCGATTTATTTAGCAAATAGATACTGACCTCGCAACCACCGCAGGAGGAAGTGGTCGTTATGCTCTGGCTTCATTATGTCTTTGACACTTCGTCGGAACTGCAATATAAAAAACCATAGATGATCTTTAAAAACCAACCATAAATGATCTCATAAAAATACTAACGTAATTAAGGTTAATTATTGAGAGATCAATTTAATTCAGACAGTAAGTACTGAATTTATTTTTAAAAAAATGAAAATTATTTTGATGTAATTTAGTACGAATAAAGCTTGAACCCTAGAGAAGGATATAGGCTACTATTTTTCAATCCATCTCAAAAGGGAGTAAAATAAGGGCCGATATGCCGTATTCCATGCGGGCGATTCCGCGGGAACGGCTAGTATTTATTTAAGAGAAAGGCTGATTATGTATTTTCTCGCTTAAGGCTTATAGGTGACTGAGTTTGTTGCGCCGTTTCTTCTCACACCAGCCAATATGTAGTCCCGAAGCGGTGGTAGGACTAAGCTATATTTTGGGACGTGTATAAGTGCCCGTGTATGTACAAAATAAATGAGTATTATTGAGTGTTATTATAGTTTAGGCTTTGAGCGCTCGATCGCTTCCTTTGCCTCAAGGATACCTACGCTGATGAATAAATCTATAATTTCTGGTAGGGTACCTATCTAATTATTTTAAAGAGTCTTATTATTTATATTATTTGTTTACGGTCTTGATAAATAAACCTAACATAAACTGCTTAACTTAATTTTCGATAAAGTGTATTCAAGGTAATTAAAGTGATCTACACCTATAGTCCGTTTATCCTTACTTGTCCTATTTGATAAACAAACAACTGTCTAAGCAAAAACAAGTCTTACCGACTTTACCTCACTATGTATTCTGAGTATAATTATCCTATATAATAAAGGAGACACGTACAATAAATTTTTCACTGAAAGCTAATATTATTCATCAATTTTCTATAAGATTTTACACATTTTAGAGATGGGACGGGAGAAGTGAACGAATGACTCATTATGAATGTAAAGAGGTTGCTGTATTGCAACCTGTTTTGTAAATTACTACCGATCATCAACAATTTTATTTATAAAATGTTTAAGAAGGTTTATTAACTAATTTTTACTAAGTAATAGCTATGGAAGATCTTGAAAAATATGATTCATAACATTTTTGACCGCAACAGTGTTTTTGGTTTCCATGATAAAATAAGGTTTAGCTTAACACTTTCGTTGCAATCAATAATATTCGGTAGCCATGTGCATTAGAGC
This sequence comes from Anania hortulata, assembly GCA_963576865.1. Lineage (NCBI taxonomy): Eukaryota > Metazoa > Arthropoda > Insecta > Lepidoptera > Crambidae > Anania > Anania hortulata. The sequence goes on from OY756391.1 coordinate 4,347,286, forward strand.
TTGCACTCAGAGCTTGACTTGACTCGTATTAAATCAGTACTCGAGTCAAGTCAAGAACCGTCGCGCCGACTTCCGAGTTTACTTACTAGACACGCAAAAACCGGTCTCCCGGGTTCAGGGCTATCAAAAATTTGCTACCGTAATTAACTTTAAGCTCGATTAGGTAGCAATAAATCACTCTTTATAATATAATCTAACAGTGTTATTAAGACATTGCTTATTCTGGGTTTAGTTAAACTTAGGTCTGACTATGATGCTCAGAACAAGGCCTAAAATACCGATATTTTCTGGTACCGTTACTCCGTGATATCGTTACTACCGATCAAATATCAGATAATGTTATTACGATGTAGTAAGTACTTAGTTTTTTATGCTTTGATATTAATACATTCGTTCCCTATTATTTTAGATTTCATTCACTAGTTTATTCAATGGTTCCCAACTCTATCAATTGCCTATAGTCATCCGTCCGCCATTATCTATCTATCTATATATATATAAATGAATTGCTGTTCGTTTGTCTCGCTAAAACTCGAGAATGGCTGGACCGATTTGGCTTATTTTGATCTTGAAATATTTGTGGAACTTCAGGGAAGGTTGAAAAGGTCAGAAAATATTTTAAAAATGCAAGGAAAGTAGTGAAACAACTATTTTATTTTCCTATACAAACTGTTCGTACCTGTCAAACGAATTGGCGGAACAAAGTTCGCTGGGTCAGCTAGTTGATTACCAAATAAGACAAGTAAGGATGAACAGACTTTACTTAACCTATCTCCCCTTGACCTTACATACATAATTACTTCACAAGAATTATGAAGAGCGAATAAAAACAAAATACCTAGCTGTGACTGAGTGAGTAATTTATTTCAGCATTTTCAAGCAAATAATGTAAACATTGCTGTGGGTGAAGCATTATCGTCCTTTTTTCAGTCGGGTAAGGCCTTATTTATTTACATACTTACACCATGACAGTTGCTAAGCGACAACAATTATTGACTTATCGAAAGAAACTACAATTGCAAATGTTTTGAAGTTCTTTTTACATTAACAATTTTGTGCATACAATTTTAATCTGAAATACAATGGGGGATGCAGACAACATTTCGACCTTTAGCGCAGACGGCGGGCAGGACACCGTGGGCCTTCCCAGGATAGTAATGGTCACCGAAGGTTCTGACACGTCAGCATCCTCTGCATCATCCACGTCTGAGTCAGAGGACAACTGGGCTGATCTCATCAAGTCCACCGAGATACCTCCCGAGTACTGGCATATACAGAAGCTGGTAAAATACATGAAAGCGGGAAACCAGACCGCGACTATGGTAGCACTGTCCTGCTTGAAAGATCATGACCTGACGATAGAGGTCAATCAAAGAGCCATCCAAGAAATCGGAGGACTTGAACTATTAGTAAACTTGCTTGAAACGAGAGATTTGTGCTGTATCTTAGGCGGTCTTGCAGTCCTCAAGGATATAACGCCTAATATTGAAATTAGGAAGAAAATTACAGATTTGGGAGCAATTCCTCTTTTGGTGGGATTGTTATCCGATCCAGCCAGAGACGTTCAAATCTTAGCAGCTGAAACAATAGCGAATCTAGGTCGAATTCGTAAAAGTAGGAAGTTTTGCAGAAAATTTGGAGGGATTCCGAAACTTATTGATTTGTTGGATATAAAAGAACGGCAAGTACCTAACTATATAAGGTCCTATTTTATTAGTGTACATCCCGTTAACCTGTGACTATATAGGTGAAAAGCAATCGTAAAAACCATCTTTCAAATGTGTAACATAAAAACTAAAAAAGTTAAAAAACAGTTAAAATCAACAACATTGACTTCATATTGCATAAACTCGTAAAATCTTTAGTACGTATAACCATCTGTGATCATCTGTCTTATTCCTTCCCCTTGTACAGAGCGAGGAAGACATAACAGACTTGAAAACTATTCTTTTAGTGACTTAACTAATGTATTATTTAAGTATAATATTTGTCAATGAATTTACATGGTAATATCAATCATTGTGTTTTTAAGGTATTTAGTGACTCCACGCGAGGAACTGAACCTAGATGAATTACAATTCCTAGATATAGCTCGAGCTGGAGCCAAAGCATTATGGTCAATGTCGTCTTCACAAAGGAACCGCGAGGCTATGAGGAAGTACGGCATGATACCTCTAATAGCCAAAGTTCTTAAAACTATTCATCTAGACGTAGCTGTACCAGCAGTCGGTCTCCTTCAGATGTGTGCGAATGAAACCTCATTTCAGCTCGCTATACAAACTGAAAAAATGGTTACCGACTTGATTACGCACTTGGCCAACGAGGATAAAGATTTAAAGGTAACTTTGTAGGTAGCAATTTGTTTTGTTAGGTAACGTTGTCGTATTAACAGCGCAGCTCTTTTATGGCACCGCGCATCATGGTTGAGTAACAGGCACCTTTTCCGATCTGCTGTCACGCGATCTGAATACTTATGAATAATTTGGGTAGCTTAACAATTTTGCGGTGCGTAAACAAAGCATCCACGTTAAACTTCCTATATGATTACGTTATGTGTTACAGACATACTGTAGTTTGGCGATTTTCAAATGCGCAAGCGATTCTATTACGAGGGATATGATTCGTGAAGCTGGGGGATTGGAATTATTGGTAGAGGCCGCTCAAGACAGTACGAATAGGCCTAATAAACCTTTGCTGGCGGCTGTCACTGGTGCACTATGGAAATGCGCTAACAGCGATGCCAGCGTCAAAAGGTTAGACAGCCTTGGAGCGGTTCCCATATTGGTTAGATTGTTGGATGATGAAAACGATGGCGTATTAACCAACGTGGCCGGGGCACTCGCTGAGTGTGCTAAATATCCACCGAATCGTGATAAAATTAGATCTGCTGGCGGCATTCCTATGCTAAGTAAGTGATAAAATCTGATAAGATAAAAATCTGACATATTTTTTAATTACTACAGAGGTTAAAAAATGTTTATACGATTTCCAGTTCATCATCTAAATAACACTTATAAACCGTTGCTGGAGAACGTGCCTCTAGTGTTGATGGAATGTGCCAAAGAACAATTTTGCATGAATGAAATAGATGAATTAGACGGCGTGAGGCTTGTATGGTCGTTGTTGAAGAACGATTCAAAGAAGGTTCAGACTAACGCGGCTTTGGCTTTGAGCCCGTGTGTGCAAAACGCTGCGGATTCTGGGGAGATGGTAAGGTCATTTGTGGGCGCCTTGGAGTTAGTCGTGGACTTATTGGACTCTGACGACCACAACGTGCTGTCAGCCGTATGCGCAGCCATTGCAACTATTGCAAGAGACCACGAGAATTTGGCCGTCATTTCGGATCACGGTGTTGTGGCTAAACTTTCGAAACTCGGTAAGAGATCGTAAAATAAGTACACCAGTTTTTTTAGTTTTCAACAATTTAAATCGACGCTCAATCATATTTTCATTGATAATTTTAAAAAATGCAAATATTAATACATCGTGTAACCCTCACTATGTAAAACCTCTTAAGAGCTTATTCTAGTGCTCAAACACAACTTTTTGTATGGGACCAACATCAAAATCGCAAAAAAAAAAAATTTTCCCATACAATTGATTGGACATTAAGATGAAGTTATATTTTAAAGATTTTACTATTGGTCCCATAAAAATAGTTGTTCATTGTATTTGAGCACCAGAATCGGCACCTAAGATTTTTTACATATTGTAATTTTATTATATACTTACATATTATACATATATATACACGTATTATATACATATACATATATACATGGTGTATAATTATCTGTAAAATAGTATTGTGTATCATAAACACAAATCCATTCCTAGACATCAGACCAAAGTAGTTCCATAGTAATATATGCAAAGTGTATACTTAACTAATAAAATATAGGAGTAATTGGCTAGTTTCCTGGGTCAAAAAAAGATTATCTATTTAGTCCGTCAGATGGATTATCAAAAAATATTGGACCCATATTTTGTCTTTTGTCAATCAAACAAAAAATGACGAAGATAAAGCGCATTAAAGTGAGCACGTGACGTCACACCTTGCTAAAAATTGTCGCAAGGCGTGACGTTACGCGGAACTTTAACGAGCTATATCTTCATCATTCTTTGTTTGATTGAGAAAAGAAAAAATATGTGTTCAATATTTTCTGTTAATCTAACTGACGGACTAATTAGATTTTTTTTAGGAAACTAGCCCATTCAAATTAATAGTTTTGTTAATAATCTTGCAACTGTGATAGCTGTTCGTTTACAGAAGTCTTTATTTGTTATTGAACTATTTCAATGTTACATTTCAGTGAGCACAACAGACGACCATCTGAGAGCAAATCTAGGCGTAGCCATCGCCTACTGCTGCGACTGGGCGCAGAACCGCCAGGAGTTCGGCAAGCGTGGCGCCATCACGCCTCTTGTCAACTACATGACGTCACGCGACCCCAGCGTGCACAGGGCGACCGCTCTAGCTCTTTACCACCTGTCCTTCTATTCCATCAACTGCGTCACCATGCATGCTGTGAGTGGTTTGTTTGACTTTACACGATTTAGTCAACAGCTGTGTATCCGGATGGACGCGGGTTCGGTCCCATTTGATCTACAAAACTTAACGTCATCGAACAACTTTTTTTTTACTTCCTTCTTCAATAGAACTACAATCTACATACAACATTACAACTCGTCTACTTTTTAGTGACGTCATAGAACAAAATAGAAATCCTTATTCACCACAGAATACGTAAAACACTTTTCTTGTTCTTTGTTCTTTTCCAAAATTGTTACTTAGGTACACGTGATGTCAATGACATAGATATTTTGTCAAGTACAGTACAAAGACTGACCCATTGTCGCCACTTGGCCAAGCAACGTTAACTGGTCTATCCTGGCGTCTTTAAAAAAAACATCCATTTTAGAAGGTGACTAAGCGTTGTGGCGCGATGAAAGAAAGGAAAGGGTTCCGGGTTCTATTTCCGGCTCTGGTCAAGAATAATTGTCATAGAGATTGTGAGAGTGATTGGCAAAGTAGAAATGATGTAAGGTCTAATACTAATTAAAATTTTTCTAAAACTAGTGTTTCTTTCAAGATAATTAAAGAGTTCCGTCAACTTGAAATAAATAGTCAAAGTTTTGCACAATTACGTCTTAAACGGCCTGCGGTTTGCACATGCCTTTCTGGGATCTGAGTTTATTGTCTGCATTCGCTGCATTGCGTGCGTTGTGTTGTATTGTAATAACTGTTAACCATTGCCACACAGTCACACACGTAAAGACAAATTCATAAGAAATTACTATTTTATGACAGTATTATTAATGTGCTATTATTAACTTTTATTCGGTCTCTCATTGTGATAGGTAAAGAAAATAAACTTTTGGTTGTACACACATTACATACACTACGAAGTTTGCATGTGTAGGAGCGATAGGTCATACTGGTATCAAAGTCAATGACCTGAAGTTTAAAATGATTTTAATTAAGTAATTTAAGGCAAATAAAAACTTGTATTTTCATTTGTACTATAGCCTAGGAACCTCTTTCTGTGACTGTAATCTTTAATGTTTGATATAAAACATGATATTGGTAGGTAGTTACCTAAGTGTATGAATATAGACATATTGTATGTGTTAACGGCGAGTTATAATGAACTCTAACAATACTGTCTGTTTTTGTACCGGATTACGGATGTGTTTTTGTAATAAGAATTGTTTGTCACAACACAACCTTTACCCCCAAGAATTTGTTTTCGAATGTATTCATTATTATTATGCAGGAGAAGTAGGTATTAGAAAAAACTTGCTCGTTAATTTATAAATAAGTAAAGTAAAAGGGCCACATGATGGTCACCTACTTAAGTAGGTACCTACTTAATAATTTTATTGTTAATTAGAGACCTCGCTTGCCGTACTTATGTGGTTTGAGTGGTTTAAGTTTAATACGGAGGAAATTACATTTTACCTACAGTTCAACTTTGTAACACTTAGTACGTAGGAGGCTCCTATCTAGGAGGTCACATTTGCCGTAGAACCGATGAATGGGGTAAACGGTTCTCGAGTAGAGACCGCGACTTGGAACGCAGCATTAGGGCGCCTTGTGACAAAGGTAACGATGAATGCTGCTACTGACAGCGGGATGGAAAAGATTAGCCGAGAGTCGGGCTCAGTCGTGGCGTGCATTGGGTGTCCTGATAGGCAGACATAGGCTGGTTAAGATGATGATAGATAGATAGCTAATAGGAGGTATCTAACAGCGGATGGAAAAGAATAGCCGAGGATCGGGCTCAATCTTGGCGTGCATTGGGTGTCCCAATGGGCAGACGTAGGCTGGCTAAGTAGTAGGATGATGAATAGGTAGGAGGTATATACCAGAGTTCCATCATAATTGAAATTGGAAACCTTGAGTTACCCAAAAACTGCTTCTTATCGTGTCCTCTAAAACCCCGACAAGTAGGTAACTGTGCGATCTAATTCCGCATGAATATCTTTTCTCTTTAGGTCTTCCTTTGTGCAGGTCAACGGACGCCTAGTGGCTTAGTATTTTTCCCACTGATTTATATTTCCTATCTAAGTAACTACATTGTTTTTCAGGCTGGTGTGGTTCAGTTCCTATTGGAAACCATCGGGTCCAAAGACCCGATCCTACAAGAAGCCTCGGCCGGGTGCCTCTGTAACATCCGCAAGCTGGCGCTCGCCACAGAGAAAATTAAACTGAAGCAATAACGTCATTTATTTTATATCATTAAAGTAGTTTGTAATACGAGACCATTTCTTTAGAACTTGCAGAAAATACAATACATTTTATTAGTTAGCGTGTGAAACGTATGAGCGAGTCCTTACGATAAAAGATTTATAAAGATTTTAAAATCTTTAAGATTTGTGAGTTGTGTAATAAACCAGGACGTACAGGCATAGGTAATTTTTTCTTATTCGATTGTAAATAAAGATGTTTTTTTTTATAAAATATTTTTTTTAAACGATTTGCTCAGTACGATTTGTCATTATTCGATATCGAACACTATTATCGACAGCCCAATAGTGCAATAAGCTTTTAAGTAACTAAAGGCAGGCATGGACGGTGTCAGACGGTCTGCATTCGGACTGCCAGCTAGCTGAAAAATTTGAATATAATTTCGATACCTAGATGAAAAAAGCCAGAAATCGTGCTCTTTGGCGCTTTTTGGGGGAGGCACGTCCAGCAGAGGACTGCAATAAGCTGACTGCATGATGATAATGATGATTTGAGCGGATGACAATGTTGACACATAACTAAAAACTAACTGTGTGGGTTTGCAGTTCTTTAGGATTTTTGTATAACTCCTTATTCTTTACTAGTTAACATTATTTTGATGTTGTCTTATGGCTCAGTCTACGACTCTACGTACGTATTTTGTTTTGCGCATTGCTTCCGACATATTTACATAATACGAAATTTTAACTAGGATGTAGGTAAGGTACTATACTCTATTCAACCTCTACATTAATGAGCTGATTGTCGCACTGAGCAGTCGCCATGTCGGTTGTCACGTTGACGGTGTCTGCTTTAATAACATTAGTTACGCAGACGATGTGTGGTGCTGCTGAGCGCGTCAGTCGGTGGTTTAAGAGCACTCATAAGTATCTGCGAAGCCTATGCACGTAATCACGGCCTTAAATACAATGCTAAGAAAAGCGAACTTATGGTGTTCAAATCTGGTACCAAATGTCCGGCTGATGTACCTCCCGTAATGTTGGCTGGTGTAGCCTTAAGGCAGGTACGTAGTTTCAAGTATCTCGGACATATCGTGACCGATGATTTAAATGACGATGCCGATATTGAGCGCGAACGGAGGGCGCTGTCAGTAAGAGCGAATATGATAGCCCGCAGGTTTGTACGATGTTCGTATCATGTAAAAGTAACACTCTTTCGAGCCTTTTGCACCTCGTTTTACACATGCAGCCCACAGGCTGCACGCCGCGTATGCCTAACCCACAGGTTAGGCATACGCGGCGTGCGCTAGATGCCCTTCGCGTTCAATATAACAACGCATTCAGGGCGCTGTTGCGGCTGCCCCGCTTTTGCAATTGTCTGAATAAATACATTTTATTATTATTATACACAATATAACCTTTCGGGAAACCGGAAAAATATCCAACATGATGGTGAAAACGGTTTAGTTAGCGTATAAACATACAGACTTTTGTAATGAAATTTTAATGAAAATTAAGTATGGACTCGGCTACACATAATCAAAGCATAATGGTTCAACCACAATCAAAGAATAATGACCACACACGGTCATGTCAGGTGAGCTACAGGAAACATGTACCTGTAGTTTTAAGAGTTACCTACCTAGTAAGTAAGTTGTGTTTTCGTTTATAGGTATCTTTGCTAAAATAAATATTATTAGGTATCTTTGCTAAAATAAATATTATTCGATTTTCATTATAAAATCGAGTTAAATTTTATAACTAATGCAAGACAGATACTGCGATCTAAGCACATTTTTATCTCCATAAAAACTGGCAAGCGATGGAGAAGAGAGCGATATTATGTTAAAACTAAAACCAAAAATATAATTAATTAAACACAGAAAAAACGTATGACGTCTTGTAATTAAAACTTATGTCACGATAAATGGGTTTGAATTCTAAACTGGCTCGAGTCAAGGTGTGCTGGGAGACGCCCCTGGCAAAAATACATTGTCTTGTCTGGTAGGTAACCTCATAACACAAGAATGTAATTACGTACCTACTTACTTCAAGACCTTGGTGTGTTGTCATAGTCGTCTGTCGCATTGATTTATGATGTCACCAAAAATGTATAATATATGAAAAACTTTTATCTTCTAAGTCAACGTGCATAATATCGCTATCATTCTGGAATCCCTATACTACGAGTATAATTAAACCGTTATGAACCCTTCATCAGTTCCGTCTTTACCATAAGGCCACACGGGGCCTGTGCCCAGGGCCCCCTGCCTCACAGGGGCCCCAAAGCACTAAAACAGGGTTGTAAACTAAGAAACTGTTAACTGAAAAGAAAGAAAATAGTTAAAAGCCTAGAAAAAAGAAGGGAACATTTAAAACTATACTTCTAACGGAGTTATGAAATTATTTTTAGGAAGTCATAAATTCATACTACAGTATTTTAATTTACTTTGCAATAGGGCCCCCAAATTCTTGTGTGCCCTAGGGCCCCGGGATAATATGGTAAGACGGCCATGCCCTTCATCACCCTTCTTGTCAGTTTCAAAATATGTTTTAGTTAGGGCCGATTTTTCAATAGCCAGGTAACTTTTATTTGACGAATAAGTTTGATATCTTGTCAGTTTTCGTATAGAAAATGTGTCAAGCCTCAATTTTATTCGTCGGATAATAGTTAACTGGCAATAATAGTTAATCGGCCATAAGATATTAGGTAATCGGCCATTGGTAAAAATGGAACCCTACTTCTCAGTTAAAATTTGCGATATTTGTAAATGCTATTCTTCTCCAAATCTCCATACTAAATGTCTCATCAATCAAGCATCTGTTACGATTTGTATCGGGTAACTACAAATCTTGTTTTTTTATTTCGATGTTAGTCTCGTAAAAAAGTTGAGTTTTAGAAACCCAGAATGTGCGTTATTTAAGTTACCTTGTTTTATTTATTTATCATTAAGAAATTATATTTGGACGGCTTTGGACACTTTGCATCCAGAGGCTTCCCGGAACCTTGACTAAGTCGTCAGTCTACCGAGTCCCACTCCTGCCTGCCCACACTGTGTCTTTCAGTTCGTGGTCGCAACTCTAAAACCTTTTTTCCCTAACGGTTGTCAATTCTGCGAGCGATGTGGCCTGCCCATTCACCATTGCCACGACTAATTTGTAATTAGGTAATGACTGTAGAATGACATCAAGAATCAATTTTTACAATTCATATTTATTTCCAAATTTAAAATATTATATTTAATTTATTAAAAATTAATTTTGATTTCAGAAAATAAAAATGCTGGCTCTTTCTTCGCTCAAAGGCTTAGTTTAGCCATTTTGCGTGAGAACGCTGCTAGCATTCTCGCCTTTTTGCCTCATGGACACGCTTTTATTGTTGAGTAGGTAATTTTTAGTTTCAGGTTAGTTTATTTTTGTGTTATTATAATTTCAATTGTTATTAAGTATTTTTAAATTATTTTGTGTAATTTGCATATGCTATCATGGAAATAGCTAAATAGGCTTAAGGATCTTTGACATAGTTTTAACATCTGAATTTTGTACACACCCTATTTAATGGCAAATAAAGTATTTTGTATTTAGCTTTGCAATTCAAAAAGCTATGTCAGTGACTTGTATACCTCTACGGATTTTCTCGTATCGTCTTATCTGGCAAAGAAACGCCAAGTATAGCTTTCTCCATAGCACGTTGGGTGACTTTAAGCTTGTTTAAGAGACGGACAGTCAAGGACCACATCTCAGTGCCGTCATCACGGCAACACGCACTGCGCATAGACTTTGTCTTCAGGCTCTGAGGGACATCAGACGAGATATTATCACGTAGGTAGTATCCTAAATGTTGCCGAACCGTGTTGGAATTCCTCATACTACCTACCTCTTTATCGAAGTGCGACCTACCTAATCGTCTGTTCTATGTAACATTTTTTTCAAGAACTTCGCGGGAATACATAGCCCCCAACCATTATACCAAGTACGGGTGCAAAATGGACGTTTGATTGACATGATCTTCGTCTTGTGCATAGACCCACCTGTTAGGAGACTATAGGTCGCACAAACATAGTGTACGAAAATGACAAAACCGGTCATATTTATTAGAACAAGACAGAACATTTCACACGCATACATCAAATTTGCTAATGCACCTTAGCCCACTCATGTTCGCAAATAGTCTTCAAAGTTGCAAGTTATTTGCTTTGAAACTGCTGTTTGTTCTTCAGTCTTAAATAATGTAGGATTGTAGGCAATACAACATTTGCCTTGGGACTTTCTAAGCTTGAATCAACAGAGCTCAGACTGCGTAACATTTTGATGCTTGTCCCAAGAGGCAATCGTACTTACGTGCAAGCAAGATTTTTAAAAATGCCTTTACAAGAGGAAACATCCGCATTTGACTTATTATTTAATTATATTCCTGTTTTTTAGTAAATCCTACAATGTGTTAGCCTTTAGGGTTATTTCTTATCGTATTATTTAATTTATTACACCTCGTAAAGCGTAAATGATGGGTATGAGTGTTAATGGATGGAGATAAAGAAGAGGAGGACGCCCGTTCGTTCGAAACAGTTAGGGCTGATTAGACCATAAAGATGTGGATGATGACGTCGATGACTACCGCAGAAAAACCGCAAAAAAGTGTTTGATTTTGTTTTCTCAAAAAAACAGGTCGAACGTCGGTCGGGCTCCTTTCTAGTGGACCGACGTGATCTTGGGGTGGGCCAGACTCGGGTCTCAAGGGCATTTCTGTAGCTCTGACCTCAGCTTGAGCTGTCTCCCGAAGGGTGGACTGGGGTGAAACGGCCAAACACATGTTGTCTGTGTCGGCAAAAAGCACCCGACGGCGGGTGTAGTGATGCGGTGATGTGAACTACTGTGTTGTAAAGTACCTACTTGAAATTGTAAATTCCTTCTATTCCTTTCTTCCTTCAAGCACTAACGCTCATTCTGTTTCTCAGTTTGTCCTTTCCATTTTATACAGTAAACAATAAACTTACGCATGAATCTTCTTGTGTTAGCACCACCACTTTGTTGTTGTACCTACTTTATTTAAGGCTTTGCCTTTCCCTTTCTTTTATTTCCTTTCAATTTTATTATCCGGTCTGGAGGTTATATGGCATTCACCGAAAGTAACGTTTGAGAAACACTTATTCTTAGCAAGTTGCGTAAACATATCAACATTGCGTATAAACTAGTAGCGGTCCCCTGACCTTGCCCGTTGCATTTCGCAATATCCGACCGAGGCGTTAACATCGCTAATTCTCGGAGTCGGAACGTCTTGTTTGTTTTATAGCTTGTTGTCTTACAGAAATATATTTGCATAAAAATGCTATTGAAGTGAGTTGTTGACATGTTGCAGTACTTTCAAGCGTACTTATATATTTATACGAGTACCTACAGAATTAAGTAATCGGTAGCGAAGTAAATATGAAATACTTTTGGAGTGTCTTAGCTGTCTGTATAGGCTGTACCAAATAATGGGACACTCCATAAAGCCACATAATAATCTGCACTAGCTGCTCATACTCGTATATAATAACTTTTACATCATCAGCAACATCTAAATCTTAAATATGTCCTATATTTTTAGATGCTCGGTACAAACCATTATACGCTAGTTTGATGATAATAATCTGGAGCACTGAAAAAAATAGTAATTGTAGCTGATCAAGTAAGTAGTGTTAATTCTTTTGTACACCCTGTGTAAGCATAATGCCTGACATTTCACTAGAGCGTAAGGCCGCGGCCTCAATGTCAGCGGCGGGTGATTGAGAATTTGAGACGTCGAGTACGGCTCCGTATACATAAATTCGCAACGTACCACTGCGCCAGCTGTTTGTTTTTTAGGCTTCTAACATGCTTCTGGCAGGCCTTGACAGCTTCACCGGGCAGATTGGCGACTGCGGAAGCCCTTCCTTGTCCGAATGAATTGATAACTGTCAACCGGTAAATCACGTGAAAAATACGTCACCAAAATACCTCAGTGCTTAAAGACGAAAATCTACAACCGATGTGTGTTACCAGTGATGACATATATAACTGAAACGTGGCCTCTCACTATGGGCCTCATAAGAAAACTCAAGGTTGCAAAGCGTGCTATGGAAAGGGCTGTGCTCGGTGTTTCTTTGCGAGATCGAAGCAGGAATGAGGAGATTCGTAAACGAACAAAAGTCGCTGACATAGACCAACGGATTAGCAAGCTGAAGTGGCAGTGGGCGGGGCACATAGCACGTAGAACTGACGGCCGATGCGGCAGAAAGGTTCTGGAATGGAGCCACGTACCGGCAAGCGCAGCGTAGGACGGTATAAGGTGGACAGACCACCTGGTAAAGGTTCCAGGAAGCCGCTGGATGCGGGCCGCTTCCAACCGGCCAATCTGGAAGACCGGGGGGAGGCCTTTTTTAAGCAGTGGACGTTCTATGGCTGAACTGATGATGATGAAATCACATGATACTATTTTAAATATTATAGTCGTTATCGTTATCGAAAAGTTGGTTGGCCCCGTACGTACTAACGGGCGCGATCGGACCTCGCAAAGTGCTGGCACCCGGTCAAGAGGGTATTTACATAGGTGGTTACGTGGCCGGCCGACTAGTGGTTGCGCCTTCGTGGGCCAGGTTTTCGTTACAGACTAGTCTGTGAACTGAGACTAGTCTACGCGGGCAGACGTGCAGCAGGGCGTTATAATATGTAGGTAGGTATAACAGAATCAAAATACTAGAGGGAGGGAGGGAGGAGTCCATTACGACGTCAAAAACGTATAATTCCACTGTTTATCATAATTTATAATTTCACAAGAGATCCGCAGACTTTTACATAAAATGTATTCAGTTGCAATGTTCTAATTAGTGTAAGGTCATTCACCTGGACGTAGTAGAAGAGGCATTTACTCACATAAAAGTCACAGACTGTGGGTAGGTACCTAAGGTGGGATGTCCACGAAGATGCGGGTAACATGAGTTTTTATGGTTTCGCGCCATACGCAAATACAGTAGGTACAGAACTCTTGAATTTCTTCCAGTCCGTCTTCTAGTACCTAACTGTTCCAATTTTAACTGACGGAAGTTAGGTACATAATATGTATTTGTTAACTTTTATTATAATTTTAGAATCAAAACTTACCATACCAAATTATAAAAATTGTGGGTTACTATGCGTAATGATGATCCGATTTCGTGATTGTGTAGGTTATGTAGGTACTACCCAACTAACCTACTTTTCCCGGACCTTCATTAAGGCGAGGAAAGTCAGCAGCAAGCAGCAACCGGCAGCAACCGTCTCTTTTTCAACTAATAATGGTTGAATTGAATCACGCAATCGTAAAAAGTTCTTGCTGATATTTTTTTGTTTTTTTAGCAAGAGGGCAGGGTTTTAAGAAAATAAATCAAACGTCAGCTATGTTTATAAATAATACCTACGTATATACAATTATTTTGGTACAGACATCAGCTCGTCAACCTACCACAAAACTCAATATTTTTCTCAATTGTAATGTAAAGACGAATGTTAAATACTTAGTGGTCTATAATAAAAAAACTTATTAACTTTAATTTAAAAGCTGGATGCAGGTCGCTTCCAACTGGCCAATCTGGAAGTAAATGAGGGAGGCCTATGTTCAGCAGTGGATGTCCAATGGCAGAAATGATGATGATGATGAAAAAAATTTTAAAATTAATATTACTTTTTTTTTGTTTTTACTTAATACGCATAATACATTTACACACATATATTTTTTTGTGGACACGCCTTCAATTTTCTTGGCTTGACAATCTTGTTCATATGCATTTTTTTACATATGAATAATCTTAACGTATAGGAGTTTGGGTCGATACACTACCTACTGACCGTCTTCGCAATAGGTTATTTATTAACCCTTACAGGTAGAAAGGATTAAATTTTTACACAACTGCGCGATAGCAAAAACGGGTTATGTTTTTATGCGTATACGGACTATGTACAATAGTTTGCTTATTTAGGTACTAACTTTTGGTCGGTCCAATTGGATGGATTGTCAGTTAGTCATCTACTGAAAGATTTCTGTGTAGATATATACTTAATCGTACTTTTACATCATTAAAATAATGTATTAATATAAATTATAAGTCTTCCTTTCATTTCAGCCACAGGAAGTATACTGCTGAACATACGCCTCCCCCAATGACCTACGGAGGGGATTGCCAATACTCGCCACACTTGGCAGGCGGGTTGGCGAGCGCAGTTTTTTTTATTAAGATTAGGATTTAGATTTAGATTAGATTAAGATTTTGCACGCAGACGCTGCTGCCCGTCTCGTGCTACAGTAATTAGTCACCTCTTACGACACGCCTCCTGTTGGCGGAGGGAAAATGTATTCTTTATGGCTCTCCCTACACGGCAAAATTTAAGTATTAATTATCAAATTAATCATTCACTTAAATAAGTAATTAAGTAATTTAATTTAGTAAGGCAGGGATAAGTGTTTACACGACGTAGCTAGCTAAGGTATGTTTTGAAAACAGAGGTGAAGATTCGTTTTAATACCAGACACGTTACCGATTTTATAACAATAGTAAGTAAAAAGTAGGCTAATAGTGTAAAGCATATATATATAAATTACACTAACTTGATATATTTAATCAGATAAAAAAGTACATACAAACTCTCTACATCAATTTTCCGATTCTTTAAAAGTATGTTAGTTGTCTTTTTTTTTAAAATGTATTTATTTAGACACACAAAACATAATATAATTACAAGAGCACAGGTATTACTAAACATGTATTTAAGTAGCAAACTAAATTATATTCCAAAACTTGCATGCAAAGAAACATGTCCTTTACGAAAACTCTAATGGATGTCTGGAACAAATTGCTTTTAGCGATAAGACTGTCTAAATTCTAAATATCTTAATATTTCTGTAGGTAAACTTCAACTGTAGGTACCTAATTAACTACTGCATATAGTGTGCAGTAAAGAGTATCTATTTCTCTAAGAAGTTTATATGTTTAGGTAAGTAAACTTCCCTCTTTTTTTTAGCTTAAGTTATGCCTATACCTAAAATTAAAATTTTCACCACATGAACATTACGAATAATAGTTCAGTTAATTATAGTTTCGCTACTACATTGCAGTAAAAATACTGTTTAAGTTGCGATTAAAATATCATTAAGTAGTCATTTCACAAAATTGCGCCGAGCGCGTGCTTTACATCGTGAAATTGGGATTTAGACTGAGTTTTTATAACGTTTTTCGATTTTAATTAGATTGTAAATCAAATTGCATTTTGAAATAAAAAATGATTCTGACATAAATAAACGTTTGATTGTAAAAATAACAAAAACGGTAGTAAAATAGTGCCATTTATATTTGGTAAAAATTACAAATTGTTTTTTTTTAATAGTATACTTAAGTACCTACTTATTGTAAAAAAATACTTACTTACATATTTTTGTATGTATGTACCTACATTAAGCGTTGTCAAAATTATTATACACGGTGTAACTCTAAATACGTAAAACCCCTCAAGGGCTAATTCTAGTGCTCAAACACAATATCTTTTTATACGGGACCAACATCGAAATCGTAAAAAAAAAATGCTTTCCAATACAAAGCGTAAGTACTTAACAGCTGATTGGACATTAATTTAGTTTGAAGATAAAGTTTTTTTAAAGATTTCACTGTTTTTTTAAAGATTTCCATAGAAAAAGTTGTTGTATCTGAGCACCAGAATCAGACCCTAGGAGGTTTTACATATTTACACTTACACGGAGTATGTCTAACATTTCAGCAATTTATTATACTTAGGTACCAATGAGTTTTAAACGTTTAAGTTGTTTGAAGTTGACGCAATAAACACTTTTTATAAATCGAGGCGGCGGGATTTCTTATAGGTACCTAATTGATGAAAAATGGTTTTATCGTTTATACGTTTATTGGGATAAATTAACCAACTTGTTGCAAAAGGTTCCATTTTTATTACACCATATTTAAATTATTTAAAAGAGAAGAATATTTAATGTGAAATCAACTCGAATGACTACGTGATTGTTATTCTGATGCCTTTTTAATGTCTTTCTGAGGCCTTTATTACCACATAATCAACATAGTGTCGCTATATTTTTAACCGACCTTAAAAAACGGAGGAGGTTCTCAATTCGGTTGTTTTTTTTTAAATGTTTGTTACCTCAGAACTCCGCCATTAATGAAACGATTGAAAAAAAACCTACTGGCGATTGGTCCCATTTTTTTCGAAATTCAATTCTGATGATGGAAACTTCTATGAGGAATTGGGAACTCCTAAAATATTATAGGACATATAATTAGCGATTTTAGTATATTTAAATACAAGTCAAGCTTTTGCATTCAAAAAGTATCATTTTCTGAAGTGGAACTGATGAAGAAGACCATAGATGGCCACAATAGTATTTCACGAGTAGCGAAAACATAATTATCTTGATTATGACAGTTAAGCTTCGTCATAGTCGACAAACCCAATTTAAATAAATGATTCTGGGCAAATTGGTAGCATGGAACTATCTGCATGACGAAGGCAGATGGTAGGCACCGGAACTCCGTAATGACTAATGAAACATGTATTAGAGCCGTGTTTGAATATTATTTAACTTATTTGAATTGTCATGACATGCACTTTAGCTATAATTATTTATATAAAATTTACATCAAAGATCGCGATCTAGTGTGGGAATCTCCGGGTATAATGTGTTTGCAGTCTTATTATTCGTCATGATGATAATTTAACACTAAAAACAGACCAAGTAAATTTTTATAAAAACAAAAACAGTCTTTCAAAAACACTAAAAAAGCTAAAAATAATATTTGCACAAACATACACACATATCTTAACTTTATTTTTTAATGGTTATCTAAATGTATTTTTGCAGATTTGCTATAGAAGAAGAAAGAGCTGAATCGGTAAGTACGATTATTACTAATACCTATTTGTTCTCCTTATAAGTAACGCAGATTACTACAAAGTTGGCGATCTTTTTGGATTTCATTTTGGACACTTAGTTTGGAAATACTTACATAAGTACCTACTTAATTAAGTAATCAAGTCTTTGAAAAGGATTATGCCTGTGCCACTTTAAAAAATTTACTGTGGCTCTTCAGCAATTTGCTTGTTAGGTAAAACATCCATGACATCCATTGGCATTTCGTACACTTAAATTTGTTTTATTTTAAATAAGTAGGTCAGTAAGTAATCATTTATTTCGAGAAGTTTTTTTAGAGAAGCCACCCTCGTAGTAGGTACCTACACACTTTGTACTTAGGTACTAAAACTAATTTCAAATCAGCATTCTTTTGTTTTTATGTGATTTTTATTCTACCTATGTAGGTCTGTATATCTAAAAATAAAGGAATGCTGATTAATGAAGAACGAGTTTGTTGGCCTTGAATGTAAGTTGACGGTCATCATAATGCGGGGTTAGATTAAAAATCTACCGACTTTCACTGCAGTTCTTCATTGGATTTTAGTTTATAAGTAGCCAAGTAGTCAAACAAGTATTCACCCGGTATTCACCCGGTATGCACAATAACATAGATAAGCTGTCAGACGTATGTATGTATGTCTTTTGTATGTAACACGACCTAAAAGTACTATAAATAACAGGTAGGTAGGTATAATATATCTGCTTAATTTATTAAATAATTTTAATCTGTCTTTTGTTTGTTATCTAAGTAGTTATCAATCAATTAAGTAGGGTTTACTTTAATTATCCATTTTATAATACTGGTTTAGGTAAATCGATCACAAACAGGGTGTCCTAATTCCGTTCTACTGGTAGATAGGTCAATGTTACCTACCAATGGACTATGTTAATGATACTACCTACTCGTAAATCGAAACCTGGGTTGTTTTTGATTGCATACAAATCATCTTCTAAATATTTTATGAAAGCTTTAGGCTGTTCTAAGATATCACATTACAACCTCGTCGGTATCGGTCATTGACCCGTTTTTCCATTTCACTTGGGAAAGTGAATCAGTTCAGCTGTAATGTGCTCGCTGAGAATTTTACTCAGACAGGATTCGTCAATGGTTTTTTTGTCTCATACTCGTAACATACAAATAAGTAGAATTTCAAAGGTCAAAGAACGAGCAAAAAATGATGTGCCGAATAAGATAAGTTGTAACAATTATACGGAAATGCGCAATTATTGCTACACTGACCTTCATGAGAGCGAATCGCTGATCATCATCTATCCCCACAACCGTGTTGGACACTGGAGCCATTTCACAGAACAGTCGTTTCCTTTATCACAACGAATTTAAAGACACGTGTTACACCTTCGGACGCCGGCGCGCAAATGATTCGTCGGCAACGAGTTGCATGATAAACAAAAACAGACGCGGTGCGTGCGCACAGCTTAAAACGAAATCACGCGCAGTTTACTTACAACACGTTACGTTAACTGTGAAGTCTATGTATCTAACTTGTTCTAACAAATTAAGATTGATCTATGATTTGTTGGTCTATCAACAGTAATGTAAAAGTAACTGAATAGGTTACAAAAATACAAAATGCTTATAAAAATATTTATTTATTTCAAACATCTTTGTTTGTTATACTATGTACAATTTAGTAGACATTATTTTGTTTATTATTAGTACCAATTATCATGCATTCAATGCAATTAATATAAATTAGTATAAAAATAACTCATCTTGCCTGCCTCTGTATCTTGATTTAATCAACATAACATTAGCAAAGAATCCTTATTAACTACTTCATAACTGTAAAAACCACTCCCCCTCTCTCAGGTTCCTCATCATGCACTTCTTTGTCACTGCCATCTTCATCAGACTCATCAGAATCACTATTGGCATCTCGGTATGCTCCAAATTTAGTTGTATCTGTAGGGAGCTCGGGCATTTTAATACCAGCCCGGGCCAACAATTTCTCAGCAGCATGGTGTGCCTCAACCTCCTTCAGATGTGAATTGTATTCCTTTTGCAATTTTAAAGACTCTTCTAAAGCCAGCAACTTTGCTGGCCCATGAACTATAGGTGGCGGAGTGGCTGCAGTTACTTCCCAGTGTTTATGTTTTTTCCTAAGAATCTCTTTGTTAGGATTATGAACATCTGACACAGTTGTCTTGAATGGCTTAAAATTCCCTGTTGCCCTTTTCAGTTCAGGTTTGTGCTCAGACTTCTCAACAAGGTACTTCACATGTGGGATTTCTCCAATTTTAATTAGATCTTCATTTGTTATACTTGGCTTCTCCGGTTCTAACACTTTCACCTTTTTCTCATGACCTGTGCTTTGTTGACTCAATATGTGCAAAACATCTTCTGGTTCACTATCATCATCTGAATCTAGGTATGTGTTCATATTATCCCCCATATTTCCTTCCCATTCAATGTCTTGTACAGCTTGACTATCAAGCTTCATATCACCAAATAAACGACATGTTTTTTCTTCCTCTTGTTTTTCCTTTAGTGTACTAACAATTTTGAAGTGGAATGCCTGTATTTTGGCACCCTTATCTGGTAGTTTGGAAATAAAAGATTTGTTACACAAAAGTTTAGCCTGTCGATCTCGGAGTTCTAAAAGCTCTGGTATTGATTTTGATGATAAATCAGTGATCTTGCCATCGATCTCAGTTTTGGCTGGTGGCAGTAAGATGCCTGGAATTTTCGTATTCACTTTTTTCATGGTTGGAACTACAGTCATATCAAACAGAACTAAGTCCTTTTTTCTATACAAAAAACGGTGAGCCCTAATTTGTTGTTTCAATCCGCTGAAAATCAATGTTTAACGTAGCAAATTGTTAAGTCAGTACTACTATGGAATGAGTCTGACAAATTAATTCTAATCTTTCTCTGGCGAAAACTTATGTTATGCTTTTGTATCTTGATTAAACAAATTTATTCATCCGTCCGTATTAAGTACGCACTTTGGTACGCACTGTCAGTTTTTGTTTTTTGATGCATTTGATGTCACTGTCACAGTCTCACAGATTAGACAGTAGTAGTCTTTTTTTTATTTACACATGGATTTCCCCAATGAAATTCATCATTGGCCTTCAAAGTACTGTCTGCTACAGTCTGCCCAGGCCCAGTGCCAACACAGGTCAGTGACTAAAATAGAAAAACAAAAAAATAAACGATTGTGTGACGATTGTTCAATTATTTCAATTGACAAAAATGGCAGCTAAGGTCATCACTAGTCCTACTACATGCGTATTACTTGTTCAGTGCTACATGCTTAGGATGCATAATCTGTGCAAACAAAATGGTAGCCTTTGTTGTGATTCGGAATGGAAGTTTATTAGTAATCTAGTGTAGTTTTATGGAAAGATTTTAAATGCTTTTTCGGTATGAAGATATTGTTGTTGGTACATAATACGTGACATATAACTGCACAGTAAAACAGGAATACCGTTTTTACAATGGAGGACGTAACGGTTTGTATTAGTAATAATTTGTAATATTAGTGTCCTGCTAATTTTATAGTTGTTACTTTACCTGTCTTCTCACAACTTTTAGGTGCCTTTAAATTTGGAACCCATGCAGCCGAGTGAGGTCTGCGACAAAAGACTTTGGATTGGAAATCTTGACTCCAGAGTTAATGAGTATGACTATTTTTACAAATTTTTAAAGTTAACCAAAACTGCATTGTGCTAAAGAAAAAACAACACATTAAAGTAAATCTATATTATAGTATCCAGTTTTTTTGCCTACCAATATCACAATTGTCTTTGTAATACAGTTCAGCTTTTTTCTATACACAAACTGCCTTGTCTAATAAACTCCATTTATTTTCATTACCGGTATCAATTACTGAAAATGGTCCGTGTGTATGGGAACATCGAAAAGTTTGACATGCTGTTTCATAGGAGTGGACCAAACACAGGTCAACCAAGAGGGTTTGCTTTTGTAACATATAAGCTGAGACAAGATGCAGTTCAGGCAATGAACTCACTAAATGGACAGCTCTTGGGTTCTAAACGAATCTGTGTTAAATTTGCCAAGAATACTGCAGTAAGTTTTGTTTATAATTAAAATTATATTTTCAGTCAGTAAAATAATTGATTTAGAATATTGATCCTTTATCCCACCGACTCACTGGTAACAGGCAGACAAAAGTTTTGCCTATTGTGTCTACTCATTTACTGGTAAACTATCATTTAAAATAAAGTTATTCTTGATAATAGACAAGTGCAAATTGTAGCCTTTTACATTGCCATGTTATTTTAATTACATTTATCCTGTTTAATTTCAGGATGACCAGGACAAACCTAAACCAGAGTTGGGTATACCAGCACTGGCTGGAGCAAAGCCAGAGTTAAAATTAAGCAAAAAGACGGCCATTCAATCCATTGAGGCGAAGCTTAAGATGATGGAAAACATGAAACCGGGAGATGATTTTGTAATAAACAAATTGGCAGCTAATGAAACACCGGTCATCGCTCAGTATCAGACTAAACAATACCAGCCTCCAAACAAAACAATCAGTTCCTTTAGAAGACGACACCCTTACCACAAAAAAAGATAAATAGTGTTTTAAAGAGTATTCCTCAATTATACTAATTCTGGGTATTTCTCTGAAAGTTGAAAAGCATCTATGACAGTCACTGGTTGAAAAAATAAAGTATGATCAAGTAAAAAAATGCAAATGATTTTATCTATAAAATCAACAGCATTAGTTTAAGTATTATACCTATTTCCATTGCTTACTTAAATCTACTAATATTATCAATATTTATGCGTCAGTGACTGGATGCATGGTTCTAGTAGGTTATTTCTATCTATTTACTCTTCCTTTTTAATTAACTAAAATGATAAGGCTATAGGGTAAATTATCTTAAGTTGTCCGCTTTCTTTAACTGGCTGGAAAGAGTGACATTATGTATTTCAATACTCATACCTTTGAGCAATTTATCTGGTTATACTATACTTAACTTATTTAAGCAATAACAACTAGCTACTAATTTCATTTGGTAATGCATGAAGAATTTAAAAATGAATCTCTTACTACTGTTATTATCCTCTTCTGCAGCACTCTTGAACAGCATTGATTCGGCCTTGAAAAGTACAGAACGAGAGGTCAACCTAACCAAAAAGTTAAAGGTCATTGGATTGATTTACGACTTAAGTACGACACGTAGAGATCAAAATCAACTGAAAAAATTGACGTTTTTTGGCAGGTTGACATGCTGTCGTCTGTAATATTAGTCATTTATTCAGTACTAGCCCGGCGAACTTCGTACCGCCTTTTTATGTTTTTCTTTTGTGAATTTTCCAATATTTTAATAGTTATTCTGCTATTCGGGGCGAATACAAATCCAACAAACCAAAAATCATAAAAATCGGTCCAGCCGTTCCCGACTTATAAATGGTGTAACTAACCCGAATTTCTTTTATATAGAAGACTAGCTGTCCCGGCGAACTTCGTACCGCCCCTTCATAATTTTTATTTCGTGAATATTTCCGTTTTTTTATAGTTACTCTGCTATTCGGGGCGAAGACCAATTCAATAAATCAAAGATCATTAAAATCGGTCCAGCCGTTCTTGACTTATAAATGGTGTAACTAACCTGACTTTGTTTTATATATATAGATATAAGCTCTCTTCTGGGAACACATCCCAAAAATATAACTTATTTCTACCGCTGGCAATGTTATGTTAACCTTATCTCTAGGAAATAAGGTTCATGGACAATCCAGCAGGACTTACCATGTTCTCTAGCAGTATTACATTGTTTTGTTTTTTCGACTGACTTTAAATAAATTTAAGTTTTTTAATTGAAAATATATATATTCGTTTAAATAATAAATAAAATACACTGTTTATTGATTTTTTCGAAAGATCATATGTTTTTAATTGAATTGTGTGATTCAATCACTTAACAGTACTCACTTGTATTCTTTGATCAAATACATTTTGTAGGTAATTAAATCACTGAAGTTTATGTTAGTAAGTTTAGTGTTGTACATTTTTTTTTATTAGTGTAAAATACTAAATGGTTTATAGAATAGTCTAGAAGTCTATAGATTTATAGAAGTTTCCTATTTTGACGACCTCCGTAGCCGAGAGGCGAGTATGCTTTTATATTGTCTCGGGTCTGGGTGTTGTGGTACCGTCGTTGTTTCTGATTTCTGTAACACAAGTGCTTAAGCTACTTATCATAGGATCAGAGCAATGTATGTGATGTTGTCCAGTATTTATTATTTATCTAAACTTAATTTTGTTGGTGTACATAACTATTTCATAACAAAAGCGCGGATGGAAAACAAACACTAATATAGTTAAGATACGTAATTAGTTTCTTGGGCAAAGTTGTTTGTTACCATGGGTATAAACAAACCAATAAGTATTTAACACTAATAAAAATTCATCCTATACACCTGTATCCGTTCCGCAACTCAAGAATAACCTTGTAACCTCATATACTGTCATTTGTTCTATGACTTCTGGAAATTCGTATATTTATCGACTTTCCATGCAAAATTACTAAACAGCCGATTAAATTTGTATAAAAAGAATAAGATACAAAGAAAATGCATATTTTTAAGTCATAGAACAAAAGTTGTTCACTATGTATCCTTGTGTAAAAGACATCTTGTATAAATTCCTAAATGACGTTTTCAAAATGTTTGCCTTTATGTAATAAGTGGGAAGCATTAGTTTTTTTTAAATTCAGTATTATACAGAGTTATATTGCAAAGGGGTGCCAAATCTTTAGGAGTGACTCGGAATCAGTAACTTAATCGAACTATGCAAAGAATAAAATAAAAAATAAAAACTTTTAATTTTTCCTATCCGACGGTGAAAATCGTATGCGTGGATAATCTAACTCATTCATGACAAAAATTCATCGTATGTGTACTACGTGAGGTTGTTGGCTCGCCGTACCTACGCCTCTGATAAATGACCGCGCGACGTTCGTAGTCTTTCTATTGACTTTATTTTCGGATATTTTAAAGTATTTTTTTTCGTAACATACGATTATTAAAAATAATAACGATTAAGACGTTTCTTTATATTGTTCCATAGATCTTGTTTTTTAAAGTTGGCACCCCTTTGCAATGTAACCCTGTATTATTACCCACCATGTAATACTTAAATATTTATGGTCTTTCTCTTAAAATACCATCAACGTGTTCATTAAAAATATGATCCCGGTTTAATAAATTGAAATAATAGAATCCTGTAAGTAATAAAAAACAATTAAATTACTTATTGCCAATATAACAAAAATGTATAGATTATAGAAATTATGTGATTTTTTATAGAGATTATTTAAGTCAACAAAATGTTAGCTAGATTACGAGTTTTTTTGTGTATACTAGATAAGTGTGAAATAAAAGTGGCATAATATTTTTAAGTTTTATTTAAAAATCAGGATGAATAAATAATTTACTTAAAATTTTCTTTATATGTATTTTTTCTTATTCAACTTAACTAAGATATGAAATAAAGCAAATTATTTACTAGTTGACAACTAAAACAATAAGTATGCTACATAAAATAATATGTATTACCCAGATATTGAATTTAGTCATGTAACATATGGGATAACCATTATAATAAGTTAAAACTTTAACAATTTGTATTCAATCAGTAGTTTTGAAAAAGCTACATAGTAAATAGTAATTAATTTATTATAAGGCGAATAGTGGCGATTCAGTTGTACCAGGCTCAAGAGCTTTGTCCTCTGTAAGCAACGCGACGAGACATTACCAAGAAGATATCAAGAAGTACTTCTGCTATTGCAGCTTCTGCTTCTGCTACTTCTACTACTGCAGACCTGTACACACGTAGTAGGTCAGCTTACGGCCGGCATGGCCTCCGTTTTGGCGCGTAATTTTTTGCGACCAGATTTCAGTTTGTGACGAGACGTGTTTGGACGTCACATGTATACAGTGTCCGGTAAAGTCCACTTCACCTTGTCACCATACATATTACACAACATTTTGAGCAACTTATTTGATGTCTTGAAAATTTGCATAAAATGTATTCGACTTGCATAAATTCGATTAGCCGTTTGGTAAATATATATGGAAAGTTGAATAAATTTTCAAATCATAAGACAAAGTTGTTCAGAATGTTGCGCAGCATGCGTGGTGTGTGACAAGGAGTCGTGGTCGTTATGGGACAAACTGTATAGAATTTTGCTGTCGCTGCTTATCGCGTTCTGTCAGTCAACGTATAAACTAAAAAATTATTCTGTACATTTTCCATAAACCTAGTTCACAATGTATTTAGTTGAGTGATGAGTGGTAACGAGTTTAGTTACTTATTTAGCATGACTCAAGCGCAAAAAGACTAGTTATCAGACTAGCTAAAGAGCTCTCAAACAGCATCTACTAAAGGAGGTATGTAAACACATCCCTCCTTATTAATAAAAATATAAATTAGATTTTAAACCGTGACTAAATATAGCCAGCCAATTTATAATGTATAATAATTTAAAATGTTATTTACTCTTCACATAGGTTTACACAATACATTCAGTGCCGGTAATTATTCACGCTGTCTCTGGCCCTACCCTTGTAAATAGTTTGATGATTGCTACCTTAAACGCATGTGGAAAGATACCCGATTCAAGAGAGAGATTGCAAATATGAGCTATATGGGGTACTAATATTTTTGAGTATCTCTTAATGATTTGTTCCTACCGCACAGCTTTCTCTTAGTTCCAAAATAGGCAATTCTACTTCCCTTTCATCTGTCGGACGGACAACAAACGATTTTTCCACAGAGGGACCATCACCGCTTGAATTAAGGAGAACACAGGAGAGGCAGCAATCTGCTCAGAAAGCTTACTTCTTATACTCGCAAAGTACCTGTTAACTTCGTTAATACTATTAAAGGGGTTGTTTGAGTCAATAAGATCAGAAGCATGGTTGACAGTCTTTTTAGCTCCACTTACATTAATAATGGTCTCCCAGAGTTTCTTTTAATTATTTTTTGCATCATTCAACTCTTGTCTTTAGTGAGCTCTTTTAGCTTTCTTTAAAACAGAATTACAGAAGTTTCTATACCTTTTATAGGTTATTTTGAGGACTTCGTTATCAGGATCTTTTTTTAGTTTTTTGTGGAGACTGTCTCTATTTTTCATACAGCGCAACAAACCGCTAGTGATCCAAGGTTTGTTAGTGATTTTTCTTTTTGATACCTTGGTTAGTTTAGTGTTTTCCTGGATCGCTGTGGCTAAACTGGAAACAAGAGTGTCAGTCGCAACATCAACATCTGTGCAGTAGGAAACCTGTTTAAAGTCGATATTGATCATGGCCTTATCCAGACCCTTACAGTATGATTTTAAGGGTTTTATTGGAGTAATCAAATTTAGTGTTAAGATTAATATCCAGAGCAACACTATCTATCATGATCCGTTACAGTCGATTGCACCACAACACAAATGGCATCCTGTTTCGTTTTTAGCATGATGTGGTCTAGCCAAGTAGCACCATGAGTGGGTATAGTATGACCAGGGAGCACGCAATGTATGTCACCATTATGAAGAAATGTCTTAATTTGATAACATCTCGAATTTATTGGCTATTTATTTTACCCATGTTTTAAATCTAGTCTTACATTTTGATTAAATAAGATCAACATAACAAGAAACAATAAAACATTACTAACTTTAACCATTTAGCTACATTGATGTGAAAACTATAGGCTCATAGAAAATTTGATATTATAACCTTACTGTTTAATTTATAAGCTGTTTGTTTTCCAATAAAAATAAAATGATAGTCCGTTGCTTTCTATTGCTATATGATACACAGCAAAAGAGACAAAAGAGTGGTACAACTTTACCGAATTGCCACGATTATCAATCTCAATAACAGTCTAGATCTCCACCATTCTATCTCCTTTACATCATAATCGTCTCACTAGTTCTGAATCCAGGGGATACGCCATTGGACAAACTTGCCAGTCTATTTGTAGGGCTGGATAACATTAGGTAATCGTCATCTTCTTCTAGCTTTATCTTCTTACATCTGTACTGAGACTCGCTGTCAGCGTCCTTCAGGAAGTCTTTATATTCTATGCACAGGGGCCAAATCATTTTTCCAGATCTGAAAATAAATCAAGTAGTTTTATTTAATATAGGCCAGAGTACGGTCTCAAAGCAAGGCATAAACTAACTTAGGTTCACTTGCACTTATCTCTTAAATCTAAGTTTAGCGGTTAACATCAACAGATGACTAAATAATCACTATGCGACAATGCGACACCTTTCGTTAGAAATGTGAAAACATTTGAGCAGTAGGTGAATGACGAATATTGTAACACATTAAATGGGTTGGGAAAAAAAGTTATTTTCTATCGCAAGGCAGCTGTGAACTCTAAGAGGCCCATGTTCCCGACTTAACAATGTTCGCAATCCAGTGTCGATCCGCTTCCAGTTACATTACTATCTAAAATGGTTTTCTCGTTAATTTTTCATCATCATCATCATGTCGGCCTATTGCAGTTTAAAAACCAATAAATATTGGACATTGCTCTGATCCAATGGTAAGTAGCCAAAGCACGTGTTACAGAAATCAGAAACAACGACGGTACCACAACACCCAGACCCGAGATATATTTATTTTTTTAATATTGGATAACATCACATGCATTGCTCTGATCCTATGATAAGTAGCTAAAGCACTTGTGTTACAGAAATAAAAAATAACGACGGTACCACAACACCCAAACCCGTGAAAATATAGAAAAGTTATTTTTCTACATTAACCGATCGGGAAACGAACCCGGGACCCTCAGAGATAGCGACACCAACTCCGGTATTTTTTTTTGTTCATACTTCAGAAGTGGGTCCCATTAAAATTTTATTAAATTTACTTTAGCGCTTTTTGAGAAAATCAACAAATAACTAAATATATACGTAGATAATGTTTTGGTTCTTGGTTCTTGTATCTATGTTAAACAATATCTTCGACAAATGTGAATCGATTTTGATGATTCTCTTTTTATATAATAGCATTTCAAAGATACTATATAGTAAAAATTTGCGAAAAAAAAATCATACCTAAGGGTGGAAAAATAGGGGATGAAATCGGTGTTTAGCAGTTAACTTTTGTTTTCACTCTTATGATTTTTTTGATTGGGATTAATCACTACAAATTTTTAAAAAATAAATAAATCCGACTTCAAAAATCTAATAATAATATAAATAAAACACATAAGTACCTAATCAAATACTTTTGGAGTCGGTGCCAGCCGATGAGTGTTTGAATATTTTCGTTTTCTCCAAGAGTAACTGATTACTACTCATGTGTTAATATCATTTTTAGCTTTTCAGTAGTGCGAAATGTTAACCGCTACGACGGCGTATCACTCACGTGGGCAAAGTGTACGGGTCGTAAGGGAACCACTCGTCGTACTCGTGTACCGCGGCGGCCTGCAGCGTGTGGCGCGCGTTCTTCTCGACGATGGCCTGGCAGTACGCGACCTGGTGCGCGCGCGTCACGGACGCGAAGGCGCGCGTGACCTGCGGCGGGCACGTGCGCAACGGGTTAAGGCTGCACGCCACCAGCCGCGGCAGGTTCAGGGACTCCACGAATATCACATCTGGGGTTAAGACCGTTCATTTAAAATAATATATCTTTGAAGCTAGAAAAAGGAAATAGGTATGGTTCGTCATTGAATGGCGTCGTTCGTTTGCAAACGCTCGCTGTTTTGTAAAATTTGATGATGCTTTGTAATCGTATTTGTTTCGTCGACCATCCATCATGACTGGTCAGATTCAGCCATTTTACATCTCTAGTCAATCAAGATTTTTACGTTAGGGTGACCATGATTTAAGATCATAAACGTAGTAGTTATTTATTTTTAATTATGTAATGAAGTACTTATTTAATTAAGAAGAAAGAAGTTATATTAAATCACTTTTTTTAGTAACAGAAAGAAACTCATAAAACTACGTAATAACATTTTATAATTTTATAGAATTGATAATAATTAACAATTATATTACTATTAGGTATCAGGTCTATTAGCAGTTGAAAATTAATTAATTTATTTTATATAGAAAGATATAAATTTTATAGAAGAAGTAGCCGACTATTGGGAGAAGTTAATAATATCTAGCAAAGAGCTGAACCACACCTTATTAGGTATCTATGAAAATTTTCTATTGTTTGCTTCTTTTGAAACGCTTCAGAATAACATCAATGTTGAAATATGTTTCACGAACAAAAAATTAAATAAAATTTCCACTCACTTTCTTTGCTCATAAACAGATGATGATTCTTGAAAGCTACCAGATAGAAGATCGCGTGACACACCGCATGGAACGACCCGTGCACTTTAGTGTTGTCACTCGCCGACATAGACTCCTGCGTGGCGGTTATGTAAGAGTGGCACCACTCCGCCATGTTCCTCAAGTAGTGGATGAGCCTAGAGTTTGGCATCCGCACGCAGCGTGCCAGTAGCCCCGCCAAGTGGCTGGCGGCCGTGCGGCGCGTGGCCAGCGCGCCCGGCCCCAGCCCGTGGAGCCCGGCCGCTACCACCCACAAGTTGTTCAAGATTCGGTCAGCGCAATGCTGGCTTATTGATATCGTGTACAGAAGTAAGAATTGGACGTATCTGTGAAACAAAAGCGCACGTCGTGATAGGGCTGCCGAGATTGGCGTAATACCAGTGTTAAAACATAAAATAAATGGTCAAAACAAGTCGCAATTTTGCATTAAGGGTTCCGTAATGTTGTCTTTAGCGCGAGCCCGACTCATACTTGCCCGGTTTTCATTATGTATTATTTTGTTGTTTTCACTTTAGAAATAGTAGTAATCGTACTTAATTTGCCCAATAATCACATAAAGTTTTTTTTAAAAATTTGTTTAAGAAATCAACGGTGTTACAAACAATCATTAATAATAATTAAATAAAGTACAATATCAATTAGTAAGGCTAATTATAGGTTTCCCTTAATTTATAAAAGTATTTTAGCGCGAGGCAAAAGAAGAGATTACTTTCGTTTGACAGTTTGAGCTTTTTGGGATCAAGTAAAATCAATTTTTTACATCTTTATCTATATAAATAATATCTCCCATCAGGTATCTACATCAAGGAAGATTATCCAAAGGAGATACTAGAAGTGCGGAAGCAACTGCAGCCTAAGGTAGAAGAAGAGAGGAAGAAGGGAAATAAAGCCTTTATAAAATACGACAAGCTAGTAGTCATGAAACCAAATGAAGCTAATAGAGAAAAAAGGAAAAGAGAGAAGACGGGATCACCGAACTCACCAACTCAAAAGAAAATACATTCAATTGATGTGTCAAACAAGGAACCTACAACAATCTCAAAAGGCATAATCAAACCAAATATACTCAACTATGTAGCAAGAGGGAGATCAGCATCAGTATCTGAAACTTCAAAAAACTAAGAACTGACACCAACACCGGGAACCGAAGAAAATCAAAGACCATAACTGTATCTAAACCAACGCATGTAAACTACACCCCAAGCCGGCCGGTCACCGTGGGGGAAGATGACCACTACCTCCCAACTAATCTCCAGTCACACAATAACTTAAAAGCATCCCGACAAAGGCATAACCATATATACATTGCAACTTATAACACCCTTACCCTAAGAACAAATGAAAGTCTAACGGAATTAATAGCAGCACTGGCAACTATAAACTGGACAATAGTAGGAATGAGCGAAGTAAGACGTCAGGGTGAATGTATAGAAGATTACGGAGAATTCGTCTTTTACTACAAAGGAATTACACCAGGACAATATGGTGTAGGATTCTTAATAAGAAAGGAACTCAGAGGAAATATAAGTGAATTTGTTGGTATATCCGATCGTATAGCCATATTAAACATAAGGTTACCACCCAAAAATGATATGTGGTCCATAATTCAAATATATTCACCTACAGAGCAGTCGAGCAACACTGATATAGACTCCTTCTATTCTTCTCTAACAGAGGCTATAAAGAATCATACCTATAGCAACTTAATAATTATGGGCGACTTCAACGCAAGAACTGGTTATAAAAGAGACGGCGAGGATGCTATACTAGGCCCCTATTGTTCTGGGAAACGAACGCGAAATGGCGATAAACTAATCCAACTGGCTTATGAAAATAGCTTAAAAATTCTGAATAGTGAATATAAATATAAGAAAAATAATAGATGGACGTGGATTTCTCCAAACCAGCAATATAAAAACGAAATAGATTATATTTTAACTAATAGAAGTAAAGTTTTTCAAGACTGCAGAGTGATAAAAAACTTGAATTTTAATAGCAACCACAGAATGCTTAGATCAAAAATAAAACTCAGCACATCGAAGAAAAGCAGACCCTTCAAAGTGAAGCCCAATACTATAACATCTACCAACCCTAGCTTCCTAGAAGGAAGCCTACAAGCATTTATTGATAGCACTAAAGAACTTAACGTAAAAGACAAATATAACAAGCTGCAAGAACTCCTTACTATTAGAGAATCCAATAAATCAAAAGAGGAAACTTTAGAAAAACAGATATCAAGTAAAACGCTTTCATTATTAAAAACTCGAGCCAAACTTATAAGCAAAGAAAATAAAACGAAAAGTATAAGAAGGGACATAGCCGAAATTAGTAAACAAATTAGGTCAAATATAAGAAAAGACAGACAAAACCACAGACTAGAAACAATAGATAAGTGTATTCAGAAAACCGGAGGTATAAAGAAAGCTGTTAGACGACTTACTGAGAAAAGAGACTGGATACCCAAAATTAAGAATAAGAACAATAAAACAGAAACTAAGAGAGAAAATATTTCTACAATAGCTACAAACTTCTTTCGAGACTTATATTCGAAGAAAAACAATAATATGATTATAACAGACCTGTCGAAGGTGCAACCAGTACCAGAGATAATGTATGCAGAGGTTGAATGGGCTATCCAATCGCAGAAAAAAGATAAAGCTCCAGGAACAGATGGAATCAAGAACGAGCTATTAATATACAATAAAGATCAAATTACACGTCCACTTACCTATATGTTTAATGAAGTTCTTAAGAGCGAAATAATACCTGACCAATGGACGACCTCGAAAATTATATTACTTCACAAGAAGGGAGCTAAGGACAACATAAATAACTATAGGCCTATAAGCCTTATGTCAAATATCTACAAAGTTTTTGCCAAAGTTATTCTAAATAGAATAACAAGGACATTGAATGAGAACCAGCCTAAAGAACAGGCAGGATTTAGGAGTGGATACTCAACCTTAGATCACATCCATGTCGTCAAACAACTTTTTGAAAAAAGTAAGGAATATAATGAAACTTTTTACTGCTGCTTTGTCGATTATTCGAAGGCTTTTGACTCTCTGCTGCACGAGAGCATATGGCAAGCACTTAAAAATCAAGGAGTCGAGATAAAATACATAAGAATACTGAAAAACATCTATCAGAACAGTTCAGCAAAAATACAATTAGAGAAGGAAGGAGAAGAAATCAAGATAGACAGAGGAGTACGACAAGGCGATCCAGTATCTCCCAAGCTTTTTACAGCAGTGTTAGAAGACATACTTAGGCATCTCGATTGGGGAGAGTATGGCATACAAATTAATGGAGAAAATTTGTCGCATCTGAGATTCGCAGATGACTTAATAATATTTTCCCCTTCGAAAGACAACTTACAGTTAATGCTTAAAGAATTAGACAGGGAAAGTCGCAAGGTGGGCTTAGTCATGAACCAAGAAAAAACGAAAGTTATGACAAACGGGAAACAAGAACTACCTATTTACATCAACAACACAAAGATCGAGTATGTAAAGGAATACATCTATCTGGGGCAAATAATCTCACCAAGCGACTTAACCACAAAAGAGATAGAACGGCGTATAGGGCACGCATGGAAAAGATACTGGAGTCTAAAGGAGATAATGAAAAACACAGAGATGAGCATGACTGTAAAACGAAAACTCTTTAACACTTGTGTTTTACCAATTCTCACATATGGCTGCCAAACCTGGGCCCTTACTAAAGTTCACATAAGAAAATTAGAGGTTTGTCAAAATGCTATGGAAAGAAGTATGTGGGGGAAGAAGAAATCTGATAGAATAAGTATGTCAACTATAAAGGAACATACTAAATTAAAAGATGTTACATTCACAATAAAAAAGCAAAAGTGGAATTGGACAGGACACATTATTAGAGGAACAGACAAATGGAGCAAGACCATTAACTACTGGTATCCCAAAGGTAATACACGGAAACGTGGCAGACCTTCCAAACGATGGGCCGATGAGATCAAGGCAGTGGCAGGCAACTTGTGGACCAGAACAGCTCAGAACAGAGATATGTGGAGACAGTTGGGGGAGGCCTTTGCCACAGGGCAAACAGATACATAAAAAAAAAAAAAAAAATATATATATATATATTATTAGGTTAAGGTGTTTAAATCTGAATAAAGGCTATTATTATTATTATCTATATAAAAAAACAAGTTTATTGTATTGAAATCCCTTTTGATAGAAAATAAATATACTGTATTTATATTAATTTAGTTGTTATTTACTATCTGTATCTCCCGATGGAAAGTACCAGTTCGCAAAGTCTTAGGAAACAAGTATTTTTTCATTAAATAACAACAAACACTTACCTAATACCATAAGTCGGGAGTAAAACCCTGTCAAACACATTGCAAATGATGTTCAAAGCGGGATCTCTCTCCTCCTCAAGCCATTTTAACATCTCCAGCATGCAATAGTCTAATGAGTCCATGACAATGTCTTGTTCCTCTGTGTCCATTTCGAATAAAGTTTCAGCTGGTACTCGGTTCTTTGTTCGGTCTACTAAATTTACATCCATTACTACCATTCTGTAAAAAAAATGTTTTAGGCATCAAAGACTGTTAAATACTGTTTAGTTTAGTTTGTTTGGGCTGTTTACGCACTTAGCCTTTTGATTGGGCCATTGTGCGTGTACCACAGACACTGTATTGGTATGGCACTTCCACTTAGGCGGCCGTGGCGCGAACGTAGCGTGGGCTAGACGTAAACGATTCGCGGTTGAGATGTAGTCGAGGCGAAGGCGAGGCGTGGTCGAGGCGGCGCCGCTCCTTTTATTTACGCCGTTCCTTTCGTAAATAAATAACGTTTTATTTACGAAAGGAACGGCGCCTTACCTACGCCACTTGTGTAAGTCCCGCGCCATAGGAGTCATTCAGGAGTTTAAAAATAACACTTTGTAATTAAATAAAGTGTCACAATCTTGTGTTGTAAAAATAAAATCTAATGTGTAAAATTATGTTATTTTTGCATTTACAAGACAGTCAGTTTTTTAAAGTAAATAAATAATAAACAGGCACCAGGAAATTACTCATTGTCATAGTCTCGAAATAATAAATTAAGTTGTATAACAAGGTACCAGAAAATGAATTTTCTCATGGTGTACTTGAACTGGTAATTGAATTCAAAACCCCTTGCGTTCCAGGCGGGTCATCTCATCATCATCATCATTTCAGTCATCGGAAGTCCACTGCTGAACATAGGTGTCCCCTAATGATCTATCATCAGGGGAAATTGCCAATACTCGCCATGCTTGGCAGGCGGGTTGGCGAGCGCAGTTTTTTTTATAAGATTTTGCACGCAGACGCTGCTGCCCGTCTTGTGCTACAGGAATTAGTCGCCTCTTGCGACACGCCTCCTGTTGACGGTGGGTAACTGTATTCTTTACGGCTGTCTCCCAGGCGGGTTGCCGCGCTATTACGCTAATCGGGTCGTCATATTTACTTAAACAATTTTTTTTGATGCGGACAGTAAGGTCCTGTTCCATTTACCTGCTAACTATGGCGGTCACAATTTGTTCCTGAAGTAATGGTATATATTTGCTCATCCATATTAGATTGTGTACGTATGACCTATTGATATAACAACCAGCTTTGTAATATGGGAACTCATCAATCACTGTCTGCATTAGGAGATCACTGGACCTAGAATAGTTTGAATAAATATATTACATCAATAAAATACTTAGAAAGAACTGACTCAAATATTAGTGTAATTAATTGCTTCACTTTGTCTAGGGGTAGTAGCTCCCTTACACTTTGTAGATGTGAGTTTATGTTAATGTAGTAAGTAGTTGTAAGTTAGAAAATGTAAAATAAGTTTTACAGGAGTGGAACAATGTTAATAAAAGTGTCCGTCATTAAGAATATTTATTACAATAAAATAATGTATGTTT
This sequence comes from Anania hortulata, assembly GCA_963576865.1. Taxonomy (NCBI): domain Eukaryota; kingdom Metazoa; phylum Arthropoda; class Insecta; order Lepidoptera; family Crambidae; genus Anania; species Anania hortulata. Next base: position 4,383,122 of record OY756391.1, read on the forward strand.
CACAACGACGAGTTGTTAGCTAAATTTGATATGTTCAATGTGATATTACTATGATATTCCAAAATAATGAATAATTCATCCATTTTGCAAAGAGAGTCACTTTTTGATCTAGAATTCCTTAAAATAGAGCTATTTCCCTTATCGCATCAAAATTTAAACTATGTGCTGGCACCATCATACAGGATTTAACATACTATAGAGTTATGTATGGCTAATAAACAAATAAATATAGCATTATTTTGTTTCTTTGACCAATAAAAATAAACTAATGGTATGCACAAAATTTTTGAACAAAACAACATTCACATAAATAATATTCCATCATAATTATGTCAGCCATAAAACATTTACCGCTGAATATAGGCCTTTTCCAGTGACTTCCAGATTAGCCGGTTGGGAGTTTCATCTCTCTTGCATTGCATAACATTTTGGTGTTACAGTGATAAGGAAATATGTGGTTATTATTGCATAATTTTTTGCAACAATTGTTTTAAATTCAAAGGCATAATACTTAAATGTAAAAGGAAGTTATTATGTTTAGTTTGCTTGATTGATACAACCAAGCTTCATATCATTATGATTTGTATAGCTGTCAATTTCATCACAGGATGAAACTAATTTTATTCCATCATATTCTATTGATAATACAGTTCAGATTTGAATGGAATGACAAAACTGTAACATAATATTTAATTAACTTAAAAATTAACATAATATTAATATTTAATTTAATAATAAAAGCTGTAATACTTACATAGGCATGATGGCTACTATTTGTGCAATAACTGTGTGGATGTTTGACCATTTTGATACTTTTTCTGGAGGTGGACTGTCTTCCCAGTTCTCACCATCCACTGAAAGGACATAATTGGGATGAGTTTAGCTTTAAAAGTTGACAGTATAATTGATTAATTTAACTTTGACACTATTAAAAGTATTGAACTAACCTTTGAACAATTTGATTAGACAGTTCATCACACACTCGCAATGGTAAGTGTGAGCCGTAAGCAAACTCTGCACAAATCTGCTGAACAACTCTACAAGATCCTCTCTCCGTCCCGCCCACTCTACATTACACACCAACTCCACATAGGGCTTGAAGCTGCGCCCTAAGAAAACTACGCAAGACAAACTGTCTTCGAAAAGAATCTGATAATTTTCATCATTTAGAGGAATTTCTTTTAAAACCTTTAGCAAATCATTGTAAGGACCAGTTTTCTTGTCTCTTACATAGGCCAATATTATTTGCTCCACTTGATTCTTATTGAATTTAAATTTTTCTCGCGCTAATGCTGCTTGCCGATCCAAAGTTTTTCGCATGAGCGTCGAGATGGTTTTTTGAGCTGCTACGGCCATTGTGGGATTTTTATAATACTCTTTATTTCTTTAGATCGGATGATACTGATTTTAGGTACTCCACTATCTCGGGCTGTCTGAGCAATTGGGCTTTCTTGTGATTCAGAACTTCTCGCAAGATGTTGCTACTGTCCTCGAAAGCAGGTACGTTTACACTCGGATCAAAGCTTGTACTTGGTTTACTGTAACCAAGAGCAGGTTCCACGCTTTCTGTACTCCTTTTATCTTTCAAATACGACTGTAATCTTTCTAAAACAACTTTATTATCACCTTCTTTTCTTTCGGCACTATAACCTTCTTTAGACATTGCACAACTTAAAATTTACATAGTCGAAGTGTCTAAAACTGGACAGTTTGATACATCAAAATATTAAGACTTTTAATGTTTACCAAAGTCACTAGTTATTCTTTGTAAATTAATAAATAAGGACTACGGAGAAATTAATAACACGTGCGTTTATCAAATCCTTACACGCACGTCGCTAAACGTCGCGCAAAAAATCAAGTTTGCTGTCAGTCAGTCATTCAGTCCACAGATTAGACAGAGTACGTGTCAGTCCTTAGATTAAGTATCCTGTAGATTTGACACATAATTATTATTATCAAGGTAGAACGTGATGGTTGTATATAATAGTCATCAAGAGTGAGGGAGACGCACATATTGTGTTTTGTCCTTATCACCGTTCACGGGTAATTTCTGTTTGCCACAAACTAGTTTGTGGCAGACAATTGACGTGTGTGCAAAACAAATGAGAATCTGAGTTCATCAAAAAGACATTTTCTGAAAGTGAAGTGTTTTATGAATTGCTGAGTAACTGTTATAATTATTAAAAATGGTAAATTGTTGTGTGATTGGCTGTAAAAGCCGTACTGAACGTAAATGTGAAAACATAACATTTCACACGTAAGTAAGACTCATTTATATTGTTCCTTTAAGGTTTACCTTCATTTAAGTGTATGAATCTTAAATCCTATAAAACAACTTAAGATTAGTGAAAAAAAGAAGTGTTTTCTCAATCGAATTGTAAAATATTTTTGTACTATAACATGACCAAATATAAAAGGTCATCTATAGCTCAATTCGGGGAGCTATGGCGTTAAAAGCAGCCATTTTGTGAGTATTTTAAATTTTGCTGGATTATCATTACCTTTAGGGATACCACAATACAAAGGGTAAAAGTCCTCGATTTAAAGGGTAATTTAAATTCGACGTTTAAGAAATCGTTTAAGTATTTTAATTGCCAGATGGACATTTTATGGTTTGGAGTGATCATTATTATTTCAATTAAATATGATTCATGACATTTTTATAGATTCCCAAAAGACGAGACTTGAGAAATGTTTGGATTGCAGCGACTGGACGGCAAAATTGGCAGCCCACTAAGTACACTCGCATGTGTTCTATCCATTTTAAAGCCGAATGCTTTTAGAAAAAGCAACAGAAGATTTATTTGGCAAAATATTCAATACCAACATTAAGCATTGAAGTAAGTTAAAAGTTCGGAAAGATGCAATTCCATATGTAAATCTTAGATCATACTTATTTATTTAAAAACAGTACTGTACATAATAAATAAAACTCTCAATATATTTTTTAAAATCATATAATTGTCAATGTTTCAGGCTGCAAATTCTGGTGAATTCCATCCTTATGTCTCTGAAGAAGATCCTTCCATTTCAAAATATGCTTATAAATCATCTTTGGAATACCAGGTGAGAACTACAATGAATTATGTCCAAAATGTAATCTATTCTATTTTTTTTATAACAACATATAACCATACGAAATAGTTGTTTGAAAATCATTTAAATTATTAAAATCATGATTTGAACGTAAATTACTACATTTTCGTTTCTTTTTTAGAATGGAACCCTCAACAATAAAATCTATGCACAGCAAACACATGGACTGCCAAATTGAAGCAGTTAGTACCTTTCAACTTTTAGTTTGTCCTGAATTTTTATTAACCATTTATTTATTATACAAGCTATAAAATTAAATAAAACTCAATAATAAATAACACTTAAAATTTACCATTCTCACAGCATTGGATCATCATAAATGACCTCGAGTATACTTACTATTTTTGTTATCTTTAATTTAAAACTGTTGTGTTCTTCAATACTGCGTTATTATAGTTTTAGAGTTGTTAAATATTAATGATAATAGAGATTTCTTGAGCTGCTAAGAGACGAGTTGCCTCAATACCTGTATGATATACCAATGGAATTAAGAAGGAATATGTATCTGCAGATGGACGGCTTCCCAGCACATTACTCACGCATTGTCAGGGAATATTTAAATGAGGCATATCCTGATCATTGGATCGGCCGCCAAGGACTAGTAGCGTGGCCTCCTCGCTCACCAGACATGACCCCTCTGGACTACTACCTATGGGGTGATATGAAGCAAAAAATTTACAGCCAACCCATCAACACCCAGGCAGAACTACAGGCCCGAATCATAAACAGGCGCTGCTGGACTGGACCCAGATGTGATAAGAGAGCTACATCTCAAATTACATATCGTGCCCATTTGTGTCTGCAGCAACACGGTAATCATTTTGAGAATTTGATGCATTAAATTTTGTTGTAATTTAAATAATTGTGTTTTTATTTAAAAGCACTCTCTCGACAACTCCATTTAAAATATTCATTAAAAAAATCTGTTTAACTCATAGCATTTATTTTGGCACTGCTAGAAAGCTAATTAAATGCTCTTTCATTTTAATTAGTAAAAACACACAATTTATAGGACTTTATTTTGCAAAAAAAAAATAGTTTCTGAAATAAATAGCTTAAAAATTCCCTTTTTTTCTACTTTAAGCTCAGTTTTCTAAGACTTAATATATATATTTTTAATTCGACTTTGAATGATAGACTAATTAATTACCTTTGATTTGACGTAAGTTTTATTGAAATCTATCACATACTTCAAAAGTTATAGGCTTCTATCGTAAGTATGGTCGCGTTAAACATAAAAAAAATTCAAATTTACTCAAAGATTTTTTTTTCATTTTTTCCGTAGCTAGAATAAGTTCTTTTATAAGAAAATTTTTTTTGTGCACCAACGAAAGACTCACACTGTATTGTAAATTGATTAATATTAACAGTTTTCAGTGAAAATTGTATTGTACGTGTTTCGTTTACAATAAAAGATATTTGTACACAGAATACATAGTGATATTAAGTCGGTTAAACAGTATAATGTAGGGAGTAAATTTTTATGAATATGGCCACCCCAAAATACGAAAGTACTCTATGTCTGTCTCATAGGGGTGAACGCGGCTGTCAAGTCTATATATTCTTTGTCTAAGTGTCAGTCAGTCAGCACAGATTAAATTATTGAGAAAGACACAGTACTTTTATCTGTATTGTCTTTACATGGCTGCCTATATTGCTGACATCATAATTTTAGTTCCTTGGTTACTTAAGAAATATAGTTTTAAAGGAGAAAAGAAATGGCTAAAGTGCCAACCACCAACCAAAATTACATAGAAGAAGTTTTTTTTTTCTATCAATTTTCCTGATACCAAAATTTTGATACCAACACCAATTAGGTACCCTCTTCATGATGATGATCATACCTAGTGTGGTAATGAGTCTAACGTAGTTTTACTTGATCAGTGGTAATGAGTGCGTGCTTAACTTATGTGTTGCCAAACAAAAAATCATGAATTGCCTTGGTGTTATTATTTATTATCTGTGCGTTCTCATTTTTGAGTTTTGGGAGGGGTGGAATGCGTGTGTATCTATTTCATAATTCCGATTTGTGAGACATTTTTATCAAAAATTGTTTAATTTATTAGTGTATACGAAGTGCAATTGCAGAAATGTGTTTACGTTGTTCTTTTTAAACGATAATTGCTAGTTCAGTTTCTTTCTTTTCTAAGGGCGTAGATAATCATGCAAAATGGCCAACGATTTGTGGTCATGTACCTGTTGTACTGAGGCTCTGACTTGCTGGCTGCGACTAAAACTCTCACCAGAGGAGATAGAGCAGAGGTACAGAAGCAAAGAAATTGACAGAATATTGGAGAAGGACAAACAAACTCTTCGGCGACAAGTCAAGTTGTTACTACTTGGAGCGGGTGAAAGCGGAAAATCAACATTCCTGAAACAGATGAGGATAATACACAAAGTGAAGTTTGAGCCGGAACTGGTGCGGGAGTACCAGCACGTGATATACCAGAATATTGTGAAGGGTATTCAGGTGCTAGTAGACGCGCGGGATAAGCTTGCGATACCGTGGGAAAACCCAAGAAACCTCGACGTGGGTCAACAGGCGTTGCACTTTAACAGTACTGCCTCACTCGATAGCCGGCTGTTCATGCACTATGCACCACACATTCACTCCTTGTGGCTAGACAGGGCCATAAAAAGAGCATACGACAGGCGGAGAGAATTTCAATTGGTGAGTAACTTATGACATTAGTCAATATTTACTGTGTAAACAAAGCATGAAATTTCCATTGTGACTTTCTATAATATGATTAAATGTGGCACATAATGTAGATTTCTACGGATATAGTCATCATATTAATTGGAATTATTTACTTGTCATCTATGTAACAGGGACACATAATTTTGTTGTTTAGTTGAGTCAACATGTTTTCCATGGCACATGTTAAGTTTTGTTATAAACTGTTTGTATGGCCTACATACTCTGATAAGAACAATAATACATGTTGTTGTCCATTATGTATGTATTATTGTGTCTCAATTATGTATGCCTGATGAGTTAAACTATCTTAAGCAGCTGCCATGATTTCATTATTGAATTATTTTTACTGGTGAAAATTTGAAGTGTTGGAAGCTAAACTTAAAATACTAAACAGAAAAAAAAAGAATGCTTACCTGTCACTGTCACGTAAATTAATTTTTAGTTATTATCTGCACCAAATATCAATTTTACCAGAACATAAAACAGCCACGATAATAAAAAAAAAACAGATTAAGTGGTTTCATCCAATATTTACCGGGTTAACTTTATTATGACAAATTTCAGATAGTAAATTCAAAAAGTAAAAACCAATAAAACCTATTTATTTCTGCAAATAGGTGTAATTCAAGCTCTTTTACAAGTCCCAATAATTTTTTACCCTAGCATTGCTTTGGGACAATATTGTGTGCCGTGTAGCCCACTTCTTAAGGCATTTTTATTAGTCCAAAACATGTAAAACCCTGCATAATTTATCCTGAAAAAATGCACGCTAGATGTTGCAGATCAGTTAAGGAAAAAAATTGAGAATTTAGGTCAATATCCTACCAGGAGTAAGAACTCAAAATTGTTTTTTGAAAATGATTTGATGTTGTCAAGTGAATGAATGCATTTTTTTAAACTTTTCAACATTCAAGCGGTCTCATGGGACCGCATAACAATGAAATTTCTATCGAGTCCCGATTACGGATGTCTGATGATGGCTTAAAAAAGTTTTTGTATTCCTTTGAGTAACTTAAATCTATAGATGGTGTAAAGCTTATAAAAAAATGTGAGAGAATAAAAATATCAACATCTTCAGCCTTAGCAAGGCCACTGCTGGACATAGGCCTAAAGTTATGGAGTAGTGGCGCGGTGATTCGTCTTTAATGTAAAGAGTCCCAGGTTCGATACCTGGTTAGTCAATTTAGAAAATGATATTTACATATTTTACAAATTAATGATACAAATCATAAATAGCTACTTTATTACATTTTTTATAGAAATAAAATTAAAGCTTGCAATATGTGTATATGCACAGCACTTACGTCACGTACGCAGTACGTCACTATTTTTGTCAGACACGCATCTCGTCACATACGTGTTTATTACGAGTTTCGTCACAAAAGTTATTCATCACAAATACGGTCACAGTCGTTCACATATGCAGTTAGTCATGATTTTTTAAAGAATTAAAAGACAAACTCTTACTTCAACTCCTTCTTACTTCAACCAACCCAGGTCATCCCAGAAACAGTGCTAGGACACTTTGTCCTGTTCCTAGTCAGGCCATGATTGACCTGATCCTTGATACGGCGTATCTGGTTATATGGTTAACATTAGTAGGGCCCAAAAAATAAGGAGACGTGTTCTGCCCCATATGGGCCAATAATGTTATTATTGACGTTCATAAGTGGAAATTTTCTATCCTAAATTGAATAAATGATTTTTGACTTTGACATTTGGAGTGAATGCCATCAGACCTTTATAACCCTTAGACAGGGAAACCAGACCATTTTTGGGCTATTGCTTCACATCTATGGTTAATATAAATGTGGAGGTTTCCTTACAATAATTTTCCTTACTGCTGATCAACTGGTATAAATCCGTACATAGATTTAAAAAATCCAGAGGTAGGTAAGAATCACGCTGATGTAAAGCGAGAATCCGATTTTTCGACCACTAAGCTACCACTGGTTATGTATCAGTAGAGCTTGTCTTATAATCCTTTAAAAAATCATGACTAACTGTATATGTGACCGACTTTGACCGTATTTGTGATGAATAACTTTTGTGACGAAACTCGTAATAAACACGTATGTGACGAGATGCGTGTGTGACAAAAATAGTGACGTACTGCGTACGTGACATAAGTGCTGTGCATATACACATATTGCGAGCTTTAATTTTATTTCTATAAAAAATGTAATAAAGTAGCTATTTATGATTTGTATCTTTAATTTGTAATATCAGTTGCTGCTCAGGCATCAAAAAATATATTAGGTAGTAATAGCTACATTTAGTGATTCTCTTCTAATCAATTACAACATTAGTATATTATATGTAATTCTACTCTACACATGCAAATATAATGTAATAAAATAAAATTATTCTTGTTTCAAAGGCAAACTAAATATAATAACAATAATGTTTATCCACTATCTATTCGCCATAGTAAAATCTTTGCTTAGTTTGGGGCTAGATAATTGGTGTGACTGTGTATTAGCGACTGTGATTACCAAAGTTAAGCCACCTACGCCATGGTTGTAATTGAATGGGTGACCATTCCAACCGTATTTAGTTACATTTATCACAAGCATCTCCGCGCTTCGGGAGGCACGTTAAAAATTGGTCCCGGATAATATCGCTTGATACCAGTCGTGAAGCCTAGTCCGAGGCCTTAGGGCGGCTTAATAACATCTGACAGTAAGATTTAGTCACTGGCCTTACAACCTTCACCAATCCGCACTGGGCCCGCGTGGTGGGGTATGGCCCAAACCACCTCAGACAGCCCTCTCTGTAGGGCATGTCTCACTACAGACGAAACTGCCAACCACGTAGTCCTGGAATGTGAGGCGGTTGTGTCACAACGTAATGAAATCCTTGACAACCCAAGGTCGCTCCGCGAAGCCTGTGAAAATCCCAGGAAACTTCTGCGCTTCTGGGCGGACCTAGGCTGGTTATATCCGTAACCATCATACCCCGGACCGAACAACACAAAGGACCGAATTTGAGTCTAAGTGCGGAAAAGGGAGTCCATTCTCATACTCATACTCAATACCACCTCATACTTGAGGTGAGGCCTGTGCCCTGCAGTGGGACGTATCTATATACGTAAAAAATCATGCCTATGCATGCTTTACTTTTTTTACTTTTTCCTATTGTTATAAACTTGCATAACAGACTATAGTTAAACTGTATCAATATCACAACAGTAGTTTTAGAGATAAGCTACTACAGGCAGACAGGACGGACGGCAGACAAACGCGCCGTAGGACTTAAGTTTATAATAATGTAGTGATTAACTTCTGACATTGACTTTGTTTTGAACAGAAACGCCTAAGGTTTTTTGTCATGTTTTTTTACCTTGCAGTGATCTAATCTCAACAGCCATAGTTATTTATTAACATCCTTATTCCTCGTTATTTTTTGGATTTTTGCATCATAATTTGGTTCCGAGAAACATTGTGCTAGCTAGATCTGCTTTGTATCAGATTAGCTAGGTATCAGAATTTGTTTGTTTAGTCTTATCCATTAAGGCGCTGCGCAAACGTGGACGCTTTTAGTTTCCAGTTGCCGACACCGAACACTTTTTGAGTGGAAGCAACTGGACAAGAAATGTTTACGTATGCGCATATAGTGGATGATTTCATACTGGTTCTATAGAAATCAAATATTCATCGGTAGCTTGTGTCTGATACAAAACACACAAGTGTCCACGTTTGCGCCCTTGCTAAGAAGTTAATGCGACTAATATGATAGAAAAGGTATTTTCTTCATATTATTATCAATTGTTACAAAATATCTTACCTTATTACACGACCATTTGGTCTAGTGTTTCACGCTCCGGAATATAAAAGCCAGGCGGTTGCGAGTTCGAATACTAGTGCAAATGTTTGTGTGATGAATACGATCGTTTGTAGTTACCCATAGGTCATTAATGTTTATAAAAATGTATTTAGTATGTTTATCTGTTATCTAGTTGCTAAAGTACAAGCTTTGCTTAGTTTGGAGCTAGATTATTAGTGTAATCATTTGAAGAATTTATTATATCGTTGTACTTTTGTCTGATTGTATTGAATAACCAAAATGGAAGTTAATATTCTTTACTTGGGTGTAAACTAGGGGATTGTTGACTTGTTTTGTACATAAATATCTATTGAACAGTGTTTAAAGTAATGCAATTAGATTTCCACACAGTGTGTCTTTAGTAACATTGCGGGCATAAATAAAATAATTGTAATTGCATTCCTTATCTCATTTCATTAGTCACTAGCCGGTTGCGTCATGCCATGCCCAAGGCTCCGCACATGTGAGCGACGGCATCTTGGATAGGGTAGGGTTGCCAAGTCTAAATATCTGAAACCTCCCCCCACAAGTTATTGCGCCGACTAAATGCTACATACAAGGGGTCGTCTACATATTACCTACGTCTCGGCCAGGGGGAGAGGGGTTATGCCAAACGGTCAGTGCGTGTTAAGAGGTAGGAAAAAAGCGTGATATGGTACGAGAGGTCCAAAATGTCAATAAAAGCCAGTCCAGCGCTGTCTTGCTACCTATCTCGTGTGGTTTTTATACCAGTCAGTGATGAATTTCCTATCGCAAGTCAGTCCGGTTGACTAGCCCACTCAACTGTGTGTCGAACGTTTTCGCAAGTATCGCTACTTCAAAAATACTGAACAGCAAACTGACTTACTGATTTGACGCCCCCAAGTATGCGATAAACTGTTATTTACTGGATCTAGTTATTTTTATTTTGTAAAAATTTAAACCTGATAGTTATTTAATCAAACTACACATCGCCGAGCTTTGAAATTTTTTTTTTTTAACACATGGCTATCGATTTATAATAGCACTGTGGCAACCCTGTTAAAATCGACTTGCGTACGTAAACAGAATTGCCACTTTTCATTTCTAGGATTTTATAATCGCTAATTCAGGCGGTGTCGGTCATTACTGTCCATTCACCGAATTTATTATTAACTGTTACATAGTTACTAAAATCTTAACGATGTTTTTAAGAATAGTCTGGAAAATCCATACTCAGAAATGTGTAGCATTAGCTTCAGTTCATAACACCAGGAAACTCGCTACAGTACGCGTTAGTTTATTTGGGTAGGTATTACGAGAAATATGAAGATGCAAGTTGCTGTTGAAGTGGTGGCCGATCAAGGTCGAAACCTTGAATTGAACCTGCTTACATCAAATGTCGTCAAACTGCCAATCCACTTGTCATGTTTGCATATCAAATCCTAAATGTTGAGTGAGGTTATGATCCATTGACGAATGTTTTCTTCTGTACTCTTTCCTGTTCATCTGTGACAACGGGAAAAACAACATTTATTTCACTAATCAAAAACCTAACAAAATCTAACCTAATTAACTTGGAGGTAGATAGTTAATTTCGTGATGTGTCTTCCATTCCACTTCCTGCATGCGCATAAATGTGCTCGATAGCTACTCTTATTGGATAAGGAGAGGTGATAAATCTGTAAGAGACCACTGAATTTTGGTCTACTATGCCATTCGAAAGAAATTCCATCAAGGACAGATTCCTCATCATCATTTCTACGGTCAATCCCGGTCGCGTCCAAAGCTATAGCTTGGGAGTCAGGGGTCCCGCTTTTTTTGATTTGGACAAGGACAAGGACAGATTGCTATGTGCTATTATAGTATTTATGCTCCTATCTTTTGTTGCTCCTATGTTTCTGTCAAATTTTTGATGGCCAGTATTCCGCCACGCGAACCGCACTATTGGTGGCGTGTAACAGTTCTTCGCGTGTGCAGCTGTCCGTACACGCGGGACATGAAAGGTAGTCTATGGTTTGAGGGAAAGCACCGCAATCGCATTTACCATTGGTGCCTCTACTTTCTTAGGTTTTTCTTTTTACTGCACATAATAATATTATTACAGTCTATGTGTTGATCATCATCTTCATTTAACACATTAAGCACCATGGTGGTCACCTGTGACGCCCAAACAATACATTTTATATTGTGTCTAGTTTCGTGGCAGTCAAAGGCATAACAAAAATAAACAGAAAAGATAAAACTGGCAGCTTAAATAATAATTAAGAAGTCAAGCCCAAATCAGAATTTAAAAAAATATGCTCGTTGATTAAAGAACTTCTTACGTGTGGATTTTTAATGATAGAAATCGGTTAAAAATATCAACATAAGTGAATTGATCTCACATCGCGATCGTAAATTACTTAAAATCAATCAATACAAATTATGCACGAATCAGCCCTAAAGAAAGGCATATTGCAATTCGCTCCGACTGTAGTATACAGGGTTATCTGTAAAACATCAACAACTTCCTAGGGGCTGATTCTGGTGCTCAAATACGACAACTTTTTCAATGGGACCAGCATTGAAATCAAAAAATAATAATTTCACTGCTCCATACAAACTGATGTCAGCTGATGGCGGCTTAGTATGGGGAAGTGTTTTTTTTGCAATTTTAATGTTGGTCCCATAGAAAAAGTTTTTGTATTTGAGCTCCAGAATCAGCTTCTAGGAGGTTTTTGATGTTTTCCAAATAACCCTGTATATATTTCATTAATGAGTCACTCGTTTACGATTCCATATCTAAGTATTTTCACAATCAACCTGATAGTTATTTCATTAACTCGTTGATAATGTTATCAATAATACGAAATGTGTTCTTTGTTGGTACTCTTGTTTTCGTAAACCCTTGCTATGCCTCAGAAGGATTCAATTATCGCCTATAATTTTATAACAAGGTTCCGAGAAGATGCAAATTGCTCCAGTTTTCTTACAAAAACAGAATTCATAATGATGAAGAGGTTTGATTGCTCAAGGCTAGAGTTGTAAAATGTCCGTCACGTTATAAATGTCTGACCAATATGACCGAGCAAATTGGACATTTTCTCAATGTGACCGGACATTTTGGACATTAATTGTCACTAACGTCACATTCAATTCTATCGACAAACTATGAAAAAAAAAACATTTTGTCACAAATAAGTGCATTGTTTATAAAAGAGCCAGGCTTTAGTAGTGATAATCTATAAAGAAATGAAATTTCTAAAATCTTTCTGCACGAACAAGCTAAAAAGTGTCGTATCGTTACGCGCGTGTTTTTTTTTAGTTCGATCCAGATCCAATTACATGTTTTATTGTATGTTTTTGTTGTCAAATACTTAACATTTAAGACTTAGTATAGTAGAATACTTCTTTTTTTAAATTTATACTAAATAAAAATGTGTGACCATCGTGACAATAAATGTCCAATGTCACCAAGCATTTATCATAAATGACGGACGATTATAGCATATGACCGTCAATTTACCACTCTACTCAGGGCAACAGCATTAAAGTTAGGAGTCTTAGGAGGCTTATCACTTGACCATGCTAAAGTAAAGACCGATTATAGTAACCGTTTTTTCTTATCTTACCATTGATTCCGTAGTAAGTTGTATTTATAAACTACTCAAAACTTTAAAATCTCTCAATTATTATTGACGTCTATATATTCGTTTGACTTTAAGTTGGAAATCAGTCTGGTAGCTGTAGACTTAGCCCATGCCCCACGTTAATCCACACACCATGTATATTGTATGTTAAATTCTATGCACAAAATAAGCGATCAGTAATGACGAGTAGGTAAGTAACAATACGCGTTTGTCGGCCTATATCGTTAAAATTAATAGGTACGTATTACAAAAGTATTTGTTTACGTTAGTTAGATAATCGCAATACCAGTAAGTGGAACTTTTATAGTTCCCTAATGGCTCCGCATCGCTACGGTAATTAGGTCGACTCACAAAGTGTTAGTAGTGGTGTTCAAATTAATAATTTAGCTGCTAATCACTTACTGCACCGTATTTTTAATACCCAAAACAAATTATGTCAAAATGTAGAATTTCATTTCTATGAAATTTGGAATAGTAATTTGAAGCCACGTAATCATAGGGGACAAATGTCGCGCGAGTCTACGCTACGTCTACTCGTTAAGTGATGTGTTACACATTTGTATTGGAAAGATATTATTTAAAATGCTCTGGTTACCTCTTAACGTATTATTGAACTAAACTTTTGGCACTGGGTGATGTAGGTACCTACAAACCAACGTAAAATAAGTTGCAGTTAGATTTCTGTACAAAACATCTTAAAATTATAATGTATCTAAAAAAAACACTTAACCTTCTCGGCGCGCTTGTTGCGCATTAGTTCGCGGTCACCTTAGCACCTAATCGTTCCGGAACCCAACTCATCCCACAAAGATCGCTCACGCAAGCCTCGACTGTCTGTCTCGCCTTTTCTTTCAAAATAAAGGATCGAGCACATTCGCGTGTCATCGTTCTGGTTTCGATAGTATGCACTCACCTTCACGTCACGCCATGGATATGTGTCGATCAGTGACCCCGTATCTAATTTACTGCGCGTTTTATTTTAGCACTAAAACTAATATTTACAAAAAAAATGCGATGTTTTCTTGACCAAGAATCGTTTTTAATTATCAGAATATTCATTTGATTTTCTTGTAGATTTTGCGTTTCTTTGACCTCTCTCTATGATATGATCATAAATCCGACAAATCTGGTTATCGCATTGGAGCGATTTCCATCTGACTTCCGCAGCCGTTGGACAGGAAAAACAGACAGATTTAGTACAAATGCTACAAATTTAGTTCTTAAAGCAGTTTGTTCACGATCCTCACTAGTGGTTATAATCCATGCGTATAGAGGTACGTGTTTAGATCGTTTAATTGAAGACCTCATGGACGCGAGACTAGATTCCGAACCGGCTTCCCGGTGGCTCCCGCGCGCCTCCATGTGGATTGTGTGGTTTCAACCCTCGTCTCGACGAAGTCTGGGGCCCTTGCCTATCAAGCGACTCGCGAGATCAGCACAAATGCAAATAATATGTTCGTTTTTATAAAGATATTGTATGATTAGGATGTACAGGAGCGTTAGCGGCCCCCGTACTAGGTTACACCTGTATGGCCCAGCCTGGTTTATAGAACAAGTCATTGCTTAATAAATTCATAATTAAAAAAAATATACGGATTGGTCTAAGGCAGGTGACCAAGCTTATTCTGCCGGTAAAATAACATTTTCTCTTTAGAGCAATCTTTATCGGTCAGGAATGTCAATCATCGTTGCTGTGGTGAGGCTATAAAGGCTTTGTTCGCAGTCATTGGCCATAACGTAATATGCAGCTTGTTCATTCAATAGACCTTCCTTTAGCTGCTTATCATCAAGGAATTTTTATGTCAATTAATTATTGCAGACTTTTAATTGAATTTAAATATAATTTAATGGATTTTATGCCGCGATACGCACAAAAGTAGTATCATTAGGAACTTGAATATCATTGATATATGCCATTATGTAATTGCAAAATGCGACACAATAATTAAAAGAACACAGTCGGCATGCTTACGAGTACCTATTGTCAGTGGGGTGGCACAATATGATAACTAACAAAATTAACAAATATTTTAGGCCATTTCTAATAAGCCTTAAAAAGGCGCTTGGTTGATTTAATGAACTTACCGAGTTTGTAAATTGATTTGACTCTCCACACGGTTTGTTGCATTTGACCAATTTTCGGATATATTCGCCAAATGTCTTCTAAATTTATAGTAACAATTCATTCACATGTTAGGTATACATGCTTACATTTCAAGAAGGTAGTGCCAAATTTTTAAAATAAGATCTAGAGAATAATATTAAAGTGTGTCTTCGTTTTTTTTTAACTATGCTATACTTTTATAACTAACTAATTGTTCCAGCGAACTTCGTACCGCCTAATTTTTTCTGTGAATTATTCGATGTTTTAATAGTTATTCTGCTATTCGTGACGGCAACAAATCCAAAAAATCATAAATCATAAAAATCAGCCCATCCGTTCTTGACTAATAAATGGTGTAACTAACCCGAAAAAAAAAGACTTGTTTTTTACTTAGGTCGTTTTAGTTACTGATTCTGAGCGGTCCCTGAAAAATTGGCACTACCTTGAAATGCAACCCTGTATAGGTAGTATCAGACTAAGCGTGTCAGTCCGTTGAAGCAGTGGTACTCAATAATACTCATTTGTTTAGTGTTTAGGCCCTCTTTCGGAAACGTAAACACCTCACAAAACCTGTTAGGAGAAAAATAAAATGAGTCAGGTAATAATAAAATTATTTACTTCAATCACATCAGAGTCAGAGACATCAATTAGTTAATAATTAATTCTCAATACAGGACACCATTGTCGTAAAGTGTTGTTTACGTATTTGAGCTGTTTATTTTTGTTGGTAATGACTAAAAGTGATGTTTAAGTTCATACAATTTAAATATTGTTGGCCTAAATCATTCAGTGAACAAAATTTATAAGTAATTTATAAGTAAATGTGTAATATAAATGGTCAGCTATATATACCAGGGAGACCGTTGTATAATACCAAGGCCGTAGCCAGGAATTCATTTTGGAGGGGGTCTAATTCAATTTGGGGTAGGGGAGGGGGGGGGGGGGGCTGTGTTTTATTATACTATTGTTACCATGAGACTCCTCCTTAACATGATATATTTGACAGTACGATATCGGGAGGGTGTTTGAACTTCCAAACCACTCCCCTGGCTGCGGCCTTGCTCAGTACTTACGAAACTAATCAATTTTGACAAAGTAACATAGGTCTTAATATGAAAAAATAGGACTCACTGTACTAAATTGATCAGTTGCCCAGGCAGTTTGTATTGGACCGCTAAAATGGTTTGGTTAATATTTCCTAGTGAATTTAAAATTACAATAATTAAGAAACATCAGTTAAGGATGTGTTTTTAGGGATCCGAACGTCCGAATGGAAAAAAAACCGAACCTTTATAGGATCACTCGTCTGTCTGTTTGTTCGTCTGTCTCACTCAGCTAATGCTCTAAAATTTAGTACACATATAAATTTCTGTGACCCAAATATGAACGTGTAACGTAAATAAATACATTTTGAATACAGGGGCTACTTTTCGTGGCAAAAAAGTTTTTGCAAACTCTTCCCTGTGACTTAATTATTAATGCTTGTTATTAGGGTTTTAAATACATATGTTTTATAATTGTAAAATTGTACTATACTATAATAAGTAATCTTAAATTACAATAAAAATAAGTTATTTATTTAAGGAAGTACGGAACCTTATCTACGCGAGTTCAACTTGCACTTGTCTGTTTTTTTATGTGTATTGTGTAGTAGGTAATAAAAGAGAAATAAGATTATTTTATTTTTTGTCTAATTGAGGTTCTACTATGTCGTATCTACATAAATCTTAACAATCCCCAACCATCGGAAGCCTCCATTAGAATGTCAATTAGTGTCTGAGCTGACCTGCAATTTATTGCCGGAATGCCCTAGATTCTTTTTCGCACTTCCACAATGCAGTATGTTTTTTCATTCATGATAAAACGTCTACGTCTGCGCGTCTACGCCGGTCTATAAATATGCGGTAAACATACGCTGCATTACGTTCTTGGTTCACTACATCAGTTAAGATTTTATTACAAACACCTTGAAGCTTTAGATCATAAGAACGATTAAGGTTTATGCGTTTTTGACCTCTCCCGGCACGAGTTGCACTAAGTATAAACTAAATAAGTATAAAATATTGGACATCATCACATACATTGCTCTGCCTGCCTAGCATGAGCACTAAAACACGATATGATATGATATGATATAGCGAAATATCGACACCAACTGTAAAAATATGATGGATATAGCCGCCATGTTGAATCGCCGTCACATATTAAGATCGCTGTTTCGATAAAAATTCAAAATGGCGGCTATATCTATCATATTTTTAAAGTTGGTGTTGATATATCGCTATATCATATCATATTATATCGCATTTTGGTACACATGCTAGGGGGGCTGACCCTCTGGTAAGTAGACAAAGCACTTGGTACCACAACACCCAGACCCGTGACAATATGGACAAGTAATTTTTCTATATCAACACTCTGGAATGGAATGGAATGGAACGCTCTTAGACCGTTGTAAGGTTCGTCTATTAATCACGTCGTGAGGGTTGAAATGGGGGAAGAGGCATCGCCAAAAAAAAACCAAATATCACAAGGGTGTAGGGGGGGAGAGGTGTACTGGGAAAAGGACCCCATAGAAAAAAGTTGTATTTAAGCGCCCCTAAGAAGTTTTGCGTATAAAAAGTTAAAGGTCATGGAATTGATTTTCAACTTTAAGTCCGACATCTCTACATGTCAATATCAATTGAGAAAATTTTACGTTTGGTATGGTAGGTTGACTAGCTGTTGTCTGTACATTTTTTTGAATAGCTATCAAACGTATAGATTGTTAATATTTTTCTGAATATATGAAACTAAACTGTAAACATCTCAATTTTCCAGAGCGACTCTGTGAGCTACTTCTTCGACGAGTTAGAGCGCATAGCCCGGCCTGACTACGTGCCGTCCCACCAAGACATCCTGCACTGTCGGAAGGCGACGAAAGGCATCACGGAGTGCACCATCAACATCAACAATGTGCCCTTCGTGTTCGTCGACGTGGGGGGGCAGAGGACGCAGCGGCAGAAGTGGACGCAGTGCTTCGACTCTGTCACGTCAATACTGTTTCTCGTGTCCTCGTCGGAGTTCGACCAGGTCTTATCTGAGGACAGGTAAGCATCTTCTTTGATCCTCATTGATGATTGTGATGTTGGGCCTTATTATGTGCCGCCACTCTCTTAACCTAGAGTTAACGTGATCAAAGGTTCTCAAGTGGCGACTGGCGACCACGAACCGGAAGACGCAGCTTGGGCATGAGAAAAGCTCCGCATGAGTAAAGATCCCTAAAACGGCACATTTCTAAGCATGCCCCAGTTAACTGACGATCTAGTCAAGGTGTGGGAAGACGCTGGATGCAAGGCCGTGGCGTTCCTTTGGGGAGGCCTATGTCCAGCTGTGAACTTACAGAGGCTGATGATGACTCTCTTAATTCGTACAGTGTCGAGTTTGCCGTCGAGCAGCAATGACAATAGTTTTGCATTATGTGTCTACTGATTGACAGGTAATATAAATAAATGAAGAATAAGATAATAAATGAAGAGTGCTATAACAGATTTTAGAGCTGCCAAATTAAGATAAGTAATTGGCCTTTGTTTGCCTTAAGTTTTAGTCATATTTTTATCGAGATGGTGTAATAATATCTATCACGTCTTTCTGTGAAGAATGAAGTTAACAAAAGCTTGTTAAAAAGAGTACTTGTAGTTGTGAACTTGTGAGTGTGAGTGAGTGGTTCTACCCGCCAATGTCGTCTACATCAGTAAATAATAAATCTGTGTATTGACCTGCCTATAACAGACATTACGTAAAGTATCATTTCTAGTCATGACGAGTTGTGACCTATGAGTGAGGTTTACGTTGAGTAGCGACGATGATTCATAGTTTATGCATAATTAAATAAATAAGCATATCCTTTTGTTCGCATTGCGATACGCTATTAATGACGTTGCGAAAACGTGCTGTGTATCTGTTAAAACATTTTGCAATAGTATCGAGCGGTCGTTATTCTTCTTTATTTTCACTGAAAGCTTAGTTTTATACTAGCTTCTGTACTACGTAGACTTCAGAATTAATGAAAAATAAAATAAGAAAATCTTTTATGACCTTTAATTAATTTATAATCTTCGTGCGAATGAATACGAGCTATGTTATAATGATTGATATAATAGTTTAAAAACTATGAAACACTCTTTATATGTATTGCACTCGACAAGACAAACAAATGAGCCCAAATACGAATGTTTTACTAGTGCTATTGAAGAGTTTCACCATCCACCTCCTGGTTCCATCATCAGATCATCACGATAGTTAAATTATTGTATTTTCATCCGAATGTCAGATACTTTCAAAGTGTCAAACCAATATGTCAGTTAGAAGTAGGTTGAAAACTACTTCCAAATTCGATTTCATAGTTACTAGTGAAGCTAATAAAAGTGTCTTGTCAACATCTAAGCGGTCTCATGAGACCGCAAAACAATGAAATTGTCTCGACTACAGATGCTTGATGAGTTAAAAAGAGACCTTTCGCGTCAAAACCAACTGTTTTTATAAAAGCGGGGCTTCTGTATTTGTACATCGATCGATCGAATCAGAAATGAGGAGATCCGTAAACGAAAAAAAGTCGCTGACATAGCCCAACGGATTAGCAAGCTGAAGTGGCAGTGGGCGGGGCACATAGCACGTAGAACTTACGGCCGATGGGGCAGAAAGGTTCTAGAATGGAGGCCGCGTACCGGCAAGCGCAGCGTAGGACGTCACAATGTGGTCAGACGACCTGGGTAAGGGTCGCAGGAAGACGCTGGATGCAGGCCGCTTCCAACCGGCCAATCTGGAAGTCAATGGGGGAGGCCTATGTTCAGTAGTAGACGTCCTATTGCTGAAATGATGATGATGTACTTGTACTCTTAGGTATTCTGTGCCAAAGTAGAACGATTATTGATTTTGTTTTGTGTTGGTTTGTTTAACGATTAACCTCTACGTCATGGCATTGCCGTTCTAATGTTGTGTATATTGTAGGTGCAATGTGCTTGCGTCATAATTTTCTGTTTTTCTCAATGAACCACTTCCCGCTTCGCCGATTAACAGGTCGTTGCTCTATGCACCTCAATATGATTTTCTTGACCGTAACCCCGGTATGAACTCGCACATCATGTGTGGTATGAGACAGGCGAAATATTAAAATGTTTATTAAATACAAGGTTCAGCTACCATATACTAAACAGGGCAAAAGTATAAATCGCAAAAAAAACTGATGCTCCATACATTTATCGATGATTTAAATGACTGTTTTGTATGGAGAGGTAAACTTTTTTCATCTGATTTCTATATTGGTGTTATAGTAAAGTCTTTATTATCTTTTGGCAGTTAGTTTATTATTTTGAAACCTCTTTAGTACCAGCTGTTGCTTGCGACTTTGTATTCTTTTGAATTCAATAACCTTCCTCTGCGTGCTGGCATTAACTTACCAAAGTGTCATCACAATCAGATGAGATATACATAGATAGATACTCTTGGACACAAAGCAAAGTAAGTTACATATGATTTTTACAGACAGAGGACATGTTTAGGCGGTCTGAATTTAGGGTGATGAATTGTTTACGAATGCATACAGTACAAACAAAAAACAAGCATTTAATTTTATTTTTATTATTATTTAGCATACGATTTGCTTTACACAATCAAGGAAAAGTTTTATTTTATAGTGTTGCTGCCTTTGGCTAAAAAACCACAGGAAATATATTTTTTGGAAAATAAAATAATTACATATAGATAATTGGAGGTTTTTCTGGAGGCCTGGATTGATCCATGGAATCCAACATCTTTTATACTTACATCAACTTAAAACTTGACTGCAACTTAATGGTTTTAATAAATAAAGGTAGCATGTAATCAAAACCTCTCAAGTAACGTCACTCAGCATCCCAGCTTATTTCAGATACGCCACTCAAAGTCACACCTTGTTTTCGCGATGTCGGCCATTATTTTTAATTTTGGCAGATTGGGGCCAAGATATGATTACGAAGTTATTACTCCAGACGGAAGTATTATTTTCAATGATAAATGCGTTATGGTTTACAACAAAATATACGATACAATTATGTCGAGTACATAAGACGAGCTGATGTCTCCGTAGCCGAGAGGCGAGTATACCGGACTTGGTGTCGCTATCTCTGAGGTCTCTGGTTCGATTCCCGGTCGGTCAATGTAGAAAAATACTTTTCTATATTGTAACGGGTCTAGGTGTTGTGGTACCGTCGTTGTTTCTGTAACACAAGTGCTTAAGCTACGTATCATAGGATCAGAGCAATGTATGTGATGTCCAATATTTATATTTATATTTATTTAATATCAATTCTTCCGCCTAGCGTTTTGCTTGTTCCTTGGGGTAGTTGTCATTTTGATAATAGGATATATAAAGTGACCATTCTGAAGCTGTCAACGTTTTGATTCAGTAGCCATTTTGATATAGTGAACTTTATGCGACAAAAGAATTGACCATGATCCTAGATGCGACAAGTTTAGGAATAAGGAAAAAACGGAACCCGTATAGGATCACCTTGTTGTCCGTCTGTCTTTCCGTATGTCTGTCGGTCAAGACTATTTATCTCGGGAATGCGTGGAGGTATCGAGTTGAAATTAAAACCATATACTCAGGTCTACAGTCCCTTGAATACGGCTGTTTAAGCCAAAAAATCGTATATTTCGACAATCTCAAGGGAATCTAAGTTTATAAGGTACTTTCCTTTGCCTAGAACTATGAAATTTGGCAAGTTATATCGTCTTTTACTACAACTACAGGGAAAAATCTGAAAACTATACATTTATTATAAAATTTTGTAACTAAACTGCGAGACTCGATTCCTGAACTATTTATAATAATAAGTACCAACAAACTTTTACGGAACCCTGTCGGTGGGCGAGTCCGACTCTCACTTGTCGGGTTTTTTTTACTTTAGGTGCGATTTCCATCAGACCTGTGTAACCCTAAGGGTTATTATTATGGTCTAAATCAAGATATCAAGATATAACATATTCGGGATCAGAAAAAAACCTACGTCGCGGTTGTGATTGGATGGCTGACCATATTACGTGACATTTACCACAAGCATCTCCGTGCTTCGTTAGGCACGGCACGTTTCACAAGGCACATTAAAAGTTGGTTCCGGCTAATCGCATGGTCGCTTGATACTAAAGCCTAGTCAGAACTCAGGGCGGCTTAATAACATCCGGCAGTAAGCTTAAGTCACTGGCCTTACAACACCCCTCCACCAATCCGCACTGGGCCCGCGTGGTGGAGTATGGGACACACCACCTCATAGTTGAGGTGAGGCCTGTGCCCTGCAGTGGGACGTGTATAGGCATACTTTATTCATGAGAAGAACAACCATTCAGAGGTATGACTGAATAAATGGTGTAAGAATAATATTAAGACTATTCACAATTAACTTAATGTCATAGTATAATTATATATATATGTATATCTATATATATTTATGTATATAAACTTAAAAAAATATATATATATATATATTCTATTAAAATGAATAATAATGGTATAATTCTATTAATTATTTTTTCAAAATCAATTATCAACTTGCCTCATTCAATAACTGCTGCCAATTCAACTTAAAACTTAAAATTTGTATAAAGAATAACATTTACACTCATTGTGCTAATCACTGCACTATTTGTATACTTACCTATTTATCTAGTACCGTTACACCTGGTAAACATAATCAACGTTGTGAAACTCTGTTATTGGCTAAGTGTTTTTTGTAAGATTTTCATTTAAGCATGATTGTTAAAATAAAGCTGTTGAGTTTCCTAATAAATAAATAATAAAAAAAAAATGACGGACCTTCTAAATAACACCCTATGTATTTCATTAAGTTTACTTGTTAAGTGTGTCCTTTCCTTGGGGCTTGATTAGATATGATTCACACTAATTTGTATTTACTCGTGCAAATACAATTCTAGTATGTATATGTAGATAAAGTATCTATCTACACTTGTTGCGGGAAACGTTTTTATCGTCACGATTATAACGCGTGATTTCGAATACTCTAGTATTATGTTATTATGCCGCATTGGCCAATTAGCAATTTCCAGCACCTACATACATACTAGTGATGTGCCAAATATGGATTCGACTTCTGAAACAAATTTTCGGAATATCGAATATTTTTGCCGAATATTTACCAATACATCTAAAGTAAAATATTTTTTAGCAGAGTTACACAAACCAATTTATTTTATTTCTATTTCCACAGGAAAACGAATCGTCTCGAGGAGGCGTTGAACATCTTCGACACGATTGTAAACAACGTGAACTTCAAGGGTATCTCCATCATCCTTTTCCTGAACAAGTCGGACCTGCTCGCCAAGAAGGTAGCCAGCAAGGAGACCGACATCCGCTGGTACTACCCCCACTACAGCGGGGACCCCCACTCCCTCCGCGATGTTCAGATGTACTTACTAAACATGTTCGCTAACGTCCGGAGGGAACCAAAAACAACGCTCTACCACCATTTCACCACTGCCATAGACACGCACAACATCGAGGTGGTTTTTAACTCCGTCAAAGACACTATACTCAATCGGAATCTTGAGTCTCTGATGCTGCAGTGACGGAAACGCACGCGTGCCCACGCAAACATTGTGATACCTTGGCAATATGAACTACTAACGATCCAGCATAATAGCGAGGACGCGTTCAAAAGACAAATATGTGATTTTTATTTTTTAGCCTCGGTTGTAAAATATGTATGTAATTCGACGAATATTTATTCGCCAAAGATGTTTGGCTCATGTATAGTTATCATGATATGATAAAGTTTGTATATCAGTGTATTTATGACCAAAAACATAGATTTTGCACTCGAAACATATTTTGATCACTTTTTGATGAATTTACGTATGTATCTACGCATGTATTCGTATTTACGTACAAGGGACTAGGTGTAAACACATGCTGCATTATTGTACACAGACTAGATTAGACGATTGGTATACAGTGTTTAACCTTTATAGTGATCGGTCTTAGACAAAATTGATAATGAATTAGACCAATATGGCACTCATATTACTGCTTTATGTCCTTGCAGTGAGATTAATTCACACATAACAAT
Source organism: Anania hortulata (assembly GCA_963576865.1). Lineage (NCBI taxonomy): Eukaryota > Metazoa > Arthropoda > Insecta > Lepidoptera > Crambidae > Anania > Anania hortulata. The sequence continues at coordinate 4,407,542 of OY756391.1, forward strand.
CTCATTGTTCATTAGGGTTGTCGGAAACTTAGTAAACTTAATCGGTATCGCCTCGTTTCGTCTTTTCGTTCACTTTGATCTCTCGCAAGATGCGATTTCGTAACGGAGATTGGGAGAGAGTATTTGCTGATTTGCGCAGCCGATCCGGAGCTGAGCCGACAACCGACAACCTTAAAAAGTTATTAACATCGCAGTGCCAACCAGAGGTGTGATACATTGGCTATATTATTATATCATTAAGGTGTAAAATAAATTGCTCTAACGGGGTGCCACATATTCGGAGAGCTCATGAGTGCTCTTTATTAAAGAGAAGACTTATAAATAATCCCTCATGGGAATAAAAGTGTACATAGAGGTATAACGATGATTTAGATTTGCTCTGTGATCGAATTTTTGTAAAGTGTTGGCTGTAAACAGCAACGAATGTACGTTAAATGTTGTTGAGAAACTGATCTGAGTCCGACACCGGGGAATGGCGCGCTCAATAAGTTTAAATAGTCTAACGTCGTTCTAAGTGGACGAAATGAAAAAATGATTTTTTTTAATGCGGTTTTGTTTTCTACAATCACATGTTCTGCAGTGTTCTACTCTTGCGAAATGTTCCGTCCCTTGGCACAATTTAATGCAAAAACGTGTAATCTCACTAGCTTCTATCTTGTATATTTTAATTAATATGAACTTTTTGTACAATAATACATACATAATTTGTAATAAAGGGCACAAAGGTTATGTTAATCAAGAATTGATCGAATTTTTACTTTCAAATTCGCGATCGATCCAGTCATTCGGTCTGTCGGTCAATATTTTCGGCAATGCATAATTACGATCATAATAATTATACTCATTTAGTCGTGTAAGTTTCGATAATCTAAGGTATTTATTTAAAGCTTAGACATTAAAAAAAATATTTACGAGTTTTAGATAGAAAACCGTATCTATTTATTCATTGTAAATTTTTATGAACTGTTTATCGAGGCTATGTGTATATACCTCCTAATTTTACACATCACTTGTGTTTTTTAAGTATGTAGTTGACGTATGTCACGGCCTGATTCGATAGGGATGGGTTTCACTCATAGTAAACAGTGATATATGCATTTAATAGTGCCATCGCGTGCGCAGGTTGTCACCGACGCAGGGCCACAGGGTCCCATGGCCACGCGCTAAATAAATCTGTAACACTTACTACAAGGGGACTGTCCTATGTTTTATTTTATTTGTTGTTTACCGATTGGTAGATTGTATTACGGCTACTTTCAAAGACTAGTGATGCGCATAAGACCTTCGGTTTAGTCGAATTTGGTTCATAATTTTCAAAAGCGTTTACTAAAATATCGAAGTTTCGGCATACCGAATATTTAGCCCAATATTCGGTATTTATGTAAATGTTTCTGTATAAAACTAATAAAAACAATTTATTTCTGCAAATAGGCTTAAATTAAGCTCTTTTATACGTCCCAATTTTTTTTACCACTTTTTAACACCCTAATCGAATTCGGTGAATTCAATAAAGTCGTATTCAAATTCGGCGCATCCCTAATAGTAATAATGAAAAGTCAAACTCACTACTCAACGTCAAACTTTTTCAATCGATGTTGAACTCTATTAGTTCAGTTTAAAGTTGAAAATCGGTAGAGATAATTTGTCAATTTGAGGTAGCTTGATGGGCCGGGCCGTATATTGAAATGCCTTATCGATAAACCATTTTTATAATTAAACAGGTACACTTAAGAAGTACAATGCAAAATATACTTTTTTACAATTTTCTGTTTTGTAATTTAGTGGACAGTCCCTAATAAAATATTTTTTGACACTACATTGACCTAAATGACTTTATAGATCACTCCAATCACGTTTTGCCATATGAATATCGCGTATAGTTTTTAAGAGTTTGCCTACATTCCTTCGTTATCATCAGTTTTTTCGGAATTAAAGTATCCAATCAATATTCGTTTCTAGAATTCTGTCTGTCTCTTTGTATTCATTAGGAAGAGAAAGAGATACATGAACCAAAATTGGATTAAGAGATTATATCTTGTATATTTCTTTGTATATTTTTACTATTCTGAAGTTTCCTAAACAATAAAATATTGACTTTTTTTCTTCAACCAATTATTTTTGACGACTACTCAATTTATTTATTTATATATTATGTGTAACTACAGTTTTTTGTGTTAATTTAAATGCACAGTTTATTTGTTATTAGCAATTTAAAAAAATAATGTATGACCTACTTTTGTGATTACCTATTACTACAGATACGGTTGATTTTGATGGTTTATGCAATTTTGCATGTAAGGTTTTATCGCAATATGTATACGGTAGACTCACTGCACTTGCTAAATTTGACCACCATTTATACAGGGTGTCCCGTAACTCAAGGATTCACACATATTCTATACAGGGTGGCAAGAAAAGAGACGTCCAAAATTTTTTTTAATGCCCTGTGTTAAGAGGTATCCGAATCACCCCTATGTATGTTCTACGATTTTTCGTAGTTTTCGAGTTACGATTTTTTTTAATGAATTTTTGCAACCCGATCAGTTTGAAAATTTTCTTAAAAAAAAAGTAAAAGGTAAAGAGAAAGAAAGAAAATAAAATCAAAGAAGATTTTATTTTCTTGCAGCTAAATCTCTATGAACTGTGCATTTATGCATAAAATAAACAGCCTCATAACTTTAATGGAAGTTACTACAAAATTGACCTAAAGTTGAGAATTTAAGTTGAGTGAGTTATCTTTTAAATTTTCAACTTAAAATTAAAAATCTAAACTGATAATTTCTTAGTTTCTAAGTAGTTTCAGAGAATGCGCTAGACTCTAAGCTTTCATAATAATAATAAAAAGTAGTACTTCATAGGCTTCATAGGCAATTTAAAAAAAAATGTAACTCGAAAACTACGAAAAATCGTAGAACATAATAGGGGTTATTTAGATACCATCAACACGAGGCACCTAAAAAAAATTTTTGGAGTCACTTTTCTGGCCAACCTGCATATCACAGTAACCAACTATGACTAATAAATAATGCATTATTTGCATTGACGACCTCCGTAGCCGAGAGGCGAGCATACCGGACTTGGTGTCGCTATCTCTGAGGTTCCGGGTTCGATTCCCGGTCGGGTCAATGTAGAAAAATAACTTTTCTATATTGCCTTGGGTCTGGGTGTTGTGGTACCGTCGTTGTTTCTGATTTCTGTGACACAAGTGCTTTGACTACTTACCACAGGATCAGAGCAATGTATGTGATGTTGTCCAATATTTATTTATTTATTTATTATTATTTATTTATTATGATTTTTTAGTTTTTCTATACAAATTCAATCGGCTGTTTAGTAATTTTGTATGTGAAGTCGAGAATTTTTCTCTATTTTTTACAGAACAAAAGTGGTGTATAGTAGATGTGGTGACAAGGTTATCCTCGAGTTACCTTGAGGACATCATGTATACCGCGAGCGTGCAAGTGTCCTTAAGTAACTTTTTGTTTATGGGATATTTTTGATTAAAAAAGATAAATTACTTGAATAATTCGAAATCGTTTGGCGGAGTCTGCTTGCCGCGAGTATTATGGGGTCTACCGCCCTTGCAGTTTATTGTGTCTTATTGTAATCTAATGAAGTAATGAGATACATCCCGATCTTACAAATAAACCATCTTCTTATTTCTCAATATAAATAGTAAATGTATCGGTTCATTAAAAACATTCAAATTAAACGTCACATTTTATTCCAAAGACATAAGACGTAAATAAAATAGTTTGTCTGAAATAATATCTGTAATGGAAACTAACATTATTATACCAAAGGTCGAATTTTACTAGGCATTCCTGAGGTGTATTAACAGAATATTAAAAGAACCTATGTAATGAGACTAACATATTTTTAAAGGGCTCGAGGCTACTGCTATATGCACACAAAAACCACGTCTGTGAAGACTGGAGTAATAATCAACTAAGGTTATCTCTTAAATTTTAATTTTATAACTGATAAATTGGGCCTATAATTCAGAGAAGACAGTTAACCCGTTCAATGCAGTGAATTCCGACCAATTTTATAGTTATCGCATATTAATCACCTAGGCAGTGCCTTCGCGATCACTGTACACCATTCGTAAACGATCGTACCAAAGGGAGAAAGGTATAGAAGTAAAAGAAAGAAAGAGAGAGAGAGATTTAAGGGAATCGCTGTTGTTCTTGCCTAGAGGTGGTTAATATGCGACAACCTTTATACATTTCTGAAAATATTGTAAACAGTTCATATTCCGGTGCTGAACTTTTCTACATAATAAAGACGCTTGGTGCCCTGGCAGTTAGTAGTGTTTGCGGAATAGAAAACGCTTTACGAAACGTATGACTGCCATTTTCATGATATTTTGACTAAATATGACTCAATGAGGTAAATTTATTGTTTAAGTGAATAATATTCAGTAAAAATATCATTACTACAGCCGCGAATCACATTTTGATCAGTCTACAATGTAAACCAGAGTAGCCATTTGTAAACGAATAAGAAATTTTAAATTTGGCGGGCTGCCTTGAACGACACCCCATAAGTTTTGTAGAACGCTGTCTCTCTGTAATGCATTTGCTAATAAAAATGCTGGGTCCTGATTTGTTTTTAAATAGAAGCTATATTTTCGACACAATATATCGAAAATTTGTCAAAGAATGGGTTAAATCAATTATGAAATCTTGATTGTATGATGGCTTATAGTTTGTTTACCTGATTTATTTAATTTAGAGCGCTATTACCGTTCAGGCAGCTGATGTTTGAATTACCTATTTACTTGCAGTCTCTCTTATTAATTAGATTGGCCTAAATAATTATCTAAGGTGTATCTTGGCTGCTGTAACATGTAAATTAAAGATACAGGATGTTCTTCGTAATATACCTGATTTGGGTTTATAGTCCACACAAGAATTGCCAGATGGTAAATATTACTTTAGATAAAACATACAGAGTGTAACAAAAAGCTTAACAAAGCATTAAACCACGCATTCTGAACACAAAAAAAAGTTGATGCAAAAAATATATATTGGGTATTGACTTTTAGTTTTGGGTAAAACTTTATCAAACCCGCAATGTAAAAAATCGCCCACAAAAAATTATGGTTATAATGACTAGAATATGTGGTATTCGGCTTTTTTTTACACCCGATATATTATATTGTTAGGTATTCTTATGTAGTACAATTTAAAATATTTTCTTTGTAGTAAAAGCTAGTTATGATCAATTAATAACATGGTATTCATAACTTAAATTCTGCCATCTGGTGATTATTGAGGATTAAAAATGTTTTGTGGCAAAATTAGAAATTGTTGGAAATAATAACTAAGTGAAATGGTAGTGGTTTTGGAACTTGGGTCTCAAATTATAACGACTAAGTTGAGGCAATACGATTGTTGAGGATATGCGGATTTGTGTAGCATTCATTTATTGTGATTAAAGACATTTGCAATGTAATGTTAGTGTAAAGTTTGCGCTCCGGATCTATTCTAGTTTTAAAGAAAGCGTTTATATGTATTAGTATTATTGAAGAGATTGAAGTACAATATATAATTTGAATTTACATAATTAAATTATTTTTCTTGTATCTCACATGTCAAATATGTAGGTCACTGTAAACAATCAAGTTAATTTTCTGTTTAGACACTACGATTACACAGATTGAAAAGTTTCTTAACAAAACATATTTATTCTCCTTTTTCCCGCAAAACTTTAATGGGTCCGAATAGCAAATTTGCAAACTAAAAAACTGCACAATAATTGTTAAAAGCTTTCTGACATAATCAAAGATTATGATTGATTGATTTGATTGCTTGACAGTTACAGTCAACAGATTATTATTATTAGTACAGTCAAAACCACAAAATATTCTCTCAGTTGAAATTGAAATCTACGTTTTTAACGGTAAGTTGAAAAACGGCCGAGAAAATTGACATGTTTATATTGTCTTTTGACTGTACATGAATAAAAATCAATGCAGTATTGGTGGATGCTTCACAAGATCTGAATAATGTATAGGCGAATACATCGAGTACATACCCTATAGAGCAGCAATACAAACCATGTTTCTCCGGAACTAGTAAGTGATTTTTCACTTACATTTAGTATGAAATGACAACTCCTGTCAACGCTCGCCCATACAGAAACAGCACAGATACAGATTTAAAAATGGCGGTTTTTTTTTTCGAACAAATCATATGAAATTTCTACTCCATAGGGTATGTGCTCCATGGGCGAATAGCTAAGGGTACATTATGTTAGTATTAATCAAAGAAAATATCCGTTAATAACAAATTAAGCGAGACAGGCCTAAAGGATATTTTCAAGATATTAAACAACTGGTAGACTGTCTGTTGTGGGTAAGAATAGCGATTGTTTTTATGATACGAATAGCAACTAGTTCTAGTTTTTTGTTAAAATTGAAGGAAGCCGCTAGACTGGGGTGGTCGTATTCTATAAAACAGTTGCTATTTACATCGTCCTCAGACAGTAGACCAGAGGCCTAATTCCCTTAATTTAATCGTAGTCGTAATCTAGTTTCGATCTCTTCCGAGTAACGTGACTTTAAAAAATCGTATTCTCGTAATCTTATATGACGTAAAATTGACAAAAAGTTCGTAATGCTTCTGAAAATGGGACAAAAAACAAATTCATTTTGTTTTTTTCCATTTTCAGTCGCGTTACGAACTAGAAGTATTTTTTTTAAGTTTACGAGACAAATGAAATGTTACTAGGAACGAATCGAAACTGGATTGCGACTACTGTCACATTACGGGAATTGGGCTTCAGACCCGAAGCTCATGATTACGCGGTTATAGTTAGTAGTACGTTACGAATTTTAACATATGTTAGGAGTCATTTTCCACTCATGTTATTGTATGCTAGTGTCGACAATATCTTTTGGAATTCCTCTATATTTTGTATACAGCCCAATATTTATTGTACAGTGTAATAAAATATCATGCATGTATATGAAACGTTTCATTTTAATATTAATCTCTGATTAAAAATAATTTTGCAAACTACAAAAAAATATCTAAACTATGACGAGGTTTAATAAAACCATAAAAAACCATAAAACCAATTTATTTCTGTAAATAGGCCTAAATTAAGCTCTTTTACACGTCCCAATATATTTTTTTACCCTACCACTGCTTCGGGACAATATTGTGGGCTAGTGCCGAGAAGAAGCAGCGCAAGAAACTCGGTCACTATTGTCAGCCTCTTTTTAAAAATAGTGTGTTTACATTACAAGATGAAATGAACCTGTGCGAGCACGGCAGTATTTAATTCCATACATTTTTATCATTTAAATAGTCATTTACAGTGTAATAACCTTTTTTCATTAAAATCATCTTGACATGCGATTTAAATTCATACATAGGCAGTTCAGCAATGGACTGTGGTAATTTGTTAAAATAGCGAATACATTTTCCCATAAACGAATTACCCACTTTATGCAGTCTGAAATTTGGAACGGCAAGTTTATCTTTATTCCGGGTATTAATATTATACATGTCACTCTTTTTAGGAAATAGATGCAGGTTTTTGCGAATATACATGATATTTTCATAAATGAATTGAGAAGCCACTGTTAGTATATATAGTATATAATATAAGTTGTACGAAAGAATAGTAAGCTTTTTAAACGCACGTTTTTACGTAATCAGCTGATAAACGGCAACTTGTTACTATTGCAGCAACGTTAGAATCTTTTCAATTAGACGCTCCATAAAAACAGACTGACGCACTACTCTAATATTTTAGAGTCATTTGTTAGAGTCATATCTCACAGATACAATGCAAAAAGTTAATGTCAATGGAACTGACTCTTCTGGAGCGTAATGGAATTACGACCCATGCGTAAATTCTATTACGCTCTAGGGCTCTATATTGAGACATTTACTATTCCTAATCCATACATGACTTGAATTAGGAATTCAGGGCAAATAATTTAAAGAATTGGCTCAATAACTAATACAATTAAACACGACATACGCACACATGCAATCGTGTTCTCGTTCGTTAGGTATATTAAAAAAAAAATCTGACGGTTACTCACTAGTTTTTAAGCTTTGTTCATAGATTGGAATTTACTTCTTTGTATTTATAGTATGGACAAATTAAGTAAGTCGTGTAGAATTTACATATCTCCGGAACGAAAGAACAAAAAGCCTGCGCTCACCAACTCGCCTGTCAAGAGTGTCGTATTGGCAATCCTCCCCAATGATTAGCACAAGGCGACCAACTGTCCCAAGGTGGTGTCAGGTTTCTTTTCCACTAACAACATCGTTACCATCGGAAGTGTGTCGAGCAGGGTTGCATACCTGATACTCGGAGTACTTATCTAATAGATATTCGCTGAAGGTGATACAGGTATATGCATCGTGATTTCACCTAGATGAGAAAGTAGAGGCTATGTATTAGGACATAAGTAGGGCCATACATACAAATAAAACCTACTTCAATGTTGTAATGGGGGTTTTAAACGCGAAACTTTTAGCATCAGCGATATAAAAATTAAACTTCTACTTGAACTCGACCTCAATCGAAAGGTAAGAACGCGATGCAGTCGCCAAGTCGCCGGTCGCGGATGCTAGAGATCGATCGCAGAGAATCGCCAGAACGTGATTCACATAGCGCAAATTTCAAATGTCGTACGATTTGTTCGACAAAATTTCCGCCATTTTTATCTATATCTGTACCTACCTATTGTTTTTATATGGGCGAGTTGTGATTTTATACTAAATGTAAGTGAAAAATCAGTTTCGGAGACAGATGGTTCGTATTGCTGCTTTATAGGGTACCCATGTGTTCGATGGCGATTCAGCATCGATGCAGTCGCTAAATTGCCTAATGCAGATGCCAAAAGTCGCAGGGTAGAGTCTCTTGTAAATATCAGTATTTATAGGACAATAACTAAGCCTTAAAAGATTCAATTCAATATATTTTTAAAGGTTGTGTTGTGAACTTCGCCTTTTAATCTTGTTACAATATTAACAATGTAATTTCATTGCATAATTGTAGAAAAATTAACGTCTAGTGTTTGTTCTGTTCCTCCTAGGCAGGGTCAGCTTGACCATGATCCTGAGTTAGTTACGCCGTTTCTTCTCATCACCAACCGATATGGAGTAAATCCGGAACTGATAAGGTATAAGTGCCTCGAAGAAGGCATATATACTAAATAAATTACTATTATGACATACGGCTAACATATTTGGAAGCGATTACCAAGAGACCTCAACCAGACCATTGGACCATGGATACCTACCTTACATCCAGAGATGCACCTTTTCTTACGATGTGTTACCGTCACTGCTGCCGAGTAAGTAAGTGGTATAAATTGTATTATAAAAAATATATACATATTTAATATACAATGAAAGAACCAGCAAGCGAAAAAATATTCATAATTTAAGTTGATGAACCCAGTTATCACGAGTTCCTAGTAGGTATTATCTTCGAGTAAAACTTTGCCTTTTTGAACAAGAATATAAAATCGCACATTACCCTTTTACGGAGCACTTCATTACAAAAGATTACACCTATCTATTGAAGGAGTTTTATCTTGTTTTTTATCTTGTTATCTCAAGGGTTTTAGTATATGAAGGTTCTGAAAATTATTTAATAAGACCTAAGTAAAAAAGGCCTCTCCTCTGGGATTTTTAAGTTCCTTCAGCGCCTTTTTTAGGAAACAAACTGTTCCTATTACTTATTAAGCACTTGTTCCATTATTTTATACAAGCGGTTTGTCCGCGACTTTTCCTGCGTTGCTTTTAGTAAAAACTTTTCCACCCCTTTGTACCTCTTTTTGGGTTGAATTTTGAAAAACGCTGAAACATATTTAGTTATTTGTACTTAAGAACTTACAAACTTTCATCCCTATTTCAACCCTTCAAGGGTTAGCTTTTGGAAAATCTTTTCTTAGTGCACACTTACGGTATTGAAGTCAAAATTTTAACTTTTAGTCCAGCGGCTGTGGCTGCGCGTTGAAACTGCCTTTAATATGATTTACATTATGACCGTCTAATTTGCATCTAATAATAAAAAAGGGGTTACAATTTCAATTTGGCAAGCAAGGTTAACTCGGCCTGTATATCCTATTACCCAAGTTTCAGGTGTTCGCAAAGATCGGCTATTCGCTGGTTATTTTGTTATTTTAATGTGGGTCTCCACTGAGTTCAGAATCTTGCCTGGAAGCTTTTAGCACGTTTCCTGTTTATCGCCTTTCTGCCTACTTACTCCCGGCTTTAGTTATAAATTCAAAGCGGGAGTGGAGTATTCCCGAGTATCATCTCATAAATACAATTTTAGAGTTAGATCCAATATTGTTAGGTGGGCAAACACGTTTAGGACTTGGTCATTTTGGGGCCTATCTGATCTAGGTTATTACTACATGACTGAATCTTGTCTTACCATGTACCTTAGTAGGTACAGTGTTTTCAGCTATATACTTTAGTCTAGTAACTTCATATTGAATTTGTAGATATCTGGTGACTTTAACCTGCAATTTATTAATGAGCTAAGTATTTTATAATTTCCTGATATGAGTGCATAAATGTAACAGGTACCTAATAGGTCCTATTTTATTAGATTAGTAGAATTATCATTTAGAGGCAATACTACTGTTTGGATACAAACAGCTTTTTTCAAAATTGAAAGCTCAAAAAGATTTTTTTCCATACTAAACGGCAAATGCCATAGGTTGATCTTGATAAGCAACCTATAAATTTTTAGTCTAAACAACATAGCACACAAACTCAGCTAAACATTAGTAAGTGCATGCTAATTACATTACTTGACATACATCATCATTCATCATTTCAGCCATAGGACGTCTACTGCTGAACAAAGGCATACCCTAATGACTTCCAGATTAGCCAGATTGACATTACATACAAGTAGGTATGTTTAATCCTTTTCAGGTAATTGCCAGGAATGTTCGTCGTAACAGAAAGCGGTTGGGAGCGCATATCAACAAGAAGTCTGTAGGTAATCCAACTCTTCCGTGATACCAGAGAATCTTGTAACATAGTGATGGAAAAAGACAAATGACTATTTAACGAGCGACAAATAAAATCACCAATTGCAATGGTAGCATTGAAACATTTATTAGTACCTACTATAATATATCATTTTCATCCCGAACCCTAAATTATCGCTTTATATCCGAGCAATATTGCCTTTGCTTTACACCGGCAGAAAAATTGTTGAACGCGCTACTACAACCTCTATAAGGCTTCAGAATAAAGCTACAATTTAAGATAATATTAAGACTCTTCATTATACAAAATTGTTCATCATTTCCATGCTTTTCTAAAACGAATTAGGCCTAATATTTAGGTAAATTATGATAGTCTGGTACCTAATAAGTATTACAAAAAATACAACAATTAAGAGGAAATATTGTAATGTGTATTTATTTCGTAAACTTTATTTTGAAAGTAAAAGAAATCTAGAAATGAGATTTTTCGTAACATCTAATTAAATACAATAGTAGGTTTTTCTTTCTTGATGAAATTATTTTACAAACTCTAGAAGTTCATTAAAACGATTAGTTCATAATTATACTACTTAGGTTACATTTTAGATTACAATTAAAATTACGTAAGTAGACTATTAAAATGGGTTAAGAGGAAATCATCAATCACACGTTGATTTAGCTTACAGACAAAAACATACCAATTTCAAGCATCCGGAAAATATTAATTGGATTGGTGTCGGCCATTTCTTTATTTTACGACATAATAAATTGCGATTTTTAATTACTTTAAGCGCTTTGCATTAGGCTTTCCGGAGTTTTTAATGAATTTCCTTCCTACTACCATTATTAACTTGTTGACAACGATGGAGGCATGTTGGTACCAAAATGAGTTTATGCAGAGATTGAAAATTTAACTTCATGATGATGGTATAGTTACTTAATTGTTCATTTTTTCTTGGACAATAAACTCGTTTATCTGATACGTGTTATGATAATAGGGTGTTTTAACTTGACTGCAAAGAGGAAAATAGGTACTTACTGTTATTCGAATATCTGTTTCATAGTTATTGACCTTGGACTTTGTTAAATCTTCTTGGACTGGACTTTGTTAAAATTATTAATAATAAGTAAATATTATAAAAATACCTCTGCTGGACTCCGCAGGAGTCTTTTACTTTTACTGTAGTAAAACGGGCCATCCGGTTCAAAGGACCATACAATGTATGAAAACACGTTTGTTATAAATATTGGATAACATCACTCACATACATTGCTCTGATCCTAAGGTAAGTAGCTAAAGCAATTGTGTTATAGAAATCTAAAACAACGACGGTACCACAACTCCCAAATCCGAGACAATACAGAAGAGTTAGTTTTTTACATCGACCCGACCAGGAATCGAACCTGGGATTTTAGAGATGGCGACGTTAAGTCTGATGTGCTCGCCTCTGGGCTACAGAGGTCGTCATTTAACACATATTATAATAAATAGTTTGTAAATTGAATATTGAGTGACCTAAATACTCTTTGAATGGCTTTGAAAAATTTATGAGATTTAATGACAGACATAACGAACTATCTTTTTTCTAGACTAATAATTATTATTTTATGTACCAAATAAAAACTATCGTATTCTTAACTACATAACAATTGTTTGCATTTAATTCGCTGGACTAGACTTTACTTTCTGAAGCTCTTTCCAGCCAGCTCTTGTTGCGGCCATTCTTGTCTTCATAAGGTATACGACGAATTTTGACGGTGTATTGTCGACGAAATTCTAAATATTAATAAATATTTATATGTCATCGGTAGAAGATAGCCAAATAACTGCAGAGGCAGATATAACGACTTGATAGACTCTGCGTCCTTTACTCTATACTCTTCGAACCCAAATCTCCATCTTATCTCAAGGATAAATTTTCATTCCTTAGTACTACTCACGATAGAATCTAGATAGATAGAATCTCCGTTCAAGTGATACTCTTCGATTTTACACCACGTCACACTTCCGGTTTTATGGACAACTCATTCACCCTGACGGCTGTACGACTCTGGAAGCCTACTACGAAAAACGAAAAACGATGTTGCGGACGAAACGAAAGACAAACGATGGGCTTACTAACTACGTAACACTTTTGGATGTCGATGTTTTAATCGGATGCGACATATTTTCGGAACGACTTTGTGAATGAATGAATAAAATGTTGTTTATCGTATTATTTCAAAAAATCCGAAGCGTTTCGTAGTAAGTAATCCGAAAAACGATTATAGTATTGACGGATTTCGTTTTTCGTAGTAGACCTACTGGAACGGACTTCCCTTGAAAATCAAAAAATCCACGTCAAAATTCACCTTCAAGAAGGCTCTGCGCAAGCATTTTTTGGATTAACTCTCTTCTCTTTTCCATGATTCTCGCTGGCATGAGATCTGTGTATAATTATATTATGTATAAGTATTTATGTATATGTATATTTTATGTATGTATATACCGTAAATAGCTATTAATGTATGTATCTAGTATGTACAACTGTATTTATTCATCTAGTTTGTTTTTAGTTTTGAATGATTTAATTTAACATAATTTGTTTTTTTGTTGCACCGCCTATACCATCTCTGTATGGCCCCATGGTTGACTGGTAGAGAATGCTTTTGGCATTAAGCCATTTGTACAACTTTTTTTTAAATGTCTGTGCAATAAAATTTAAATAAATAAATAGATTTTAACGTGGCCAGTCAGTAAGGATCTTCATTAGTAATCGTATATTATGTCTTTCTGACAGGACGCCATGCGATTCACCATTGGCGGACAAGAAGCTTGATTCCGCACACATAGTCAAAACCGGTTTCACTAGACTAAGGAACACGGAGTTCTCTTTTTTTATATGCCTTTTTATGGTCCATACCAAGGACCGAACAACCGGGATTCAGTTTAACCGCTCTTAGACGACTCACCTCGATTTCGACGACGTTCCGCTTAAGCCGTATTTCGGATTATAATATCGCTGATTAATCAGTAAAAACGAGATAGAAATAGTAGTAGTTACATGGAAGCTTGAAAAAATTAAACGAAAGTAAATATTAAAGTCAAAGTAAAAAAATATTTATTCAGTTTAGAACAGGAAATTGCCACTTATGAACGTCAATAATAACATTATAGGTCCGTATGGGGCCAGGGGCCATGTCTCCTTATTTTTTGGGCCCTATTTAGGCCGGAACAGGTTTTTATACGATTGTGCTAACCCGTATTTAAGGATTAACCGTAAACGTCGGGTTACCAGTAAACGGATTAAAACCTCTATACGGTTAAACTTTTCGGGCCTCGGTCCTTCATCATCATCATCATTTCAGCCATAGGATGTTCACTGCTGAACATAGGCCTCCCCCATTGACTTCCAGATTAGCCGGTTTAAAGCGGCCGGCATCCAGCGTCTACCTGCAACCTTTACCAAGTCTTCTGGCCACTTTGTGGGTGGACGTCCTACGCTGCGATTACCGGTACGTAGTCTCCATTCTAGAACCTTTTTGCCCCATCGGCCGTCAGTCTTGGTCCATACCCATCTATAATTTAAACACACTATTTTGCACAAGCTTTCATTAAAGTCAAGGATTGCTTTCTTTCAACCAAATAAATACCGGGGTTACCCCGGTTCTTTGACTCAGTATTTCGGCAGAGCCGGTTCAATTAGGAGTGATTTGAGTTTATTTGGGGCCATTACGGCTTTGAGTCGACCTCGGAGCTCGTTACCGTTACGCGACTCTTCAGTGCATTCCCAATTTGAGTCCGGCTAGACTGAACTCCCTAATTCAGAGCCAGACGTTCATACAGATGTGTATGAAAAAGTTCAGTTCTTGTCCCAATTAAATGTGATGATTTTTTAATTAAATAATTTGAAAAGAAAAGCATTGTGAATTGTGTAAGAGCCAAGATACTTATTCATGTTAGTGTTGCAGTCCGATAATAATATCGTATTGCTATCGATAGTATTGCTGCGTGGGTATCAATAGTATTGGTATATTTAAGCATTTATAATACTATTGATGAAGTGCTATCGATAGTGTAACTAAATTTTAATTAACGCAACACTAGTTCATGTGCCGGGTGTTAGAGTATGTCCCAAACAATCCTAACCCTGGGACGTATTTGGTACTTATACTTTACATAACAGCTGATCGTTGATTTACTATAGGAAAAGTTATATTTTATTTTTGATTTTAGTCTTATAAAATAAAATATTCCACTTTAGGTGTAAGGGCGGCGTCATTTCTCATTATTATATTATTAGGCCTACCAAAACTGGCATGCCACAGTATTTAGCATCAGCTAGGTACTTGTTTACAGCGTGCTATCAAAAGGGCTATGCTCGGTGTTTCTTTTCGAGATCGAATCAGAATAAGGAGATCCGTAAACGAACAACAGTCGCTGACATAGCTTGGCGGATTAATTAGCAAGCTGGCAGTGGGCGGGGCACATAGCACGTGGTAGGCACTGATAGCTAATGGGGCAGAAAGGTTCTACAATGGAAGACACGCACCGGCAAGCGCAGCGTAGGATTTCCACCCCCAAGGTAGACAGACGACCTGGTAAAGGTTGCAGGAAGCCGCTGGAAGCAGGCCGCTACTTACCGGCCAATCTGGAAGTCATTGGGCCTCCCCCAATGACTTCCAGATTGGCCAGTAAGTAGCCCCCCAAATTTGTTCAGCAGTGGACGTCCTACAGCTGAAATGATGATGATGAAAGTAGAAATTCTAAAAATTAACTGGGGTATAACGGGTTAACCAAGATAAGCCAAGATACTTATTCATGTTAGTGTTGCAGTCCGATAATAATATCGTATTGCTATCGATAGTATTGCTGCGTGGGTATCAATAGTATTGGTATATTTAAGCATTTATAATACTATTGATGAAGTGCTATCGATAGTGTAACTAAATTTTAACGCAACACTAGTTCATGTGCCGGGTGTTAGAGTATGTCCCAAACAATCCTAACCCTGGGACGTATTTGGTACTTATACTTTACATAACAGCTGATCGTTGATTTACTATAGGAAAAGTTATATTTTATTTTTGATTTTAGTCTTATAAAATAAAATATTCCACTTTAGGTGTAAGGGCGGCGTCATTTCTCATTATTATATTATTAGGCCTACCAAAACTGGCATGCCACAGTATTTAGCATCAGCTAGGTACTTGTTTACAGCGTGCTATCAAAAGGGCTATGCTCGGTGTTTCTTTTCGAGATCGAATCAGAATAAGGAGATCCGTAAACGAGCAACAGTCGCTGACATAGCTTGGAGGATTAATTAGCAAGCTGGCAGTGGGCGGGGCACATAGCACGTGGTAGGCACTGATAGCTAATGGGGCAGAAAGGTTCTACAATGGAAGACACGCACCGGCAAGCGCAGCGTAGGATTTCCACCCCCAAGGTAGACAGACGACCTGGTAAAGGTTGCAGGAAGCCGCTGGAAGCAGGCCGCTACTTACCGGCCAATCTGGAAGTCATTGGGCCTCCCCCAATGACTTCCAGATTGGCCAGTAAGTAGCCCCCCAAATTTGTTCAGCAGTGGACGTCCTATGGCTGAAATTATGATGATGATAATGAGGCTATGAGGTACTTGTTTAAGAGAACTTTAAGAGGATACGCGAGTGGCGCTTTATTCATCTCTCTCATTATTTTTTGCCTGGCCATGCAATCTTTAAACTGCCATGTTCCTAAGTTGTGGTTTGGGAAATATAGTGTTTTCAAAGCTTTTATTAAGGTAACCGCTGCGGTCGTGTCATCAGTGGACAGCGCGCCTCCGTAAATAAGGTCTTACGAAGTATGCGGCAGTTGAGTCTGCTAAGCCAAGCCACTGCCATTGCCACTGCCAATACTCCTCGTTATCTGTCCGTTTCGGGTGAACGACCTCAAGAGACATGGTGCGGTCAATCGAAGACATATGTAAGATTAAGAATGATCAAGCAAGACAAATTACACAAATAATATCTTAATGCTATAGTTTATGAAAAAAATAACAAATACTGTTAAATACCATTAGTTATTGTGGAGCGGTGCCTGGTGGTGCCAGTGGCTGCCCGTGCTTTCGTCCACGCAGATATTTTTGATACACGGTTAACCCGTTATACCCCAGTTAATTTTTAGAATTTCTACTTTCATCATCATCATTTCAGCTGTAGGACTTTTACTGCTAAACATAGGTCTCCCCCAGTGACTTCCGAAAAACTACTTCAACTACAAAAAACTGTAGGTACTTGGTATTTTAATTTTGTTTGCTTCAAAATTAGTTTATCCATACAAGTATACCATTAGGTTTAGATAATAAATGTTTAAATAAGTATAGATTGTTGATTATATTATAGGATAGATAGTCAAAGGTATAGATAGATAATTATTAAATAAGTAGTATTGAGGATTAAGCAATACACCACGTACAAAACCCGAGAGACAAACTGAAATCAATCAAAGCAGAGCCGCGGAAAAAAGCTAGGCTTTACAAAAGTACAAACAATACTATCTCATTGCGGCACGAAGCTGTAAGCACACCAAAATCCAGCTCGCAAAATGGATTCGACAAGCAAATGACAACCAAACAAACCGACCGGCATATCACATTTCGCTAATGCCCTGCATTAATCTTTATTTATCTTTAGTTCGGCAATGGCGCCTACCAAGAGATTTTTATTCGTGTTCCCAAAAACGACGTTCCCACTAACTGTCCCGGCGAACTTCGTACCGCCCGTTCACACATTTTCTTTTCGTGATTTTTTCAAATTTTTATTTTATATAGTTATTCTGCTATTCGGGGCGGAGACAAATTCAACAAACCAAAGATCATAAAAATCGGTCCAGCCGTTCTCGACTTTTAAATGGTGTAACTAACCCGACTTTCATTTATATACATAGATTATGCACCGTGTGTATATGTAGTCCTTATATTTTTTTGATAGAGAAACATTAATTTCAAGTGGAAATATTAAAAAAAAATTTTTTAATCTTATATAATAAAAGACTGTAATATGTTAGCGTATTTATCCTAGCAGCCTATTAGTGGGTAATGCCTTACTAAGAGATTAGGCATTAATAAATAGACTGCCACGTGTGGTGATGGTGTTGCCACACTACAGATTGTTTTGTTAATGAATGTAAGTTTATAAAAAGTTTGCTTCGTTGGTCCTTAAAATAAATAAATCGAAATCACCCCAGGGAGAGAACAATAATTAATAATGATTTTTAATATACTTAATAAATTAGTTTAATCCATCCGCTCTGCAAATCGAGACACAAATTCTTAGGCGGCCTCATGATAGGTCAGGGTTTTACAAGGTTTAAAACTGTAACAACCATATTATAACGTATATTATAACAAAAGTAACATGAATAAGGTAATGTAATATTTATTTGCCGTGCCGTGTAAACGGCCGTAAAGAATACACTTCCCAACTCCCAATAGGAGGCGTATCGTAAGAGGCGACTAATTCCTGTAGCATAAGACGTGCAGCAGCGTCAGCGTGCGAATTATTGCGTTTCGAGTATTGGCAATTCCCCCTTTTGGGAGGGGGCTCGGCAGTGAATGCCTTACGGCTGAAATGATGAATTTGGCACTAAAACAAAAATTCAATTTATAAAGACATTAAAATCTAAGGTCTAATTGTAATGAGTATTTTTAATAAAAATAATACGACTGTTTCGAGTATGTAGGTATAACATACGTGGTAGGGTCTGGACGTGTACGCTTGTTTGTTCATCAGAATAATTTTATTACATTGTCTCATTAGTGAAATGCTGCAAAAAACTCGTCTGGTTTCATAATTCATGTCACAGCTAACGACTGTGTTTCGTTGCCTACACAATTTTTGGCTAGATAATATTGCTTATATTTTTAATGTAAGTTAGTACGTTTGGATTTTTGTAACAAACTAATTTTATATTTAACATTATGTAAAAAAAAAGTTACTATAAGTGTAAACTGAAATTTAGCACATACAGGTGAAAAAAGTGTGCAGTGAACGTAAAGATAAGATTCGGCCGTTTATTCCGCAAAATACGAACATTTCGACACTCGAGGTAATCAAAATTTATAGGATACTTTCCGTTAACCTTGTTAGAACTATGAAATTTGGCAATTAATATCGTCTTATACTACAAGTACATGGAAAAATCTCAAAACTATACATCTATAATTAATTTTAAATGTAGTTATTTTTTTAAAATATTATAATTATAATTAAATTCAAATTTGTATGGAACCCTCGGTGGGCAAATCCAATTCACACTTGTCCGGTTTTTTAGAGTGTACCGACCCCATAAATCAGTAACACCAGCAGAGTACATGGGTTCTCACTTCGTTGCCCACCTAGCAGTGCCCACTAGGAGGTGGAAACATTTATTTCCTTTGTCTGAAATGGTATTCCGGTGTATTATCTAGTAATCCTGCTAAGATTAAATATTATTGTAGATTTGTGTTATGAATTTTAGAGATCCTTTAATAACCATTAGTACTGTTTGTGATATCATTAAAGAATTTAATGTTTATTTGTAGCAGAAGCTGCTGAGTTTCTAAATAAAATAAAAATAGAAATGTAACATTTTGCGGCTTATTATTCAACAGTTGTATATTTTGGATAATAGCAAAAAACTAGCAAGAATACTCATTTACTATGCCTTTAGACGATACAGTGTCATCCTCATATTATCATTTTAAAACGTGATCCGATTATTTAATCTAACTTGGTCTAGCTAGGGCCTAGGCTTTGATCCCAGGCAAAAAAACTCAATAATCATAAAAATATTGTAATGTTCTAAAACGTTCTTATTTCCATCTAATCAATACCTTCTCTCTCATTTAAATGTAACTTTCTAAAAGCACTCCAATGATATTGGATTGAATATCTTAAAGTTAGTTAAGACAATTAATTACATTTCCAAATCGATATAACAAGTTTGTCTCGAGGGATTCTCAAGAACTGATGACGCAGCCTAGCTAATGATGTTCTGGAGTCCTCAATTAAGATATTTCGAAAAGGGTTCGGGAGCGGGCTCCGGGAATAGGAGCAATTAGGGGCTCCAGTCGACCAAGTGACACGATTCCCGCTTCGCATCCAATTTTGGCTACTAACGACACCTTTACGGATTACACATATTGACAGACTACATGAAATTCAGTACGGAACTGATGCGCGGGGTTTCAATTACTGTTTTTGGAGATTGCTAAAATTATTGTAATAGTTTCGACGACCTACGTAGCCAAGAGGCGAGCGTGCCGGACGTGGTGTCACTATCTCTGAGGTCCCGGGTTCGATTGCCGGTCGGTCAATGTAGAAAAAATACTTTTGTATATTGTCTCGGGTCTAGGTGTAGTGGTATCGTATTTGTTTCTGATTTCTGTAACACAAGTGATTTGACTACTTAGAGCAATGTATGTGATGTCCAATATTTATTTATTTATTTTGCACTTTTCCCTTGCGGGGCTAAATATGCGAAATGGCCGTCCGTATCTTTTGATTGCCTACCTGTTCATGAGTTTGGAGTACAAATTTAAATTATATTGTATTATATATTATAAACTAGACGATTATTTAAACGAGAAGAGTGCATCTCACACTTACTACATGTCTTGTAACTGTATTCCTGTAAAAAAAGGCTGCCAAAGGTGACTAAGTTTGTTGCGCCGTTTCTTCTCATCTGCACCAGCTGATATGTAGTCCCGAAGCGGTGTAAGGGCAAAGCTATACATATTTTGGAATGTGTATATCTAAGTGCCCGAAAAATTTATTATTATTGAGTATTGCGTTGACAAAGTTTGATTTTTTTTGTGCTCCAAGGAATAGCAAAACTTTATACCTCCCCGCGTTCCTGTTGAAAAGGGTCTTGACAGACAGACAGACGGCCAACAAAGTGATTTTATAAGGGTTCCTTTTTTCACGGAACCCTAAAACACGTTGTTTAATACAACATTACTTATCCTGTAATAGCGCGTAACTGGCGTGGGCCAACAAAGCTACGGATTGTGCTACGACGCACCCACCGTAGCAACAAGACGTGCTAAGAAACTATAGGTTGTGCTACGAAACTACGGGTTGTGCTACGAGACATAAATAGTCACTCTACGGTTAAAATGACTCAGTCTTTTTCTTTAATTCCTGCGCTTTAATAATATAATTCAAATACCAACGTAAGTATAAAATAGTTATTTTAAATGAGTATTGTTTCACTTGTAATGTCGTTTGGAATTTTTTGTCATGATAATATAATAATTGTTTCTAATGAATAAATAAATGAAATTGTTATAGTGTGACTACGTGTATGTATTTAAAAAAAACAATTTGTCAACATCAATCAAAGTAACATTTGTTTTATTTTGCAATAGGGTTGTTTACACTATTCTAAAATAATTTTAAGATAACATTTATTAAAACTGTCTCCTAATTTTAGGCCTAATTCCGGCACAATATAAATAATTTGAAAAATTCGTTTTTTATTTGTTCCAAAATTAATAAAAAGTTAGTCCATTGATTTAGGTAAACAGTGACGTCAAAGTTTGCTATCGCCATACAAATTATATGAAAAAGTAGCGTTAAGAAAGTTTTTAAAAAGTATGTCAATCGATTAGTGGTGTAAAATACCGTATTACAAAATGATGACTTTGTATAAATATGTCATGTTGTGTACACACCTCTAAACATTGCAAAAAATGAATAATGATGTAAGAGCTGTAAGATTGCAAATCATGGAAGCTTAACGTTACTTGAGCGGGTTTTCTTTTATGATGTTATAAATGTCTTGTGTAAAGTCAACGCGTTTATATATTCGAAATATGCCGCCAAAAGGCTTGTAGCTAAATTTCGTTCGCTCGCTTAGCCAATAGCAACGCCCGATCCTAAGGGCATATCGGTGGGAGTTAAATTTGAATGGCCCCCACTAAGAGTGTGATGGCCGTCCCCGTCGCGAGCTGCAAGCTTTAATGTGAAGGCTGCAAATCTTCATTTATCTTAAACCTAATAACTTTCTGTGACCTGTGTTTTCTTCGGTGCGTTACGCAAGCGTCGTGCTAAACGCTTGTGATTTATGTGGACAGTATTCCCTAAAATATCAACTTGTACCTGCCCACGCGGAGGACCGCGTGGACCCCTCGTGCTACTCCAAGAGGAAGTCATATTAGAACCATCCTGTCCACTCGTGCGTGGAAAAGCCTGTTCCCACTGGTAAGTTTAGTTGCTTTATGGTGAAGGGCGGGCGAACCTCGATACGTAATATTTTGTTGGCAGAGCCTCCTCAGGGTTCTGACCCAGAAGTGTCGTGATCGGTCTGTCCCGGCAGGGCCATTGCGACACATCTTGCTTGTCTTAATATAAAAACTTACCAAGTACGTGTTGGTCTACGTGCAATGTAGGGTTTCGTAGTTTCCCGTCACAATATGAGGTATTTGCTACCTGTTTTACATAATTAACAACATCATTTATGCAATTATCTTTTTTAAGTACATTTTACAAGATAACTGGTGGCTATGATTGTTTTCATTTTTACGTCGTTATAATACTATCCTGTTTATTTTTATTTTTAATGCAACCATTTCGCTAACAGAGGAGCCCTAGAATAATGTTTTTTTCATGATTTTATTTTAACATTTTATCCTTGTGATTAATATATGTTACACTTGTAAAATTAGGGCTTTCTAATACAAAGAATCTCTGGGATAAGTTGCGGACAGACCGACGGACATGGCGAAACTAAAAGGGTTCCATTTTAACCACGGCACCCTAAATACGCCACACAATATTTCTGCACCTTGCGTCAACAACGCTGACCTACAAACCCGGGTAGGGTAAACTATGGCGCCCTTCATTTCGGGACGTCCCGTCATCGGGACAAGTCCCTTGGTCCTAATTCGGGTCCGTCAGTCGTTTTGTCCTAGGGGTGAATAGGAAACAAGTTGATACCTTGAAAGGGTCTGCTTACGCCTGCTCAGAATTGTGTCAATTACTTACTTACGTAATTAAAAAAATAGGTTTTCAATGGTTCTACTAATTGAATAACAAGGCACAGTTCTTAGTATGTTTGTGCGTAGCTTTGATTTTGAAAATTAAATTTTCGGATAGATCTATCCATCAATTGTTTATAACCAATTGAAGGCGTAGCCGCGGGTAAAATAAATACCAATAAATATAGATAAATAATCAGTACCTACTAATGTAAACATAATAAATCAAAATATTTTTTTGCTAAAATATAGCTAGGTCCTGGCAAAAGGGGTAGACCCAAGAAATTCTGGCTTGACGTCGTGAGGCTTGACGTCGTCGAGAGTGAAGTGGAAGAGTAAATCAAGGAAAGCGGATCCTGGGCTAGAAAAGCAATGGCTTTGGACGCAACCGGGATTGACCGTATAGGAAGAAGATTTTTTGGTAAAAATCCTCTGTAAATTGTTCTTCTTTTTTGCTAACTAATTTCTTACTAATAACTTTAAAGTTATTATCATAACTGAATTTGCAATGTACAGTCAACAGGAGTCCAACCTACACAAAAAGTTTTAGGTCATTAAACCGATTTTCAACTTTAAGTCCGACACGTAGGGACCAATATCAATTGAGAAAATTTTACGTTTTGTGGTAGTTTAACGAGATGTTGTCTGTACAAACCAAAGTGAAACTATGCGTCTGTAAAGTCTGACATCATCAATCAAACTCGCTAACGAGAACGAGCCAGCTTTTGCGCTATTCTATATTTGCTATCGGCTTTCCGGCCGAACAGTTTACACCCTCATCAAATGCTCGGACCTATTGCAACGTGTCATTACCAAGTAGCCACTTTAACCTGACCCATACTCCTGTAGTTATCATTCAAAAGGCCCCAGGAGATGCCATGCCCAGTAATGTTGGTCAGTTACAAAGCTTATTTGCGAGGAGATGGTTTTCGTGAGAGTGCTATTAGTAGGGCAATAGACACGTGTCGAAACAATTGTTCGGGGTTGTCGAATTGATATAATGTTTGACTCTTAACGGAATGCGTGGAAAACTTTACCTTTTGGTCGACTTCCCAAACTTAATGGAATTTGGGAAGCGATCGACCAAAATCTATTGGTACAAGCGAAATTCCGTGCATGTCAAAGTCAAAGTCAAAATTTTACATGTGCTGCTTTGCGAGTTCATGTTTTTGTAAAATATGAGAGTATGCGTAAGCGATGTAACTAGTCTTTGGTTTTAAGGCATTATAGCAGTTGTGATTTGAAGGCGTCCTTCAATTTTCTTGTCTCTTGTCTTGAGATCCCATTCGCCTGGGACTTACGATCAAAGAACAAACGAAGATCAATATACTTGTAGATACAATGGCTTATTACTTCTACACACTATTAACTATCTCAAATATATGTTTAAGCATAACTTGATTATATTACCTATAATTTGAAGGGGTGTTTTATACTATGAGTAGGATGGTTTTTGTCTACTAACTATTGACAAAAAATATTTATTTATTTTTATTTATTTAAACTTTATTGCACAGGTAAGTACAATTGGCGGACTTAATGCTATACAACATTCTCTACCAGTCAACCTTGAGGTAATGCAGATAATGTATATATTGTAATGTATAAATATATTTACAAACTCAAAACGAAAACTAAAATATACGCTAACCCTAAAAACGAAAAAAAAAAAAGTACAAAATACATTTATAAAGACCCTAAGATATTTATTTATACACAATCCGATATTTTATTTATGAAAAAAAAAAAAAATTGAGCTCGCTGTCTTGGGAAAAGGTGCACATAGGCTGGCCACGTTGCCACGCTGAATTCCTAAGCTAATGCGTTAAAAAAAATCTTTATTAGCAATGACTGTTGTTGTGATACTCGTTGGTTTAGTTGTTGTAAATCTGTTATGATAATATCAAATGGATGTAAACGGGTTTTTTCAGCGTGCAAGTACCCCTTTAAACAACGGACAAATTGGTTGAGTGCTTTACGAACAGCATTCCAATGTCATTAAACTTAAATTTTCAGCAAACGGCAATGCAATAATCGACAAATTAACTGAACAATTGCACCACGGCCGAGCGGTTTGGCCAGCTGATTAAAACCCATTTGCTCAGGATCGAATTATTCGACTTGATCAGTTTTTAATTCGCTTTGTGCAGCTGACCAGCAATTTACAACGATCAAGTTATCTGTTTGTTGGTTTTGTAGTTCGTAGAGCAAACAACTAGACCTAGGGATGTGCCGTTCCCGGGATCATTCCCTATGCGGGATATTGACGACCGTCTAGTGTAGTAATTCGCGCTCCGAACTACAAAGCCAGCGGTTACAGGTTCGAATCCCGGAAGTGGGAAATGTTTGAGCATGAGCATTTTTGACAACCTCCGTAGCCGAGGGGCCGGACTTAGTGTTGCCATCTGTGAGGTCCCGGATTTGATTCTCTCTCGGGTCAATATAGAAAACGATGTATTCTATGTATGTATATTTCTTGTCTCAAGCCTGGGTGTTGTGGTTCTGTCGTTGTTTCTGATTTCTATAACACAAGTGCTTAAGCTACAATATATGTGGTGTTGTCCAATATTTTTTATTTTATTTATATTTATAACAGTCCACCACGGCCATTGACCGAGAAACAGATGACGCCTGTAATTATCATCATGATCATTTCAGCCACGTCGTCCACTATTAAACATAGGCCTCCCCAAGTCACTTTCAGATTGGCCGGTTGGAAGCTGTAAGACAATGCGCTAAGATGTCAGCCCTTAGGTAGATACGCGGTCATAATTAGTAATGTATATTACAGACGTCAACGACATCGGTTTAGCAAACTTAAGTGGCACAAAGCACGTAGAATTGATAACCGATGGGGCAGAAAGGTTCTAGAATGAAGGTCCCACAAGGTAGACAGACGACCTGGTAAAGTCGCTGGGTGCAGGCCGCTTCCAACCGGCCAATCTGGAAGTCACTGGAGGAGGCCTATGATCAGCAGTGGACGTTCTATGGCTGAAATGTTGAATAAAATGTGACTTAGATTAGATTAGGTACTTATTGACATTATGTTAATCACATAATTGAATGCTGTAATTGAATTGACTGAAGAATTAAGAATATTTAAGTATTCGAAGCTATTTTCTATGATATTTGCATGCTAATTGTATAATTAAGTAGGATAACGCATAGCAAATAAATATTTGAATTTGATTTGATGTAGCCAATTTGTGTTTTTTCTCAACGTGTAAAAAATATTGCACTACACGATTTGGTCATGCGAAAAGTAACACATCGACAACTTTGTAAATTTTCGTACACTTGACACTCAGGGATTCGGAGCACGCACGATACAAAAGCCACTGTGCCGGGAAAATCGACTCCCGAATGTTAAGTAATTCCTGTCGGCTCTGTTTAGTGTTCCTTGTTTCAGTACGCCAGTTCCTGAATCCTGACCCGGCCTTATGTTGTAGGTACATACTTTGTTAAATGAAAATATTACACAGTATACATTTTGCGTACATAATGTTTGTTTATGACCAATGATGAAAATAAACGATTAATATCGGCGTTTCTTACAAATTTCACAACACAGATTACATAAATCATTTATGCACTTTGAAGAACACGGTGGAGACATTCTCTCTACCAATTTGCGTAGTCAAAGCCCCTTTTTAGGGTTCTGTGTCGATTAGGTACATAATTATAGTTTCGCTATGTACATCGGTCTGTCTATCTGTCTGCGGCTTAGCTCAGAGACTTCGTGCTAGGAAGCCTTAATTTCGCATGGGTATACAAATTAATCACACCGATAAAGTGATAGAATAAAAAACATTTTTTTTAGAGTGTCTTCCCTACACGTGTAGTGAGGATTAATTTTTTTCATGTCTATCGCATGGTGTAGGATTGTTGGATAGGTCGTTTAACAATACGACCTCTGTAGTTGAGAGGCGAGCATACCGGACTTGGTGTAGCTATCTCTGTGGTCCCGGGTTCGATTCCCGGTCGGTCAATAAAAAAATAGCTTTTCTATTCCTGTCCGTGGTACCGTCGTTTTTTCTAATTGCTGTATCACAAGTGCTTTGGCTACTTACAATAAGATTAGAACAATGTTTGTGATGTTGTCCATATTTATCAATAATTTATTTATTTATATCAAGTAGAAGTGTATATTGTTCATTTGTGTATCCTTATTATTCTACTACTACTAACTCTTACTAAAGAAATTTTATTATGGAATAAGAAATCCATCTCGTTAATAATAAAAAAGGACAACACACTCATTAGTGGTAATCATAGATACTTATGGTAAAATAAAAACTAATTAAAGTTATAGTAAGTACATACTTTGTGGAGGTGTATAAATATAGAATAGAATAGGTTTTTTATTGCAGTAAATGTGGTACAAAAAGATGACACAAAATATATGGCTGCTCACATTTAGCCAGAAAACAATGGCATGCAATAAGTGGAGAGAAGCGGTAGTCAATACAATTATACAAATAAAAACACAATAAAAAAAAATTAAGAAACCAGACAATAGATCGATCATTAAATTAATAACAATTAACTAAATTTATATTTTACAATTCATAAATTCATTTACACTATAAAAACATTTCTCACTTAACAACTGATACAACAATTTTTTTTTATGGGTAAATCTTTCATTGCATCTGGCAACTTATTAAACAATTTAATTGACAGAAAATAATAATTTCTTTGGGTTGCCTTCGTTAAACAAGACCAAAGATAATATCACCAAACGATTGGGATACCTAGTTCGAAAATTATAGACGTCATGTTTTTTTAAATAAAATGTTTCTTATTTTTTGTAAAAATATAAATGCATGTATAAAAAATATAAAAGCGAAAGTTTGGATAGATGCATGTTTATGCTACTCAATCACGTCTAAATTTTAATAAAAATTAAAATCTTCATATATTCTAGAAACTTGCATAACTTCAGAGTTTTCTAATTAATCTAAATAGTACTAAACTTCCGTTTTTGCTTGTTTGGAAAGATTGCGTTTCTCACCACACAAGCTGCTAGTGTGTCATGCATGTCATCATCATAATCACTTCAGCCATAGGACGTCCACTGCTGAACACAGGCCTCCCCCAATGAAAGTCATTGCCAATACTCGCCACGCTTGACAGGCAGGTTGGCGAGCGCAGTTTTTTATAAGATTTTGCACGCAGACGCTGCTGCCCGGCTCGTGTTACAGGAATTAGTCGCCTCTTACGACACGCCTCCTGTTTTTGGTGTAAAGGTATCTTCATTACGGCCGTCCCCATATGGCACATATAATCAAAGCGATAGGTATGTATTGTATGAAAAACATTTATTACTCATTTAATAAATCGTTTTTACTATAAACATGGAAATACAAGAAATATTGTTCATACTTACGGTATTTTACTTTTTATTGTTATTAAAATTATTAGAAAAAGTAAAATGGAACGTAATACATAATAGAAAACAAGACGTCATTCATTGTCTTGCCTGTGATCTGTCACTTCTGACATTGTTAATGTCTTCTTGTTGCGCTTGCGTTTGTTTAAGTATTGTGACTGTGCGATTATTTTGTGTTATTCTAAGAACTCCTGTGTATATTCACGGACTGTTTGAGGTCTTACTGGAAAATAATGAGGTGCAACTATTGCGGTATAGCTGTGCAAAGATTGCAAAGGCATTTGATATCCTCGCTTTCTGTGCATCTACAGACAAGACTTTGAAACTGTATTCGTTTGTTTTATTTGAATGACAAGTTCCTTTTTTACGTACGTACTTTTACTGGGAAATGAAACTGGTACCTAGGAAAATTTTCAAATAGATATTAGCCATGTCCTTTGGCACAGAAATAGGTATAAGTCTGGAATAAAAGATAGGATACTTTCTATTCCGAAAAATGTACGGTTCCCGAGGGATGCAAGATAACTGTCATTTAAGATGGCGCTTTTTACGGTTTGATGTCGTTGTTCAGTTGGAAAAAAATGGATTGTCTTAAAAAATACTTAACACTAGCTTTTTTGATTGATGAATTCGTTCACGTGGTCTTATGGTTTTGTAGGGGGGTTTTGTATGTTTTTTGAGGGAGGCCTATGTTCAGCAGTGGACGTCCTATGGCTGGAATGATGATAATGATGATGATGGTTTTGTAAAGACCACTCGAAAAAGGTCGCGGGCAATAGCTAGTTGAACATAAACAAGACGTTTATTTATCTGGTAAGTATTTTATACTGCATGTTTAAGACATGTGTCAAGGCCGCTATGCTGGGAGTATTGATGTATTCTTCCGACTAACTGAGTTAGAGATTCTGCAGATGTGGGCTTGCTTAGACACGATAAGTAGCATCGCTACGGTTTATCGACACGGAGTTTTGTCGCCTAATAAAACCTGTTTTGGTCATAAAGTATTATTGATTCATCAATTATTCAAAAACACTTAATTTGCATTCTACCTGTCACACGGTTACATCGCCTTACCCTTAAAAATAAAGATTAACTTCCTGTGACTAATTTGTGAGTAATTTAGTAGTACTATTTTAGTACTACAAAATTTTCCATAACTTCCCTTTATAAGATGATTTATAGAAGCTTCTGATAATATGCGCCAGGTCCTTCAAAAACATATCTTATGATCCAATCACAAGATATACTTTTAAAGCTTTCAATTATAAGTTAGGAAGAAGAAGTGCGGAGAAGTGATTATTGCAATTTTGGAACAATTAAAGATCAGTCACAGTGTTTCTATTAGAGGTAACTAGGGTTTTGAATCGGTTGTATAAATACTTAATATTATATACTTAATATTATAAAGCTAAAGAGTGTGTTTGGTTGAACGCGCTTTTCTCAGGAACTACTGCCTGCCTAGCATGAGCACCAAAACACGATATGAAATGTTATGATATAGCAATATCAAAACCAACTGTAAAAATATGATAGATATAGCCGCCATATTGAATCGTCGTGCCAGTGACGTCACATATTATGACCACTGTTTCGATAAAAATCTAAAATGGCGGCTATAACTATCATATTTTTAAAATTGGTGTCGATATTTCGCTATATCATATCATATCATATTTTGTTGTGGTGGTCATGCTACGGGCTGGTTCGAATTATTTTCTTTTTGTGTTGGATGAAATCACGCTACGAACAATAGGAGCAGAGTATCAATGAAAAATGTTGCAAAAACGTGGAAAATATCCCTTTTGAGAGCTTCCCTTGCGTGCGCTGCGTAAACGGTTAAAGTTACCCAAAAATCTGCATGTATGACTGAATGGTTCCCATTTAAAAGTGATAAAAAAAAGTCTATTTGTATATGTCATGCATGTCATGTATATGTCGTGGCCAGATCGTAAAATTGATCATTTCATGATGTAACCAATCAGTTCATAAAATTGTATTGTATTTCATGATACAGAACAGAACACGCGCCTACATTATGATGTGGTCTGACCAGATCAATGAATAATTAGCGTTTGACGATATAAACAGCTAAACACACGAATACTTCATGAAATGGTCAAACATTAGTAATCATATCGTAAAATCGTTACATTACCCACCGGTAGAGGCGCTAATGTTGCTTTGTTTTTGTGATAAATAATGGCAGTGGACAAATATTTTATTCTAAAAGTGAATATGTGTAAATTGAATTTGAAAGTGAAGTGTAATATCGTTACGACACCAAGCTAGGCGATTTTTATGAAAGTCACTCAAAAAACGAGCGCAACGTAAAAAAATCAAGTAAATCGGAACGTAATTTGTGAGTTTAGTTAGGTTATTTAGCTATTCAAGTGTTTTTAATTATTAGTTTTGTTTAAAAATAATTACTATTTTAAATCTTTTAAACTATCTATCGACCAAGATTACAAATATTAAACAAATTCACGTAACTTGTAAACAAATTTTTATTTTAATGATATGGCCAAACGTGGATTGACATTTCATCGAATGTTGACGTTAAAACGATATGGTCAGTTTTAGTTGGCCATATCATGAAATATCACCATTTCATGAAATGATCGGTCACATCATGAATTGGTCAATTTTACGATCTGCTACGACATATAGACAGCATATTGACGACCGTTATTGACCGACAGTATATTGACGACCTCCATAGCCGAGAGGCGAGCATACCGTACATTCCGGGTTCGATTCCTGGTCGGTCAATGTAGGAAAACAACTTTTCTATATTGTCTCGGGTCTGGGTGTTGTGGTACGGTCGTTTTTTTGATTTCTGTAACACAAGTGCATAAGCTGCTTATCATAGGATCAGAGCAATGTATGTGATGTTGTCTAATATTTATTTATTTATTATTTAAATACCCTTTTAAAAACCTTTTTACGGCAGTCAAATTTGTTCTAAAATAATGATTAATTAATGTGGTTTATTGTTTTGTTTGATTATTTTGAGCTAAGAAGCGACATGGGTTGACTTTAAGTGATAGATCGAATTCCACGCGGGCGCAACCGCAACCAGGTTTATTTATTTATTTAAACTTTATTGCACAAGTAAGTACAATTGGCGGACTTAATGCTATACAACATTCTCTACCAGTCAACCTTGAGGTAATGCAGATAATGTAGTCAGTGGCGGAGTATAAAGTATCCGACATATTTTTTAAGACGAGTAAAATACAT
The DNA here is from genome assembly GCA_963576865.1 of Anania hortulata. Lineage (NCBI taxonomy): Eukaryota > Metazoa > Arthropoda > Insecta > Lepidoptera > Crambidae > Anania > Anania hortulata. Next base: position 4,439,139 of record OY756391.1, read on the forward strand.
ACACATACCTAACAATTTAGACAGGTTCTAGAATGGTGGCCACGTACCCACAAGTGCTGCGTAGGATATCCACTTACAAGGTGGACAGACGACCTAGTAAAGGTAGCAGGAAGCCGCTTAATGCAGACCTCTTTCAACCGGATAATCTGTAAGTCATTGGGGGAGGCCTACGTTCAGCAGTGGACGTCCTTTAGCTGAAATGATGATGATGATGAAGGGGTTGCGAGCCGCACAGCAGGCAGTTAGTAAAAGTCTAGTAAAGTGGAAACAAGAAGAAGAAGAAAGAAAACGGAAGAAAATTAAGGTAGTGTAGTGAAATTGTGAGTGTCTAGTAGTGAAGGGTGATTTGTGCAGTACCGTATAGTGCGGTTTACTTCAGTCCCGTAGGAACTACGTCAGTCAAGAGACCAATTCCAAGAATTCCAAGTAAATAAATTCAAAGATACTTGCCAGCCATAGGTACTTTAATCACAATTGTTTTATTACGATTACTTTACGAATACTTACTGTAGTTAGTATTGCCTGTAACGTTTTGTATAATGTAAAAACGAATTGTGATGCCGCTAAAACTAGTGAAAAAAGAATCTGAAAAAACAAGAATATTGATTTTATTGTTACCTACTTAGTCCAATAAGTTAAATTGAGGTAAAATAGTAAGTACTTACTTGATAACCAAAACATTTCTCCAGAAGTCGACCAGCTCTAAGCAAATGTCGATAGAGTGAAGCAACGCTGTTTATATTGTCTTTGAGCGAACCTGAGTCTGTGTCATTGATCAACGCGTTCACTGTTCGCAGCATACGGCCCATAACAGCAAGCAGACAGTAATACATTAATATTCCTATCAAAAATCGGGCCTCGGACCAGGTTCTCAAAAAGAAGAATGACATGTGAGAATATACATCTATCATCATCATGGAGCTAATGTTAAGCTGAGTGTAAGTCACAAGACTTATATTAATAGCTATCCTGACAGCAGCAACACTAAAAATTATTAGCACGCATCTGACTTTTAACTCAGAAAGGAATTTCGTGTATAGTGGATGACATTTCACGATCTCATGCGATAGGGATAAGTAATAGCAAATTGTTTCAAACTCTTTCCCGAACATCGGCCCAAAATAAATCATTAACAGATTGCCTTGTACCATAAAATAAATGTGGAAGAATAGCGTGCTGTAGAAAACCACAGGATTGTGACGATAAATTGACATTACCAGCTCCACATTATTAATGCAAATTAAGATGGAAATAAAAAGGTCTAGTAAAACCAATGCAGATATAAGTAGACGTTTCGATTTCGGCATAAACAAGTAATCGCGATGAATATTTATAATTGTTTCTACCACATGTAAAAATTTGACCGCTTCGAAGTTATCCATTTCAAAACATCAATGTTCTACTGTTTACTACTCGTTTTTAGTGACACATATTTTCAATTATAAATAAATGTTTGTTGAATATGCCTGTCCAGAAACATAATTTAATTTAATTGGTTAAACATGTTAAAATAATAACTTTGATGAGGGCGTCTGGAAATTTACGGACAAATTAATTTCGATGTTAACGCTAGACACGCTAGTTACAATAATATTTTACATGTACAGTCATCGGTCCTCCTACCCAAAAATGTCAAACTTCCTCAGCCGATTTTCTGCTTAATATTCAATAGATAAGGTTCAATGTCAATTAAGAAAATTTTAGGTTTTCTGGTAGGTTTTTGGGCAAGTATACTAGTTAGTTACATATGTTATACCCACATACCTTACATAGTAAATACAATGCCGCGTCAATATATGTAGATAAGTAGTGACAGCTCATAATAATAAATACATTCTATGGATGAAAATGTTATCTTGTTTTGTTAAACTTCATCATTTGTTTTCAGTAATAGACTGACTAGTAATCTGTATTTATTAAAATGTTATTAAAGCAATCAAATATTTCTATTTCTATATTTTCTCGTACCTCAATACTTCGCTTTAAAGGGTTAAATTAAAAATGAATATGACATTGAGAGTAAAACGTTGAGAGAGAATGCCTCATGGCATTAAGTCCACCTTTTGTATAACTTTTTTTAAATGTGTCTAAATAAATTAAAACTTATATTAAGAAACAGCTTACGTTGGTACTTTAAAGGAATTACTTGCACCCTTACTTTCATATTTATCCTTAAGTAGATTCCGCCCGCGGTTGCGCCCGCGTGGAATTCGATCTATCACTTAAAGTCAACCCATGTCGCTTCTTAGCTCAAAATAATCAAACAAAACAATAAACCACATTAATTAATCATTATTTTAGAACAAATTTGACTGCCGTAAAAAGGTTTTTAAAAGGGTATTTAAATAATAAATAAATAAATATTAGACAACATCACATACATTGCTCTGATCCTATGATAAGCAGCTTATGCACTTGTGTTACAGAAATAAAAAAAACGACCGTACCACAACACCCAGACCCGAGACAATATAGAAAAGTTGTTTTCCTACATTGACCGACCAGGAATCGAACCCGGAATGTACGGTATGCTCGCCTCTCGGCTATGGAGGTCGTCAATATACTGTCGGTCAATAACGGTCGTCAATATGCTGTCTATATGTCGTAGCAGATCGTAAAATTGACCAATTCATGATGTGACCGATCATTTCATGAAATGGTGATATTTCATGATATGGCCAAACGTGGATTGACATTTCATCGAATGTTGACGTTAAAACGATATGGTCAGTTTTAGTTGGCCATATCATGAAATATCACCATTTCATGAAATGATCGGTCACATCATGAATTGGTCAATTTTACGATCTGCTACGACATATAGACAGCATATTGACGACCGTTATTGACCGACAGTATATTGACGACCTCCATAGCCGAGAGGCGAGCATACCGTACATTCCGGGTTCGATTCCTGGTCGGTCAATGTAGGAAAACAACTTTTCTATATTGTCTCGGGTCTGGGTGTTGTGGTACGGTCGTTTTTTTGATTTCTGTAACACAAGTGCATAAGCTGCTTATCATAGGATCAGAGCAATGTATGTGATGTTGTCTAATATTTATTTATTTATTATTTAAATACCCTTTTAAAAACCTTTTTACGGCAGTCAAATTTGTTCTAAAATAATGATTAATTAATGTGGTTTATTGTTTTGTTTGATTATTTTGAGCTAAGAAGCGACATGGGTTGACTTTAAGTGATAGATCGAATTCCACGCGGGCGCAACCGCGGGCGGAATCTACTTAAGGATAAATATGAAAGTAAGGGTGCAAGTAATTCCTTTAAAGTACCAACGTAAGCTGTTTCTTAATATAAGTTTTAATTTATTTAGACACATTTAAAAAAAGTTATACAAAAGGTGGACTTAATGCCATGAGGCATTCTCTCTCAACGTTTTACTCTCAATGTCATATTCATTTTTAATTTAACCCTTTAAAGCGAAGTATTGAGGTACGAGAAAATATAGAAATAGAAATATTTGATTGCTTTAATAACATTTTAATAAATACAGATTACTAGTCAGTCTATTACTGAAAACAAATGATGAAGTTTAACAAAACAAGATAACATTTTCATCCATAGAATGTATTTATTATTATGAGCTGTCACTACTTATCTACATATATTGACGCGGCATTGTATTTACTATGTAAGGTATGTGGGTATAACATATGTAACTAACTAGTATACTTGCCCAAAAACCTACCAGAAAACCTAAAATTTTCTTAATTGACATTGAACCTTATCTATTGAATATTAAGCAGAAAATCGGCTGAGGAAGTTTGACATTTTTGGGTAGGAGGACCGATGACTGTACATGTAAAATATTATTGTAACTAGCGTGTCTAGCGTTAACATCGAAATTAATTTGTCCGTAAATTTCCAGACGCCCTCATCAAAGTTATTATTTTAACATGTTTAACCAATTAAATTAAATTATGTTTCTGGACAGGCATATTCAACAAACATTTATTTATAATTGAAAATATGTGTCACTAAAAACGAGTAGTAAACAGTAGAACATTGATGTTTTGAAATGGATAACTTCGAAGCGGTCAAATTTTTACATGTGGTAGAAACAATTATAAATATTCATCGCGATTACTTGTTTATGCCGAAATCGAAACGTCTACTTATATCTGCATTGGTTTTACTAGACCTTTTTATTTCCATCTTAATTTGCATTAATAATGTGGAGCTGGTAATGTCAATTTATCGTCACAATCCTGTGGTTTTCTACAGCACGCTATTCTTCCACATTTATTTTATGGTACAAGGCAATCTGTTAATGATTTATTTTGGGCCGATGTTCGGGAAAGAGTTTGAAACAATTTGCTATTACTTATCCCTATCGCATGAGATCGTGAAATGTCATCCACTATACACGAAATTCCTTTCTGAGTTAAAAGTCAGATGCGTGCTAATAATTTTTAGTGTTGCTGCTGTCAGGATAGCTATTAATATAAGTCTTGTGACTTACACTCAGCTTAACATTAGCTCCATGATGATGATAGATGTATATTCTCACATGTCATTCTTCTTTTTGAGAACCTGGTCCGAGGCCCGATTTTTGATAGGAATATTAATGTATTACTGTCTGCTTGCTGTTATGGGCCGTATGCTGCGAACAGTGAACGCGTTGATCAATGACACAGACTCAGGTTCGCTCAAAGACAATATAAACAGCGTTGCTTCACTCTATCGACATTTGCTTAGAGCTGGTCGACTTCTGGAGAAATGTTTTGGTTATCAAGTAAGTACTTACTATTTTACCTCAATTTAACTTATTGGACTAAGTAGGTAACAATAAAATCAATATTCTTGTTTTTTCAGATTCTTTTTTCACTAGTTTTAGCGGCATCACAATTCGTTTTTACATTATACAAAACGTTACAGGCAATACTAACTACAGTAAGTATTCGTAAAGTAATCGTAATAAAACAATTGTGATTAAAGTACCTATGGCTGGCAAGTATCTTTGAATTTATTTACTTGGAATTCTTGGAATTGGTCTCTTGACTGACGTAGTTCCTACGGGACTGAAGTAAACCGCACTATACGGTACTGCACAAATCACCCTTCACTACTAGACACTCACAATTTCACTACACTACCTTAATTTTCTTCCGTTTTCTTTCTTCTTCTTCTTGTTTCCACTTTACTAGACTTTTACTAACTGCCTGCTGTGCGGCTCGCAACCCCTTCATCATCATCATCATTTCAGCTAAAGGACGTCCACTGCTGAACGTAGGCCTCCCCCAATGACTTACAGATTATCCGGTTGAAAGAGGTCTGCATTAAGCGGCTTCCTGCTACCTTTACTAGGTCGTCTGTCCACCTTGTAAGTGGATATCCTACGCAGCACTTGTGGGTACGTGGCCACCATTCTAGAACCTGTCTAAATTGTTAGGTATGTGTATGTATTTTACTCGTCTTAAAAAATATGTCGGATACTTTATACTCCGCCACTGACTACATTATCTGCATTACCTCAAGGTTGACTGGTAGAGAATGTTGTATAGCATTAAGTCCGCCAATTGTACTTACTTGTGCAATAAAGTTTAAATAAATAAATAAACCTGTCTACCCCATCAGCCGTCAGTTCTACCTATTATGTGCCCACAGCCACTGTCAGGCTATGTCAGCTTCTTATGTTCGTTTACGGATCTCCTCATTTCTGATTCGATATCGCAAAGAAACCCTTTCCATAGCCCGCTCTGCAACCTCAAGCTTCCTGTTCCATATGTCATCACTGGTAATACACACTGGTTGTAGACTATCGTTTTTAGGCACTGAGGAATTTTGGTGGAGAAGACGTTTTGTAGTTTTCCTTATGCTGCCCAGTCCAGTTGGATTTGATTGATATCTACTAATATTGATGGTCATTTCGTTTGTCATTTTGTTCATCTTCTTTTTAATAGATTCCTGTATACTAGAATGTTCTTAATTTTAATAAGAATATTTAAAATAAAACATACAGTCGAATTGAGAACCTCCTCCTTTTTTGAAGTCGGTTGAAAAGACAACGAAACTTTCTCGTCGCCGGCTAGGTTTGAACTTGTAGTCCTAGGAACATAATCCGTCCGACAAATTTCGATGAAATTCGTTTGCGGTGAAGTGAGTGGCAAAGACATCACAATATTATCAGAACATTTTCACTATTTTCAGGGCAATTTCTTCATAACCATAGCACCTAGTACTTGGTTTAACCTGCTTTTACATACTGGCGTTTTTATTATTATTGGAAAAAAGGGGCAAGAAGTACCCAACGAAGAATTGAAACTAAACCGGAACATAGCTAAAATGATCGTCAAGTCTCATAAAGGTTGGTTTGTTTTTAGGCGCTATGCACACGGAGTTTCCTATTGCGGCAATTGGCAACTCTTAACTGTTTTTTTACATTTCATATAGCTTTGAGCATCTGCGCAGATGTAGCAAACCCAGTTGCAAAATTTTCAGTTACTCCAATAAGTGATTTAAATGGGAACACCCAAAATATCCGAAATATTTAATTACGAATTTGGGTATTCCGATTTTCTTAAATCCGAACTTCATAAATTCGAATAATTAAAATTTCGATTGTTTAGAATCACGTATCTTATTTTACCGAATAGACAGGTAGATAGATACTCTTTATTGCATACCGAACAAAAGAAACAAATCAAATGAAAATAAATACATTAAGAATGGCACAATTTAGTCGGTCTTATCGCTTAAAGCGATCTCTTCCAGACAATCTTCAGGTAGAGGACAGGTGAATAATCAAATAATATTGAGAGGGGGAGGCGGTGAAGAGTTCCAAAATATAAGTCCAAAAATTTTAAAAACTAAACAGCAAATTAAATAAAATAAGAACAAATAAAAATACAATACCCACTTCCTAATACATGAACAAAGTAATTTATACAATTATAAATACAGACATTATATGAATACATACTTAAAATAAATACATGCACATAAATAAATACATATCCTATTAATTAATATAAAAAAGAATCTCGTGACCAAGATGTAGGAAAAATTGGTAAATAAATAAAGTACAAGAATAATAAACTATTATTTGAAATATATTTCAAATAATATTATTTGAAACATAGTGACATAACACATCCGAGTTTTAGGCGTTCAGTTTTCGGAATTTTAATTATTCGAAATTTTCATAATCGGAATTCGTATTTTTGATATACCGGATTATTAATAAGTCGGAATTCATTCTAAATAGTTTGATCTGTTAAAAATCGGAATTTTTAAATTAGGAATTATTTAAAACGTTAGGAAAATTGAAATTTCGGAATTTTGAAAATAGGAATTATGGGTGATGTTAGGTTTTGACAAACTTTTATTTTATACATATTTTATTTATGTACATTTTGTGAATATATATTATTGGTCTTATATTTAGTTTAAAGCTGTATATTTATTTTTTATAAATTAATGTAAAGTATAAATTAAATAAATATCTCATTAAATAATATTTAAAAAAACTAAAATTGAATTATGATAAATAAGAATTTTCATTTTCTGAATATGAAACCGTTCGGAATTTTAAGATTCGGTATTTTGAAATTCGTGACAGTGAAATTCGGAATTAAGTTTTTCGAATTTATGCAGTGTACCCAATTTAATTTGCCGAAATTAGCGTACTAGCTATGACGAGTTGCTGGTTTTCGCAACCGGCATCGTGTGCAACACTCCGCAACACGGTAACATTATGTAAAATACTGTAACTTGTTGCTACTTGTTACTCATCGCGTCAAAATATAACAAACCGAGCACTGTGGATGCACAGTATCTCTCTCATCAATTCACAGATTTCGAATGTTAATTTAAAATGTACAGTAAACGTAAACTAGGCCTTAATTGCTGGTTGTAGTGACTGCAACCGGCAACTGTTTAAAAAGTTGGTACAGACATTCCATCCCACGAAGTCCGTTCGGCTATGGTAGTAGAAGTGACGACTCATTTGTTCATCTGCTTGTTACTTTGTGAAAAAATTTGGCACGTACACAAAACACTAGTCACCTAGACCGCTTCGCGGTCGAAAATGAATGAGCGCTCCGCAGAGGTTACGCACACTAAAACAATGTGCATGTACGAGCCTGACAACAAACAGCTAAAGAGACCTTGTGAGATAGTTCCTAAAGTTCCTTGTGTTAAACCTTATAGGCTTCCGTAGTAAATCTCCTAGATTTAAATAAATAAATAAGAAATAAATATTGGACAACGTCACATACATTGCTCTGATCCTAATGTAGATTAAGTACTTGTGTTACAGAAATCAGAAACAACGACGGTACCACAACACCCAGACCCGAGATAATATAGAAGTAATTTTCCTATATGGACCGACCGGGAATCGAACCCGGGACCGAGAGAGCGGCACTAAGTCCGGTATGCTCGCCTCTCGGCTACGGAGGTCGTCAAAATTTGACGTTTCTGTGTGCCAAGTTTTGTCTGGTTTGTGTGTATGTATAGGAACGTTTGATATAGGGCATATTAGTGTCAAGACAGATATTTACGATGTATATGTATGTGCCTAACCGTAAACCTAAATGTAAATTAGTGTTGTTGGCTTTCCACGTTTGTATGGAAAAATAATTTATTTACTTCTTAATTTCCAGATCCCGAAGCAGCATATATTCGAAATTTAAAGGATATTCACCGGCTGGTGACCGTGGAACCACTTACCATCAAGCTGCTGCCGACCATGCCGGTCGGGATGTACCTCCTCCCCGCAGTCCTGTCCTTGACCGTCAACTACATCATCGTCAGCTTGCAACTAAATCATGATATCTAATTATGGGATTCATTACATTACTGCCCAAACTGTAGAAAATAAAACTTGAATGATAGATTGAAAACTTTTTTTTTAGATCTGTAAGTCAGATGTGACCTCCAATAAAATTCGCGTTAATAGAAGACAGCTGAGGACGGAAATCTTAAAAAGCCTTGCTTTTAAAAAAAGAACTATTTGTATAAACTTTCCAATTATTTGTGATGTTAAAATAAAATTGTTACATCATCTATAACACCAAAACCATAAAAATATAGTCATTATGTGATATATGTGGTAATTTATTGACATTTAATCAACTAAAAGATCATTTTTAGGGTTCTGTAGTCAACACGAAACCTTTACAGGGTATGCAACATACATATTACCTAATTACGCCGTCAGTGGTAAAATAAAATCGTAGGTTACATCCAAAAAATGAGTGAGGATGAGTTTTTTACTCGCGATGGACATGGGATAGTTCCCAATGTGTAGGGTATCTTTAGATAGGTTATTAAAAGTACTGTGGGTGTGTAAATACTATCTTTCGATTCAGCGATACGTTTGTGTAATATTATATTTTCCCCCTCTGCCAGCTAAATGGGAAAAAAAGACAGATAATAATTACCTTGCGCCCGTTTATCTAATTGTATACCATTAATAGATAAAAATAAAAATATAAACTTACAAAAATAAAGATTTAAAAATTCAAAAATAAATGAATATTTAAATAAAAACGCCTGTGTAAAACAAAAATCTTAACGCGAAGTAGTAAGTAACTAGCGTATTTGCGGTGCGCAAACTAGCAACGTCGCCTGTATTTCTCGCTCGCTCGGTAAAAAAAGGGCTGGACGATTGACAATTATATTTTTTATTAAATATTAAAATAACATATATATTACTTTTTTTTTTATAAAGACGCTATGGTATTACGGGTAAACGAGATCGCCTTTCGTTACTTAAAAAACTATCACAGCTAGGTAGGGAAACGAGATACAGAGTTGAGTTATAAAATGTTCCTACTTACTAAAGACAATTATTTGGATGAAGCTACGGAATCCTACATTGCTCGTGGGCCGACAGCTTTTGGCCGGTTTTTAAACTGATAAATGACTTCGCGCCGTTAGCTAATAGGAATATCGACAATGCATAGTCAATTTTATTTCGTCGTCGTTATTCGTGGTTTCTCAAATTTCTTTATAAAGTATATATACGACGATATAATGGAAAATTTTGAAGTACTACAATATTTATGTAGGTAAGGTGTTGAACATCCACCGTAACTTTTTGTTTATGACAAAGAGAAAAATGATCTGCGTTATTTTTATGATTTCGATCGGTATCGTCATTTGGACATTGGCTTGCATTTTCAATGTTCGATTTATAAAAAAAATATACGAAACCTATCCCATAATTTATTACGGCGCTATTACGCATCATACCTTTTACGCGGTTGTAACCATTCTTTCATTTTTATATTTTGGGCCAAGATATGGAAGCGCGTTCCAGAAACTGTTAACCAGTTTATCATGTATCCATAAGGTTGTGAAAAGTCATGCAACTTATAGAAAGTTCTTAACTCAGCTTAGAACTAAATGTATACTCATTGTTGTGAGTTGCGCTGTTATCAAAATTATAGTTGATGTGGAGATTTTAATTCTTTCGCAAAAAGATAAAAAGTATCATCACATCGAATTATCTACATTTATTTTGTTTTACGTATTTAAATTTTGGACTGAAGCTTGCTTTTTAGTAGGGATAACCATGTATTGCACGATACTCGCCATAATCAGGAGCATGATAAATGTTATACACGACCTGGTCTCAGACGCAAGGCCACTGGAAGGTCATTTAGATAGTTTCACCACAGTGTTCCAACATTTGAAAGAATCCAGTCATCAACTGAAGACGTGTTTTGGTCAACAAGTAAATATAAAAAAATCTTTTTATACATTATTTAACTGGGACAATATTTAAAAAATAAACTATATCTTTTCAGATTCTTCTTTCACTATTTACAGCGGTGGTACACTTCGTGCTTATAGTACAAAGAACATTCAATTTGGTGCTATCTAGAAAAGTAAGTTCATTTTTATCGTTATTCAGAGTGATAAGTAATACCTGTCCGATTGCTGACTAGTGAATGAGTGATTTTTGGTCTCGTTAAGTCGCCCAGTCTTCAATGTAGAGAGCTATTAAAAGAACGAAAGTCAACGACATAGCTCTTCAAATGTCAATGGGTAGGCCACACAGGCCACCCACCCGCTGGACCAACGACCTAGTCAAGGTAGCGAATGCTGCTGGTTAAAAATTTAAAACACATGTCAAAACTACCCTGATGTCAAAGGGGTATTACAAAATTCAAGACTATCTTGATAACAAGAATGTATGGTTAGTCCAGCCTGCACTAAACTGATGTACTTACCTGTTTATTTTGATTTTATATTTTTTTTTGTGGCAGCTAGTGATGACTAAGTTTGTTCCGGCGTTTCTTCTCAGCACTTGCCGGATTGTCTGTGTCTTGTCTCGAAGCGCTAGTAGGGCCCAAAAAATAAGGAGTCATGTTCTGCCCCATATAGGCCAATAATGTTATTATTGACGTTCATAAGTGGCAGTTTTCTGCCCTAAATTGAGGGAGGCTTATGTCCAGCAGTGGACTTTTAAAGACTGATGATAATGATGATGATTGGAGTGACTAAATGGCTCTCCAATTCATTTGCCCCAATCTTGGTCCAAACCCCAATCACCAACTAACTAATAAAAAGCACTAACACATTACATATAAAAACCTGAACCATAGACATATACTATTTCAAAACAAGTTCATACTGGGTCAAATAAAAAAAGAAGGCTCCATGTAATTACACCATCGCTACTCGTGTCTCGTTGGCTCGTTATAGTTTCTTCTTGTTTCATTCTTTCGTTCCGCTTATCCGGCTTAACCAGCTCGGCTGTGGAAATGTTATCTAATTTACGAACACTATTAAGACTAATCGCATTAAATAACTTTTATATTCATCGTCATCATCATCTAAAACCTTCTCAAGACCAAATCACTTCAACTTCCACTTCGTTCCATTTCGGACAGTGAGCATACGAGGACTTTTTCGATGTTCTTCCACCTGGTTTGCCAAGGGGTTTCTTATATTCCATGGTCTCTACCCTTTCTACCAGAATTGTTTGCACCATTTGTCTTTTTATAGGATTTTTTATACTGCTGTACAAATTACTTTAATAGAATTGTGTATGACAGTATCGATTTAAAATAAAAATAAAAATAAAGGGTATTTTCTTGATGGCGGATTACCGCCATCTAATGTCAATAAACTAAACGCCAACTAATCACACATTAATGTGGTTAGATAAGAAGTCCAGCCTTACCTTTCCGTGTCGTTTAATTAAAGTCCTGGGTTCAATATTTCATATAATATAATTTCATATAATTCAAATACCGGTATGAGTCAGTTTTAGTTAGTTGTAGTTTGAGTTACCTTGTATAATTTAATACTTACATTGTTTTCAGGAAGATCCTTATTTCATCTCACGGTCAAACACATTGTATTACATGTTTCAATACATTTGCGTATTCATAACAGTGGCGAATAGTGGACAAGCAATACGGAATGATGTATCTAAACTCAAACGAAGTTTGACTAAAATTCGATGCGAGTATTCAGTAGGTGCGTTTCATTTCGAGTTTTATTTTATAACTGGCTAGCTACTGCCTGCGACATCAGAATTAACCAAAGAGTAAATAATCATCCCATGGAACTCCAAAAACGTGATAAAAATTGTTTCTATGTGTCAGTAGATAGTAGATCAATGTTTATACAGTGTTCCGTAGATCAAGGATACCCTTGTAACCACATATTCTATACATAATAGTAAACAACTTTTCGCACTCCTAGATCTAAAGGGAGCTAAGTCAAAAAATCAAAATTTTTGATATATGGACACAACCGACTTCCTTATTTAATAAGGAATTTGATGGTATGCATAACTTTTTGACTTTAGATCTAGGTTTTGTTCTATGGAGTGTAGCTTTTTTCCGGTTACATTAAAATAGTACGTTTCGCCACTATACTTATTTGTAATAAAAAAATCTTCTTTAAACTTTTAAAAGCCCAAAAATTTCTTATTATTTATGGGCTTTTTACGTAGGTAAATCATTGTAGTCTTCATTCATTGATATTCTTCTGTTCCCAATTCAGAAGGTAGAGAATGGCAGCCCCCGGACGGATTCCCTTTAATTACGTACGTCCTATTAGTTACGCGTAAAATTTTATTAAAATCAATTTTCTACTACAAGATTTTTTTCAATTTTCATTTTAGAATTATTATTGTAACCGAATGGGAGTCTGTCCTGACTGGACCTGGACAATGTGAACTTGTTTGTTGTAGGTTTCGCGTAGGTGTCTTCGTGTAGTGTGTATGACAAAAGAAGAGCGGGGGATCAGACTTAAAAAAATATACATTCGGTCACAAGCTGGGTACGCCCTTGGGGAGGCCTATGTTCAGCAGTGGAAGGACACTACTATACTTTGGAAAATATTTATGATAAAGTATCAGTGATGAAGATAAAACATATAATTTTTTAAAATTTAATACAATAGGAAGGAAAATATCTGGTTACTGATGACAACGGAATTATACTCACAGATAAGATCAATGGTCTTTTATAATTTTTCTTATACTAATAATAAAATAATAAATATTGGACAAAATCACATACACTGCTTTGATCCTATGGTACCTAACTAGCCAAAGCACTTGTATTACAGAAATCATAAACAACGACGGTACCACAACACCGAGACCCGAGATAATATAAAAAATAATGTAATTATAATTATTTGAGAAGTTATTTTTCTACATTAACCGACCGAGAATAGACACCAAGTCCCGTATGCTTGCCTCTCGGCTACGGAGGCCATTTTTTTGTGTGTAGTGAAATAGTAATTGCACAAGTTATATTAATGTAGGTTTCAGAACACGTAACTAGGTCCAAAATCATTAGACTGTTATAATTTCGTGTGCAGATCCTGAATCAGAAAGTCAACGAAGTTTGAAGGACTTCCACAGGCTGGTCTCTGTGCAGCCCCTTACCATCGAGCTGCTGCCGACCATGCCAGTCGGGATGTACCTCCTCCCGGCAGTACTGTCCTTAACCATCAACTACATCATTGTCACTTTACAAATGAGTCATGACGTCTAATCAAGTGCTAATCACCAACCTAGTGACTTGTAGGTTTCTTTGTAATGATTTTTGTTGAATTACTAGATAATAAAATAGATAAATGTACCTATGTTGTTGTTTTTTTCTTGTATTCTTAGGGTTTCGTACTCTCACAGGGAAAAACGGTATTTTACGGTATGGAACTTATATCTGAGTTATTGCAAATGATATCATGTGACGTTAGTATTAATTGAAGCAAAGATCCTTTATTCATTTTCTTTGATTGAAGTTACAAATTTCATACGACGGGAACTCTTAGGAAGTGTATGCAGTGTCGACTTACAGGCTTCACTATAAAGAGTTAAAAACTTGAAACTGAATAAGAGAGTGCGCGCACGGGAGACTTTTGTCGCTGGGACAAAAAAGTTTTTGTCTCTGTCGCGTCGCGTCTCCAAAGAAGGGTGCGCGCACGAAGGAGAGAGAGACGAAACTTTTTTTTAAAATTTGAAGCGTCATTCGCTTGTCTAGAATACATATTTTTTTATTTTTTATAATTGGGTTTTACGGCTCTGGGTTCCAGCCCTTTTAAGCCAATCGTTGTTTTCATTGTAGAGTTAATATGTAGAATACATGGAGAGCAGTGCTGCCAAACGAGGATAAATAAGCTAGATTCACGATATTTTGGAATGTAATGCAATAGAAAAAATAATAATGTATCGCACGATAAATCTACGAAAATCCGTGACATTTTTGTCAGTTAAGTAAAAGATAATTTTATGAAATTTTAATCTGTGTATTTAAATACATTTTACCTTTATTTGGACAACTTTGACTCTGACAGCAGGATAGTAAATATAATTTCTTTTTATTACGAAAGAGATAGACTTTTAGCGTAAAAATATCTGCCGTTTTTTAATCTGTATCTGTACTTTTTTATTTAAGCGATAGTTAATAGGAGTTGTCATTTAATACCAAATGTAAGTGAAAAATCACTTACTAGTTTCGGAGAAAGATGGTTCGTATTGCTGCTCTTTAGGGTATGTGCTCGATGCTTGTGCAGTAAGTACTTCAGTAATTTATGCCGGTGACAGATGGCGACGGACGCGGCTGCGGACTCGCCTTGACATTGTGAGGTCAAGCGCTGCCATTGGTCTATTCTTCAGTCAACTTCCGCCAGCCCAAGGATCGACCAATGGCAGCGTTAGACCTTACAATGTCAAGACGAGTCTGGAGCCGTATCCGTCACCGTTTGTATGTGCTTTTAGTTACCAAAAACTTGTAAGTTTAAAAAGTAATCAAGTAACATGATTTAAACTTTTGAGCCGTATATTCTGTTCTTTTACTAGTAAAATCTAGATTCGGTAGTTACAAATACAGTAATTTTGTTAACTGGGGATGCGATAACACGATAATTTTGCAGTAAAACTAGGATAATTCTTAACCTATGAATCTGGCAACACTGGCGGAGAGACAGAATTTTGTCCAATGTTTTTCATTTAACTAAAGAACATTGGTTTTTATTTCGAAAGATGGTCTTAGAAAAAGTTGTGTTTGAGCACCAAAACAAGACACTGAGTATTTGGATTTACATGTTGTTTAATTATTTTTATTTGTGAGGTCTAGACCTCACAAACCCTGGGTTCCAGAACCCAGAGCCGTAAAACCCAGTATTTAAAAAAAAACAAAGACACAATTTTGTCACCCGTGCTGGTCGGCGAACAAAAATGTCTCCCAGTTGTCGCGTCGCAACGTGCGCGCACCTCCATACATAACAGAGGACTTGATATGAGAGACAAAAACGTCGCAGCGACAAAAGTCTCTACTTTATTTAACTTTTTTTTTAAATTCGAAGCGTCATTCACTTGTATATAGTTTTTTTTTTTTTAATTTTATAATTGTGTTTTACGGCTCTGGGTTCCAGCCCTTTTAAGCCATATGTAGAATACATGGAGAGCAGTGCTGCCAGACGTGGAATAAATAAGCTAGATTCACGATATTTTGAAATGTAATGCAATAGAAAAAATAATAATGTATTGCACGATAAATCTACTAAAATCCGTGACATTTTGCTCAGTTAAGTAAAAGAAAATTTTATGAAATTTCAATCTGTGTATTTGAATACATTTTACCTTTATTTGGACCACTTTGACTCTGACAGCAGGATAGTAAATATAATTTCTTTGCACTACGAAAGAGATAGACTTTTAGCGTAAAAATATCTGCCATTTTTTAATCTGTATCTGTACTTTTTTATTTAGGCGATAGTTAATAGTTGTCATTTCATACCAAATGTAAGTGAAAAATCACTTACTAGTTTCGGAGAAGGATGATTCGTATTTGCTGTTCTTTAGGATATGTGCTCGATGCTTGTGCAGTAAGTACTGCAGTAATTTAGTTAAACAAAAACTTGTAATTTTAGAAAGTAATCAAGTAACATGATTTAAACTTTTGAGCCGTATATTCTGTTCCTTTACTAGTAAAATCTAGATTTGGTAGTTACAAATACAGTAATTTTTTTAACTGGGGATGCGATAACACGATACATTTGAGCCGTATATTCTGTTCTTTTACTAGATTTGGTAGTTACAAATACAATAATTTTGTTAACTGGGGAAGCGATAACACACGATCATTTTGCAGTAAAACTAGGATAATTCTTAACCTATGAATCTGGCAACACTGGCGGAGAGACACAATTTTGTCCAATGTTTATCATTTAATTAAAAAACATTGGTTTTTATTTTGAAATTTCGATGGTCTTAGAAAAAGTTGTATTTGAGCACCAAAACAAGACATATTTGGATTTACATGTTGTTTAATTATTTTTATTTGTGAGGTATAGAACCCAGAGCCGTAAAACCCAGTATTTAAAAAAAAACAAAGACACAATTTTGTCACCCGTGCTGGTCAGGAAACAAAAAAGTCTCCCAGTTGTCGCGTCGCAACGTGCGCGCACCTCCATGCTTAACGGAGGACTTGATAAGAGAGACAAAAACGTCGCAGCGACAAAAGTCTCCCGTGCGCGCACTCTCTAATAGCACGCATTCTGCATGTTGATCCAGAACCGATTTTAAAATAGAATACCTCTCTATTGTTATAGATTCACTCTTGGAAAAAGTGAACAACAATCAAAGAGAACACACACTCGTTTGCAACTGTCATGTAACAACAAGTTTTCAAACGACAAAGAATGCAATACGTTAATGATGTGACCTAGTCAAATAATGAATGAGAGAACATGGTATATGTTCAATAATGAGTGAATGTACTAATGTTAGATTATTTAGCCATTATTTATTTATTTTACTAGCATTGACTTAAAATATTACTTCGTAAGGACAGGGCCGGACCGCATGTTAAACTGTTGCCACTAACGTGGCCCTAAAGTGATCCTCTTTAGACCGTAGTGACGTAATCGGCTGTCGGCTGTCGTCGAGAGCGAAGGTACGTTAAAATTAGGAAAATGATAAGATTTGTCGTGTTAACTACGACAAAAGCACAACTAATAAAAAGTACGATATTTAATATATCAGGTAAGTCGAAAATATGTTAAATAAGAAACATATTTACATTGTTTTAGAAATTTTGTTTCCATAATCTCAACGTTTGGCATAATAGAAAGCAACGCATGGTGTGTTCAGGGGGGTGTCACTCCGCCGTTTAGGTATATTCGGCCAGCGCGCCGCCCGAAGCGGCGTATGGAAGTGGGCTGTCGCTCGGCTCGCACGGCGCGGCAGTCGCGCGCGGTCACGTGAACGTCGCAAGCGCGACGTATATATACTTGAAAATATATATTTTTTTTACTTTTCGACACTCGCAATATTTTCTAAGCCTAAACGTCAATATATTCCGTATAAAAGTTAAGGTTATTCGTGACACTACGTATATTTGCGACTCTGAGATTTAATAATTGAAATTTTAAATCTAAAAAAACACAATCAAAGAATAACTTAAAAGAAGCAATTGTAAGATAATTTTGTAATAAAACACATTTTATTTCTTTACTTATTTGTATTTTATTTTGTGAGAAATACCCAGTTAATCGCCCATCTGTGCAATAAACCAACTTAACATAAATAAGCTGCAGCTCTCAGACTACGATAATGGCGCGTCATCAAAGTAGGTACCTACTACGTGCAAAAGAGGCGGCGGCAGCCGGTCGTTCTTCTTTAATTCCATCTGTCCTTAAGTACCTTATTAGTAGTAGTTAAAATAAAAATCCTTAATTAGGTGCCCAGAAATGTTAGGAACAGGATAGGGTAATGTTAACAAAGGAATACCGTGAGAATCGAACACACGACATTCAGATGGAATTTTTATGTTTACAGAATCATCGTTTGTAATGCTTAATCTACTTATTTATCTTAAAACTATTAAATCAACTAGAGGTACAAAAACTTCTCAAGTGACAACCCCGTGCCGACATTCGCAGCTCGGTCATAAAACTGGAGCACGCAAAGAAAATTCACGATTCGCGCGCGGTTATAAGTTTCAATTTTACTTGCAGGCGGGTAGCTCTTGCGAGTCTAGGTATATTTTTATACCTAAACCTGACTTTTGTTAGGGAGTGACTCTTCTGTACGGTAGTACTATTAGGTATTGTGTGGTGTGTTGCTGTTTAGTCGTTTACGACACAGTTTAGGGTAGTTTTAATAGATGGCGTTAGTGTGTCATGTATGGGAAACGTGTAGTGATTTGTTCTGTAAGCCGTATCTTTACTATTTAAATCAATGTTTACTAAATACATTTTAGCTTACTTACTTACTGTTTTGATGATGATGATGTCATTATTCATCATTTCAGCCATAGAACGTCTTTCGATCAACATAGGCCTCCCCCAATGACTTCTAGATTAGCCGGAAGCGGCCTGCATCAAGCCGCTTACAGCTATGGAGCTCCCTAACATACCTTTTCAAATCTATGCATGGGAACCCACAAGACAAGCCGAGTAACTTTTTGTCACCCACAACAAGACATGCCGAATTAATTTTAAATAAGACACATATCGTACAAAGAAAAAAAAAAACGACACTGTATTAAGCAGATACATTTATTTATCAATAAAAATTAAACTTAATAATACTCAATATTACACAACATTTACTCACAATGTCCCTGAACTATGGCTTGTACTATGTAAAATCTACCTCCGTACCATGTTATTTTTCTATCATTTATTTGTCTAACTTACTTTCGTTTTCGATATGTATAAATTGTATAAAGATACGAAATTATGAAATCACTTTAATACGTACATGTGATAGGTCATACACTAAAGTTTGAAGTGGCAGAGCGGCTTTTGCAAAATAAAACAGAACAATTCACAATTTTTCTAGTGACTTTTTCTAGTGACAATTTACAAGTACAATCTAGTGACTGGATGTGCTCGTAGAAAAATTTAATGACGACAAATGTCGACATGAAATGTTGACATTTTCGCGTCAACTAGTTTTTTATATGAAAAATGGCCAGAGAGCCACTTCTTTTGAAAGAGTGGTAAAGCTATGGCATGTCCTTAGGATAGATAGTCAAAGGTTTGAGTTCATGTGGGTAATATAGTATGAGATCAAATTAAAGAGTAGTAAATTCGAGTTAGTGTAGATTCCAAGCACATTTCGATAATCGCAATAACTCGATTTTGTATTATTTCGAGTTGTGCAATATTTTTAAAAGGAATATATTTTTAGGAAAAGTATCTACCTATAGTTTGCCTCGTGACAATATTGGACCCGTTGATGTAACAAAACAAAATTGTAACATTAGCGCGCGTACAGATCTGGCGAATGTAATGTATAGACAACGACAGGTCAACCTACCCCACAAAAAGTTAAAGATTATTCGACCGATTATCAACTTTAAGTCCGACACGTAGAGATCAATATCAATTGAGAAAATTTGTCGTTTTGTGGTAGGTTGACGTGCTGTTGTCTGTACTATGTACGTACAGATCTGGCTGGCGGATGTAATGTACTACCAATGTGCCAATCTGGGACGCAATAGAATTTGCATTCGAAATCACAAGAATCCTAAACAAATTCCTAGGAATTCGTATACCATTCTTGCGACAATACTTAAAAAATGCGTTTCTAAATCTGTAGGACACACCTTTTGGATTTAAAAAAATCTTACGGAACCCTACAATATCAGCAGACGTCATGTAGGTATTAATGGGTACATAAGTCATGTCAATTTACAAAATGAAGCCTTTAGTAAATTAGGTTACTTGTGATAAGCAAATAGCTCTGAAAAGTCAGTGAAGTTGTAGCCAGCCATAATTGTGCTTCTACTTTGTAATTAATCGACCTAGTAAAAATATTAAAACTGTCAACAATGGCGGGCTTCAAAGACCTGAAATTCTTATTTATAGCTGAAACAATGGTTAACATCCATCGCGACTATTTGTTTGCGACAAAAATAAAGCGCATCGTAACCTTTTTTATTATTGCCTCCGAATTCCTAATTTCTGTGTTAATTTATATCAATAATTTGTTTTTTTTTCTGTCGCTATTCAAACCGTACGAAATGGTATTTCTTAGCACTTTCACGTTTCATACACTATACGTTGTACAAAGCATATTTTTGTTAATATACTTTGGTCCTAGATTTGGGAAAGATTTCAAACAACTTCTATCGAGCTTAGCCTGTTCCCATGAAATTGTAAAATGTAATCCACTTTACATAAAATCCCTATTTCAAGTCAAAGTTATATACTTTTCCATCGTGTTATGTTGGGCTGTATTTAGAATAGTTACTAGTGCCGTGATTTTATTATCTTTACACGGTAATATAGATGCATTTTCTTATTCTTTATTTTTGTTCCTTAGAGGTTGGTCCGAAACTCGTTATGCAATCGGTATATTGGTGTGTAGCGACATCTATCTCGCTACATATAAAACTGACGTATCCTACATCGCGATATTAAAGTTATCGGAGCGATTGAACCATATATACAAGAACCCGACAAACAACCGTCGGGCAGTAGCCCACCAGACACAACGCCCGTCTGGTCGGAGGATCCTCCCTTTTCAATGGGGGATGAGGAACTTTACACCCTGTTCCTCCCACCCCCAAACTGGTGACCCCGAGCATGAACGTCAGCGCAGCCTTCCCAAAGCTACGTCATCGTGACGTCATCATCACTTCCTCAAGCTTTCAAGCAGTGAGTCCTACAGCCAGCCAGCATCCACGGCTACTTCGGGTATCCTGACCACCAGCATGCAGCGGACGCGCATTCCTGGTCATCACCCACAGCCTTCTCAGCGACCTTGGCACAGTACACTGCACTTCGGCCGGTCAGCAAGCAGAGACGCACTTCTCTCCTGGTCGACGCAGCAGCCAGCCACTACGCAGCACTGCACCACTCCGACTCACTGGAGCATTTGCAGCATCACCCCGACTCACTGGGGCATCACCGCAGACAGTTCCGACTCACCGTGAACTATGCGGCATCTGGTTCCGACTCACTGGAACATTCCACTGGCCCGGCAAGCAACACAACATGTATGGACGACTCAACCTGCTATCGACCTCCGGTCTCGGAGGGGAGTGATGTAGCGACATCTATCTCGCCACATATAAAACTGACGTATCCTACATCGCGATATTAAAGTTATCGGAGCGATTGAACTATATATACAAGAACCCGACAAACAACCGTCGGGCAGTAGCCCACCAGACACAACACCCGTCTGGTCGGAGGATCCTCCCTTTTCAATGGGGGATGAGGAACTTTACACCCTGTTCCTCTCACCCCCCAAAGGTGTATTGTTGCCTTCTTTCCGTGATTAAAAATATGGTTCGATCCGTTACCGCGCTAGTGAGCAATGCGAGCGCACGCGACGACAACATAGATACTCGTAGCATCGGTACGGTCTATCGACACTTGCTTGAATCTTCTCGACAGCTAAAGACATGTTTTGGTCTTCAAGTAAGCGTACCTAGGGTAGTTTAGCCAGTTTGCCTATTTTCGGACGCTAGACAGTTAAATTGCAATAATAAGAAAACATTACCTTACTCGATCTACTTGGTTTTTCTAATGTATCCCACACCGTGTCAAATTTGTATTGTAATAGTAAATTAAAACGCCTCGGCAGTGGGCTTTCGAAAGAAAAGTGGTTGTAGTAGAAAGAAAAATAGTAGTTTTTGGTAATATACAATAATATATAATTAATATAAAATATATAAAATATGTATAAATGTGGTCACTGAGTATTCTGGAAAGCTTAAACTAATGTGTAAGATTTTGATTCTGAACGATATTTTAATTAACACCAGACGTGGATCGTAAAGTCACCACCATCATCATCATCGTAAAAAGTGTCCGAAAACAGGCGAAGTTTAAAAGCTTGTACATGTTCAGACGCTAGTGGTAACTTTTTAATGACTCAAATTGATTTTTACAGATCCTTTTTTCGCTGTGGATAGCAGGATTTCACTTCGTTTATATTATGTCCGCAATAGTGCATAAATTGCTGTCAAAGGTAACTATTTATCAATACTCGTATTTAGCACCTCCCTATCATAGCTCAGCGCACATAATTTAAAGAGATCTCTAAAAGCAATCGGAGTTTAAAGAGTGGCAAATGCTTTGGGCAAAGGATTAGTATCGCTATCAAGAGGGGCAACGCTGCTAGCCTTTTGGGCACCATCCCCGGTGCCAGCGCTGGGGCTGATATCTTTTGTAGGTATTTTGTAGTATCTTTTATTTTTATCTTCTTTGAGTATTTTTGATAATTATGTTTGTATTTTGAATACATTATTAATAGTACTGCCGAAGCATTGATAATGCTCGGGTTCGTTCTAAGACCTTTAAAAGATTTTTAAATTCAAATATATTTAAATACTTGCTTGAAAAGTGGTTAAACAATGCTTCTCGAGTCTACCACCTGGAACCCAATGTACAAAAATATATTGACGACACTATAAGAATAAAAAAAAAATTAAACATTTACATTATACCTACTTGTATACTATACAGTTCAAGTGTTAATTTTAATCCTAGAATGTATAAAATTAAATTCATTTCTGTTGCGCTTGTTCAAAATTTAAAACAATATAATATATATTGACACCTATTTACGAAATGTAATTTAATATTTGCAGCAAGCTATTTATGCCACAAATTATGCCAAAAATGTTTTCACAAACTTGCAAAACTTACTTAAGCAGTTTCGAGATTTTGATATTTTAAAATTTATCTCAATTGTTTTAAAAATATGTACCCATAAAATTAATGTATCGTATTTTTCAACCTGTATCTTGTAATTTTTTTTTCCCTTTGTTTTATCTAGTTTTTGTTTGTTAAGCTGCTCAGTTTTATGTTATTTCTATCATTAAAGACTTCATTGGTTTTAGTACTGACTAACATAATATATATATGTTAGAGTGCGTAGGCGATCCATGAGTAAATACGACAATATTTGAGGACGATGTTTATTCAACCGAAGTTCGAACACGAATGAATCAGAATACAGACGGCAGGCCTTTTTATAAGGCGATCAAAACAAGTGTCCGAGGGGAGGGTCGGTGCAGGTGCAGTGTTGTTTATCGGTCGACTGCAGGTGGTGTTTTGATCGCCTTATAGTACAATCAATTAAAATAGTAAAAATAACTAATTACGACACAAATTAAGTAATAATATTATTAATTCATTTTTAGCATATTGTTTAAATTATAATTAGATTATTCATTTATTGGAATATTTCTAAATTACAAAAATCAGTTCTTAAATAATTAAACCGCTATCACGGCCATTCTGATGAAAAGCTCGTGCTCTGAGCGGAGATTCATTCAATCTGGAAAGGAAAGATAAAAGAATTGTGCAGACTATTATTTATTTTTAGTTGATTCTAGTAAGTTCAATATTTTTAATGATTTAAAGAATTAGACCATTTGAATAAATCTCACGTCATATTTTTTAACAGTTTTGTTTGCCCAGTTATCAGACTAAATCGCTAATGTGATCCGTGCAGATAAGTGGCAAACAAAGTTTAAGTTATTTTGCCCAGTTGCCAGATTAAATCACTTACGTGATCCATGCAGGCAAGTGGCTAGCACATTTTATTATTATTTTGCCCAGTTGCCAGACTAAATCACTAATGTGATCCGTACAGACAAGTGGCAAACAAAGTTACAATAATTGTTAGTTTCTGCCCAGTTGCCAGACTAAATCACACAGTGATCCGTACAGACAAGTGGCTAATTTTCATCATCTGTTTCGGTAACGCTATCACGGTCATCTAAATTTGGTGTTGGTACTGCTCTTACTTGTTCATGTGACACAACAGTGCTCCTATCATTTTTTAAACTTTTTACCTCATAGCGATCATTTTCTAGTATTTTTGTAATTTGATACGGGCCTAAATATTTGGGGCCTAGTTTGTTGTTTGACCATTGGGTATCTTTGCATAGAACGAAGTCGTCTAATTTAAAAGGAATAACTGCAGCGCATTTTTTATTAAATCGATCTCTATTTTTGTGAGACTGTTCGGTCATTCTGATTTCAGCTTCCTTACGGATCTCGTCACGGTCAGTATTTGTTTCTATTAATTGAGTAAATTGTGCAATAGCGGGGGGGGCGCCAACTTTGCCAATCAATAATTCTAAAGGGGAGTGTCCAGTTGCTTTAGATTTTGTGCAATTGATAGAAAGTTGAAGTTCGCCTAGCTTTGTAGCCCAAGCTCTTTTTTGAGTTTGAGCTACTGCACTGAGGTGATCTTTAATAGTTCGCATTAGACGTTCAATTTGACCATTTGCTCTTGGTACACCTTTAGCGATAGCATGATGTTCAATACCCCTGGATATAAATAGGTCTTGGATTTCTTTGCCCATTATTGCCGGTTCTCTATCCGAGATTATGCGTTGAGGGGTACCAAAGAGATTAATTATTTCATGGAAAGATTTAAGAATGAGACTTGAGGTTTTATCTTTTAGTGGGTAAATAATAACAAATTTCGTGTAAGCATCAATCGCGACAAATGCGTAAGCTTTTTGCATACTACCCGTTAGATTTCCTATCAAATCAACATGTATCGTGTGAAAAGGACCATATGTTTTGTCAATTGGATGAAGGTTGATTTGCTTTTTACCTGATGCTTCTTTACCGACTTTACAGTTTAAGCAATTATCGCAAAATTTTCTGACTCTCTTTGACATGTTTTTGAACCAAAACTGTTCTCTGATTTTGTGTAAAGTTCGTTCCCACCCAGCGTGTAAAAGGGTATGGTGGTATTCATTTATAAGATTACATACAAGAGCATTTGGTATAACAATTTTACTAGAGGATCTGCCTTTATTATCTTGGATTTTGATAGCTAATATATCATTTTTTAATGTGTATTTTTTGTCATGGTCTTCTTTGTTAACAATGGATTCTCTGATTTTATTTAGACTAAGATCTCTTTTTTGCTCTACGATAATCCAAGATGAATCTTTTGTCAACATATTAATTAAAGGGTTTCTGCTTAAAAAATCAACATGTGACATATCCTCACCTTTTCTGTATTTAATATCAAATTCAAAACTTTGTAAAAAGGACCACCATCTATGTACTCGTGGTGTTAGTTCCTTTTTTGTTCGACTTGCCTTAAGGGCATTGCAATCAGTAACCACCGTGAATTTTCTACCAAAAAGAAAATGTCTAAAATGTTTTAAAGCTTTTACAACAGCGAGAGTTTCCAATTCGTAGGAATGATATTTTGATTCTGGTTCAGTTGTTCGTAAGCTGTAATAGCCAATGACTTTGCGGCGGGAATTTTCGATTTGAATAAGCATTGCTCCGTAACCAAGAGAGCTGGCATCGGTATGAACCTCAATAGGTAAATTATCATTAAATATAGAAAGTATTGGTTCCGATATAAGGTAAGTAATAATCTCTTGCCTAATATTTTCGTGAGCTGTGGTCCATTGCCATGTGCTATCTTTTTTTGTTAACTGATAGAGGGGCGCCATTTTCTGAGAGAAATTTGGTATAAAACGACGGAAATAACTAGCGAGTCCATTAAATTGTCGCAACTGCTTAACACATGTTGGAGGTTGAGAGTTTTTAAGAGCATGAGTTTTGTGTGGGCTGGGCTTAACTTCACCATTTGAAATAATATTGCCTAAATATTCAACGGATTTTTTCAAAAATTTGCATTTTGTGATGTTAAGTGAGAAACCTGCTTCGGACAATCTTTTGAGAACTAAATCTAAGCGGTGCAGGCCTTCTTCCACAGTTTCGGACGGAATAAGGACATCGTCCATATACACAAGGGCAATAGAATCTTTATAGTCCCCCAGGGCCTTATTGATAGCTCGCTGATATACAGAAGGGGCATTGCATAACCCAAAGGGCATTGTTAAATACTCAAATTGCCCATCGGGCGTCACAAAAGCTGTTTTTTCTATGGATTGTTCGTCAATGGGGATTTGATGAAAGCCAGATTCCATATCTAGACTTGTGAAGTACTTAGCTTTACCTAATTTGTCAATTTGGTCTTGGATCAAAGGTAGAGGGTAATTGTCTCTAACTGTATTCATGTTTAATTCTCTATAATCGACACACAGACGGTCTGTGCCATTTTTCTTTTTAACTAACAGAATAGGGCTTGAGTATGGGGAACAGCTATCTCTGATAATGCCTTTATCTTTGAGATCCTGAATTATTTCTTTCACCTTTTCTCGTTCAATAGGGGCTAGTCTATATGGTCGTCGTTGAACTAAGCGAGTGGGGTCTTTCAAACGGATTGACAGGCTTCCAGTTGTTATTTTACGAACTTCCTCTTTCATACCAAAACTATCTTGGTGTTGTGCAATTATTTCATTAAGTTGAGTCCGGTGATTGTCAGTCAAGTCAGAGTCAATAAAATCAAAAGAGTTCTGAGAGGCGAAATAACAAATGTTTAGTTCCCTCTCAACAGCTATTCCATTATTAGTAATAGTAATTTTAAGACCAGGTGTTTTTAAGGTGTCTATACCAAGGATAACAGAATACGGTAATTTTTCTACAACATGTAAACTGATGTCAAATAATACTCCGTTCAAATTAGCTACAGTATGAATAACTTCGTTGGAAACCAAAGGTTGATTCGTAATACTACGCAAGTTAAGTACTTCAAAAGTACGTTTTCCAGGGACAGATCCGGCCACTTTTTGTGAAATAAGGGAGCATTCGGCACCAGTGTCAATTAAACAAGAAAGGAGTACATTACCAATACTGATTTCCGTGCTTCCAGGTGATTCGCGCCGAACCAGGTTTGCTTGAGGTTCTCCTTTATTAGATGTCTTCCAGGTAGTTGGCTTGGAGCGACAATCCTTCGTGAGATGACCGGCTCGCTTGCAGAATTCGCAGTAGATGGATTTGCAGTCTCGTGCTCGGTGTCCTGGTTTTCCACATTTCATGCATGTGAATTCAATTCGTGGTTGTTTTGCGTTTTGTTCACTAGTCGCTGAAAACTCAGCGGGTCTTTTTCTATAGTTACGTAGATTGGCAATCAGTTCAGCTTGTGATTTAGGTGCTGATCGCAGCAGTTCTGCTTGAATAAATTTCGGACGGATCCCTGATATGACGGCTTCAACCATTAAATCTTCGGGAGCATTTGGAGAGATTCTTAAAAATAGACGCCAAGCTTCGCTGACGTACTCAGCGTAATTTTTTGCGTCATTAGATGTATATTCACGAAATTTGTTGACAAAATGGATATAACGAGATTCCGCCATAAACTGTGTGTGTAACTCGTTCTTTATTTCGGCCCATGTTGCATATTTGTGTGCATTAGTATCGGCCCACAGTTTAGCGCGTCCTCGTAGGCATGACAATCCCTTCATCATTGCAGTTGTCACAGAAAATCCTCGAAGATTGATTAATGAATCAACTTATTTGCACCATTCCTCTACTGTCATCCGACAATCATCAGGGTCAAAATCTGGTAAGTAGATCTCGCTTAATTTCTGGCTTGCAATCGTGGTCTGAGGTGTTCTATGTTGGCCAAGAAGTTGTTGTAGCAATTGAACTTGAAGTCGTAACAGTGTAAGCTCGTTGGATTCTTCATTGTTGATGATGCGGGTATTATTTGTAGATAATGATGATGGTTGTGAAGGTTCACATGGTAAAGTTGGAGAGCATCTTCCAGGGTTTGGGTTAGGGGCGTGTTCATCCGCTTCTTCTGATGTTAGAGTGCGTAGGCGATCCATGAGTAAATACGACAATATTTGAGGACGATGTTTATTCAACCGAAGTTCGAACACGAATGAATCAGAATACAGACGGCAGGCCTTTTTATAAGGCGATCAAAACAAGTGTCCGAGGGGAGGGTCGGTGCAGGTGCAGTGTTGTTTATCGGTCGACTGCAGGTGGTGTTTTGATCGCCTTATAGTACAATCAATTAAAATAGTAAAAATAACTAATTACGACACAAATTAAGTAATAATATTATTAATTCATTTTTAGCATATTGTTTAAATTATAATTAGATTATTCATTTATTGGAATATTTCTAAATTACAAAAATCAGTTCTTAAATAATTAAACCGCTATCATATATACTATATATACTAATATATTTAAGAACTGTAAACGTTAATTTTCCTACAATAAAAAAAATAAATTCAGTATTTATTCGCTTAGGTTAGTGAAAATTATTTTGTAAATATAATTTATCTCCTTTATTACACTTTAGCAGTTTACAAAAAAGACTCAATAAATAAAATAATTGCCGTGTATCGCATATGGTACGCTGTTTTAAATTAGTATGTCACCATTTACTAATTCAGAGACAAAATTTAAAATAAAGCCTTATTTATTTGTTTCATTTATCATTTTCAAATATTTTTTAAATTGAATTTTTACTTAATTAGTTTTTATTATTTATTTATTTTCTATTTTCGCATTTTACGATTATAAATTTATATAGCTAATTTAATACAGAAAGATCTGACACAGTATTTAACATCAACCTATAGTACCTAGTCTGATTGTAACAAAGTTTTTAGGGATTGAATATGACCAACAATTGTATTGTAAAACACAAGTGGGAAATGTGTACAATAAAATTAATCGATTGTCATTCGCAGTGTATAAACCAGAGGTTCTAAAACTTATTTTGTCTACCGCCCACTTTGAAAATTATTTATTACCTATTATATTATTTACCGCCCCCTACTAGGCCTTCAGCGTCCACAAGGGGGCATTATCGCCCACTTTGAGAAGGACTGGTATAAACTAACAAAATAGCTACTAGAAGTAAGTACAGCTCTAACAGCGTACTTTGCTTATGTAGAATCAATTCTGCGACACAGACTCATCATATTCATAGTCATTGCACAAAAAAAAGAGCAATATGTGGTAGTACCGTACCTGACAAGCCTATGTGAACATCGGTTTAAATCAATGAATATTTGAACACCGCCCTGCTAGCTAGAAGCAGCTAATTAGTCAAGAGATTATTAGTTTATTTATACAAGATAACGATTTTTACGAGAGAAACACTAGAATTAGAAATAGGTTGGTTTTTGTTTTTGGATAAAATCATTTTTCGCATTTTTGTATGGCCCCGTTCGGTCTAATCTATTTCACATTTGTCAAGTAGCTCTTATTTGACGATTAAAATAGTATGCGACTGATTATTAAATATCATTCAGTATAATATTTGGAAAATAGACGATGAAATTCTTGATTTAGGCGTATTACGAGTATACTTTAATCGTTGGGCATTTTTAAATTGAATGTAGTGAAATTGGCCCTGAGTATAAGATACATAGTACTCAAAAGCGTAATATTATGGAAAAATATATGTATTTTATAATAGTTTTAATTTAACTGTTCTTTTTCAGAGTGCATTCGAACAATCAATTTTGGCTCACGTACTTTTATATATTTTCGTGTTTCTAATTGTTGCCAAGAAGGGCCAAGAAGTAGAAAACGAAGCATTGAAACTCAAACAAAGCTTAGCAAAAATTTGCTGCACATCACAGCAGGTACGGTTTTAAGCAATGCAACAAATCCGTAAAATAGTCAAAAATCGCGCCGTTGACAGGCTAATAAAACAAGGTAGCAAGCAAGGAATTATCAAATTGTATAAATAATGTCTAAAGAAATTATTATAAAAAAAACTTAATGTAATTAATTTTAATCTTCGGATTTTTTAGATAAAATTTACTTTAAAATTTCCGAAAAAGAAAAGAAAACGCGAGTTACGCGGTCATGATCGCTGAAGAATGCATTCTTCAGCGATCACAGACGTACGCTGAAGTCGCGCCAACAAGCACATTATGCAGTGCACATACGGTGCAATTAAATCGACCAATAGTAAATTATCCACGAGTGCCATTTTTTAACAGCACAGAAATAGTAAAACAAAAGCTTTTTTTTGTTATTAACGTAATCGATTCTTACTGATTCTGAGTGACTCCTGAAAAATTTGCACTATCTTGCATTGTTTCCCTTTTTGTTTCTATAAACGGAAGTCCAGAGATAAACCACCCTTATTTGAATCACCATCGCTATTTTAATTTTATAAACTTTAGAATTCAACTTTTTTTGGGAAGGTTTTAGGCTATATAACATTACGCTACGACCAATGGGAGCGAAGTATTAATGAAAAATGGTACAAAAACGGGAAAAAATATTCCCTTTGAGCGCATCTGTCGCGTACGCTGCGTGAATGGTTATAGTTACGCAAAAATCATATATGCCAGAATGGTTCCCCTTTAACCCTTTTACAGCGACCGATTGTTAGAAAGATAAAAAAAAAGTTTTATTTTATTTTTTCATGTCTAATATATCCATCAAGTTACAATACAATATTAAAAAAAACGGTAGTACGTGAAAAAAAAAGATACAGTAACACCTGGGTTAAAAGAAAAAAAAAGTGAGCATATATCTGGTAATAAAATTTGTTCTAAGATAATGCATTGGTGCTAGCGGCGCTTTTTCTTTTACTGTGAGGCATTGATGTGGTTTATTGTATTATTTTGAGCTGGGAAGTGACGTGGTCGTTGATAAAGACTTTTGCTTTTCAAGATCTTTGTAAAATATATCGGTTTTTCAGAAAACCTGTTTTTATTTAGCTTGTGATCCTGAACATTTGAAAGTGATAGATCGAACACTACGCGGGCGCAGCCGCGGGCAGAAGCTAGTGCCTTATAAGTCTCGTTAAAGTTATATAACGAAAAGTATAAAAATCGCAGCACGTACATAAAGGGATGCTCTACCTCTGGACACCATTTTTGGGTCACTGTATATATTTCACGTTTATAATGCGATAATAGAAGTTAATGTTTAACTTTTATTTTTTACCACCCAGATCCAGAAGCAGCAGTGCAGCGGCGTCTAAAGGACTTGCTACAATTGGTCTCCCTGCAGCCCCTCACAATAAAGCTGCTGCAGACCACGCCAATCGGGATGTACGTACTCCCCGCAGTTCTCTCTTTCACAGTCCACTACATCATTGTATCTTTGCAAATGAGTCATGACATCTGAATATAATGTATGTTTGCGCTTTGATATACATATGGATAAAGCACCAGCGTAGCGAGAAACGTCCACCCACAAGGTGGACAGACAACCTGGGAAAGCATGCAGGAAGCCGATCGATGCAGGCCGCTTCCAACCGGCTAATCTGAAAGTCATTGAGGAAGGCCTTTTTTCAGCAGTTCACGGTCTGTGGCTGAAGCGATAATGATACATATAGATATTTTATTTAGCTTAATTGGGATGATAGGATATACATTGTATGTTCTCGTGGGACGATTCACAAGTCAACACGAATTTTAAGTCTGGATTCTGTATGTGTGAATTTGATTAATTCTATTTAGTTTGCTTTTATTTGGCTAATTTAGTTTGCTTTTATAGTTACTAGATAGAAAATTCAAAATTTACTATTAACTGGCTTTCTACCACGCGGCTTTGCCCATGTTGCATGGATTTTCATAGGAATAAGATATTTTCCCGCAGTAAAATGTAGCCTATGTTACTTGCTGATAATGTAGCTTTTTATTGGCGAAAGAGTTTTTAAAATCGGCCCCGTAGTTTTTGAGTTTTATCATTACAACAATTCTAAAATAAAAAATTTTGTCTCTTATAAGTATAAGTATAGAAGTATAGCAATAACATTGCTTTATGTAGACGTTC
The DNA here is from genome assembly GCA_963576865.1 of Anania hortulata. NCBI lineage: Eukaryota > Metazoa > Arthropoda > Insecta > Lepidoptera > Crambidae > Anania > Anania hortulata. Next base: position 4,471,201 of record OY756391.1, read on the forward strand.
ATCTTTCTTTTATATATTTTCTAACCTATCAATTTGTATGTTATGTAATAAAGAGTTGAATATCTATTATTTTGTATTTTTTATACCTAGTACTGTCCAAGTTGTCCATACAACAATTTGTTTCTTCACATTATGTTTTGAATTGAGGGGGATGACAACCAGAGGCCCAATTAAAAAATATATTTTCTGCACCTACTTTTTTTTTGTTAAAATTTCATTTTATGCTGTATTTTAGTCAGCTTATCACTTGGGTAAAAACTGCGCTCGCCAACCCACCTACCAAGCGTGGCGAGTATTGGCAATCCCCTCCGATGAAAGTCATTGGGGCAGGCCTGCGTTCAGCAGTGGACGTTCTATGGCTGAAATGATGAATGATGGAAGTGTCGTGTGGGGACGGCCGTAAAGAATACGTACACTTCTCTACCGCCAACAGAAGGCGTGTCGTAAGAGGTGACTAATTCCTGTAGCACGAGACCGGCAGCAGCGTCTGCGTCTGAAATAATATAAAAAAACTGCGCCCGCCAAGCGTGGCGAGTATCGGCAATATCTCCGTTTTCGGGGAGGCCTGTATTCAGCAGTAGATGTCCTACGGCTGAAATAAATAATAAATAAATAAATACATTGTTTTCACCATCACACCAATTATCAAGCCCCAACTAAGCAAAGCTTGTACTATGGCGACTAGATAACGGATAAACATACTTAAATACTTTTATAAACATCCATGATGATGATGATAAAATAAAATAAAATATAATACAAGATTTCAGCTCAAGATGGCCACCACAAAGTTATTCTGTTGCTAGGCAAAAACCTATAGACTATGGCCTAGCAACTGGGTTGCTAGTTCTGTCGCCAACAGCGCTCATAATGTCATCGATCACGCAAGAATAAATAGGTACTAATAAATTATAGTAAACTAAAGTGTTTTGACAGATAATAACACAAAGCTCACACATACTTGCACAGTCAAATGTATTTTCAAATTTTAGGTACTGAAACTACAACAACTTCCACGTACGAGTAATTTTCGTAAGTACCTACTGCCTAAATTAGCGTTTAAACACAAAACTACACGGGACGTCGTCACGTGCCATACGACATCGTTACGTCACGTTACGACGGCGTGACGGTTTTACATTAAACGTATTACATAAGATTGACGATACGAATTCGTATCGAGGCCGCGTGGTAGGTACGTCTTACGATACGGGACCTTCTATATTCTATACGATAATACTTTTAGACTTGTTAACATAAACAAATGTATTATTCTTCTTTTTATTTTTAAAAATACCCATGAAGAACGGACAGAAAGATAGGAATTTTTCATTACGAATTATGAGAATATTATTAAGAAAACATACGACGAATTTGGACAATATTGGTAACTTAAGTAAATATTTATTAGGTATTGTTAGATGTTAATTGATATGCTAAGACATTAATATTTTTAGACTGACTTTCATTCCATTGTGCCTCGTTTTGCTAGATTGAAGGGTTAAATAGTCTTTTTAAGTCAATTTAAGATGAAATCCGAACAATTGCAAGTCGGACTTGCCACCGAGGTCTCCGTACAAATTTGTAGGTACATATTATAAATAATTCAGGAATCGAGTCTCGCAGTTTGATTACAAATTTATTACAAAACTACAGTTTTCAGATTTTACTCTGTACATTAAGTAGGTATAAGACAATCAAATATCACGTCGAAATATACGTTTTTTGCGGCATACACGGCCGTTTCTTTTTTTAAGGTAGCTTAGAAGTTTGATTTTTACAACTTTAAAATTAAATTATCTTCAAAATTAAATTTCAACTCGATATCTCGCGTTGAAATTCCGCGTTCGTGAGAAAAAGTGTCTTGACAGACATACAGACAAACAGACGGACGGAAAACAAAGTAATCCTATAAGGGTTTCGTTTTTTCCTTTTGAGGTACGGAATCCTAAAAACGATTAACGTCGTTCGTACCTACTTGTACACGACGCTACAAAGAATCGTGAGTCGTGACACGATGCGACGACGTCGTACCGTGTAGTGGTGGTTGGGACTTAAGTGCGTGTTCGATCTCGATATTAATTGGGGTAGCTCTCCATTATTTGATTGTAGTTTAGTTGTTTGTACATGTCTTGACTTATGAGCTGTCGATTTCCTGTTTTGTATATTATAAGTAACTAGCTGTCCCGGCGAACTTTGTACCGCCCCTTCACAAATTTTTTTTTTGTGAATTTTTCCGTTTTTTTTATAGTTAATCTGCTATTCGGGGCGGTGACAAATTCAACAAATCAAAGATCATAAAATCGGTCCTGCCGTTCTCGACTTACAAATGGTGTAACTAACCCGACTTTCTTTTATATATAATAATATAGATTTGTTCGCCTACAAATCGATTTTCAAGCATCCGGTTTTGTTCAAAAAGTATAATGCGTGTATACGCGAAAACCAAAAACATACAAGTGTTAAAATTCTTACGTACCTTAGAAAAGATGTTGAATATCCATCGCGACTATTCAAAATTTACAAGAAGGCAACGATTTCTTACGATGCTCCTAATTTTACTTCAAATAACTATTTCTGTCTTTTTTTATTATCATGACTTTAAAAATCATCATTATACTTTAAAAGACTCTGGCTTGTATTATAACATCACACCTATTTTTGATTTTATAAATACTGTCCAAAGTATTTTGTGCATAATATATTTTGGGCCAAGATCAAGTGGCGAGTTTAGTAATCTTCTGGACAGCCTTCACCGTTGCCATGAATTTGTTGAGTGCTGCCAACTGTACAAAAAAACGTTATCCCAACTTAAAAATAAAGCCTTAACTATCACTGCCTGTTTCACTTTTGTAAGGACGACCATGAATGTGTGGCATGTAATGAGCATCTATGGGAGAGAAGGAGACGTCTCGATTTACGCTGTTCTTTATTATCTGTTACAAACCTTATTTGAAGCTCAAATTGTCTTAGAAACTCTTATGTACTGCTCTTTACTCGCCATTGTCAAGAGTATGATTCTAAGTTTGAATGTGATTATCAGAGACGCGGCGAACTCAGGTACACTTGTTGGCAGTATAAGTATCTTTGCTACCATTTATCGGCGGTTAGTTGACTCAAGCCGTCACTTAAGGAACTGTTTTGGTCACCAAGTAAGTATAATGTAGAGTAAAAAATAAGTTTAAGAGAATACGTGAGATAATAACTTACACAATTTTCAGATACTTATATCATTGTCTGTGGCGATAGGACAATTCGTGTACGCAATGTGTGTTACTGTGGATAAATGGATAACTCAAGTAAGGTTTTAAAAATCATCATAAATCATCACTCTAATCTAGAAATATATTATACGTGCCTGCGGCTTTCCTCGCGTGGATTACGGATTGTCATTCCATATTATATTTTATTTCCTTCGGAGATGAATTAAAAATAGTAGCCTATCTCCTTCCCTTGATACAATGGGCTAGTTTCCTGGGTCAAAAAAATATTATTCTATTTAGTCCATCAGTTAGATTATCAAAAAAAATGGACCTATATTTTGTCTTTTGTCAATCAAACAAAAAATGACGAAGATAAAGTGCATTAAAGTGAGCACGTGACGTCATTTCTTGCTAAAAAGTGTCGCAAGGCGTAACGTTACGCGGAACTTTAACGGGCTATATCTTCATCATTTTTTGTTTGATTCAGAAAAGAAAAAATACGTGTCCAATATTTTCTGTTAATCCAACTGACGGACTAGTTAGATTTTTTTAGGAAACTAGCCCATTGTTATGCTATCTTATAAAGACCGTGCATTTTTTAGGGATAAACAGTAGCCTGTCATTACCCGACCCATAAACTACCACTGTGCAAAAATCATCTCGTTTCTTGTACTGTAAAAAACATATATCCTACAGGGGCCGTACATTTTTCTGGATAAAAAGTAACCTAACTGCTATTCTAGGCTATAGCTTATTTATTTTTGTGCCACATTTTATTTAGATCCGTTCAGCTGTTTTTGCGTGATTGAGTAACAAACATCCGTAAATCCAAACTTTCTAATCTATAATATTAGTGAGATACTCGTAAATGATTATAAGTTAAAACTGTATTGAACCAAAAAGAAAATACTATTAAAATAAAGCCAAACAATGTTTTGGAGGTACATAGGAGTAGTTACTCGGCGTATCAGCGACTGCATGGCGTTCCAGCAACACTGCGTTCGATAGCAGATATTATATCAGCATTCGGTGGACCCAATTGTGCGACTGTATTACGATATAACAACTCTTTGATGGGCTCCGAAAGACAATCGCTGATGCTAGCGCCCAGGCGCTAGTCACTGCCTTCGACTTCTAAAATCGCAAAATCTCTGATCGCGGATGCTAAAAGTAATTTGCGAGAGCTTAGGACACGTGTACGTACGAGTATCATCCAACTCATACGGTCTTGTATTATCAGTACATTTTAAAAAACAAATCTCTTGAACCTTCGTAGCCCTTCGTCTTGTAGTGAGTCTTGTACATCATTCATGGATTTTGATAATGTCTTTCATTAGAGAATTTTAAAATAAAAAATAATCCGGTATAAGTAGGTGGCCGCGTGCCGGCAAGCGCAGCGTAGGACGTCCACTCACAAGGTGGACAGACGACCTAGTAAAGGTCGCAGGAAGACGCTGGATGCAGGCCGCTTCCATATAGGCCAATCGGGAAGTCAATGGGGGAGGCCTATGTTCAGCAGTGGACGTCCTATGGCTACAATGGTGATGATGATGATAATGTAGGTAAGTTACAAAGTTTCTTTGGTAGAATACAATATAAGTTGCTTGCTATTAATTCATATATAGACATGCAAATATAAAAACTTAGACTACGAGTAAAAACATGAATTTGATTAAATTGCAATATTAACAATGCTAAATAAAAATCTAACAATACAAAATTAACTAATTTTTCGTCTTCTAAAAACTCAGACACTGAATAAAAAGTGTCTTTTACTAGCCGGGAGTAGCACATATTTTACCATAAAATAATCGAAGTTACAGAACGTTATTCAGGATAACGGGCCTCTTTCTATGTTCTGTGATCGAAGTCGAGCAAAGGAACCTTAGTTCTACTATAAAATTAAAATCTATTTCGTTGATTATACTCGCTTGGTTTTTTCAGGGTGTGTTCCTATTTTACAGTAGGCCGAGTGCCATCTGGCGAATGTTCATATTCAGTGCTGTGTTAATAACTCTCTCTAGAGACGGCCAAGGAGTGTGCAACGAAGTATTCAAACTGCGCCAAACGTTAGCTAAACTTCGCAACCAATCTTCTACAGGTATGTTTTTCCAATGTTGGTAAGTGGTGGGAATGAATGAGTCCTTAATCAACATAGACAAAAAAAACCGGATAGTGCGAGTTGAACTCACGTGATGCTTCCGAACATCTTACAGGTTTCCTGTGATCTCTTAAACTTACTCTTACGGCCTTGTTCTTGTTCAGCTTGTTGGTTAATTTACCGTAATTACGTAACCAAAAATTAGGCGCAAGACGTCATTGGAACAAGGGAAGAGAAAATAGGAGACATAAGAATCGCTACAGAGGTAATATCGCTTAACACATTGAGCGCCTAGATAGAGCAGTATAGTTCAGTGATTTATGAATTGATCAGTCTTGCCAACTCCTACTAAAACAGCGCGTCACTACAACAAAATACATGTCATTTTTTTGACACACTTATTAGTTTTGCTTGTAACTGACTATGTAATCAAATCTTGGAAGTCGTTTTTAACCTATTTCTATCTGTCACATCAATTTTTTTTTTAAGTATTTGACATTAGGATGATAATACAATAATTTGACAATCATACTGATATGATGATGGGGTCAGTAGGTGGATAGTGAAACTCTTCAACAACTACTAGTAAAGCCTTCGTGTTTGGGCTCATTTGATTCGTCGTATTTTAGAGTTTTTAAAACTATTATATTATTACTATTTAGCTATATGTTCGATGAGTTAACAGTACCAAAAAGTTAGGACTTGATGCCAAATAAAAGGGCCTACTTAACGTTGACGATCATATTTAGCTAGTTATAATAATCGTCCTGTTATAGATCCCGAAGCAAGCCAACAAAGGCTGAAGGACTTGCAACGACTGGTGAGCGGTGAGGACTTTGACGTGTCCTTGCTCCCGATGTTGCCTCACGGAATGACCCTCCTGCCGGCAGTGATGTCGCTGGCCGTCTACCACATCATAGGCATTTTGCAGATGAATCAAATTATATAATCCTGCTGTCTTTGCTCAGCTTTGTCTAGGCTAAGTTAGCGTCAAAAGAGTTTTAACGCGTGCTGTTTATTTTTAGAAATGATATTTATTTATGAAATTCTGCAATTAGTTAGCTATTTATCAAAATCAAAGTATTGTGTTATGTAACTTGTTGTTTATATCTTTTTTACCACCGTTTACTAATAATATCACGTGGGATAAGAATATCACACTCCGGGGAAAGGCTAACACTTTCAAATACCTAGTTTTAAATGTCGAAGAGTATGGCTTTCTTTACAACAACAACAACAACAACAGTTCAGATATAAAGGTTCTCAACTCAAAAAACAAATGTCACTACGCTACTACTGGTATAATAAACAAAATAATGGAATGCATCATTTTTTAAATGGAGTTACGAATTGCAAGGTCCCGAGTCTGTTGCGTTTCGCAAATATTGGTTACAAAAAGTGTTGAAGTGATTTTGTGTACATAGGCACTAATAGTAATATTGTTTTTAGTCATTATATTCCTATTAATATAGCTTGGATGCGAAAAAAAGAATTATTTTCTTTATTGCCAGTTCCAAAACAAAGGTACATCATAAACACATGCTAAAATAAAACTTCCTAATAATACCACACAGTAAATCTGCCGTCGTAACGAAAAAGGGCACAATTTTTTTAGTAAAGGGATTTAAACATATTCGGGATCAGAAAAAACGCGCATATATTCAACTCATAATTTCTTCACTTTAACAAAATGTAAAAGTGTTGTATGGAGACCAGCTTCACACTCCGTAACAAGCCGCTGGATGCAGACCGCTTCCAACGCATTAATCTGGAAATCACTAGGGGAGGCCTAGGATGTTCAGCAGTAGCCGTCCTGTGGCTGAAATGATGGTGACTCCGCAAACGACAGAGCAGCAAGTAATGAAAAACTTCGATAAGAGATGAAACTTTTAAAAGTACCCACGGATGACTCAATGACGTCTAAGTTTCAATACATCGATGTTTATTTCCTGGCCACTCTATGCAATGATTTTGATGACGGAAAAAAATTTATACGATCAAAATTATATTTTTTTTATTAGCCTTTCTACTATAATAATTTTGATGATCAAAATGATCAAAACAAGTTTTTAACTGCTGACTGTACTCAAGTAAAGCTTTGTGTGTACAGTGTTGTGAAGCTGTTAATGGTGTCTTCACGTGAACCTGCATCCGCTAATGCCCTTTTATTCTGTAGCACAAAATATTAAAACGCCTTATTATTATTGCCATATTTATTATTATTGCCATCTAAAGCAGATAGTAGACCCACACTAAATAATAGTCTCAGAACAACGTACTTAACTAATTGTGACTCTAACAAAGATTTTTTGTGAAAGGTAGATGATATTTAACAATTTATAGCAAGAAGATAGACTTGAAAGGGTTTCCTAAACGGATGTCCAAATCTTGGACCGAAATATAACGTATACAATAAGTTATGTACAACTAAGTACATACAGTGCATAGAAAGTACCTAAGCATAAACATTGAAGAATAGTCGAAAATCTATATAAATCCGTTAGTAATTGAACGTTGTCTATTAACTCCTCTTTTTCTTCTTTCACATCCACAATTAACATCCACATTAAAATAATGACGTCAAAAACAATTACAGGGATGACGTCTGGGTAATGAAAATGAAATTGTATTTAGAGCCGATTTTTCAACAGCCAGATAACTTTTACTTGAAGAATAAGTTTGACATGTTGACAGTTTTCGTATAGAAAATATGTTAAAGCGTCACTTTTATTCGGCGGATAAAAGTTATCTGGCGATTGAAAAGTCCATCAGTTCGATTACATTATCAAAAAATAATGAACTAATTTTTATTTTGTCATACAACCAAAAAATTCGGAAGTAGGGGCCGTGACGTCACTTCTAACTAGAAATTGTATCTAGCCGTGACGTCATGCAATATTTCAAATCAATATACCTCAGTAATATTTTGATCACGTGAAAAAAAAATGCGTGTCGAATACTTTTTGATAATCTACCTGATGATCAAGAACCTGAAGAAAAAGTTAGTCATCTCGTATTATAGACGTAAAACTGTTTTCTTTTTGTCAAAAATAAATAGTCGCGATGGGTAATGAAAACTCTAACACTTTGAAATTCTTCATTAAATGGAATAAATTGTCTTTCGTAATCAACTACCTGTGGACTGAATGATACACGAAATATAAAATTGGGTTTTTAATCAATTAAGTAGTTGGTTAATATGAGTACAATACTCCTGGTACTAAGTAATATTTTATCGACCTAACTATAAACTATTACTGTACATGTATTACGATAAGTAGGTATATTGACATACATTTTATTTTGCGTTTCCATACAAAATCTACCTTTGTTTTTTGTAGGTACCTGTTTTCTATGTTACTAAGGGCTAGATAACTTTTATCTGACGAATAAAATGAACGCTTTTACACATTTTCCATACGAAAACTGTCAACATGTCGAACTTATTCATCATATAAAAGTTATTAGTTCGTTGGAAAATCGGCTCTTTGTGGATGTATAATTTTGTTACCGAAAAACTTAAAAAATTGAGTCACTTCACATATTAATATCTTAATCTGATAGTGTGAAAATTAGGTGATGTATCCAGACATTGGATTTTTTCAATGGTTGTATAACGTTTTACAAACGGGTACAATATAACATGACTCCCCCCAGGTCGATAGACTGACGACCTTAGGAAGATGGTTGGCAGTGGCTGGATGAAAAAGGCGTCCTTTGGCGCTCTTTGGGGGAGGCTAACGTCCAGCAGTGGGATACAATAAATAATTATAATTAGATGTCTTTGTGCATTTGCAAACCGACAATGGTATAGTTGACGGTCAGAGACAGGACTGCGGGGAGAAAGTACATCCCGACTTTCATAGTCAGCAGCTCTATGGTGAGGGACTGCACGGAGACCAGCCGTTGAAAGTCTTTTACACTCCGATAACATGCTGTGTCGGGATCTGAAAAGTTGGAGCAACAATTATTAAAAACTTTTAAAAGTAAAGTAAAGTATGCATAAATACGTCCCACTACTGGGCACAGGCCTTACTTTCACTATGATGAGGTGGTTTGGGCCATACTATACCACAGGGCCCAGTGCGGTGCGGTGGAGGGGTGTTGTAAGAACAGTGACTAAACCTTACTGTCAGATGTAATGCCTTGTAAGGCTTTGCGACTAGCACCAAGCGATATTAGCCGGGACCAACTTTTAACGTGCCTTCTGAAGCACGGAGATGCTTTCTGATAAATGTCGTCCAAACTTTAGTAATCACCAAAGTGCTGCCGCCTCTGAACTACAAGTACTTTCTAAACTACAATCACCTCCTGAGCTACAAGCACCTCCAAAAAACTTTGATAAGATAAATAATATTATTAGGCATGTAGACATTGTCGAAAGTACGTACCCACGGATGACTTGGAAAGAATTTGAGCCAATTGACGTCTGAGTTTCGATACTTCGTTGTTTACTCCCTGACCACTCTTTGCAACGGCTAGGATTACGGATCCGTATAATAAAAAGTGATAGAGTGCGTTTGCTCGCGTGACAAAATAAATGTCTCCCTGAAATCATAATATGATATGATTAGGCTTTTCAGTAAAGTTCTATAATAAAATTGTTGCAACAAATAGGAAAGTAAACGCGAAAAACGATGACAAATTCACTGATCGATAACATAATAAATTCAAAAATATTTTGAACTTTCCACACTAAATTGACCAGTTTACCGGGCACTTTGTATTCCCATACAAAGTTTATGGATGAATAAAATTTATAGTTAGCCTCTAGGCACAACCATATTCTGAAATATGATTAATTAAAGTTACACGTATAAGCACGTCGATTTTTAACTTTCTAGCACAAATAGGCTGCAAATATAATAAACAAACGGAAAGAAATAGCACATGAAGAGACACAAACGCAGACGAGAAGGCCCCTATAGGTCAATCATAACCTCATAACAGTACATAAGCAGCGTTGCCTAAACGTAAAAAACAATACAAAAAAAAAAGTTTAAGTAATACTGTCCTAAGAGCTCATGGTTGGGTAGGTCCTCAAAGGCATAAGTAGACCGGTCCAAAACGCTCACCTTTGATAGAAACAAAGTGGTTGTTCTATACATCAAACAGACGAACTGTGCTGCCGCGATAGATATTGAAAGTAGGATCTGAAAATGGTAAACCATATTTATGTTGAAGCTCTCCACGTTCTAACAACAAACTTTCTTTAGCAGTTATTATTTTGTGGAAATCTGGTCCCAGTATGAAGAATACTTTTTTGAGGATTCTGCTTCATTTTATGAGTCTGGCAAACTTAATGTAAAATCACACCGATCTATTCCCAAAATAAGCAGATATTGTATCATGGCAACTACATAAGAGATAGGCATTCACAATAAGGCGTCCATGACTTATTAGGCAAATTTCTTATGCTATTAGGGGATTCCAACCCACGACCGCTGGATTTGTATTCCAGACCATGAACTACTAGATCAAGCTTGCGCTAAAATGCGTATAAAAATTTGAAAGAGAGTTGTATTCTTTTAACACGATTGCTAAATAATGATTAAAGTTTTCTGTATAAAACTCGTGAAAACCACATACTTTAAGAGTAAGTAAATTGTTTTCAAATAAAGGCCATTTCATATACACCTTAATTCATATACACATTAAGAGTTACACGTTGTAAGACACTTCTAAACTACTCAAAATATTGTGTACAAACAAGAAAATATATATTTTTTAGGAAAATTGGAAAAGTATCCAAGATGATCCCTCTTCATCATTATCAATTTAGTAGATGTATCCAAACTTAAAATATTGATTCATTTTATAAAGAGGACGTATAAGAGGATACTAATTAAAAGTTTTACTTGTTACACATTCCTATTAGTATACTACATTTTAATTTAGGAACAATATCTATATGTGAAAAGTTAATGCAACAAATACTCACTAAACTCTCAGGCATATTACCTAACATAACCTATGAATACCTGTAACAGTAAGTAAATTTTTTATTAGTGTAAAACACTTATTTTTTCAGTAGTATTTTTATTCTGTCCAAATAGCCAGGATAACATTCAGCCGAAGTAATAATCGCTTATAACTGCCTAGAATAAGTTTTGCTTAGTCCACGGCATCTCAGCTAAAAACTAAACAATAGGATAGTTTTCTAAAAAAATCTAATTAGTCCGTCAGTTGGATTAACAGAAAATATTGGACACGTATTTTTTCTTTTCTCAATCAAACAAAAAATGATGAAGATATAGCCCGTTAAAGTTCTGCGTAATGTCACGCCTTGCGACACTTTTTAGCAAGGCGTGACGTCACGTGCGCCCATTCCCAAACTTTAATGAGCTTTATCTTCGTCATTTTTTGTTTCATTGACAAAAGACAAAATATAAGTTCAATATTTTTTGATAATCTAACTGACGGACTAAATAGAATAATATTTTTTTGACCTAGGAAACTAGCTTATCCTATTGCGTGCGGAATGGGTGCTGAAGCAAACAATTAACTAGGTTATGTTCAGAATTTCATCGCAATTGAAAGGGATCGGTCTGGAGGAATCATCTTGGATAAATTTCCTATAATATAAAATGATTATTTACTTGGTGACCAAAACAAGTTTTTAATTGCCGACTGGACTCAAGTACTTGCTGGTATACTGTTGTGAAGCTGTTAATGGTGTCTTCGAGTGAACCCTCGTCCTCCGAGTCCCTGACTAACGCAGTTACAGATTGTAAGGTACTCCTGAGTATAGCAAGCAGAGAACAATACATCAAAGGTCCCAGCACAATGCGGGATTCAGATAACGTTTTAAACGTATAGTACAAAATATGGGGAAAAATACCATATTTACTGTGATCGCTATATAGAGTTGTTAAGATTAGAAGACCCACAGTAAATAATAGTCTTAGAACCACATATATTATTGTGACACTAGCACATTTCAATTTAACTTTAAACATTCTTTTTGTGAAAGGTGGATGATATTTTACAATTTCATAGCAAGAAGATAGACTTGAAAGAAGGTTTCTAAACGCATGCCCAAATCTTGGACCGAAATATAAAGTGACTAAAAAGTTATGTACTATATACAGTGTATGGAAAGTAAGCGCAAACATTAGAAGACTAGTCGAAAATCGATATAAAGACGTTAACAATTTTACGTTGTCAATGATCATCCACATTGAAATAATGACGTCGAAAACAATTATTATGGTGGTTAAAATTTGTTTTTTCTTAGTTAAAAATAAATAGTCGCGGTGGATGTTTAACGACTTTTCCATAATACATAAAAACTGTAACACTTTAAAATTATACAAGGCCATGCTACTCATTTATCAGAGATAGTATAATTTGACTTTCGTATCCAACAACTGTGGACTAAATGATAAACTGAACAATGTACAAGAGTGAAGTAGATATAACGAGTATCTAAGTAGTATTTTATCGATTCAGCCATTAACTGTTACTTACTAATATTAACGTTGAAATAGATGTTGCCTTGTAGAATCTTTAATGTCATTTTATATTTATTAAAAATTGTAACTAAAATTATACGAGGCCATGCTATCTCATTTATCAAAGATCTTAAGATACCTAAATGAATTACAAGAGTATGTTTTTGACAAATTACGTACCATAGTTAGTTTTGTTATAACAAGCATTTAGGTAATATTTTATCGATCCATCCATTAACTTTTTTCTAATAATCTTTTAAATACTAAGTAGATGTAATAATTTTGTTAACAAAGAGCTTGAAAAAAGACACGCATATCTTACTCGGGCAGTGTAAAGATACTCGTAAGTATTAAGTAAGTAATGTTACTTTTTACAAACGGGTATAATATTACATGAAGTAGATAATTAGATGTCTTTGTGCATTTGCAACCCGACAATGGTATAGTCAACGGTCAGGGAGGAAATACATCCCGACTTTCATGGTCGGCAGCTCTATGGTGAGGGGCTGCACGGAGACCAGCCGGTGAAAGTCTTTTACACTCCGCAGCCATGCTGTGTCGGGATCTGAAAAGTGAGTAGAAATTATTAAAAACTTTGATAATATTCCATCATATTAATAATCGGAACTTTGACACTGTTGAAAATACGCACCCATGGATGACTTAGAGAGAATTTGAGCCAATTGTCGTTTGAGTTTCAGTACCTCATTGTTTACTTCCTGGCCACTTTTTGCAATGAATATGATAACAGATCCGTATATTAAAAAGTGATAAAGTGCGTTTGTGCGTGTAACAAAATAAACGTCTTCCTGAAATCAAGTCATTAGGCTTTTACCGTGAAATTCCATTATAAAAAGTTAAACAATAAGGATGAGGGGCCTAACTAACCAAGAGCTTAAGAGTCAGGCCGCGAATTTGCCACTTTTCCTATGACCTTATCGTGTTTTCGATTTTACATCAAAAGTGTAAACCTAAGATTTTCCTAGATTTTAAATAATACTTAATATGTAGTTCATTGTACTGCTTGAAGTCAAGTCAATGCTTCAGAATATTGGCTTTAGTTTTTTATCAGAAGCAGGCAAAAATTGCCTAAAGATCACCAAGTTTTTTGTACCCTGCGCACTTTGATGAATAAAAAAAAAATGTTACGTTAGGATAATTTCTTTGATCTTACTGTATAAGTATGTAATGAAGCTAACAAGCTATAATTAAGTTATTTTATCTTCATCTCATCTTGTCAGCCATAGGACGTCCATTGCTGAATAAAAGCCTCTTCCAGTGACTTTCAGATTAGCCGGGTGGAAGCGGCCTGCATCCAACCAGGTCGTGTGTCCACCTTTTGGGTATGTGCTCGTGCAAAGCTCACCTGTGATAGAAACCGAGTGATTGTTCTGTACATCATTTGGACGAACTGTGTCGCTGCTATAAATATTGAAAGGAGGATCTGAAAGTGTTATAAAATCTTTATGTTAAGGTTATCCGCTATCCTTAATAGGTATTTGTCAAATGATTTAGCTTATTATTTGATGGCCATTTTATCCCTACTACTAAACAAACTAAATGTTATCTGGCTAACAAGAGTTTTAAGCAATTTAGTTTTTTGAAAATCTGGTCTCTGTTTATAGAACTTTTTTGAAAAAAAAAAAAACAATGTACACTTTCAAACCAAACTACAATTATGTAGACAAGAGAAATTATGATTATTTTAAGAACTAAGGGAAAAGTATCCAAGATGATCCATCTTTTACTAATTTAGTTGTTGCCAAACTCAAAATAATGTGTCTTTTTAAACTAAACGTTCAAGATTTCAGAAGAAAGACTTAGTTAATTAACACTACCTATAAGTGCAGAGTATACGTTACTGAAACTTACAAAACTCTCAGACACATTGTTTAAAAGAACTGTAACAGTGACTTAAATTTGTTTATGTGTTTTAACACTTATTTATTGGGAGTATTTTTTTCTGTCCAAATAATAAAGTAGATACCCAATTGCTAATTACAGTAATTTATAGACAGCACAACAGTCATAAAATCACATCTAACTGCTTAGAATATAAGTTATGCTTAGTAACTTCCACGGTAGCGTAGCTTAAAATCACACAATTTTATATTCTACACTCCATTACTAATTTTCTGTTGCGTACAGGATGGGTACTAAAGAAAACAACTAAGAAGGTTATATCCATAGTTTCATTTCATCGCAGTTTTAAGGGATTTGTCTGGAGGGATGGTCTTAGATGACTTTCCTTAAATATTAATGATTATTTACTTGATGACCAAAACACGTTTTTAATTGCCGAGTGGACTCGAGTACTTGCTGATACACTGTTGTGAAACTGTTAATGGTGTGTTTAAGTGCGCCCACGTCCGCTGCGTCCCTGACTAACGCGGTTACAGATTGTAAGATACTCCTGAGTATAGCGAGCACAGAACAATACATCAAAGGTCCCAGCACATAGCGGGATTCAGTCAAGGTCTTAAAAACGTAGGTCAGAGTATAGGAAAAAAAGTCATCGTTATTAGTTACGCCATATAAAGCAGCTAGGATTAGTAGACCCACATTGAATGATAGTCTCAGAACAACGTAACTAATTGTGACAATAACATAGTTTAATTTAATTTCAAATATAATGTTTTTGAAGGGTGGATGATATTTCACAATTTCGTAGCAAGAAGATAGACTTAAAAGCAGTTTTCTAAACGCATGTCCAAATCTTGGACCGAAATATAACGTGACTAATAAGTAATGTACTACATACAGAACATGGAAACTGAGCGCAACGAACGTTAGAGAAAAAGTCGAAAACCGAGGTATAGACATGATAAACTTCACGTTGTTATAGTTCATCCACATAAAAATAATGACGTCAAAAACAATGAATAAGGACGTCGAAAATAGTTTTTTTTTTGTTAAAAATAAATAGTCGCGATGGATATTTAACGACTTTTCCATAGTGCATAAAAACTGTAACACTTTAAAACTCTCTATGGCCATGCTACTCATTTATCAGAAATCGTATGATTTGACTTTCCTAACCGACTACTGTAGACTGAATGATATATGAAGTACAAGAGTGGGTTTCTAATAAATTGAGTAGTTAAAACGAGCTTAAGGCTGGTTTCAGAGTCACGCGTTTGACCAGCGCCGGCAACACGGGCGCGCTTACAATTACACTAGACAGGTAGTTGCGTTTCATAATCACGCAGTTCAAACGCGCCGTCCGTGAGACGCGCGCCATCGGACAGTGTACCCAAAGCCCAATCTAGCTGGACAAAAAGGGTCGACTCCTTTTCACACGGCCTTTAGTATATCGATAGCTAACACCCCCGAGATTGCGATTCTAGCAATACCCTCTATTTTTTTGTATTTACGTCATATCGTGAAGTAAATATGTCATTGAATGTAAAATCATTTACTTTTTCGGACTTCATTAGTCAACATCTCAGAGCGAGTTCAAAGTTACTTGTTATATTTTTAGTGATGAATCGTGAAGTAAGTAGTATATTTTAATATCACATTTATTACAAAAAGCTATTTTTCAGTTTAAAAATATACAGTTTATCCAAATTTAATTTAAAAGAGGGCACAGATTAATGCCTAAGAAATATTAAATTAAATATAGCTCGGGTTTCTTCGAAATTGACATAAAAATGGGCTCAGGGTGGAAGAAAGCGTGAATCTTTTGAGCGATTACCGACAGGTATTGATTGGTTGAATGGCAAAGACATTCAGTTTACTGTCAACTAATTTACACAGCCATCGACTCTGTGAGTCTCCTCCTGCTGGCCCCAGTCGTCCATAAATTGACTTTGATGAAGCTTCATTTACAATAACAAAATGAAGACGCGTGGATAATTTGCTTCAATCCCGTAGTGCTAAGGAATTAGCAGTAGCTGCTGAAATATCTACACGATTGTCAGGTAATCGAGATGCAGCGAATTTAATAAAATGTATCACTGAGGTACCTACAGTGGCTAAAGAAATAAAGAAGTCAATGTCTGCTTCTAACTCTCCTCAGCGGTCTTTGACAAGTAATGAAGCATATTATATTCTTATATTCTTATTCTTAATGAAGCATTGGCTTATTATATTTAAGCTAAATGTACCAATAACGTTTTGTAAAATCCTAGATCCATTATTTATTACTGTTTTTTTTTCATTCAAAATCACATAAATTGTCAAAAAAACATTAAACATTTGAATTTAAGCAAATAACAAACTTTGTACAACCTAAAATAATGTCCAATGTAAATTGACCTCGGTTCACGTAGTATATCTATGCATGAAGAGTTCAATTTACTCTGGTTCTTCTTATTACATGATAACAGCTTGTTTTTTTTTTCAATTTTGTATATATTGATAAATGAGGCATTAAAACACTTCGTTTAAACCTCATTTTAAGTCTCAAATAATATTGTCCAGCTAGATTGGGCTTGGGGTACACTGTGCGTCGGCCAGCGCTGCCGAAGCGCGCGCGGTTCGAGCTCCTCTATTGGCTGGCAGATAGCGTTTCAGAGCAACGATATTAAATATTCAATATCGTTGTTTCAGAGTGACGTGGATCGCACGCGCTGTCGCATACACTTGACTACAAATCATTAACGATTTCATGTTTCTCAATACGGGGCGTCTGATGACAATGTTCGTATAAGATGTTTGTGGGATGCTTCAGATCAAATGTACAAGGATAGAGACGCTAAAAATAAAGCCTGGGAGGATTTCCCTTATTAATAACCTTGTGGCATTAAATGGATTAAAATCTTCTTCGATGACGTCCCTGTTGCACTCTTTTCCATAAAAATTAATAGCTAATCCTCTTAGTCGGTTTGTTTCCATTATGACGATACACAACTGTACATTGCAAGAAACGCACGATACTAAAACTCGTTTCACAGCGGTCCGCCGGTCATGCGCGCGCTGTTGAGACGCGCTGGCCAATGGAACAAAGTCAAAGTCAAAGTCAAAAATCATTTATTTAATTCAGGACTAAATTGCCACTTATGAACGTCAATAACAACATTATAGGCCCCTAGGGGGCCAGAACATGTCTCCTTATTTTTTGGGCCCTACTAGCGCTTCGAGACAAGAGACAGACAATCTGGCAAGTGCTGAGAAGAAACGCCGGAACAAACTCAGTCACCACTAGCTGCCACACAAAAAATATAAATCAACATAAACAGGTAGGTACATCAGTTTAGTGCAGGCTGGACTGAACATACATTCTTGTCATCAAGATAGTCTTGAATTTTATAATACCCCTTAGACATCAGTGTAGTTTTGACATGTGACTTAAATTTATTAATAGGAAGTTTGGTAACATTGTGAGGTATATTATTGAAAAATTTTATACAATTTCCCAAGAATGAATTACTTGTTTTGGCCAATCTAAAGTTTGGGACTACAAGTTTGTTTTTGTTTCTGGTGTTATATGAATGAATATCACTTTTCTTTATAAAAAGATCTAAATTTTTGCGTACGTACATGATATTATCAAATATGTATTGAGAGGCCACAGTGAGTATGTTAATTTCTTTAAAGAAATCTTTCAGGGATTCACGCGGACTAAGTTTGTATATAGCACGAATAGCTCTTTTCTGTAAAATAAAGATGGTATCGATGTCCGCAGCAGAACCCCACAAGGGAAGACCATAAGACATAATACTATGAAAGTAACTGAAATACACCAGGCTTGCCGTTACAACGTCAGTTAGATGTCTAATTTTTCTAACCGCAAAGGCAGCTGAAGCAAGTCTCCCAGCCAGAGTGTCAACATGTGGTCCCCATTGCAACTTCGAATCCAATGTAATGCCCAGAAACAACAAACAGTGGAGTTTGATAGATCAAGTTTTTCACCATTAAGTAAAATTACTGTGTTAGCTTGTTTCACGTTAGGCATAGTAAATTTAATATATTTGTTTTTTTTGTATTAAGAAGTAAGTTGTTACTTGTGAACCAATTTAATACCTTAGAGAGAGCTCCGCTTACATCGTCAAATACCTCTTCGCCTCTTTTTAATTTAAAGATTAAAGAAGTATCATCAGCAAACAGAATTATCTCACAGGAGTCTTTAGAATAGAAAGGGAGATCGTTAATATAGATCCAAAATAGCAACGGTCCCAATATTGAGCCCCGGGGCACTCCCATTTGAAGCGGGGCGCCAGAAGAGTTAGTACCATTAACGTTTACTGTTTGTAATCTGCCTGAGAGGTAAGAATTTAACAATTACACCGTAATGTTTTAGCTTCATAACAAGTGTTTGGTGATCGACACAACCAAACGCCTTCGATAAATCACAGAACACACCTATCGCATCATGTTTATCTTCATACGCATCCAAAATGTGTTTGACAAGTGCCACCCTAGCATCTGTTGTATTTCTACCTTTAGAAAAACCAAACTGTTTCTCGTGCAGTAAATTGTTAAGTTTAAAATGGGAGAGTAATTGACTAAATATAACTTTTTCTTTCAAAAATCTTACTAAAAGCAGGTAGAATGGAAATTGGCCTGAAATTGCTTGGGTCACTTTTTTCTCCTGATTTGAACAAAGGTATAATCTTACTATATTTCATTAAAGTAGGGAATTGACCTTGATCAATACATTCATTGAATAAATGTGCTAAGTGAGATGCTACGAGAGGTATAATGGGTTTTATTGTGTCAGTTGATATGCCCCACATATCCTCAGTTTTTTTCTGTTTCAATTCCATAAAAGTTTTGACTACCATTACAGGATTAATATGAGTGAAATCAAATGAGGAGTTGCACCCGTCAACACTGGACACACGCAGTGATTTTGCATGCAGATGAATTAAGTTGTTTTGTGGTTTCGACAGGTATATTACAGAAGTAATTTTCGAAAGCGCCTGCTACCTCATCATCGGATTTAATATGCTTATTATCAATTTTTTGTGTAAATGTGTGATCGCGATGTTGTGTTTTACAAGTTTCTTTGTTTATAATATTTTAAGTCTCTTTAATTAAATTACTCGATTTATTAATTTTTTCACGTATATAATTAGATTTAGCTACCATACAGACCTTTTTAAATAACTTTGAGTATTTTTTAACATATTCTACAAATATTAGGTCATTATTCCTATACACTTTTTGATTATATAGTTCAAACATTTTCCTCCTACTGATATATATACCAGCAGTAGCCCAGTCACTGAATTTCGGTTTGAAATTGTTTATGATTAATTTCTTTTTAGGAAAGTTTTTGTCAAATTCGTTTTTGATTAGTTCAAACAATTCTTCATATAAGTTATTAACATTGTCATCAACAAAAGGTAATAGCGGTATTTTATCACTTAAGTTAGTTTTAACATTTTCTTTGCGAGTATCAGTGACTGGTCTATATTGAATAACACTTTTAGACGGCACAAAACGGTGTTCAAACGTGACTGACTGACCGCAGAGATCAGATTTTACAAAATTTACGATAGATTTTTAATCACAACACAGTTACAGAAAACATTATCCAAGCAAGTAGCTGTTGTAGCAGTAATTCTAGTCGGTTCAGCAAATGCAGGCTTTAAATTAAAAGATTTAAAAAGACTTAGAAACCCAACCCGATAGGTTTTTTCTTCATCTATGATATCTACATTGAAATCTCCACATACTACCACAACTACCTTCTTTTTATTAGTAAATATTTTCCTGAGTAATTCTTCCATTATGGACTCAAACAATGTAAAAATACCACTTGGGGGTCTATAAACACAAACAATAATGTAATCGTCCAGCTCTGCACATGATATCTCAATAGTTCGCTCGACAGAGAGAGATACAATATCTTTTCGCTCTTTACATTTTAAGTTATTATTAATTAATATTAGTGACCCGCCACGGATGGCGTTCTCCCTTGAGAACGAACTAATAAGGCTACAATTATCTATGTGCAAAATAAGTTCATACTTTTTGAGCCAGTGCTCAGTTACACATAAAACCTGAATATTCATTTCTTGTACAAATAGTTCAATTTCTAAGTCTTTTCCAGATATGCCTTCTATATTTTGGTGCACTATGTTTAAATGATTTGAATCTTCTATGCTCGCTAGGTTTTGTAAGCAAGAGTTTTCCTCTATTGTCTAAATGTCTAATTTAAATAATTATTAATTGGAACGGATTCCAAAGGTCGAATATTCATGTCAATTGTCTGCTCAATAAAAGCAGACTTGGTAGCCAAGTTCTTGGCTAAACAATCTAAACAATATGATAGCGATAACGCTATTTGTCTTTTGAGATAATTATTGTCAAAATAACTATCTCTCGTCAGATAAATCTTATTTGTAAAATAATTATTTATGTCAATAACATGGAATTTATATTCATTATAAGATGTCAATTTATGAATGTTCAGGTTAATTTTATACCTTAAATTATTTTCTTCATCTGGCAAACCGATATAAGGTAAGGTGAACCAAATAATTTTACTTATTTCTAACAGTTGCAAACTCTCAAAATAATGTAATAATTTCTTTTTGTTAACATTACCTCTATTACCTGTAAAAATTATTAGGGTAGAATTTTCACTAAATTTAAACGTGCCGCCGGCGTTACTCTGAAACCAGCTTAAAAGTAATATTTCATCGATCCAGCCACTTTTTACTAATAATCACATATCCATAAAAGGTCTACTGTGACAATAATTTTGTGGATCATCTGATTTTGTAACTGATTTCTATGTTACTAAGTGAATGATATAATTTTGTTAAAGAAGAACCTAAAAAAAGTCACACATATCTTAATCGGGCAATGTAAAAATTAGGTATTAAGTAAGTAATTTAACATTTTACAAACGGGTATAATATAACATGAAGTAGAATAATTAGATGTCTTTGTGCATTTGCAACCCGACAATGGTATAGTTGACGGTCAGTGACAGGACTGCGGGGAGGAAATACATCCCGACTATCATGGTCGGCAGCTCTATGGTGAGTGGCTGCACGGTGTAACCTTTTATTTTGATCTGAATTAAAAAAAAAAACAATAATTAACAAAAAAAAAAAAACCTAATAACTCAGTGTAAAACTACTTAATACTAAACAAGCAAACATAATAAATAAAACTTAATATTATAATCCACCTTAATTAATAGAAAACGAAAACATTAACTTAGGAACTATTATTTACACGTAATGTCTTAAAACTCGTTACTGACTGCGACATTGCTCATACGACGCCCGGTCGGTGAAAGCGATTCGAAGGTCACATATTATGCTCGTCCTTGTGACACTCGCTCACAGACACAGACAGATACGCTCCGAGGAAGGCGCGTACTAGCTATACTATTTTTTTCAAATATTTTCCTACCTATCTACTGTGCTATCTGACGGACGACTAAAAGTGTGTTTATAATACGTTTGTGAATTCCCCATAATTAACGGGTGAGTGTTGCAAAGTGTTCTATGTAGTTGTAAGCTTCTAGCTATTAGGTAGGTACTTTTCTCATTGGGCTAACATTGATCTATTGTTACGCTGCGTCATGTTGAGACCATCATTTTGTATATACACATGTAAATTACAATAGATATGCTTTATAATTATCTAAACATATAATAGTGTTAAGTAAAAATATTGTACCTAGTAATTATGTTCCATAATCTCGTCCTCATTGTGTACAATGTAGTACGCACTTTTTGCTACTGCACTGATTACAATCTTCAAAGTTAGGCGCGTGCTTGAACGCGTCAATAAACTAAAAAATAAATAACCGGAACGTGCCCGCACCGTCACCTATCAATGTCATCTGTCACCTGTCAATGTCATTGTACTTTTTTGTACACAGCACTGAAGACATAAATATTTAGAATAAATTAGTTTTTTAACTAATTAGTGATTTACAGCTTACATACAAATGCAAAAAACCAAGAAGAAAATACGGTGATGTTTGTGTAAAAGTATGGTGGCTGGAAAACAAAACTTGTCAGTTGAATTTGTGAAATTGTTGGACCGATACCTCGGCTCAATTATTACGATTATTACGATTTCTATCACCACCACAGCACACTAAAATATAATATCATCACCATCACCATCATCTCAGCCTATTACAGCCCACTGCTGGACGTAAGGGAAGGACGCAAAGAGCGCCAAGGAGTACGATCTCCTGCTTTGATACAAATGTATCCAGCCATATTCCTGAGTTCGTCGGCCCATCGAATTGAGAAGCGTCCTACACTACGTTCACCGAGACGTGGCCTCCACTCCAACAACATAATCAGCCAGAAATTAATCATGAAAACAAGGAGTGTGTGTGACAGAGTGGCGTTATTCTTCAGCCCGCAAACGAGACAGAATGAATGACATCGGAGCTTTCACGGGAGGTTGGCCGTGGTGATCATTAAGTTCATTCTAGTTGTCTCTCATGTCTCAGAATGAATGACATCGGAGCCTTCACGGGAGGTTGGCCGTTGGTGATCATTATGTTCATTCTAGTTGTCTGTCATGTCTCCGAATGACTCCACAGAAACTGCTCTGTACAGAAGCACTGGCCTTTACGATAGAGTGGCCAGTGGATTTTTGTTCAGTCTGAAGCGTCTCCTCGAGGGATTCCTCCTGAGACGTAACATTATGGCTCTAGTCTTCACGAAAAGTTGACCATGAGACTGATATAATGTTGCACCAGAAATATACTACAAAGGATCTGTAATGGCATAAGGTAAGTTATTAATATTATAAATTTATTCTAGCGCATCATATGTACCGAGAGAACAATTATTCCTCTTGTCTGTCTCGCAGCAGAATTATAACACTTCCACTTGCTTTCACGAGGGGTTAGCCTGTGGCTTAAAAATTTTGTTATAATATTGCGGGTCTGCAAATCATCTTATAAGGTTGACCAGAGACCGACTTTATCAATTGAAGTTGAAAATATAGTCGAACACCCTTTGTGTCAAGGCGATACATATCTTCGAATGCCACTGAAGAAAAAAAGAGAGGAGGGAGAATATGGGTACCGAGACCACGAGGTAATGCCCTCCGTCTTAGTATTTTTTTCAACTTAACACTTTGACTCTAAGGAGGCTATGAAAGAAGCTCCTTTGCCTGCTGATATTGAAGGCTTAAGGAATTCTGAGTACTTGTGTAAACAAGTCACATACTTACCTAGACAATTTCAGTCTGTATATAAAGATTTTAAGTTTTTAATAATTTCATCAATTGTTACTATGAAATTGGGCCTTTGGCAACCATTAATGGTACCAAGACAATCTGTTGGTCTCAGATCTGCTTGTCTTATTCTGCCCCATTTATATACATACAAGTCAATGATAAATAGCGCTTTTACAAATTATGGTTTATCTCAGTGTGGATTTCCACAAGTATATAATTGAGGTACTTCTTGATGTTGGCCCAAGAGGGCAAGACTTTATAAAGCTTACCATAGAAAACAACCTGTTTACTCCAATAGTTCATGTAGTTATGACCATATTCATTTTTTTTTCTCTTATATTTTACTAAAAAGCTTAAATAAATAAATAAACATTACTTGAAATTGCTAATTGATATCTGTGACTTAAGATCATTAGTCCACTTGATTCGTGAAGTGCCTTAACGTAAAAGGTCCCAGGTTCGATACTCTGTTCGAATGACCCTGGCGAGATACATTGTCTTGTACCTCGTAGTACAGGGAAGTTGACTCCTTGTTTGGAGACCATGACAAATTGATATTGGCTGATGCATGTTTGTATGTTCCTATAAAACTGATATGGTATCCCATTTGTGTAACTTACAATATTAGATCTGGTCACAACAGGGTAAACCTTAAATTCTCATAGTATCAAGCTTAATTCTCAAGATTCTATAATAATCTATGAAAGCAATTAAAATTTAACACTGTTACTGACTTAAGGTTATTATTCTAGCTGATCGCCATGGCTAGTTAAATTATTTCTAGTCTTCATCAAGTGTGAATAATTTCTCAGAAAATTTATAAATAAAGACACACTCAAGATGAGTGTTACTTACAAATAATGTGAGTGAAGATCACTGTTACAGATATGGAAAAATAATTCTCCTTGTTATCAACAAGATAAAAATTACCAAAATTAAAAAGTTTTTTAACTGTAACTATATGTTATATTCCAATATTTTCAGTCAGTAAAAACCCATGGAAAGAATTATGCAGCTTTATTTACAGGCAAAAATGTCGCACCATAATTGTTCCTTATGTACTTGTCATAAGGTCGAAAACCAATTATTTTAATTTTAAAGTAGGTACCTGCTACCTTTGGAAAAGTAAGAGAAATTCAAAACTAGACACAAAGTTCCAATGATAACTTGAATTTTCAAATCGAACCTAAATATATTTTTAATATATTTTTGTTATAAACCATATATTTCTAGACATTTTATCATTTGTGAAAATGTTTGATACCTAAAATTGAAGACAAAGATAAATAATCATCCAATCATTAAATTATCAAGATACTAATGATAGTAAATAAACTGAATTATCCCAGGTGGATAACAAAGGTTCATATTTAAATAGATGATTATAATAAAATATGATTTATTAAAACATAATTAGAAAATTAAAATTGTATCCATGAAACCATAAACTTCATAAAAAATATACTTACTACTGACTTAAAATTATTATTTAAATTAAGGCATGAATCTTACAATTATAATTGAAGATTGTCAAGTACATAAGTAAGTCTATGTATAAATAATTTTACTAGATATTAAATTACCATGTAAAGCAAAAATGGAGATGATAAATAATGTCAGAAAATTTCTAATGAACTTAATAAAAAAAAAAAAAAAAAAATGGATGACACGATAGAGGCATTGATCAGTGGCAATAATTAAGGCAATGCAGGCAATAAATGTTGCCTTACCTTGTTATTGGACTAAAGCTGTAAGGCTGCTACAAGTATTTTGAGCCGGAGTAAACTTTCTATCTTATCTGATGTGATGTATTGGTAAATTATTACTTATTTATTTTTTTATTTTTTTATTAGCTTTACAAGAATTGACCAGTCATTGAATCTTTTTCTAAATAAGTATTCAGACTGTTTTTTTTTAACTTATTAATATACCCTACCAGGGATCCACACATAAAGTGCAGGAGTCTCATACTGATTTCCAGCCATATAAATGTAACACATATAACGGTTTTCTATGAAGATGAGTAAAAATCAATCTTTCTCAGTAAAATAATGTTGAAACTATTGTCAACAAAATAGGATCCCTACTGGAACAATACTGGTAGTATTTGTATATAATTTCCTTATTTATAACATATATTAATGAAAGATTTGCCATAGTAAACATCCATTCTATTTATTTTAGTTTCCTTTACTTTGGAACTACACCTTGAACAGGAGTTATTAAGAATAAGACTAATTTATTTGCATAAAAAATTGTATTACAGACAATGATAACTTAAAAAGTTACTAGATTTTCTTATTATATAAAATAAAATAAATCTTTTCAGAAGAAATACTAGCTTAACTACCTACTTGCACATCGATAAATTTACCTTGTTAGGTAACCATGTACTAAGTATGTACTACATACTACTGGATAAATGAGACGGATATTAATAGTTCACAGCGTTGGCATTTCCATGACAACTTATTAAACTAGCTGTTGCCCCGCGATTTCGTTTGCGTGATCTCTAGTTTATTCGTAAAGAATATAACCTACTTAATAGCGAGGGGTATTTATTTAAAACTTTATTGCACAAACTTAAAAGTGTACAACAGGTGGATTATCAGTCTCAGTCCCAGCAAATCTATAAATTCATAAGGACTTACAGTTTTAACAAAAATAAAAGAGTATTGCAATTAAAGTAAAATTTGCTATTTTCGATTTTATAGAATTCCTACACATTTTTTGGTCTACCTGTATGGTATAAAATAGGTACAGGTTTGTGTCATCAAATGGGATGGGACTGTATCAATATACATGGTTGTATTAGCATACGGGGTTATATCATCATACAGGGTTGTATTATCATACAGGGTGTATCATCATACAGGGTGTATCATCACACAGGATGTATCATCATACAGGATTGTATCGATATACAGGGTTGTATCGATATACAGGGTTGTATCGATATACAGGGTTGTATCGATATACAGGGTTGTATCGGTATACAGGGTTGGTTGATTAATTCCAATGAATTAATCAAACAACTATATCCTTGTTAGATAAAACTTGAATTAAGCATCTACCAATAGATAGTTAATAAAATAAAGTTTTATCATGTACTAAGACTTTAGTAAATCATATAAATGATCATAATAAATGTTTATATTGCTTAGTTGACACAACTTTCCTCTTTGAACATCTACATTGTACACAATGAGGACGAGATTATGGAACATAATTTATATGATCGGACTAACTTACCTAGTGACGTCCGATCCTCAATTATGTGAAGTAATCTCGTCCTCATCCTATCCCCAGCCCGACCCAGTTAGTATGTATTGATCAATCCTTAAAGTACAAAAAAGATTATATGCTATAAATACCTACATACTACTTAGTTTCCCTTCTTTTTGAAAGTTGTGTCCAGTTTTATCCTTTGAAATAATGACATTGACAGGTGACAGGTGACATTGATAGGTGACGGTGCGGGCACGTTCCGGTTATTTATTTTTTAGTTTATTGACGCGTTCAAGCACGCGCCTAACTTTGAAGATTGTAATCAGTGCAGTAGCAAAAAGTGCGTACTACATTGTACACAATGAGGGACGAGATTACTTCACATAATTGAGGATCGGACGTCACTAGGTAAGTTAGTCCGATCATATAAATTAAGTGGCTACTTTAGTAAAAATTATAATACGAGGGTATATCACATATTACACCACCCAATACGTACATGGCATTGCGTTAACTTATTCATCACTGCAATTAATATTAGTCGCATACTTATAGCTCCGCTTCTTTATGCTTTACTTCGTTTGTAAGATTTCGTAATAATTATTTCCAATTGTTTTGTTTACTGAAGTTGCGAAATATCACAGGCAAATATTAGTATAGTTAAGAATACCTAATCTGATTCCGTGTCATAGTAAATTATTGTGCCTCATCATTGATCACTATTCTTTGCAAAACGTTATCATCTGTACCTACCTACCGCCTTGTTGCCGATCTTAGGATGTTGCAGCTAAACTACGAACTTGGAATAGTTGTAAAATATTTTGTTTACGCTATTACAGGGTTCATCTACCCGGTACCGGACGTCGTTGGATATATTGCTTACTACTGCTACTACTCCTGCCCGACACCACTACCTATCTGTCAGGCGACTTACCTGGAGTTTTGCTATGCTGGAGCTACGCGGCATACTTTCAGGACAGTGATAGTGATAAGAGCTAAGTTATATCGTTTCGGTCGTTTGATGTGAACTTACGTAAATTAAACTGTCACTTT
This sequence comes from Anania hortulata, assembly GCA_963576865.1. Lineage (NCBI taxonomy): Eukaryota > Metazoa > Arthropoda > Insecta > Lepidoptera > Crambidae > Anania > Anania hortulata. The sequence goes on from OY756391.1 coordinate 4,499,358, forward strand.
CTTATCTACGACTGTTTTTGTTATTTTGTTTCCCCTCCTCTGCAAGGAGTTTGACAATGGCGCCCAACTTTAGGTATTTATAAACGAACGAATCGTATAATTTCGTTTTTCACGCATTTAATAGCTTTTTATTGGTGTTGGCTTAACCTTCTAGTTTTTAAGGCTGATTGTACTAATTAAGTAGTATCTAGTGTGCGGTCACAGACCAGAGTTTTTATTAATTGTTCCATATTTTCTCTCGTTTTCATCTTAGCCTAAATATTATATTATTGTTACCGCACACTTATAGTTATATTAGATAGTAACTATAATCATTAGTGTAGTGCTTAGAACTATTTTGCAACATTCAATAAAATAAAAATGCCTCACGATATAAAGTTCCTTTCCTTACAAAAAACCGAACTGCAGTACGAAGTAGAACTCCGTGGTAGCAGTGGAGATTCAGTTCAAGAATTACGAAAGCACATAGTTAAATTATCACAACAATTGCCGTCTGAGGATATTTTAGAATCCCACTTAGAGGCTGCTAACGACTTGAAAGAAGTTAAGGAATCACTTTTAAAATCCCAGAAGCACCTAGCTAGTTTAAAAACCCAATTTGAAAAAAAAAACTTAATAGAACAGAGACACTCTTAAATCATTTATATCATCGGATCAACCGAATTGTGAATGAACCAGATGTAAATGACGTTTATAAAGTCTGCGTATCCAATTTTAACATGCAATTTAAGGACCTTTTGTCAATAAAATTATCTAGCACACAAGCAACTAACGCCGCTCCTACAGGTCAAGCCTCGGCAAGACCTGAAATATACGTTTTCCTGCCTATGGGGTAGAAAACGGTTCTATTTCAGTTCTGTGCCTTCGGCTTGACCTTTCGGAGATTAGCTATCATACCTAACAGCACACAAGATCCGCACCTACGCATAGTTTGGTCTACGAGTGAATGGACTGGCGCGGGGGGCGTCCTCCGCGGCGGAGCCGGCAGGGGGCGCGAGAGGTGCATAGCGCGCTCTCGCGACGGCTCTTCAGTACGCTGTTATTATTCGACAGTACATACGGATTTCGTACTCTTACGTATATTTAACGTTGTTGGAACGTTCGTAAGTAACCGATTATCAACTTTAAGTCCGACGCGTAGAGATCAATATCAATTGAGAAAATTTGTCGTTTTGTGGTAGGTTGACGTGATGTTGTCTGTACTATGTACGTACAGATCTGGCTGGCGAATGTAATGTACTACAAATGTGCCAATCTGGGACGCAATAGAATTTGCATTCGAAATCACAAAAATCATAAACAAATTCCTAGGAATTCGTATACCATTCTTGCGACAATACTTAAAAAATACGTTTCTAAATCTGTAGGACACACCTTTTGGATTTAGAAAAATCTTACGGAACCCTACAATATCAGCAGACGTCATGTAGGTATTAATGGGTACATAAGTCATGTCAATTTACAAAATGAAGCCTTTAGTAAATTAGGTTACTTGTGATAAACAAATAGTTCTGAAAAGCCAGTGAAGTTGTAGCCAGCCATAATTGTGCTTCTACTTTGTAATTAATCGACAGTAAAACCTAGTAAAAATATTAAAACTGTCTACAATGGCGGGCTTGAAAGACCTGAAATTCTTATTTATAGCTGAAACCATGGTTAACATCCATCGCGACTATTTGTTTGCGACAAAAATAAAGCGCATCGTAACCTTTTTTATTATTGCCTCCGAATTCCTAATTTCTGTGTTAATTTATATCAATAATTTGTTTTTTAATCTGTCGCTATTCAAACCGTACGAAATGGTATTTCTTATCACTTTCACGTTTCATACACTATACGTTGTACAAAGCATATTTTTGTTAATCTACTTTGGTCCTAGATTTGGGAAAGATTTCAAACAACTTCTATCGAGCTTAGCCTGTTCCCATGAAATTGTAAAATGTAATCCACTTTACATAAAATCCCTATTTCAAGTCAAAGTTATATACTTTTCCATCGTGTTATGTTGGGCTGTATTTAGAATAGTTACTAGTGCCGTGATTTTATTATCTTTACACGGTAATATGGATGCATTTTCTTATTTTTTATTTTTGTTCCTTAGAGGTTGGTCCGAAACTCGTTATGCAATCGGTATATTGGTGTATTGTTGCCTTCTTTCCGTGATTAAAAATATGGTTCGATCCGTTACCGCGCTAGTGAGCAATGCGAGCGCACGCGACGACAACATAGATACTCGTAGCATCGGTACGGTCTATCGACACTTGCTTGAATCTTCTCGACAGCTAAAGACATGTTTTGGTCTTCAAGTAAGCGTACCTAGGGTAGTTTAGCCAGTTTGCCTATTTTCGGACGCTAGACAGTTAAATTGCAATAATAAGAAAACATTACCTTACTCGATCTACTTGGTTTTTCTAATGTATCCCACACCGTGTCAAATTTGTATTGTAATAGTAAATTAAAACGCCTCGGCAGTGGGCTTTCGAAAGATAAGTGGTTGTAGTAGAAAGAAAAATAGTAGTTTTTGGTAATATACAATAATATATAATTAATATAAAATATATAAAATATGTATAAATGTGGTCACAGAGTATTCTGGAAAGCTTAAACTAATGTGTAAGATTTTGATTCTGAACGATATTTTAATTAACACCAGACGTGGATCGTAAAGTCACCACCATCATCATCATCGTAAAAAGTGTCCGAAAACAGGCGAAGTTTAAAAGCTTGTACATGTTCAGACGCTAGTGGTAACTTTTTAATGACTCAAATTGATTTTTACAGATCCTTTTTTCGCTGTGGATAGCAGGATTTCACTTCGTTTATATTATGTCCGCAATAGTGCATAAATTGCTGTCAAAGGTAACTATTTATCAATACTCGTATTTAGCACCTCCCTATCACAGCTCAGCGCACATAATTTAAAGAGATCTCTAAAAGCAATCGGAGTTTAAAGAGTGGCAAATGCTTTGGGCAAAGGATTAGTATCGCTATCAAGAGGGGGCAACGCTGCTAGCCTTTTGGGCACCATCCCCGGTGCCAGCGCTGGGGCTGATATCTTTTGTAGGTATTTTGTAGTATCTTTTATTTTTATCATTATCATATTATTGTATCATCATACAGGATTGTATCGATATACAGGGTTGTATCGATATACAGGGTTGTATCGATATACAGGGTTGTATCGATATACAGGGTTGTATCGGTATACAGGGTTGGTTGATTAATTCCAATGAATTAATCAAACAACTATATCCTTGTTAGATAAAACTTGAATTAAGCATCTACCAATAGATAGTTAATAAAATAAAGTTTTATCATGTACTAAGACTTTAGTAAATCATATAAATGATCATAATAAATGTTTATATTGCTTAGTTGACACAACTTTCCTCTTTGAACATCTACATTGTACACAATGAGGACGAGATTATGGAACATAATTTATATGATCGGACTAACTTACCTAGTGACGTCCGATCCTCAATTATGTGAAGTAATCTCGTCCTCATCCTATCCCCAGCCCGACCCAGTTAGTATGTATTGATCAATCCTTAAAGTACAAAAAAGATTATATGCTATAAATACCTACATACTACTTAGTTTCCCTTCTTTTTGAAAGTTGTGTCCAGTTTTATCCTTTGAAATAATGACATTGACAGGTGACAGGTGACATTGATAGGTGACGGTGCGGGCACGTTCCGGTTATTTATTTTTTAGTTTATTGACGCGTTCAAGCACGCGCCTAACTTTGAAGATTGTAATCAGTGCAGTAGCAAAAAGTGCGTACTACATTGTACACAATGAGGGACGAGATTACTTCACATAATTGAGGATCGGACGTCACTAGGTAAGTTAGTCCGATCATATAAATTAAGTGGCTACTTTAGTAAAAATTATAATACGAGGGTATATCACATATTACACCACCCAATACGTACATGGCATTGCGTTAACTTATTCATCACTGCAATTAATATTAGTCGCATACTTATAGCTCCGCTTCTTTATGCTTTACTTCGTTTGTAAGATTTCGTAATAATTATTTCCAATTGTTTTGTTTACTGAAGTTGCGAAATATCACAGGCAAATATTAGTATAGTTAAGAATACCTAATCTGATTCCGTGTCATAGTAAATTATTGTGCCTCATCATTGATCACTATTCTTTGCAAAACGTTATCATCTGTACCTACCTACCGCCTTGTTGCCGATCTTAGGATGTTGCAGCTAAACTACGAACTTGGAATAGTTGTAAAATATTTTGTTTACGCTATTACAGGGTTCATCTACCCGGTACCGGACGTCGTTGGATATATTGCTTACTACTGCTACTACTCCTGCCCGACACCACTACCTATCTGTCAGGCGACTTACCTGGAGTTTTGCTATGCTGGAGCTACGCGGCATACTTTCAGGACAGTGATAGTGATAAGAGCTAAGTTATATCGTTTCGGTCGTTTGATGTGAACTTACGTAAATTAAACTGTCACTTTCTTATCTACGACTGTTTTTGTTATTTTGTTTCCCCTCCTCTGCAAGGAGTTTGACAATGGCGCCCAACTTTAGGTATTTATAAACGAACGAATCGTATAATTTCGTTTTTCACGCATTTAATAGCTTTTTATTGGTGTTGGCTTAACCTTCTAGTTTTTAAGGCTGATTGTACTAATTAAGTAGTATCTAGTGTGCGGTCACAGACCAGAGTTTTTATTAATTGTTCCATATTTTCTCTCGTTTTCATCTTAGCCTAAATATTATATTATTGTTACCGCACACTTATAGTTATATTAGATAGTAACTATAATCATTAGTGTAGTGCTTAGAACTATTTTGCAACATTCAATAAAATAAAAATGCCTCACGATATAAAGTTCCTTTCCTTACAAAAAACCGAACTGCAGTACGAAGTAGAACTCCGTGGTAGCAGTGGAGATTCAGTTCAAGAATTACGAAAGCACATAGTTAAATTATCACAACAATTGCCGTCTGAGGATATTTTAGAATCCCACTTAGAGGCTGCTAACGACTTGAAAGAAGTTAAGGAATCACTTTTAAAATCCCAGAAGCACCTAGCTAGTTTAAAAACCCAATTTGAAAAAAAAAACTTAATAGAACAGAGACACTCTTAAATCATTTATATCATCGGATCAACCGAATTGTGAATGAACCAGATGTAAATGACGTTTATAAAGTCTGCGTATCCAATTTTAACATGCAATTTAAGGACCTTTTGTCAATAAAATTATCTAGCACACAAGCAACTAACGCCGCTCCTACAGGTCAAGCCTCGGCAAGACCTGAAATATACGTTTTCCTGCCTATGGGGTAGAAAACGGTTCTATTTCAGTTCTGTGCCTTCGGCTTGACCTTTCGGAGATTAGCTATCATACCTAACAGCACACAAGATCCGCACCTACGCATAGTTTGGTCTACGAGTGAATGGACTGGCGCGGGGGGCGTCCTCCGCGGCGGAGCCGGCAGGGGGCGCGAGAGGTGCATAGCGCGCTCTCGCGACGGCTCTTCAGTACGCTGTTATTATTCGACAGTACATACGGATTTCGTACTCTTACGTATATTTAACGTTGTTGGAACGTTCGTAAGTAACCGATTATCAACTTTAAGTCCGACGCGTAGAGATCAATATCAATTGAGAAAATTTGTCGTTTTGTGGTAGGTTGACGTGATGTTGTCTGTACTATGTACGTACAGATCTGGCTGGCGAATGTAATGTACTACAAATGTGCCAATCTGGGACGCAATAGAATTTGCATTCGAAATCACAAAAATCATAAACAAATTCCTAGGAATTCGTATACCATTCTTGCGACAATACTTAAAAAATACGTTTCTAAATCTGTAGGACACACCTTTTGGATTTAGAAAAATCTTACGGAACCCTACAATATCAGCAGACGTCATGTAGGTATTAATGGGTACATAAGTCATGTCAATTTACAAAATGAAGCCTTTAGTAAATTAGGTTACTTGTGATAAACAAATAGTTCTGAAAAGCCAGTGAAGTTGTAGCCAGCCATAATTGTGCTTCTACTTTGTAATTAATCGACAGTAAAACCTAGTAAAAATATTAAAACTGTCTACAATGGCGGGCTTGAAAGACCTGAAATTCTTATTTATAGCTGAAACCATGGTTAACATCCATCGCGACTATTTGTTTGCGACAAAAATAAAGCGCATCGTAACCTTTTTTATTATTGCCTCCGAATTCCTAATTTCTGTGTTAATTTATATCAATAATTTGTTTTTTAATCTGTCGCTATTCAAACCGTACGAAATGGTATTTCTTATCACTTTCACGTTTCATACACTATACGTTGTACAAAGCATATTTTTGTTAATCTACTTTGGTCCTAGATTTGGGAAAGATTTCAAACAACTTCTATCGAGCTTAGCCTGTTCCCATGAAATTGTAAAATGTAATCCACTTTACATAAAATCCCTATTTCAAGTCAAAGTTATATACTTTTCCATCGTGTTATGTTGGGCTGTATTTAGAATAGTTACTAGTGCCGTGATTTTATTATCTTTACACGGTAATATGGATGCATTTTCTTATTTTTTATTTTTGTTCCTTAGAGGTTGGTCCGAAACTCGTTATGCAATCGGTATATTGGTGTATTGTTGCCTTCTTTCCGTGATTAAAAATATGGTTCGATCCGTTACCGCGCTAGTGAGCAATGCGAGCGCACGCGACGACAACATAGATACTCGTAGCATCGGTACGGTCTATCGACACTTGCTTGAATCTTCTCGACAGCTAAAGACATGTTTTGGTCTTCAAGTAAGCGTACCTAGGGTAGTTTAGCCAGTTTGCCTATTTTCGGACGCTAGACAGTTAAATTGCAATAATAAGAAAACATTACCTTACTCGATCTACTTGGTTTTTCTAATGTATCCCACACCGTGTCAAATTTGTATTGTAATAGTAAATTAAAACGCCTCGGCAGTGGGCTTTCGAAAGATAAGTGGTTGTAGTAGAAAGAAAAATAGTAGTTTTTGGTAATATACAATAATATATAATTAATATAAAATATATAAAATATGTATAAATGTGGTCACAGAGTATTCTGGAAAGCTTAAACTAATGTGTAAGATTTTGATTCTGAACGATATTTTAATTAACACCAGACGTGGATCGTAAAGTCACCACCATCATCATCATCGTAAAAAGTGTCCGAAAACAGGCGAAGTTTAAAAGCTTGTACATGTTCAGACGCTAGTGGTAACTTTTTAATGACTCAAATTGATTTTTACAGATCCTTTTTTCGCTGTGGATAGCAGGATTTCACTTCGTTTATATTATGTCCGCAATAGTGCATAAATTGCTGTCAAAGGTAACTATTTATCAATACTCGTATTTAGCACCTCCCTATCACAGCTCAGCGCACATAATTTAAAGAGATCTCTAAAAGCAATCGGAGTTTAAAGAGTGGCAAATGCTTTGGGCAAAGGATTAGTATCGCTATCAAGAGGGGGCAACGCTGCTAGCCTTTTGGGCACCATCCCCGGTGCCAGCGCTGGGGCTGATATCTTTTGTAGGTATTTTGTAGTATCTTTTATTTTTATCTTCTTTGAGTATTTTTGATAATTATGTTTGTATTTTGAATACATTATTAATAGTACTGCCGAAGCATTGATAATGCTCGGGTTCGTTCTAAGACCTTTAAAAGATTTTTAAATTCAAATATATTTAAATACTTGCTTGAAAAGTGGTTAAACAATGCTTCTCGAGTCTACCACCTGGAACCCAATGTACAAAAATATATTGACGACACTATAAGAATAAAAAAAAAAATTAAACATTTACATTATACTTGTATACTATACAGTTCAAGTGTTAATTTTAATCCTAGAATGTATAAAATTAAATTCGTTTCTGTTGCGCTTGTTCAAAATTTAAAACAATATAATATATATTGACACCTATTTACGAATTGTTATATAATATTTGCAGCAAGCTATCGAATCGACAAATTATGCCAAAAATGTTTTCACAAACTTGCAAAACTTACTTAAGCAGTTTCGAGATTTTGATATTTTAAAATTTATCTCAATTGTTTTAAAAATATGTACCCATAAAATTAATGTATCGTATTTTTCAACCTGTATCTTGTTTTTTTTTTCCCTTTGTTTTATCTAGTTTTTGTTTGTTAAGCTGCTCAGTTTTATGTTATTTCTATCATTAAAGACTTCATTGGTTTTAGTACTGACTAACATAATATATATATACTATATATACTAAAAAATTTAAGAACTGTAAACGTTAATTTTCCTACAAAAAAAAAAAAATACAGTATGTATTCGCTTAGGTTAGTGAAACTTATTTTGTAAATATAATTTATCTCCTTTATTACACTTTAGCAGTTTACAAAAAAGACTCAATAAATAAAATAATTGCCGTGTACCGCATATGGTACGCAGTTTTAAATTAGTATGTTGTCACCATTCACTAATTCAGAGACAAAATTTAAAATAAAGCCTTATTTATTTGTTTCATTTATCATTTTCAAATACTTTTTAAATTGAATTTATACTTAATTAGTTTTTATTATTTATTTATTTTCTATTTTCGCATTTCAGGATTATAAATTTATATAGCTAATTTAATACAGAAAGATCTGACACAGTATTTAACATCAACCTATAGTACCTAGTCTGATTGTAACAAAGTTTTTAGGGATTGAATATGACCAACAATTGTATTGTAAAACACAAGTGGGAAATGTGTACAATAAAATTAATCGATTTTCATTCGCAGTGTATAAACTAGAGGTTCTAAAACTTATTTTGTCTACCGCCCACTTTGAAAATTATTTATTACCTATTATATTATTTACCGCCCCCTACTAGGCCTTCAGCGTCCACAAGGGGGCATTATCGCCCACTTTGAGAAGGACTGGTATAAACTAACAAAATAGCTACTAGAAGTAGGTACAACTCTAACAGCGTACTTTGCTTACGTAGAATCAATTCTGCGACACAGACTCATCATATTCATAGTCATTGCACAAAAAAAAGAGCAATATGTGGTAGTACCGTACCTGACAAGCCTATGTGAACATCGGTTTAAATCAATGAATATTTGAACACTGCCCTGCTTCTATGATTTCGAAGCAGCTAATTAGTCAAGAGATTATTAGTTTATTTATACAAGATAACGATTTTTACGAAAGAAACACTAGAATTAGAAATAGGTTGGTTTTTGTTTTCGGATAAAAACATTTTTCGCATTTTTGTATGGCCCTGTTCGGTCTAATCTATTTCACATTCGTCAAGTAGCTCTTATTTGACGATTTAAAATAGTATGCGACTGATTCAGTATAATATTTGGAAAATAGACGATGAAACTCTTGATTTAGGCGTATTATACTTTAATCGTTGGGCATTTTTAAATTGAATGTAGTGAAATTAGCCCTGAGAATAAGATACATAGTACTCAAAAGCGTAATATTATGGAAAAATATATGTATTTTATAATAGTTTTAATTTAACTGTTCTTTTTCAGAGTGCATTCGAACAATCAATTTTGGCTTACGTACTTTTATATATTTTCGTGTTTCTAATTGTTGCCAAGAAGGGCCAAGAAGTAGAAAACGAAGCATTGAAACTCAAACAAAGCTTAGCTAAAATTTGCTGCACATCAATCACAGCAGGTACGGTTTTAAGCAATGCAACAAATCCGTAAAATTGACAAAAATCGCGCCGTTGACAGGCTAATAAAACAAGGTAGCAAGCAAGGAATTACCAAATTGTATAAATAATGTCTAAAGAAATTATTATAAAAAAAACTTAATGTAATTAATTTTAATCTTCGGATTTTTTAGATAAAATTTACTTTAAAATTTCCGAAAAAGAAAAGAAAACGCGAGTTACGCGGTCATGATCGCTGAAGAATGCATTCTTCAGCGATCGTACGTACGCTGAAGCCGCGCCAACAAGCACCTTATGCAGTGCACATACGGTGCAATTAAATCGACCAATAGTAAATTATCCACGAGTGCCATTTTTTAACAGCACAGAAATAGTAAAACAAAAGCTTTTTTTTGTTATTAACGTAATCGATTCTTACTGATTCTGAGTGACTCCTGAAAAATTTGCACTATCTTGCATTGTTTCCCTTTTTGTTTCTATAAACGGAAGTCCAGAGATAAACCACCCTTATTTGAATCACCATCGCTATTTTAATTTTATAAACTTTAGAATTCAACTTTTTTTGGGAAGGTTTTAGGCTATATAACATTACGCTACGACCAATGGGAGCGAAGTATTAATGAAAAATGGTACAAAAACGGGAAAAAATATTCCCTTTGAGCGCATCTGTCGCGTACGCTGCGTGAATGGTTATAGTTACGCAAAAATCATATATGCCAGAATGGTTCCCCTTTAACCCTTTTACAGCGACCGATTGTTAGAAAGATAAAAAAAAAGTTTTATTTTATTTTTTCATGTCTAATATATCCATCAAGTTACAATACAATATTAAAAAAAACGGTAGTACGTGAAAAAAAAAGATACAGTAACACCTGGGTTAAAAGAAAAAAAAAGTGAGCATATATCTGGTAATAAAATTTGTTCTAAGATAATGCATTGGTGCTAGCGGCGCTTTTTCTTTTACTGTGAGGCATTGATGTGGTTTATTGTATTATTTTGAGCTGGGAAGTGACGTGGTCGTTGATAAAGACTTTTGCTTTTCAAGATCTTTGTAAAATATATCGGTTTTTCAGAAAACCTGTTTTTATTTAGCTTGTGATCCTGAACATTTGAAAGTGATAGATCGAACACTACGCGGGCGCAGCCGCGGGCAGAAGCTAGTGCCTTATAAGTCTCGTTAAAGTTATATAACGAAAAGTATAAAAATCGCAGCACGTACATAAAGGGATGCTCTACCTCTGGACACCATTTTTGGGTCACTGTATATATTTCACGTTTATAATGCGATAATAGAAGTTAATGTTTAACTTTTATTTTTTACTACCCAGATCCAGAAGCAGCAGTGCAGCGGCGTCTAAAGGACTTGCTACAATTGGTCTCCCTGCAGCCCCTCACAATAAAGCTGCTGCAGACCACGCCAATCGGGATGTACGTACTCCCCGCAGTTCTCTCTTTCACAGTCCACTACATCATTGTATCTTTGCAAATGAGTCATGACATCTGAATATAATGTATGTTTGCGCTTTGATATACATATGGATAAAGCACCAGCGTAGCGAGAAACGTCCACCCACAAGGTGGACAGACAACCTGGGAAAGCATGCAGGAAGCCGATCGATGCAGGCCGCTTCCAACCGGCTAATCTGAAAGTCATTGAGGAAGGCCTTTTTTCAGCAGTTCACGGTCTGTGGCTGAAGCGATAATGATACATATAGATATTGGTTTAGCTTAATTGGGATGATAGGATATACATTGTATGTTCTCGTGGGACGATTCACAAGTCAACACGAATTTTAAGTCTGGATTCTGTATGTGTGAATTTGATTAATTCTATTTAGTTTGCTTTTATTTGGCTAATTTAGTTTGCTTTTATAGTTACTAGATAGAAAATTCAAAATTTACTATTAACTGGCTTTCTACCACGCGGCTTTGCCCATGTTGCATGGATTTTCATAGGAATAAGATATTTTCCCGCAGTAAAATGTAGCCTATGTTACTTGCTGATAATGTAGCTTTTTATTGGCGAAAGAGTTTTTAAAATCGGCCCCGTAGTTTTTGAGTTTTATCATTACAACAATTCTAAAATAAAAAATTTTGTCTCTTATAAGTATAAGTATAGAAGTATAGCAATAACATTGCTTTATGTAGACGTTCATCTTTCTTTTATATATTTTCTAACCTATCAATTTGTATGTTATGTAATAAAGAGTTGAATATCTATTATTTTGTATTTTTTATACCTAGTACTGTCCAAGTTGTCCATACAACAATTTGTTTCTTCACATTATGTTTTGAATTGAGGGGGATGACAACCAGAGGCCCAATTAAAAAATATATTTTCTGCACCTACTTTTTTTTTGTTAAAATTTCATTTTATGCTGTATTTTAGTCAGCTTATCACTTGGGTAAAAACTGCGCTCGCCAACCCACCTACCAAGCGTGGCGAGTATTGGCAATCCCCTCCGATGAAAGTCATTGGGGCAGGCCTGCGTTCAGCAGTGGACGTTCTATGGCTGAAATGATGAATGATGGAAGTGTCGTGTGGGGACGGCCGTAAAGAATACGTACACTTCTCTACCGCCAACAGAAGGCGTGTCGTAAGAGGTGACTAATTCCTGTAGCACGAGACCGGCAGCAGCGTCTGCGTCTGAAATAATATAAAAAAACTGCGCCCGCCAAGCGTGGCGAGTATCGGCAATATCTCCGTTTTCGGGGAGGCCTGTATTCAGCAGTAGATGTCCTACGGCTGAAATAAATAATAAATAAATAAATACATTGTTTTCACCATCACACCAATTATCAAGCCCCAACTAAGCAAAGCTTGTACTATGGCGACTAGATAACGGATAAACATACTTAAATACTTTTATAAACATCCATGATGATGATGATAAAATAAAATAAAATATAATACAAGATTTCAGCTCAAGATGGCCACCACAAAGTTATTCTGTTGCTAGGCAAAAACCTATAGACTATGGCCTAGCAACTGGGTTGCTAGTTCTGTCGCCAACAGCGCTCATAATGTCATCGATCACGCAAGAATAAATAGGTACTAATAAATTATAGTAAACTAAAGTGTTTTGACAGATAATAACAAAGCTCACACATACTTGCACAGTCAAATGTATTTTCAAATTTTAGGTACTGAAACTACAACAACTTCCACGTACGAGTAATTTTCGTAAGTACCTACTGCCTAAATTAGCGTTTAAACACAAAACTACACGGGACGTCGTCACGTGCCATACGACATCGTTACGTCACGTTACGACGGCGTGACGGTTTTACATTAAACGTATTACATAAGATTGACGATACGAATTCGTATCGAGGCCGCGTGGTAGGTACGTCTTACGATACGGGACCTTCTATATTCTATACGATAATACTTTTAGACTTGTTAACATAAACAAATGTATTATTCTTCTTTTTATTTTTAAAAATACCCATGAAGAACGGACAGAAAGATAGGAATTTTTCATTACGAATTATGAGAATATTATTAAGAAAACATACGACGAATTTGGGCAATATTGGTAACTCAAGTAAATATTTATTAGGTATTGTTAGATGTTAATTGATATGCTAAGACATTAATATTTTTAGACTGACTTTCATTCCATTGTGCCTCGTTTTGCTAGATTGAAGGGTTAAATAGTCTTTTTAAGTCAATTTAAGATGAAATCCGAACAATTGCAAGTCGGACTTGCCACCGAGGTCTCCGTACAAATTTGTAGGTACATATTATAAATAATTCAGGAATCGAGTCTCGCAGTTTGATTACAAATTTATTACAAAACTACAGTTTTCAGATTTTACTCTGTACATTAAGTAGGTATAAGACAATCAAATATCACGTCGAAATATACGTTTTTTGCGGCATACACGGCCGTTTCTTTTTTTAAGGTAGCTTAGAAGTTTGATTTTTACAACTTTAAAATTAAATTATCTTCAAAATTAAATTTCAACTCGATATCTCGCGTTGAAATTCCGCGTTCGTGAGAAAAAGTGTCTTGACAGACATACAGACAAACAGACGGACGGAAAACAAAGTAATCCTATAAGGGTTTCGTTTTTTCCTTTTGAGGTACGGAATCCTAAAAACGATTAACGTCGTTCGTACCTACTTGTACACGACGCTACAAAGAATCGTGAGTCGTGACACGATGCGACGACGTCGTACCGTGTAGTGGTGGTTGGGACTTAAGTGCGTGTTCGATCTCGATATTAATTGGGGTAGCTCTCCATTATTTGATTGTAGTTTAGTTGTTTGTACATGTCTTGACTTATGAGCTGTCGATTTCCTGTTTTGTATATTATAAGTAACTAGCTGTCCCGGCGAACTTTGTACCGCCCCTTCACAAATTTTTTTTTCGTGAATTTTTCCGTTTTTTTTATAGTTAATCTGCTATTCGGGGCGGTGACAAATTCAACAAATCAAAGATCATAAAATCGGTCCTGCCGTTCTCGACTTACAAATGGTGTAACTAACCCGACTTTCTTTTATATATAATAATATAGATTTGTTCGCCTACAAATCGATTTTCAAGCATCCGGTTTTGTTCAAAAAGTATAATGCGTGTATACGCGAAAACCAAAAACATACAAGTGTTAAAATTCTTACGTACCTTAGAAAAGATGTTGAATATCCATCGCGACTATTCAAAATTTACAAGAAGGCAACGATTTCTTACGATGCTCCTAATTTTACTTCAAATAACTATTTCTGTCTTTTTTTATTATCATGACTTTAAAAATCATCATTATACTTTAAAAGACTCTGGCTTGTATTATAACATCACACCTATTTTTGATTTTATAAATACTGTCCAAAGTATTTTGTGCATAATATATTTTGGGCCAAGATCAAGTGGCGAGTTTAGTAATCTTCTGGACAGCCTTCACCGTTGCCATGAATTTGTTGAGTGCTGCCAACTGTACAAAAAAACGTTATCCCAACTTAAAAATAAAGCCTTAACTATCACTGCCTGTTTCACTTTTGTAAGGACGACCATGAATGTGTGGCATGTAATGAGCATCTATGGGAGAGAAGGAGACGTCTCGATTTACGCTGTTCTTTATTATCTGTTACAAACCTTATTTGAAGCTCAAATTGTCTTAGAAACTCTTATGTACTGCTCTTTACTCGCCATTGTCAAGAGTATGATTCTAAGTTTGAATGTGATTATCAGAGACGCGGCGAACTCAGGTACACTTGTTGGCAGTATAAGTATCTTTGCTACCATTTATCGGCGGTTAGTTGACTCAAGCCGTCACTTAAGGAACTGTTTTGGTCACCAAGTAAGTATAATGTAGAGTAAAAAATAAGTTTAAGAGAATACGTGAGATAATAACTTACACAATTTTCAGATACTTATATCATTGTCTGTGGCGATAGGACAATTCGTGTACGCAATGTGTGTTACTGTGGATAAATGGATAACTCAAGTAAGGTTTTAAAAATCATCATAAATCATCACTCTAATCTAGAAATATATTATACGTGCCTGCGGCTTTCCTCGCGTGGATTACGGATTGTCATTCCATATTATATTTTATTTCCTTCGGAGATGAATTAAAAATAGTAGCCTATCTCCTTCCCTTGATACAATGGGCTAGTTTCCTGGGTCAAAAAAATATTATTCTATTTAGTCCATCAGTTAGATTATCAAAAAAAATGGACCTATATTTTGTCTTTTGTCAATCAAACAAAAAATGACGAAGATAAAGTGCATTAAAGTGAGCACGTGACGTCATTTCTTGCTAAAAAGTGTCGCAAGGCGTAACGTTACGCGGAACTTTAACGGGCTATATCTTCATCATTTTTTGTTTGATTCAGAAAAGAAAAAATACGTGTCCAATATTTTCTGTTAATCCAACTGACGGACTAGTTAGATTTTTTTAGGAAACTAGCCCATTGTTATGCTATCTTATAAAGACCGTGCATTTTTTAGGGATAAACAGTAGCCTGTCATTACCCGACCCATAAACTACCACTGTGCAAAAATCATCTCGTTTCTTGTACTGTAAAAAACATATATCCTACAGGGGCCGTACATTTTTCTGGATAAAAAGTAACCTAACTGCTATTCTAGGCTATAGCTTATTTATTTTTGTGCCACATTTTATTTAGATCCGTTCAGCTGTTTTTGCGTGATTGAGTAACAAACATCCGTAAATCCAAACTTTCTAATCTATAATATTAGTGAGATACTCGTAAATGATTATAAGTTAAAACTGTATTGAACCAAAAAGAAAATACTATTAAAATAAAGCCAAACAATGTTTTGGAGGTACATAGGAGTAGTTACTCGGCGTATCAGCGACTGCATGGCGTTCCAGCAACACTGCGTTCGATAGCAGATATTATATCAGCATTCGGTGGACCCAATTGTGCGACTGTATTACGATATAACAACTCTTTGATGGGCTCCGAAAGACAATCGCTGATGCTAGCGCCCAGGCGCTAGTCACTGCCTTCGACTTCTAAAATCGCAAAATCTCTGATCGCGGATGCTAAAAGTAATTTGCGAGAGCTTAGGACACGTGTACGTACGAGTATCATCCAACTCATACGGTCTTGTATTATCAGTACATTTTAAAAAACAAATCTCTTGAACCTTCGTAGCCCTTCGTCTTGTAGTGAGTCTTGTACATCATTCATGGATTTTGATAATGTCTTTCATTAGAGAATTTTAAAATAAAAAATAATCCGGTATAAGTAGGTGGCCGCGTGCCGGCAAGCGCAGCGTAGGACGTCCACTCACAAGGTGGACAGACGACCTAGTAAAGGTCGCAGGAAGACGCTGGATGCAGGCCGCTTCCATATAGGCCAATCGGGAAGTCAATGGGGGAGGCCTATGTTCAGCAGTGGACGTCCTATGGCTACAATGGTGATGATGATGATAATGTAGGTAAGTTACAAAGTTTCTTTGGTAGAATACAATATAAGTTGCTTGCTATTAATTCATATATAGACATGCAAATATAAAAACTTAGACTACGAGTAAAAACATGAATTTGATTAAATTGCAATATTAACAATGCTAAATAAAAATCTAACAATACAAAATTAACTAATTTTTCGTCTTCTAAAAACTCAGACACTGAATAAAAAGTGTCTTTTACTAGCCGGGAGTAGCACATATTTTACCATAAAATAATCGAAGTTACAGAACGTTATTCAGGATAACGGGCCTCTTTCTATGTTCTGTGATCGAAGTCGAGCAAAGGAACCTTAGTTCTACTATAAAATTAAAATCTATTTCGTTGATTATACTCGCTTGGTTTTTTCAGGGTGTGTTCCTATTTTACAGTAGGCCGAGTGCCATCTGGCGAATGTTCATATTCAGTGCTGTGTTAATAACTCTCTCTAGAGACGGCCAAGGAGTGTGCAACGAAGTATTCAAACTGCGCCAAACGTTAGCTAAACTTCGCAACCAATCTTCTACAGGTATGTTTTTCCAATGTTGGTAAGTGGTGGGAATGAATGAGTCCTTAATCAACATAGACAAAAAAAACCGGATAGTGCGAGTTGAACTCACGTGATGCTTCCGAACATCTTACAGGTTTCCTGTGATCTCTTAAACTTACTCTTACGGCCTTGTTCTTGTTCGGCTTGTTGGTTAATTTACCGTAATTACGTAACCAAAAATTAGGCGCAAGACGTCATTGGAACAAGGGAAGAGAAAATAGGAGACATAAGAATCGCTACAGAGGTAATATCGCTTAACACATTGAGCGCCTAGATAGAGCAGTATAGTTCAGTGATTTATGAATTGATCAGTCTTGCCAACTCCTACTAAAACAGCGCGTCACTACAACAAAATACATGTCATTTTTTTGACACACTTATTAGTTTTGCTTGTAACTGACTATGTAATCAAATCTTGGAAGTCGTTTTTAACCTATTTCTATCTGTCACATCAATTTTTTTTTTAAGTATTTGACATTAGGATGATAATACAATAATTTGACAATCATACTGATATGATGATGGGGTCAGTAGGTGGATAGTGAAACTCTTCAACAACTACTAGTAAAGCCTTCGTGTTTGGGCTCATTTGATTCGTCGTATTTTAGAGTTTTTAAAACTATTATATTATTACTATTTAGCTATATGTTCGATGAGTTAACAGTACCAAAAAGTTAGGACTTGATGCCAAATAAAAGGGCCTACTTAACGTTGACGATCATATTTAGCTAGTTATAATAATCGTCCTGTTATAGATCCCGAAGCAAGCCAACAAAGGCTGAAGGACTTGCAACGACTGGTGAGCGGTGAGGACTTTGACGTGTCCTTGCTCCCGATGTTGCCTCACGGAATGACCCTCCTGCCGGCAGTGATGTCGCTGGCCGTCTACCACATCATAGGCATTTTGCAGATGAATCAAATTATATAATCCTGCTGTCTTTGCTCAGCTTTGTCTAGGCTAAGTTAGCGTCAAAAGAGTTTTAACGCGTGCTGTTTATTTTTAGAAATGATATTTATTTATGAAATTCTGCAATTAGTTAGCTATTTATCAAAATCAAAGTATTGTGTTATGTAACTTGTTGTTTATATCTTTTTTACCACCGTTTACTAATAATATCACGTGGGATAAGAATATCACACTCCGGGGAAAGGCTAACACTTTCAAATACCTAGTTTTAAATGTCGAAGAGTATGGCTTTCTTTACAACAACAACAACAACAACAGTTCAGATATAAAGGTTCTCAACTCAAAAAACAAATGTCACTACGCTACTACTGGTATAATAAACAAAATAATGGAATGCATCATTTTTTAAATGGAGTTACGAATTGCAAGGTCCCGAGTCTGTTGCGTTTCGCAAATATTGGTTACAAAAAGTGTTGAAGTGATTTTGTGTACATAGGCACTAATAGTAATATTGTTTTTAGTCATTATATTCCTATTAATATAGCTTGGATGCGAAAAAAAGAATTATTTTCTTTATTGCCAGTTCCAAAACAAAGGTACATCATAAACACATGCTAAAATAAAACTTCCTAATAATACCACACAGTAAATCTGCCGTCGTAACGAAAAAGGGCACAATTTTTTTAGTAAAGGGATTTAAACATATTCGGGATCAGAAAAAACGCGCATATATTCAACTCATAATTTCTTCACTTTAACAAAATGTAAAAGTGTTGTATGGAGACCAGCTTCACACTCCGTAACAAGCCGCTGGATGCAGACCGCTTCCAACGCATTAATCTGGAAATCACTAGGGGAGGCCTAGGATGTTCAGCAGTAGCCGTCCTGTGGCTGAAATGATGGTGACTCCGCAAACGACAGAGCAGCAAGTAATGAAAAACTTCGATAAGAGATGAAACTTTTAAAAGTACCCACGGATGACTCAATGACGTCTAAGTTTCAATACATCGATGTTTATTTCCTGGCCACTCTATGCAATGATTTTGATGACGGAAAAAAATTTATACGATCAAAATTATATTTTTTTTATTAGCCTTTCTACTATAATAATTTTGATGATCAAAATGATCAAAACAAGTTTTTAACTGCTGACTGTACTCAAGTAAAGCTTTGTGTGTACAGTGTTGTGAAGCTGTTAATGGTGTCTTCACGTGAACCTGCATCCGCTAATGCCCTTTTATTCTGTAGCACAAAATATTAAAACGCCTTATTATTATTGCCATATTTATTATTATTGCCATCTAAAGCAGATAGTAGACCCACACTAAATAATAGTCTCAGAACAACGTACTTAACTAATTGTGACTCTAACAAAGATTTTTTGTGAAAGGTAGATGATATTTAACAATTTATAGCAAGAAGATAGACTTGAAAGGGTTTCCTAAACGGATGTCCAAATCTTGGACCGAAATATAACGTATACAATAAGTTATGTACAACTAAGTACATACAGTGCATAGAAAGTACCTAAGCATAAACATTGAAGAATAGTCGAAAATCTATATAAATCCGTTAGTAATTGAACGTTGTCTATTAACTCCTCTTTTTCTTCTTTCACATCCACAATTAACATCCACATTAAAATAATGACGTCAAAAACAATTACAGGGATGACGTCTGGGTAATGAAAATGAAATTGTATTTAGAGCCGATTTTTCAACAGCCAGATAACTTTTACTTGAAGAATAAGTTTGACATGTTGACAGTTTTCGTATAGAAAATATGTTAAAGCGTCACTTTTATTCGGCGGATAAAAGTTATCTGGCGATTGAAAAGTCCATCAGTTCGATTACATTATCAAAAAATAATGAACTAATTTTTATTTTGTCATACAACCAAAAAATTCGGAAGTAGGGGCCGTGACGTCACTTCTAACTAGAAATTGTATCTAGCCGTGACGTCATGCAATATTTCAAATCAATATACCTCAGTAATATTTTGATCACGTGAAAAAAAAATGCGTGTCGAATACTTTTTGATAATCTACCTGATGATCAAGAACCTGAAGAAAAAGTTAGTCATCTCGTATTATAGACGTAAAACTGTTTTCTTTTTGTCAAAAATAAATAGTCGCGATGGGTAATGAAAACTCTAACACTTTGAAATTCTTCATTAAATGGAATAAATTGTCTTTCGTAATCAACTACCTGTGGACTGAATGATACACGAAATATAAAATTGGGTTTTTAATCAATTAAGTAGTTGGTTAATATGAGTACAATACTCCTGGTACTAAGTAATATTTTATCGACCTAACTATAAACTATTACTGTACATGTATTACGATAAGTAGGTATATTGACATACATTTTATTTTGCGTTTCCATACAAAATCTACCTTTGTTTTTTGTAGGTACCTGTTTTCTATGTTACTAAGGGCTAGATAACTTTTATCTGACGAATAAAATGAACGCTTTTACACATTTTCCATACGAAAACTGTCAACATGTCGAACTTATTCATCATATAAAAGTTATTAGTTCGTTGGAAAATCGGCTCTTTGTGGATGTATAATTTTGTTACCGAAAAACTTAAAAAATTGAGTCACTTCACATATTAATATCTTAATCTGATAGTGTGAAAATTAGGTGATGTATCCAGACATTGGATTTTTTCAATGGTTGTATAACGTTTTACAAACGGGTACAATATAACATGACTCCCCCCAGGTCGATAGACTGACGACCTTAGGAAGATGGTTGGCAGTGGCTGGATGAAAAAGGCGTCCTTTGGCGCTCTTTGGGGGAGGCTAACGTCCAGCAGTGGGATACAATAAATAATTATAATTAGATGTCTTTGTGCATTTGCAAACCGACAATGGTATAGTTGACGGTCAGAGACAGGACTGCGGGGAGAAAGTACATCCCGACTTTCATAGTCAGCAGCTCTATGGTGAGGGACTGCACGGAGACCAGCCGTTGAAAGTCTTTTACACTCCGATAACATGCTGTGTCGGGATCTGAAAAGTTGGAGCAACAATTATTAAAAACTTTTAAAAGTAAAGTAAAGTATGCATAAATACGTCCCACTACTGGGCACAGGCCTTACTTTCACTATGATGAGGTGGTTTGGGCCATACTATACCACAGGGCCCAGTGCGGTGCGGTGGAGGGGTGTTGTAAGAACAGTGACTAAACCTTACTGTCAGATGTAATGCCTTGTAAGGCTTTGCGACTAGCACCAAGCGATATTAGCCGGGACCAACTTTTAACGTGCCTTCTGAAGCACGGAGATGCTTTCTGATAAATGTCGTCCAAACTTTAGTAATCACCAAAGTGCTGCCGCCTCTGAACTACAAGTACTTTCTAAACTACAATCACCTCCTGAGCTACAAGCACCTCCAAAAAACTTTGATAAGATAAATAATATTATTAGGCATGTAGACATTGTCGAAAGTACGTACCCACGGATGACTTGGAAAGAATTTGAGCCAATTGACGTCTGAGTTTCGATACTTCGTTGTTTACTCCCTGACCACTCTTTGCAACGGCTAGGATTACGGATCCGTATAATAAAAAGTGATAGAGTGCGTTTGCTCGCGTGACAAAATAAATGTCTC
Organism: Anania hortulata; assembly: GCA_963576865.1. Classification (NCBI taxonomy): domain Eukaryota; kingdom Metazoa; phylum Arthropoda; class Insecta; order Lepidoptera; family Crambidae; genus Anania; species Anania hortulata. The sequence goes on from OY756391.1 coordinate 4,521,029, forward strand.
CCTGAAATCATAATATGATATGATTAGGCTTTTCAGTAAAGTTCTATAATAAAATTGTTGCAACAAATAGGAAAGTAAACGCGAAAAACGATGACAAATTCACTGATCGATAACATAATAAATTCAAAAATATTTTGAACTTTCCACACTAAATTGACCAGTTTACCGGGCACTTTGTATTCCCATACAAAGTTTATGGATGAATAAAATTTATAGTTAGCCTCTAGGCACAACCATATTCTGAAATATGATTAATTAAAGTTACACGTATAAGCACGTCGATTTTTAACTTTCTAGCACAAATAGGCTGCAAATATAATAAACAAACGGAAAGAAATAGCACATGAAGAGACACAAACGCAGACGAGAAGGCCCCTATAGGTCAATCATAACCTCATAACAGTACATAAGCAGCGTTGCCTAAACGTAAAAAACAATACAAAAAAAAAAGTTTAAGTAATACTGTCCTAAGAGCTCATGGTTGGGTAGGTCCTCAAAGGCATAAGTAGACCGGTCCAAAACGCTCACCTTTGATAGAAACAAAGTGGTTGTTCTATACATCAAACAGACGAACTGTGCTGCCGCGATAGATATTGAAAGTAGGATCTGAAAATGGTAAACCATATTTATGTTAAAGCTCTCCACGTTCTAACAACAGACTATTAATGTGTAGCAATTTAGCAGTTATTATTTTGTGGAAATCTGGTCCCAGTATGAAGAATACTTTTTTGAGGATTCTGCTTCATTTTATGAGTCTGGCAAACTTAATGTAAAATCACACCGATCTATTCCCAAAATAAAATTTCTTATGCTGGATTCCAACCCACGACCGCTGGATTTGTATTCCAGACCATGAACTACTAGATCAAGCTTGCGCTTAAATGCGTACAAAAATTTGAAAGAGAGTTGTATTCTTTTAACACGATTGCTAAATAATGATTAAAGTTTTCTGTATAAAACTCGTGAAAACCACATACTTTAAGAGTAAGTAAATTTTTTTCAAATAAAGGCCATTTCATATACACCTTAATTCATATACACATTAAGAGTTACACGTTGTAAGACACTTCTAATCTACTTAAAATATTGTGTCCAAACAAGAAAATATAATTTTTTTTGGAACATTGGAAAAGTATCTAAGATGATCCCTCTTCATCATTATCAATTTAGTAGATGTATCCAAACTTAAAATTCATTTTATAAAGAGGACGTATAAGAGGATTCTAAAAAAAAGTTTTACTTGTTACACATTCCTATTAGTATACTACATTTTAATTTAGGAACAATATCTATATGTGAAAAGTTAATGTAACAAATACTCACCAAACTCTCAGGCATATTACCTAAAATAACCTATGAATGTACCTACCTACCTGTAACAGTGAGTTAATTTTTTATTAGTGTAAAACACTTATTTTTTTAGTAGTATTTTTATTCTGTCCAAATAGCCAGGACAACATTCAGCCGAAGTAATAATCGCCTATGACTGCCTAGAATAAGTTTTGCTTAGTCCACGGCATCTCAGCTAAAAACTAAACAATAGGATAGTTTTCTAAAAAAAAAAAAAATTAGTCCGTCAGTTGGATTAACAGAAAATATTGGACACGTATTTTTTCTTTTCTCAATCAAACAAAAAATGATAAAGATATAGCCCGTTAAAGTTCCGCGTAATGTCACGCCTTGCGACACTTTTTAGCAAGGTGTGACGTCACGTGCGCCCATTCCCAAACTTTAATGAGCTTTATCTTCGTCATTTTTTGTTTCATTGACAAAAGACAAAATATAAGTTCAATATTTTTTGATAATCTAACTGACGGACTAAATAGAATAATATTTTTTTGACCTAGGAAACTAGCTTATCCTATTGCGTGCGGAATGGGTGCTGAAGAAAACAATGGACTAGGTTATGTTCAGAATTTCATCGCAATTGAAAGGGATCGGTCTGGAGGAATCATCTTGGATAAATTTCCTATAATATAAAATGATTATTTACTTGGTGACCAAAACACGTTTTTAATTGCCGACTGGACTCAAGTACTTGATGGTATACTGTTGTGAAGCTGTTAATGGTGTCTTTGAGTGATCCCGCGTCCTCCGAGTCCCTGACTAACGCAGTTACAGATTGTAAGGTACTCCTGAGTATAGCAAGTAGAGAACAATACATCAAAGGTCCCAGCACAAAGCGGAATTCTGATAACGTTTTAAACGTATAGTACAAAATATAGGGAAAAATACCATATTTACTGTAATCGCTATCTAGAGTAGTTAGGATTAGAAGACCCACAGTAAATAATAGTCTTAGAACCACATATATTATTGTGACACTAGCACATTTCAATTTAACTTTAAACATTCTTTTTGTGAAAGGTGGATGATATTTTACAATTTCATAGCAAGAAGATAGACTTGAAAGAAGGTTTCTAAACGCATGCCCAAATCTTGGACCGAAATATAAAGTGACTAAAAAGTTATGTACTATATACAGTGTATGGAAAGTAAGCGCAAACATTAGAAGAATAGTCGAAAATCGATATAAAGACGTTAATAATTTTACGTTGTCAATAATCATCCACATTGAAATAATGACGTCGAAAACAATTATTAAGGTGGTGAAAATTCGTTTTTTCTTAGTTAAAAATAAATAATCGCGGTGGATGTTTAACGACTTTTCCATAATACATAAAAACTGTAACACTTTAAAATTATACAAGGGCATGCTACTTATTTATCAGAGATAGTATAATTTGACTTTCGTATCCAACAACTGTGGACTAAATGATAAACTGAACAATGTACAAGAGTGAAGTAGATATAACGAGTACCTAAGTAGTATTTTATCGATTCAGCCATTAACTGTTACTTACTAATATTAACGTTGAAATAGATGTTGCCTTGTAGAATCTTTAATGTCATTTTATATTTATAAGAAATTGTAACACTAAAATTATACGAGGCCATGCTATCTCATTTATTAAAAATCTTAAGATACCGAAATGAAGTACAAGAGTCTGTTTTTGACAAATTACGTACCATAGTTAGTTTTGTTATAACAAGCATTTAGGTAATATTTTATCGATCCATCCATTAACTTTTTTCTAATAATCTTTTAAATATATATAAGACACGCATATCTTACTCGGGCAGTGTAAAGATACTCGTAAGTATTAAGTAATGTTACTTTTTACAAACGGGTATAATATAACATGAAGTAGATAATTAGATGTCTTTGTGCATTTGCAACCCGACAATGGTATAGTCAACGGTCAGGGAGGAAATACATCCCGACTTTCATGGTCGGCAGCTCTATGGTAAGTGGCTGCACGGAGACCAGCCGGTGAAAGTCTTTTACACTCCGCAGCCATGCTGTGTCGGGATCTGAAAAGTAAGTAGAAATTATTAAAAACTTTGATAATATTCCATCATATTAATAATCGGAACTTTGACACTGTTGAAAATACGCACCCATGGATGACTTAGAGAGAATTTGAGCCAATTGTCGTTTGAGTTTCAGTACCTCATTGTTTACTTCCTGGCCACTTTTTGCAATGAATATGATAACAGATCCGTATATTAAAAAGTGATAAAGTGCGTTTGTGCGTGTAACAAAATAAACGTCTTCCTGAAATCAAGTCATTAGGCTTTTACCGTGAAATTCCATTATAAAAAGTTAAACAATAAGGATGAGGGGCCTAACTAACCAAGAGCTTAAGAGTCAGGCCGCGAATTTGCCACTTTTCCTATGACCTTATCGTGTTTTCGATTTTACATCAAAAGTGTAAACCTAAGATTTTCCTAGATTTTAAATAATACTTAATATGTAGTTCATTGTACTGCTTGAAGTCAAGTCAATGCTTCAGAATATTGGCTTTAGTTTTTTATCAGAAGCAGGCAAAAATTGCCTAAAGATCACCAAGTTTTTTGTACCCTGCGCACTTTGATGAATAAAAAAAAAATGTTACGTTAGGATAATTTCTTTGATCTTACTGTATAAGTATGTAATGAAGCTAACAAGCTATAATTAAGTTATTTTATCTTCATCTCATCTTGTCAGCCATAGGACGTCCATTGCTGAATAAAGGCCTCTTCCAGTGACTTTCAGATTAGCCGGGTGGAAGCGGCCTGCATCCAACCAGGTCGTGTGTCCACCTTTTGGGTATGTGCTCGTGCAAAGCTCACCTGTGATAGAAACCGAGTGATTGTTCTGTACATCATTTGGACGAACTGTGTCGCTGCTATAAATATTGAAAGGAGGATCTGAAAGTGTTATAAAATCTTTATGTTAAGGTTATCCGCTATCCTTAATAGGTATTTGTCAAATGATTTAGCTTATTATTTGATGGCCATTTTATCCCTACTACTAAACAAACTAAATGTTATCTGGCTAACAAGAGTTTTAAGCAATTCAGTTTTTTGAAAATCTGGTCTCTGTTTATAGAACTTTTTTGAAAAAAAAAACAATGTACACTTTCAAACCAAACTACAATTATGTAGACAAGAGAAATTATGATTATTTTAGGAGCTAAGGGAAAAGTATCCAAGATGATCCATCTTTTACTAATTTAGCTGTTGCCAAACTCAAAATAATGTGTCTTTTTAAACTAAACGTTCATGATTTCAGAAGAAAGACTTGTTAATTAACACTACGTATAAGTGCAGAGTGTACGTTACTGAAACTTACAAAACTCTCAGACACATTGTTTAACTGAACTGTGACTTAAATTTGGTTATGTGTTTTAACACTTATTTATTGGGAGTATTTTTTTCTGTCCAAATAATAAAGTAGATACCCAATTTCTAATTACAGTAATTTATAGACAGCACAACAGTCATAAAATCACATCTAACTGCTTAGAATATAAGTTATGCTTAGTAACTTCCACGGTAGCGTAGCTTAAAATCACACAATTTTATATTCTACACTCCATTACTAATTTTCTGTTGCGTACAGGATGGGTACTAAAGAAAACAACTAAGAAGGTTATATCCATAGTTTCATTTCATCGCAGTTTTAAGGGATCTGTCTGGAGGGATGGTCTTAGATGACTTTCCTTAAATATTAATGATTATTTACTTGATGACCAAAACACGTTTTTAATTGCCGAGTGGACTCGAGTACTTGCTGATACACTGTTGTGAAACTGTTAATGGTGTGTTTAAGTGCGCCCACGTCCGCTGCGTCCCTGACTAACGCGGTTACAGATTGTAAGATACTCCTGAGTATAGCGAGCACAGAACAATACATCAAAGGTCCCAGCACATAGCGGGATTCAGTCAAGGTCTTAAAAACGTAGGTCAGAGTATAGGAAAAAAAGTCATCGTTATTAGTTACGCCATATAAAGCAGCTAGGATTAGTAGACCCACATTGAATGATAGTCTCAGAACAACGTAACTAATTGTGACAATAACACAGTTTAATTTAATTTTAAATATCATGTTGTTAAAGGGTGGATGATATTTCACAATTTCGTAGCAAGAAGATAGACTTAAAAGCAGTTTTCTAAACGCATGTCCAAATCTTGGACCGAAATATAACGTGACTAATAAGCTATGTACTACATACAGTACATGAAAACTAAGCGCAAACGTTAGAAAAATAGTCGAAAACCGATATATAGACGTGATAAACTTCACGTTGTTAAAGTTCATCCACATTAAAATAATGACGTCAAAAACAATGAATATAGACGTCCAAATTCGTTTTTTCTTTGTTAAAAATAAATAGTCGCGATGGATATTTAACGACTTTTCCATAATGCATAAAAACTGTAACACTTTAAAACTCTCTATGGACATGCTACTCATTTATCAGAAATCGTATGATTTGACTTTCCTAACCGACTACTGTAGACTGAATGATATATGAAGTACAAGAGTGGGTTTCTAATAAATTGAGTAGTTAAAACGAGCTTAAGGCTGGTTTCAGAGTCACGCGTTTGACCAGCGCCGGCAACACGGGCGCGCTTACAATTACACTAGACAGGTAGTTGCGTTTCATAATCACGCAGTTCAAACGCGCCGTCCGTGAGGCGCGCGCCATCGCACAGTGTACGCAAAGCCCAATCTAGCTGGACAAAAAGGGTCGACTCCTTTTCACACGGCCTTTAGTATATCGATAACTAACACCCCCGAGATTGCGATTCTAGCAATACCCTCATTTTTTTTGTATTTACGTCATATCGTGAAGTAAATATGTCATTGAATGTAAAATCATTTACTTTTTCGGACTTCATTAGTCAACATCTCAGAGCGAGGTCAAAGTTACTTGTTATATTTTTTGTGATGAATCGTGAAGTAAGTAGTATATTTTAATATCACATTTATTACAAAAAGCTATTTTTCAGTTTAAAAATATACAGTCGAAACAAAAATAATCCTTAATTTTGTGCGAAATTTGAAGTTTCATAGACGAAAAAAGACATGTACCCTCTTGTACCCGGGCTGAAACTTTTTTTATATAATAGCTACATTGATGTTTATTAATTTAAAGTAGGTTAGAAGCTGCGACCTGATGCGACCTAATGACTTTTAATTAGAAAACCAAGTGTCGATGCCGAGAAGGGAATTCTATGAAGAATGGTTGAAACACCTCAAAACAGACAGAAATGGTTATTTATTTTATTTTATTTTATCCAAATTTAATTTAAAAGAGGGCACAGATTAATGCCTAAGAAATATTAAATTAAATATTGCTCGGGTTTCTTCGAAATTGACACAAAAATGGGCTCAGGGTGGAAGAAAGCGTGAATCTTTTGAGCGATTACCGACAGGTATTGATTGGTTGAATGGCAAAGACATTCAGTTTACTGTCAACTAATTTACACAGCCATCGACCTCATCTTTAGATAGTGAGTCTCCTCCTGCTGGTCCCAGTCGTCCATAAATTGACTTTGATGAAGCTTCATTTATAACAAAATGAAGACGCGTGGATAATTTGCTTCAATCCCGTAGTGCTAAGGAATTAGCAGTAGCTGCTGAAATATCTACACGATTGTCAGGTAATCGAGATGCAGCGAATTTAATAAATAGTATCACTGAGGTACCTACAGTGGCTAAAGAAATAAAGAAGTCAATGTCTGCTTCTAACTCTCCTCAGCGGTCTTTGACAAGTAATGAAGCATATTATATTCTTATATTCTTATTCTTAATGAAGCATTGGCTTATTATATTTAAGCTAAATGTACCAATAACGTTTTGTAAAATCCTAGATCTTGTCAGAAAAGAAGAAAGTTTAAGTGATGTAAGTTTGCCATTTATTGATAGTGATTCCGAGGAAGATTAGTGACGGAAAATTCATAACTAAATGCAAATAAATACATAATTAATAATTGTATTACTGTTTTTTTTTCATTCAAAATCACATAAATTGTCAAAAAAACATTAAACATTTGAATTTAAGCAAATAACAAACTTTGTACAACCTAAAATAAGGTCCAATGTAAATTGACCTCGGTTCACGTAGTATATCTATGCATGAAGAGTTCAATTTACTCTGGTTCTTGTTATTACATGATAACAGCTTGTTTTTTTTTTCAATTTTGTATATATTGATAAATGAGGCATTAAAACACTTCGTTTAAACCTCATTTTAAGTCTCAAATAATATTGTCCAGCTAGATTGGGCTTTGGGTACAATGTGCGTCGGCCAGTGCTGCCGAAGCGCGCGCGGTTCGAGCTCCTCTATTGGCTGGCAGATAGCGTTTCAGAGCAACGATATTAAATATTCAATATCGTTGTTTCAGAGTAACGTGGATCGCACGCGCTGTCGCATACACTTGACTACAAATCATTAACGATTTCATGTTTCTCAATACGGGGCGTCTGATGACAATGTTCGTATAAGATGTTTGTGGGATGCTTCAGATCAAATGTACAAGGATAGAGACGCTAAAAATAAAGCCTGGGAGGATTTCCCTTATTAATAACCTTGTGGCATTAAATGGATCAATTTAAAATCTTCTTTGATGACGTCCCTGTTGCACTCTTTTCCATAAAAATTAATAGCTAATCCTCTTAGTAGGTTTGTCTCCATTATGACGATACACAACTGTACATTGTAAAGAAACGCACGATACTAAAACTCGTTTCACAGCGGTCCGCCGGTCATGCGCGCGCTGTTGAGACGCGCTGGCCAATGGAACAAAGTCAAAGTCAAAGTCAAAGTCAAAAATAATTTATTCAATTCAGGACTAAATTGCCACTTATGAACGTCAATAACAACATTATAGGCCCCTAGGGGGCCAGAACATGTCTCCTTATTTTTTGGGCCCTACTAGCGCTTCGAGACAAGACACAGACAATCTGGCAAGTGCTGAGAAAAAACGCCGGAACAAACTCAGTCACCACTAGCTGCCACACAAAAAATATAAATCAACATAAACAGGTAGGTACATCAGTTTAGTGCAGGCTGGACTGACCATACATTCTTGTCATCAAGATAGTCTTGAATTTTATAATACCCCTTAGACATCAGTGTAGTTTGACATGTGACTTAAATTTATTAATAGGAAGTTTGATAACATTGTGAGGTATATTATTGAAAAATTTAATACAATTTCCCAAGAATGAATTACTTGTTTTGGCCAATCTAAAGTTTGGGACTACAAGTTTGTTTTTGTTTCTGGTGTTATATGAATGAATATCACTTTTCTTTATAAAAAGATCTAAATTTTTGCGTACGTACATGATATTATCAAATATGTATTGAGAGGCCACAGTGAGTATGTTAATTTCTTTAAAGAAATCTCTCAGGGATTCACGCGGACTAAGTTTGTATATAGCACGAATAACTCTTTTCTGTAAAATAAAGATGGTATCGATGTCCGCAGCAGAACCCCACAAGAGAAGACCATAAGACATAATACTATGAAAGTAACTGAAATACACCAGGCTTGCCGTTACAACGTCAGTTAGATGTCTAATGCTTAGCTGAAGCAAGTCTCCCAGCCAGTGTCAACATGTGGTCCCCATTGCAACTTCGAATCCAATGTAATGCCCAGAAAAACAGTGGAGTTTGATAGATCAAGTTTTTCACCATTTAGTAAAATTACTGTGTTAGCTTGTTTCACGTAAGGCATAGTAAATTTAATATATTTGTTTTTTTTTTGTATTAAGAAGTAAGTTGTTACTTGTGAACCAATTTAATACCTTAGAGAGAGCTCCGCTTACATCGTCAAATACCTCTACGCCTCTTTTTAATTTGAAGATTAAAGAAGTATCATCAGCAAACAGAATTATCTCACAGGAGTCTTTAGAATAGAAAGGGAGATCGTTAATATAGATCCAAAATAGCAACGGTCCCAATATTGAGCCCCGGGGCACTCCCATTTGAAGCGGGGCGCCAGAAGAGTTAGTACCATTAACGTTTACTGTTTGTAATCTGCCTGAGAGGTAAGAATTTAACAATTTTGATGCGTTATTAGATACACCGTAATGTTTTAGCTTCATAATAAGTGTTTGGTGATCGACACAATCAAACGCCTTCGATAAATCACAGAACACACCTATCGCATCATGTTTATCTTCACACGCATCCAAAATGTGTTTGACAAGTGCCACCCTAGCATCTGTTGTATTTCTACCTTTAGAAAAACCAAACTGTTTCTCGTGCAGTAAATTGTTAAGTTTCAAATGGGAGAGTAATTGACTAAATATAACTTTTTCTTTCAAATATTATTATATTATTATATATAATAATATTAAATACAACTACCTTCTTTTTATTAGTAAATATTTTCCTGAGTAATTCTTCCATTATGGACTGAAACAATGTAAAAATACCACTTGGGGGTCTATAAACACAAACAATAATGTAATCGTCCAGCTCTGCACATGATATCTCAATAGTTCGCTCGACAGAGAGAGATACAATATCTTTTCGCTCTTTACATTTTAAGTTATTATTAATTAATATTAGTGACCCGCCACGGATGGCGTTCTCCCTTGAGAACGAACTAATAAGGCTACAATTATCTATGTGCAAAATAAGTTCATACTTTTTGAGCCAGTGCTCAGTTACACATAAAACCTGAATATTCATTTCTTGTACAAATAGTTCAATTTCTAAGTCTTTTCCAGATATGCCTTCTATATTTTGGTGCACTATGTTTAAATGATTTGAATCTTCTATGCTCGCTAGGTTTTGTAAGCAAGAGTTTTCCTCTATTGTCTAAATGTCTAATTTAAATAATTATTAATTGGAACGGATTCCAAAGGTCGAATATTCATGTCAATTGTCTGCTCAATAAAAGCAGACTTGGTAGCCAAGTTCTTGGCTAAACAATCTAAACAATATGATAGCGATAACGCTATTTGTCTTTTGAGATAATTATTGACAAAATAACTATCTCTCGTCAGATAAATCTTATTTTTTAAATTATTATTTATGTCAATAACATGGAATTTATATTCATTATAAGATGTCAATTTATGAATGTTCAGGTTAATTTTATACCTTAAATTATTTTCTTCATCTGGCAAACCGATATAAGGTAAGGTGAACCAAATAATTTTACTTATTTCTAACAGTTGCAAACTCTCAAAATAATGTAATAATTTATTTTTGTTAACATTACCTCTATTACCTATAAAAATTATTAGGGTAGAATTTTCACTAAATTTAAACGTGCCGCCGGCGTTACTCTGAAACCAGCTTAAAAGTAATGTTTCATCGATCCAGCCATTAACTTTTTACTAATAATCACATATCCATAAAAGGTCTACTGTGACAATAATTTTGTGGATCATCTGATTTTGTACCTGATTTCTATATTACTAAGTGAATGATATAATTTTGTTAAAGAAGAACCTAAAAAAAGTCATACATATCTTAATCGGGCAATGTAAAAATTTGGTATTAAGTAAGTAATTTAACATTTTACAAACGGGTATAATATAACATGAAGTAGAATAATTAGATGTCTTTGTGCATTTGCAACCCGACAATGGTATAGTTGACGGTCAGTGACAGGACTGCGGGGAGGAAATACATCCCGACTATCATGGTCGGCAGCTCTATGGTGAGTGGCTGCACGGTGTAACCTTTTATTTTGATCTGAATTAAAAAAAAAAAAACCTAATAACTCAGTGTAAAACTACTTAATACTAAACAAGCAAACATAATAAATAAAACTTAATATTATAATCCACCTTAATTAATAGAAAACGAAAACATTAACTTAGGAACTATTATTTACACGTAATGTCTTAAAACTCGTTACTGACTGCGACATTGCTCATACGACGCCCGGTCGGTGAAAGCGATTCGAAGGTCACATATTATGCTCGTCCCTGTGACACTCGCTCGCTAGATACGCTCCGAGGAAGGCGCGTACTAGCTATACTATTTTTTTCAAATATTTTCCTACCTATCTACTGTGCTATCTGACGGACGACTAAAAGTGTGTTTATAATACGTTTGTGAATTCCCCATAATTAACGGGTGAGTGTTGCAAAGTGTTCTATGTAGTTGTAAGCTTCTAGCTGTTGTAGGTACTTTTCTCATTGGGCTAACATTGATCTATTGTTACGCTGCGTCATGTTGAGACCATCATTTTGTATATACACATGTAAATTACAATAGTTAAGCTTTATAAATATCTAAACATATAATAGTGTTAAGTAAAAATATTGTACCTAGTAATTAAGTGGCTACTTTAGTAAAAATTATAATACGAGGGTATATCACATATTACACCACCCAATACGTACATAACATTGCGTTAACTTATTCATTACTGCAATTAATATTAGTCGCATACTTATAGCTCAGCTTCTTTATGCTTTACTTCGTTTGTAAGATTTCGTAATAATTATTTCCAATTGTTTTGTTTACTGAAGTTGCGAAATGTCACAGGCAAATATTAGTATAGTTAAGAATACCTTATCTGATTCCGTGTCATAGTAAATTATTGTGCCTCATCATTGATCACTATTCTTTGCAAAACGTTATCATCTGTACCTACCTACCGCCTTGTTGCCGATCTTAGGATGTTGCAGCTAAACTAATATTTTATTTATGCTATTACAAGGTTCATCTACCCGGTACCGGACGTCGTTGGATATATTGCTTACTACTGCTACTACTCCTGCCCGACACCACTACCTATCTGTCAGGCGACTTACCTGGAGTTTTGCTACGCTGGAGCTACGCGGCATACTTTCAGGACAGTGATAGTGATAAGAGCTAAGTTATATCGTTTCGGTCGTTTGATGTGAACCCACGTAAATTAAACTGTCACTTTCTTATCTACGACTGTTTTTGTTATTTTGTTTCCCCCCCCTCTGCAAGGAGTGTGACAATGGCGCCCAACTTTAGGTATTATTTAAACGAACGAATCGTATAATTTCGCTTTTCACGCATTTAATAGCTTTTTATTGGTGTTGGCTTAACCTTCTAGTTTTTAAGGTTGATTGTACTAATTAAGTAGTATCTAGTGTGCGGTCACAGACCAGAGTTTTATTAATTGTTTCATATTTTCTCTCGTTTTCATCTTAGCCTAAATATTATATTATTGTTACCGCACACTTATAGTTATATTAGATAGTAACTATAATCATTAGTGTAGTGCTTAGAACTATTTTGCAACATTCAATAAAATAAAAATGCCTTACGATATAAAGTTCCTTTCCTTACAAAAAACCGAACTGCAGTACGAAGTAGAACTCCGTGGTAGCAGTGGAGATTCAGTCCAAGAATTACGAAAGCACATAGTTAAATAATTATCACAACAATTGCCGTCTGAGGATATTTTAGAATCCCACTTAGAGGCTGCTAACGACTTGAAAGAAGTTAAGGAATCACTTTTAAAATCCCAGAAGAACCTAGCTAGTTTAAAAACCCAATTTGAAAAAAAAAAAAACTTAATAGAACAGAGACACTCTTAAATCATTTATATCATCGGATCAACCGAATAGTGAATGAACCAGATGTAAATGACGTTTATAAAGTCTGCGTATCCAATTTTAACATGCAATTTAAGGACCTTTTGTCAATAAAATTATATAGCACACAAGCAACTAACGCCGCTCCTACAGGTCAAGCCTCGGCAAGACCTGAAATCTTCGTTTTCCTCCCTAAGGGTAGAAAACGGTTCTATTTCAGTTCTGTGCCTTCGGCTTGACCTTTCGGAGATTAGCTATCATACCTAACAGCACACAAGATCCGCACCTACGCATAGTTTGGTCTACGAGTGAATGGACTGGCGCGGGGGGCTTCCTCCGCGGCGGAGCCGGCAGGGGGCGCGAGAGGTGCATAGCGCGCTCTCGCGACGGCTCTTCAGTACGCTGTTATTATTCGACAGTCCATACGGATTTCGTACTCTTACGTATATTTAACGTCGTTGGAACGTTCGTAAGTAACCGATTATCAACTTTAAGTCCGACGCGTAGAGATCAATATCAATTGAGAAAATTTGTCGTTTTGTGGTAGGTTGACGTGATGTTGTCTGTACTATGTACGTACAGATCTGGCTGGCGAATGTAATGTACTACGAATGTGCCAATCTGGGACGCAATAGAATTTGCATTCGAAATCACAAAAATCATAAACAAATTCCTAGGAATTCGTATACCATTCTTGCGACAATACTTAAAAAATACGTTTCTAAATCTGTAGGACACACCTTTTGGATTTAGAAAAATCTTACGGAACCCTACAATATCAGCAGACTTCATGTAGGTATTAATGGGTACATAAGTCATGTCAATTTACAAAATGAAGCCTTTAGTAAATTAGGTTACTTGTGATAAACAAATAGTTCTGAAAAGCCAGTGAAGTTGTAGCCAGCCATAATTGTGCTTCTACTTTGTAATTAATCGACAGTAAAACCTAGTAAAAATATTAAAACTGTCAACAATGACGGGCTTGAAAGACCTGAAATTCTTATTTATAGCTGAAACCATGGTTAACATCCATCGCGACTATTTGTTTGCGACAAAAATAAAGCGCATCGTAACCTTTTTTATTATTGCCTCCGAATTCCTAATTTCTGTGTTAATTTATATCAATAATTTGTTTTTTTTTCTGTCGCTATTCAAACCGTACGAAATGGTATTTCTTAGCACTTTCACGTTTCATACACTATACGTTGTACAAAGCATATTTTTGTTAATATACTTTGGTCCTAGATTTGGGAAAGATTTCAAACAACTTCTATCGAGCTTAGCCTGTTCCCATGAAATTGTAAAATGTAATCCACTTTACATAAAATCCCTATTTCAAGTCAAAGTTATATACTTTTCCATCGTGTTATGTTGGGCTGTATTTAGAATAGTTACTAGTGCCGTGATTTTATTATCTTTACACGGTATTATACTTGCTGATTGTTTGAGATAGATTTACGAGTAGTAACGATGTTCTACAACAGCGTCGGGTCACAATGTTTTAAAGCTGGAAAAGAAAAAACATTAATCCCTGCAAATGGCAACATTTGTTGGTAATGTCATTACGATTGTTGTGACAGCGCGGGCACGTAGTCCTTGCAATAAAATGTGTAAAATAACCATTATTTACTCTAATTGTAGCATAAAATGTACTGTTTACAATGCTTTTATACAGTACTCTATGTGAATTGTGTTTACAATAAGGTTTATAGTGAATTTCAGCCAAAAAATCAACAAGGAATGAACGCCATTATCAGGCGAGGTTATGGTTTGTTTTTGAATGATATTCATGAAATCAACTTACTAATTCATTGGTTCCAGTTACAGGTATGTACAATCAAATACTTTACTTCCTTTTGTACGTTACGTACGTTTGTACTTAGGTAACGTATAAATAATTGATAGAATCTAACCTAAAACGCATTTTTAAATTTAAAATTGTATACTTGTTCTTGATTGATATACAGAGTTACCAAGTTTAGGCTCCAATTCGTCCCAAAATTGAAAATACCTATTTACTAGGTATAAATTGTATGAAAATAAAAGAAAACTGAAAATTTAGCAGCAAGCAAAACAGCAAGATGAAGAAAACATGACACTAGAATGGAGACACATAAAAAATAATAAGGAACCCTCTTCAGACTTCAGTCCATATCAATGAAATTGAAGTGTAACGCAATGGCTGGGTGCTAAGGAAACTTTACAAATTACTGGAATAAACTTCAAACGCCTGGGTAGTAAATACCTAATAGGCAATAGACAATACCATGAAAATTGAGCCAATGCACCCAATATTTGACATCTAGCTTCACTTAGCTTAGTCACTTAGCGAATGGACAGTATGACGCTATACCATGAAAATGGAAATTAATCCAGTGCACCAATTAATTGCCATCTTGCGCTATCACGATTGAGGATATACACATGTTGCAATAGCGAATGGACAGTATGTCGCTATACCATGAAAATGGAAATTGATCCAGTGCACCAATTAATTGCCATCTTGCGCTATCACGATTGAGGATATACACATGTTGCAATACCATGAAAATTAAAACTTGAGCCAGTGCACAAATAACCTGACATCTAGCGCTTTCACACACAGCTGAAGCTGAGGAAAGACGGTATTTTTCAATACCATAAAAATAAAATTTGAACAAGTACACTCAATTTCAATCAACTAGCGCTACTATAACTAAGACATCAAATAGTATGGACAAATGAGCAGGCTCACTCATTATTGAACAATAAGCGCTACTATCTCTAAGAGAATAGAAAGGAAGTATGGACAAACAAGCAAGCTTACTTGCTATATTAACTAGCCTACTCATATCACTATGCAAGTAGTGTAATGTTACATAACTAACAAATGAAAAATCAGACATCTTATTTGAAATCTTGCACTGTAAGCTGATGCATAAAATTCTAAAACAAAATTTACAAAATCAACACAACATTATAATATTATTATTGTCAGAAAATATTGCAAAAATCTGATGAATACCATTATGAAACCAAATAAACAAAAATAGTTTTAACAAGTTTCTAAGGAATTAGATGGAGATAAGAATAAGAATAAAGAATAAATTTTATTTATTTGGCACAAAAAACACATCACAGTGACAATATGTACATAGAGAAAGAAATGTGCCAAAAAGGGTCCCCCGCTCAGTATTAGCAGCTAGTAATAGCTGCCGCAACACTGGTATTCTGCGGGATAGAAAATTCAAACCTGAATTATTGTGAAAATGGTGGCCCTTAAGTTCAAGAGAGAAGGTTACAGAGAGACAGAGACAGATAGTTACTATCAGAGGTATAGATTATATTACTGACCATCTAAATCACAATATAAAGTCTTAGCCATTGCAGTAACAAATCCATTATTTGGCTTAAAACATAATTTTATGTTTCATAACCCTCTTCTTGGTTTATTTCATAGTCAGATAAGATAACTGAATGATTAATCAAGAAATGTAATCACAAAATAACTAATTCATCATTTCATCAGTATCGTTTCAGCCATAAGATGCATCCACTGCTGAACAAAGGCCTCCCCCAATGTCTTATCACCAGGGGGATTGCCAATTCTCGCCACGCTTGGCAGGCGGGTTGGCGAGCGCAGTTTTTTTATAAGATTTCGCACGAAGTCGCTGCTGCCCATCTAGTGCTACAGGAATTAGTCACCTCTTACGACGCGCCTCCTGTTGGCGGTGGAGAAGTGTATTCTTTAAGGCCGTCCCCACACGGCACAACTATGACTAATTACCTAACTATAACTAGGCCGATTCCTTACTAATTAATTAGTTTTTGGGTATTATTGTACCTATATGATTAATTGAAGAATTAAATAGTCCTGCAAAATTGCAGTGAAACAAGGTTTTTGACTAGATAAATTTTATAAAATCCAGCTTGTGACAAATCCGGTGCCAGCTTATCAGCTTTTAAGTTCATATCAAAGGATTGTTGCTTATTAATCAAAAAATTAATGCCACAAATAGTTTTATTTCAATAAATTAAAAAGTAATGGTAATATGGAAGTGCTATACAAAACCCTTAAAAGACTAGGTTTGCATTGCATAATTGAATAATTATAAGCCACCTAGATTTTCCAGATTCCTTTACTGTCAGTTTCACTTTTATAAGATAGATTTCTAAACTATTGGGAGAACACTTGATTTGTCCAGTCCTCAATCATAACGATGATGAAAAGAATTTAAAATAGACAAAATCTTTAGGTTTATAATTTGTTTTTCTATTTATTAAGTAGTTTTATACCAATGGTTGCCTGTTGACTCATAGCTTCCATTCCGGATGCTTCGAGGTTTGCACCGTTTTTTGCCAGTCGCGTCAAAGCTATATGTGTGGGACCATATTTTATTTGGCCGACCTCTTTCTGAATGTCTTATTTATGATAAGATTGAGGATGACTAAATGCATAAGAAATAAATTTAATAAAACCGTATTAAGGTAAACTTCTGCAACCGCCATATTAGCTTAAAGGCTATGTGAAGACCACTTATATAATACCAATTTAATAATTTTAATAAACCTTAAGATTTTAAAAATATTTATGATAATAGTAAATAAATAACTAGTTTAATAAAATAACGCTGTGACTATCACATGCTAAGAAACTGCATCTAATCACTTAAAAGTTGTGATCATGATCTAACAAAATAATCATACATATTTGATTTCTTAAAATTTAATTAGTCCTTTTAACTTACCATTATTCACACACAGACAACAGATATTCTTAAAAATAAGGATAGATAATTTTACAATAAGTACATAGTAGGTAGCCCTACATAATTGAATAATAGGAGCAATTATTGGTCTTTCACCTCAAATTAACAAATTTTAACTTCTTTGTATGGTGTACAATAAAGAGTATCTATCTATCTAAAATTAAAAACAAACATTCTAGTACTCTGATAAACCTGGTACATGTAGAAACATGTCTCAGATAGAACTAATCCATTTTGGTAAACACTTAATTAACCCGTTTACTGCCCAGCAACAGTCAATAAAAATTTGAGATGGGCATTATAGTTATAACAAATAAGTTCAACTGATAAGTAAATACATTTATCATATTCAATAAAAATTTCTATGTTAGCAAAAAAAAAAAAAAAAAACATGGTTAAAGATTAACACATTCCTTTACATTATGACTTAATGTTAAATTCGTTTAAATGACCTACATTCCTGTATTCAAATACGAGCTATAACTGAGTCCAGTTGGATTTTTTTTTTCTCTGTTTAGTTTTTGAATATTAGTTATAATACGAGTAACAACTGATAATATTTGGTATTATAATCCGATTATACGCTCTATCTTAGGTACTAAATATAGTTAAAGCATAAGTTACCGTATTGAATTGAATCGATATTTTTACCCAAACTATGCATTATTCTTTCCTTAATACTAACATCGGTAAGGACTTGTGACCAATCTTGAGGTTGCTTAACCACGATCACCCATCCATTTTGTGACCAAACTTGAGGTTGCTTAACCCCGGTCACCCATCCATTTAGTGACCAAACTTGAGGTTGCTTAACACCGGCCACCCATCCATTAGTGACCAAACTAAAAGTTTCTTGACCACGGTCACTCTATTATTTAGTAACCAAATTTGAGATTGATTAGCCATGATCACCCATTCATATAATGACCAGATGGGAAGTCGCAATACTAATAAAATAACCAATTTTTATTTTATTTTATCGTTTATCATTTCAAGTAAATCAATATTTTGAACCATTATTGTCATCTTTAGTAAAATTATTACTAATTGTAATCATGCGCTAAGATATAGATATGAGTACATTATCAGCCTTGAGCCTTGAGCCATTAGCGGACCTGCGTTTATAAATTAATTATTAAAACGCTTTCTCTTTTCGTTGCGTTCATTTATATTCATTTACATCTTATTTTTTTTGTTTTTTGTTAAAACATTTTATTTAAAATGTACACATCATAAACAATTGCTTTCAATGTTTAATTATTCAAGTATGGAATTGCCTTACAGTGGAGACAGAGTTGTTATATTCTGATAACAATTAAAAAATTAATAAAAATAATAATAAAAGACATTTTATCAGTGTGATGTAACACTTTACTATAAATATACTTGAAAGCAGGGCCGTCTTAACATATGGGAGGGCCCTGGGGCACACAAGAATTTGGGAGCCCTATTGCAAAGTAAAAATGAAATACTGTTGGTATGAATTTCAGACTCCAAAAAATATTTTCATATCTCCTTTAGAAGTATAGTTGTTTTTTTTTTTTTATAGGCCTTGACCCCTTTTTCTTTCTTTTTAGTTAACTATGTTTCTTAGTTTACAAACATGTTTTAGTGCTTGGGGGCCCCCGTGAGGCCGGGCCCCTGGGCACAGGCCCCGTGTGCCCTTATGGTAAAGACGGAACCGCTTGAAAGTTACGAATAATATAATACTTATACTTTTTTGTCTTTGATTTGCCATCAAACGTCTCTGTATTGTAGTTTTCAAAATGGTTATGCATTTTCTAAACTACAAGCAACTTATTCGCAACCGAACTTCAAACATCTACTCGTAAATCTATCTCAAACAATCAGCAAGTATAATTATAAGATTAAACGAACTTACCTTAAGTGAAGTTCTATCTTAATTATACGAAGCTGATTGTTTGAGATATGACAGTCCCAAAAACCCACCCACTAATACTTTGTATTATCCCAGTGTATTACAGGGTTGCTCATAAGGCTGTCTTTAAACGTAATGACATTACCAACAAATGTTGCCATTTGCAGGGATTAATGTTTTTTCTTTTCCAGCTTTAAAACATTGTGACCCGACGCTGTTGTAGAACATCGTTACTACTCGTAAATCTATCTCAAACAATCAGCTTCGTATAATTAAGATAGAACTTCACTTAAGGTAAGTTCGTTTAATCTTATAAATATAGATGCATTTTCTTATTCTTTATTTTTGTTCCTTAGAGGTTGGTCCGAAACTCGTTATGCAATCGGTATATTGGTGTATTGTTGCCTACTTTCTGTGATTAAAAATATGGTTCGATCCGTTACCGCGCTAGTGAGCAATGCGAGCGAACGCGACGACAACATAGATACTCGTAGCATCGGTACGGTCTATCGACACTTGCTTGAATCTTCTCGACAGCTAAAGACATGTTTTGGTCTTCAAGTAAGCGTACCTAGGGTAGTTTAGCCAGTTTGCCTATTTTCGGACGCTAGACAGTTAAATTGCAATAATAAGAAAACATTACCTTACTCGATCTACTTGGTTTTTCTAATGTATCCCACACCGTGTCAAATTTGTATTGTAATAGTAAATTAAAACGCCTCGGCAGTGGGCTTTCGAAAGAAAAGTGGTTGTAGTAGAAAGAAAAATAGTAGTTTTTGGTAATATACAATAATATATAATTAATATAAAATATGTATAAATGTGGTCACTGAGTATTCTGGAAAGCTTAAACTAATGTGTAAGATTTTGATTCTGAACGATATTTTAATTAACACCAGACGTGGATCGTAAAGTCACCACCATCATCATCATCGTAAAAAGTGTCCGAAAACAGGCGAAGTTTAAAAGCTTGTACATGTTCAGACGCTAGTGGTAACTTTTTAATGACTCAAATTGATTTTTACAGATCCTTTTTTCGCTGTGGATAGCAGGATTTCACTTCGTTTATATTATGTCCGCAATAGTGCATAAATTGCTGTCAAAGGTAACTATTTATCAATACTCGTATTTAGCACCTCCCTATCACAGCTCAGCGCACATAATTTAAAGAGATCTCTAAAAGCAATCGGAGTTTAAAGAGTGGCAAATGCTTTGGGCAAAGGATTAGTATCGCTATCAAGAGGGGCAACGCTGCTAGCCTTTTGGGCACCATCCCCGGTGCCAGCGCTGGGGCTGATATCTTTTGTAGGTATTTTGTAGTATCTTTTATTTTTATCTTCTTTGAGTATTTTTGATAATTATGTTTGTATTTTGAATACATTATTAATAGTACTGCCGAAGCATTGATAATGCTCGGGTTCGTTCTAAGACCTTTAAAAGATTTTTAAATTCAAATATATTTAAATACTTGCTTGAAAAGTGGTTAAACAATGCTTCTCGAGTCTACCACCTGGAACCCAATGTACAAAAATATATTGACGACACTATAAGAATAAAAAAAAAATTAAACATTTACATTATACCTACTTGTATACTATACAGTTCAAGTGTTAATTTTAATCCTAGAATGTATAAAATTAAATTCGTTTCTGTTGCGCTTGTTCAAAATTAAAACAATATAATATATATTGACACCTATTTACGAATTGTAATTTAATATTTGCAGCAAGCTATCGAATCGACAAATTATGCCAAAAATGTTTTCACAAACTTGCAAAACTTACTTAAGCAGTTTCGAGATTTTGATATTTTAAAATTTATCTCAATTGTTTTAAAAATATGTACCCATAAAATTAATGTATCGTATTTTTCAACCTGTATCTTGTAATTTTTTTTTCCTTTGTTTTATCTAGTTTTTGTTTGTTAAGCTGCTCAGTTTTATGTTATTTCTATCATTAAAGACTTCATTGGTTTTAGTACTGACTAACATAATATATATATACTATATATACTAATATATTTAAGAACTGTAAACGTTAATTTTCCTACAATAAAAAAAATAAATTCAGTATTTATTCGCTTAGGTTAGTGAAAATTATTTTGTAAATATAATTTATCTCCTTTATTACACTTTAGCAGTTTACAAAAAAGACCCAATAAATAAAATAACTGCCGTGTACCGCATATGGTACGCTGTTTTAAATTAGTATGTTGTCACCATTTACTAATTCAGAGACAAAATTTAAAATAAAGCCTTATTTATTTGTTTCATTTATTATTTTCAAATACTTTTTAAATTGAATTTTTACTTAATTAGTTTTTATTATTTATTTATTTTCTATTTTCGCATTTTACGATTATAAATTTATATAGCTAATTTAATACAGAAAGATCTGACACAGTATTTAACATCAACCTATAGTACCTAGTCTGATTGTAACAAAGTTTTTAGGGATTGAATATGACCAACAATTGTATTGTAAAACACAAGTGGGAAATGTGTACAATAAAATTAATCGATTGTCATTCGCAGTGTATAAACCAGAGGTTCTAAAACTTATTTTGTCTACCGCCCACTTTGAAAATTATTTATTACCTATTATATTATTTACCGCCCCCTACTAGGCCTTCAGCGTCCACAAGGGGGCATTATCGCCCACTTTGAGAAGGACTGGTATGAACTAACAAAATAGCTACTAGAAGTAGGTACAGCTCTAACAGCGTACTTTGCTTACGTAGAATCAATTCTGCGACACAGACTCATCATATTCATAGTCATTGCACAAAAAAAAGAGCAATATGTGGTAGTACCGTACCTGACAAGCCTATGTGAACATCGGTTTAAATCAATGAATATTTGAACACTGCCCTGCTTCTATGATTTCGAAGCAGCTAATTAGTCAAGAGATTATTCGTTTATTTATACAAGATAACGATTTTTACGAAAGAAACACTAGAATTAGAAATAGGTTGGTTTTTGTTTTTGGATAAAATCATTTTTCGCATTTTTGTATGGCCCCGTTCGGTCTAATCTATTTCACATTTGTCAAGTAGCTCTTATTTGACGATTAAAATAGTATGCGACTGATTATTAAATATCATTCAGTATAATATTTGGAAAATAGACGATGAAATTCTTGATTTAGGCGTATTACGAGTATACTTTAATCGTTGGGCATTTTTAAATTGAATGTAGTGAAATTGGCCCTGAGTATAAGATACATAGTACTCAAAAGCGTAATATTATGGAAAAATATATGTATTTTATAATAGTTTTAATTTAACTGTTCTTTTTCAGAGTGCATTCGAACAATCAATTTTGGCTCACGTACTTTTATATATTTTCGTGTTTCTAATTGTTGCCAAGAAGGGCCAAGAAGTAGAAAACGAAGCATTGAAACTCAAACAAAGCTTAGCAAAAATTTGCTGCACATCAATCACATCAATTTTAAGCAATGCAACAAATCCGTAAAATAGTCAAAAATCGCGCCGTTGACAGGCTAATAAAACAAGGTAGCAAGCAAGGAATTATCAAATTGTATAAATAATGTCTAAAGAAATTATTATAAAAAAAACTTAATGTAATTAATTTTAATCTTCGGATTTTTTAGATAAAATTTACTTTAAAATTTCCGAAAAAGAAAAGAAAACGCGAGTTACGCGGTCATGATCGCTGAAGAATGCATTCTTCAGCGATCACAGACGTACGCTGAAGTCGCGCCAACAAGCACCTTATGCAGTGCACATACGGTGCAATTAAATCGACCAATAGTAAATTATCCACGAGTGCCATTTTTTAACAGCACAGAAATAGTAAAACAAAAGGTTTTTTTCTGTTATTAACGTAATCGATTCTTACTGATTCTGAGTGACTCCTGAAAAATTTGCACTATCTTGCATTGTTTCCCTTTTTGTTTCTATAAACGGAAGTCCAGAGATAAACCACCCGTATTTGAATCACCATCGCTATTTTAATTTTATAAACTTTAGAATTCAACTTTTTTTGGGAAGGTTTTAGGCTATATAACATTACACTACGACCAATGGGAGCGAAGTATTAATGAAAAATGGTACAAAAACGGGAAAAAATATTCCCTTTGAGCGCATCTGTCGCGTACGCTGCGTGAATGGTAAAAGTTACGCAAAAATCATATATGCCAGAATTGTTCCCCTTTAAAAGAAAAAAAAAGTGAGCATATATCTGGTAATAAAATTTGTTCTAAGATAATGCATTGGTGCTAGCGGCGCTTTTTCTTTTACTGTGAGGCATTGATGTGGTTTATTGTATTATTTTGAGCTGGGAAGTGACGTGGTCGTTGATAAAGACTTTTGCTTTTCAAGATCTTTGTAAAATATATCGGTTTTTCAGAAAACCTGTTTTTTTTTAGCTTGTGATCCTGAACATTTGAAAGTGATAAATCGAACACTACGCGGGCGCAGCCGCGGGCAGAAGCTAGTGCCTTATAAGTCTAGTTAAAGTTATATAACGAAAAGTATAAAAATCGCAGCACGTACATAAAGGGATGCTCTACCTCTGGACACCATTTTTGGGTCACTGTATATATTTCACGTTTATAATGCGATAATAGAAGTTAATGTTTAACTTTTATTTTTTACCACCCAGATCCAGAAGCAGCAGTGCAGCGGCGTCTAAAGGACTTGCTACAATTGGTCTCCCTGCAGCCCCTCACAATAAAGCTGCTGCAGACCACGCCAATCGGGATGTACGTACTCCCCGCAGTTCTCTCTTTCACTGTCCACTACATCATTGTATCTTTGCAAATGAGTCATGACATCTGAATATAATGTATGTTTGCGCTTTGATATACATATGGATAAAGCACCAGCGTAGCGAGAAACGTCCACCCACAAGGTGGACAGACAACCTGGGAAAGCATGCAGGAAGCCGATCGATGCAGGCCGCTTCCAACCGGCTAATCTGAAAGTCATTGAGGAAGGCCTTTTTTCAGCAGTTCACGGTCTGTGGCTGAAGCGATAATGATACATATAGATATTGGTTTAGCTTAATTGGGATGATAGGATATACATTGTATGTTCTCGTGGGACGATTCACAAGTCAACACGAATTTTAAGTCTGGATTCTGTATGTGTGAATTTGATTAATTATGGCTAATTTAGTTTGCTTTTATAGTTACTAGATAAAAAATTTACTATTAACTGGCTTTCTACCACGCGGCTTTGCCCATGTTGCATGGATTTTCATAGGAATAAGATATTTTCCCGCAGTAAAATGTAGCCTATGTTACTTGCTGATAATGTAGCTTTTTATTGGCGAAAGAGTTTTTAAAATCGGCCCCGTAGTTTTTGAGTTTTTTCATTACAACAATTAAATACAAATTTTCTCTCTTATAAGTATAAGTATAGAAGTATAGCAATAACATTGCTTTATGTAGACGTTCATCTTTCTTTTATATATTTTCTAACCTATCAATTTGTATGTTATGTAATAAAGAGTTGAATATCTATTATTTTGTATTTTTTATACCTAGTACTGTCCAAGTTGTCCATACAACAATTTCTTTCTTCACATTATGTTTTGAATTGAGGGGATGACAACCAGATGCCCAATTAAAAAATATATTTTCTGCACCTACTTTTTTTTTGTAAAAATTTCATTTTATGCTGTATTTTAGTCAGCTTATCACTTGGGTAAAAACTGCGCTCGCCAACCCGCCTACCAAGCGTGGCGAGTATTGGCAATCCCCTCCGATGAAAGTCATTGGGGGATGCATGCGTTCAGCAGTGGACGTTCTATGGCTGAAATGATGAATGATGGAAGTGTCGTGTGGGGACGGCCGTAAAGAAAACACTTCTCTACCGCCAACAGAAGGCGTGTCGTAAGAGGCGACTAATTCCTGAAGCACGAGATGGGCAGCAGCGTCTGCGTCTGAAATAATATAAAAAAACTGCGCCCGCCAATCGTGGCGAGTATCGGCAATATCTCCATTTTCGGGGAGGCCTGTATTCAGCAGTAGATGTCCTACGGCTGAAATAAATAATAAATAAATAAATACATTGTTTTCACAATCACACCAATTATCAAGCCCCAAACTAAGCAAAGCTTGTACTATGGCGACTAGATAACGGATAAACATACTTAAATACTTTTATAAACGTCCATGATGATGATGATAAAATGAAATAAAATTTAATACAAGATTTCAGCTCAAGATGGCCACCACAAAGTTATTCTGTTGCTAGGCAAAAACCTATAGACTATGGCCTAGCAACTGGGTTGCCAGTTCTGTCGCCAACAGCGCTCATAATGTCATCGATCACGCAAGAATAAATAGGTACTAATAAATTATAGTAAACTAAAGTGTTTTGACAGATAATAACACAAAGCTCACACATACTTGCACAGTCAAATGTATTTTCAAATTTTAGGTACTGAAACTTCAACAACTTCCATGTACGAGTAATTTTCGTAAGTACCTACTGCCTAAATTAGCGTTTAAACACAAAACTACACAGGACGTCGTCACGTGCCATACGAATACGTTACGTCACGTTACGACGGCGTGACGGTTTTACATTCAACGTATTACATAAGATTGACGATACGAATTCGTATCGAGGCCGTGTGGTAGGTACGTCTTACGATACGGGACCTTCTATATTCTATACGATAATACTTTTAGACTTGTTAACATAAACAAGTGTATTATTCTTCTTTTTATTTTTAAAAATACCCATGAAGAACGGACAGAAAGACAGGAATTTTTCATTACGAATTATGAGAATATTATTAAGAAAACATACGACGAAACAAATCTAATTGGGACAATAATGGTAACTTAAGTAAATATTTATTAGGTATTGTTAGATGTTAATTGATATGCTAAGACATTAATATTTTTAGACAGCGACATTCATTCCATTGTGCCTCGTTTCGCTAGATTGAAGGGTTAAATAGTCTTTTTAAGTCAATTTAAGATGAAATCCGAACAAGTGCAAGTCGGACTTGCCACCGAGGTCTCCGTACAAATTTGTAGGTACATATTATAAATAATTCAGGAATCGAGTCTCGCAGTTTGATTACAAATTTATTACAAAACGATAGTTTTCAGATTTTACTCTGTACATTAAGTAGGTATAAGAAAATGAAATATCACGTCGAAATATACGTTTTTTGCGGCATACACGGCCGTTTCATTTTTTAAGGTAGCTTAGAAGTTTGATTTTTGCAACTTTAAAATTAAATTATCTTCAAAATTAAATTTCAACTCGATATCTCGCGTTGAAATTCCGCGTTCGTGAGAAAAAGTGTCTTGACAGACATACAGACAAACAGACGGACGGAAAACTAAGTTAATAATCAGTAAGTAATTAATAATAATAAGTAAGTAATCCTATAAGGGTTTCGTTTTTTCCTTTTGAGGTACGGAATCCTAAAAACGATTAACGTCGTTCGTACCTACTTGTACACGACGCTACAAAGAATCGTGAGTCGTGACACGATGCGACGACGTCGTACCGTGTAGTGGTGGTTGGGACTTAAGTGCGTGTTCGATCTCGATATTAATTGGGGTAGCTCTCCATTATTTGATTGTAGTTTAGTTATTTGTACATGTCTTGTCCTTATGAGCTGTCGATTTCCTCTTTTGTATATTATATGTAACTAGCTGTCCCGGCGAACTTTGTACAGCCCCTTCACAATTTTTTTTTCGTGAATTTTTCCTTGTTTTTTATAGTTATTCTGCTATTCGGGGCGGTGACAAATTCAACAAATCAAAGATCATAAAAATCGGTCCAGCCGTTCTCGACTTACAAATGGTGTAACTAACCCGACTTTCTTTTATATATAATAATATAGATTTGTTCGCCTACAAATCGATTTTCAAGCATCCGGTTTTGTTCAAAAAGTATAATGCGTGTATACGCGAAAACCAAAAACATACAAGTGTTAAAATTCTTACGTACCTTAGAAAAGATGTTGAATATCCATCGCGACTACTCAAAATTTACAAGAAGGCAACGATTTCTTACGATGCTCCTAATTTTACTTCAAATAACTATTTCTGTCTTTTTTTATTATCATGACTTTAAAAATCATCATTATACTTTAAAAGACTCTGGCTTGCATTATAACATCACACCTATTTTTGATTTTATAAATATTGTCCAAAGTATTTTGTGCATAATATATTTTGGGCCAAGATTAAGTGGCGAGTTTAGTAATCTTCTGGACAGCCTTCACCGTTGCCATGAATTTGTTGAGTGCTGCCAACTGTACAAAAAAACGTTATCCCAACTTAAAAATAAAGCCTTAACTATCACTGCCTGTTTCACTTTTGTAAGGACGACCATGAATGTGTGGCATGTAATGAGCATCTATGGGAGAGAAGGAGACGTCTCGATTTACGCTGTTCTTTATTATCTGTTACAAACCTTATTTGAAGCTCAAATTGTCTTAGAAACTCTTATGTACTGCTCTTTACTCGCCATTGTCAAGAGTATGATTCTAAGTTTGAATGTGATTATCAGAGACGCGGCGAACTCAGGTACACTTGTTGGCAGTATAAGTATCTTTGCTACCATTTATCGGCGGTTAGTTGACTCAAGCCGTCACTTAAGGAACTGTTTTGGTCACCAAGTAAGTATAATGTAGAGTAAAAAATAAGTTTAAGAGAATACGTGAGATAATAACTTACACAATTTTCAGATACTTATATCATTGTCTGTGGCAATAGGACAATTCGTGTACGCAATGTGTGTTACTGTGGATAAATGGATAACTCAAGTAAGGTTTTAAAAATCATCATAAATCATCACTCTAATCTAGAAATATATTATACGTGCCTGCGGCTTTCCTCGCGTGGATTACGGATTGTCATTCCATATTATATTTTATTTCCTTCGGAGATGAATTAAAAATAGTAGCCTATCTCCTTCCCTTGATACAATGGGCTAGTTTCCTGGGTCAAAAAAATATTATTCTATTTAGTCCATCAGTTAGATTATCAAAAAATATTGGACCCATATTTTGTCTTTTGTCAATCAAACAAAAAATGACGAAGATAAAGTGCATGAAAGTGAGCACGAGTCGCTTCACGTCACGCTTTGCTAAAAAGTGTCGCAAGGCGTGACGTTACGCGGAACTGTAACGGGCTATATCTTCATCATTTTTTGTTTGATTTAGAAAAGAAAAAATACGTGTCCAATATTGTCTGTTAATCCAACTGACGGACTTGTTATATCTTAAAAAGACCGTGCATTTTTTAGGGATAAAAAGTAGCCTGTCATTACCCGACCCATAAACTACCACTGTGCAAAAATCATCTCGTTTCTTGTACTGTAAAAAACATATATCCTACAGGAACCGTACATTTTTCTGGATAAAAGGTAACCTAACTGCTATTCTAGGCTATAGCTTATTTATTTTTGTGCCACATTTTATTTAGATCCGTTCAGCTGTTGAGTAACAAACATCCGTAAATCCAAACTTTCTAATCTATAATATTAGTAAGATACTCGTAAATGATTATAAGTTAAAACTGTATTGAACCAAAAAGAAAATACTATTAAAATAAAGCCAAACAATGTTTTGGAGGTACATAAGAGTAGTTACTCGGCGTATCAGCGACTGCATGGCGTTCCAGCGACACTGCGGTCGATAGCAGATATTATATCAACGTTCGGTGGACCCAATTTTGCGACTGCATTACGATATAACAACTCTTTGATGGGCTCCGAAAGACAATCGCTGATGCTAGCGCCCAGGCGCTAGTCACTGCCTTCGACTTCTAAAATCGCAAAATCTCTGATCGCGGATGCTAAAAGTAATTTGCGAGAGCTTAGGACACGTGTGCGTATCATCCAACTCATACGGTCTTGTATTATCAGTACATGTTAAAAAACAAATCTCCTGAACCTTCGTAACCCTTCGTCTTGTAGTGAGTCTTGTACATCATTCATGGATTTTGATAATCTTTCATTAGAGAACTTTAAAATAAAAAATAATCTGGTATAAGTAGGTGGCCGCGTGCCGGCAAGCGCAGCGCAGGACGTCCACTCACAAGGTGGACAGACGACCGTAAAGGTCGCAGGAAGACGCTGGATGCAGGCCGTTTCCATACCGGCCAATCTGGAAGTCAATGGGGGAGGCCTATGTTCAGCAGTGGACGTCCTATGCCTACAATGGTGATGATGATGATGAAGTAGGTGAGTTACAAAGTTTCTTTGGTAGAATACAATATAAGTTGCTTGCTATTAAGTCATATACATATAGACATGCAAATATAAAAAAACTTCACTACGAGTAAAAACATAAATTTGATTAAATTGAAATATTTACCATGCTAAATAAAAATCTAACAATACAAAATTAACTAATTTTTCGTCTTCTAAAAACTTAGACACTGAATAAAGTGTCTTTTACTAGCCGGGAGTAGCACATATTTTACCATAAAATTATCGAAGTTACAGAACATTATTCAGGATAACGGACCTCTTTCTATGTTCTGTGATCGAAGTCGAGCAAAGGAACCTTAGTTCTACTATAAAATTAAAATCTATTTCGTTGATTTAACTTGTTTGGTCTTTTCAGGGTGAGTTCCTATTTTACAGTAGGCCGAGTGCCATCTGGCGAATGTTCATATTCAGTGCTGTGTTAATAACTCTCTCTAGAGACGGCCAAGGAGTGTGCAACGAAGTATTCAAACTGCGCCAAACGTTAGCTAAACTTCGCAACCAATCTTCTACAGGTATGTTTTTTCCAATGTTGGTAAGTGGTGGGAATGAATGAGTCCTTAATCAACATAGACAAAAAAAAAACGGATAGTGCGAGTTGAACTCACGTGATGCTTCCGAACATCTTACAGGTTTCCTGTGATCTCTTAAACTTACTCTTACGGCCTTGTTCTTGTTCGGCTTGTTGGTTAATTTACCGTAATTACGTAACCAAAAATTAGGCGCAAGACGTCATTGGAACAAGGGAAGAGAAGGTAGGAGACATAAGAATCGCTACAGAGGTAACATCGCTTAACAACTGAGCGCCTAGATAGAGCAGTATAGTTCAGTGATTTATGAATTGATCAGTCTTGTCAACTCCTACTAAAACCGCGCGTCACCACAACAAAATACATGTCATTTTTTTGACACACTTATTAGCTTCGCTTGTAACTGACTATGTAATCAAATCTTGGAAGTAGTTTTTAACCTATTTCTATCTGTCATATCGATTTAAAATTTTGTAAGTATTTGACATTAAGATGACAATACAATAATTTGACAATCATACTGATGTGATGATGGGGTCAGTAGGTGGATAGTGAAGCTCTTCAACAACTACTAGTAAAACCTTCGTGTTTGGGCTCATTTGATTCGTCGTATTTTAGAGTTTTTAAAACTATTACCTAGGGTAAAACAGGATAATACGCCCCAGTTGACAAAACGCCCCACTACTCTCACACGCAAACTAACACAATTAGGCGGCGCCACTGACGCGCATTGAGTACACAGCAGTCGTATGAGAAGATGGCGGACGACTGCGCGTAATTGCTTTGCTGGTGACAAAATTATTGCTTATTTTCGGTTTTGGTGTTTTGTCAATTTGCGGTAAGTGACAAACAAATTTTTATAATTAAAATATTATGTTTTTCATATCAGTTTCATCCACATACCCTGAAAATAGATAAAATAACCTTTCTCGTTCGAAACACTCGAGCGTTATAACCTTGAAGCTGTCGTCATGGGCGCGGCGGGGCATATTAAAGACACATTTTTACAAAACGCCCCATGTGCCTGAATTTAAAATGCCCCACTTATAATATAAATTATAAAATGTGTCTGCCTGCCTATCTTTCTGTCTATTGATTTATTTAAATTCGTTTAATGAAGTTTCTTGTATAATGTTTACAGACGATGCCTCGTCAGTACGTGAGGAAGACTTTACGTGCAACATGGAAAGATGAAAACTTAGAAGAAGCTATGAGTGCCGTAAGAAGTAAGAAAATGGGAGTGAACGAAGCATCAAGGAACTTTGGTATACCATCCAGAACCTTGAGAAGACATATTTTAACTGGAAAGTTGAAGGTCCCCCTTGGTCGTACTCCTGTATTCTGTAACGAGCATGAAAAAAAGCTAGTCGCACACATAAAAAAGTTAGAAAAGGTGGGTTTTGCTCCTGATCGAAAGGATGTTAAGGAAATGGCCTTTCAGTTAGCTAAAAAAACTGAAAATTAAAAACCCTTTTTCAGAAAAATCTGAATTAGCTGGTAATACGTGGTTTAATGGGTTTATGTCTCGCAATCGTGAATTGAGCCAACGAAAATCAGAGGGGTTATCACTTGCTCGAGCATATGGTGTGAACCGAAAAGACGTCAAAGATTTTTTCGATTTGTTAGAAAAAAATTACAACGAAAATGATCTTGCCAACCATCCCGAAGATGTGTATAATATGGATGAGTCCGGAATACAAGTAAACAACAAGCCAGGAAAAGTAGTAGCTACAAAGGGCGCTAAAGATGTTTGATGGAACATACAGCAAACCACAATTTTTAGAAGGCCTCCCCCCAGAGTCGCAAGTTTTTATGAACAAAAAATCATCTTACATAAATTCGGATCTCTTTATGAAGTGATTTGAAGAAGTTTTCCTTCGTCACAAAAGCTCACGAAAAAGTCTGTTGATTCTTGATGGTCACAGCTCTCACAGCAACAACGTTCGTTTGCTTGAAGTGGCTGCAGAAAATGATGTCATACTGCTGTGCCTTCCAAGCCACACCACGCATGCTCTGCAACCTCTTGACAGAGCTTTTTTCATTCCTTTAAAGGTTTACTTCACCCAGGAAGCAAAAGCGTGGATGGTAAGAAATAAGGACAAAAAGCTGACACGGTATGATGTTTCAAAACTGATTGGAAAGGCTTGGGGTAAAGCTGCCACAGTATCCAACGGAGTATCTGCTTTAAAATCATGTGGAATTTTCCCCTTTGACCCGAGCGCAATACCTGACCATTACTTTTCTCTGTCTGATTCATTGCAAGAACAAAATTTAATGGAGATTGCGACACAAAACAAAGATAAAGAGACTCCAACAGCATCTTCATCATTGCTTGAACATGCCAATAAAGAAATACTTGAAAACGACTCGGAACCTTCCCCACAAGTACGTGCTCTTATTGAGCCGATGCCCGGGCCTTCAGGGCTACAAAATTCCGCTGAGAAAGATATAGGGTAAGAACACAATTTCGTTGAGATTGAGACTGAAGACGAACATAACTGGACTCCAATAGCATCTCCATCATTGCTTGAAGATGCTAATAAAGAAATACTCGACAAAGATTCGCAAACTTACCAACAACCACGTACTCTTATTGAACCAATAACCGGGTCTTCAGGGCTTAAAAATGCCGTTGAGATAGATGTTGGGTCAGCGCAAATAGACATGGAAGAAGCAATCCAAAGAACTCTTCGCAAGAAAGTTGTTTTAGATAAGTCAGATAGTCATACCCATGAGCCTAAGCCAGGAACTTCAGGCTTGCGTGCTTGTTGTGTTGAAGAAGACCTGGAACCTTCTCAAGCATGTACTATAACTGACCCAATACCTGGGCCTTCTGGACTAAAATCTGGCGCTGAATTAAATGGTGAACCAGCGCAAATAAACATTGAAGAATTAATCCAAAACAATCCTCGAAAAAATATTGCAGAGCTCGATTCAGGACTCTTAAAGTTGATTGACTATAAAGCTGGTTCAAAGCCCTCCTCAGATAAGTCCCACAATCAGACAAACAAGCCAAAACCCGGCACTTCAGGAATTCATCCTTCAGAAATAAAAGTTAGGTCAGTTCAAATTACACCTCAAAAGAACGATTCATCCTCACATAACACTGGATCTCAGGAAACACCAACCAAAGTATTGACGGATATTTACCCCATTCCTATACTGCCTTTGAACATATCAAAAAGAAAACAAAAAGCTGTTATTCTCAATTCTCCTGAAAATATCCAAAAGAAGAAAAATACAAAGAAAAGTGAAAAAATATCCCAAAATATACCTTAGAAAAACAGAAAAAAGAAAAGGCAAGATAAGTCATTGATTTCAGAAAGTAGTGATGAAATAACAAAAGAAGAAATCTCTGATTTAGAAAACAAGCCAAGAAAAAGAAAAGTTGCTGTACGGAAAGGGGGAAAAAATGCCAAAAAGGATGAAGGAGGAAAAAATAAAAAAGGTGGAAAAGAACATCTTAAATCAAAAAAGAAACGAAAAAATATATCACCATCAACATCTGGAAACAGTTCCTATGAACATGAACATGAGCCTAATATTAATTTATCTGAAGAGGAAATCTCAGACGAGGACGTGAACAAGTGTGCAGAATGTACCGAGGATTATTATCAGACCCAATCTACTGAAGATTGGATTCAGTGTACATCTTGTTCGGGTTGGTTGCATGAATTTTGCACTATGTATAACCCTCTGTGCAATCGCTGTGGGCGAAAAGCGAAGAGAGCTACTATCGTACATACCTAAGAATATGATATTTTTGATAACTTTATTATTTTTATAGAGATCTCAAATATGATTACATTGTTAATGAGAAGTATTTTGCTGTTGATTAGTACTAAGTTAACTTTATTACTCAATTACAATCTGATATTATAAATATAAAAAATGTGATAGGTAGACATATAAGCAAACAAAAGACTATACTAGCGTTCCTTATAATTAAATTGTCATTAATCGTTAATAAATGTCATAGATAGTTATTTTCCTACCTAAAATAATAAGTCGTGCTTAATATTTAGTTAAATTTATATAAATTTTTATGCTGGGGCATTTTGTCAACTACGTAGGGCATTTTACCCAACAGTCGTCAGGTAAAAAGCCCCACCCCAAGTTAAAAAAAAAATTAAAATTGTGTATGTTATTTTAGTCTTACAAAAACTCTGTATGTGCCATTTTCTTTCTGAAATGTCAAACATTAATCAGAATAAAACACTTTTTTGGATACTAAACTAGAACTAGTTTTATTCACAGTTAAAAAAAACTGGGGCATATTACCCTGTTTTACTATTATTACTATTTAGCTATATGCTCGATGAGTTAACAGTACCAAAAAGTTAGGACTTGATGCCAAATAAAAGGGCCTACTTAACGTTGACGATCATATTTAGCTAGTTATAATAATCGTCCTGTTATAGATCCCGAAGCAAGCCAACAAAGGCTGAAGGACTTGCAACGACTGGTGAGCGGTGAGGACCTGGACGTGTCCTTGCTCCCGATGTTGCCTCAGGGAATGACCCTCCTGCCGGCAGTGATGTCGCTGGCCGTCTACCACATCATAGGCATTTTGCAGATGAATCAAATTATATAATCCTGCTGTCTTTGCTCAGCTTTGTCTAGGCTAAGTTAGCGTCAAAAGAGTTTTAACGCGTGCTGTTTATTTTTAGAAATGATATTTATTTATAAAATTCTGCAATTAGTAAGCAATTTTTAAAATCAAAGTAATGTGTTGTGTAACTATGTTGTTTATATCTTTTTTTACCACCGTTTACTAATAATATCAAGTGGGATAAGAATATCACACTCCGGGGAAAGGCTTCATATACCTAGTTTCAAAGGTCGAAGAGTATGGCTTTCTTTACTATTTTACTATGTCGATACAACAGTTCAGATATAAAGGTTCTCAACTCAAAAAACAAATGTCACTACGCTCCTACTGGTATACATACCAAAATAATGGAATGCATCATTTCTTAAATGGAGTTACGAATTGCAAGGTCACGAGTCTGTGGCGTTTCGCAAATATTGGTTACAAAAAGTGTTGAAGTGATTTTATGTACATAGGCACTAATAGTAATATTGTTTTTAGTCTTTATATAATATAGCTCGGATGCGAAAAAAAGAATTATTTTCTTGATTGCCAGTTCCAAAACAAAGGTACATCATAAACACATGCTAAAATAAAACTTTCTAATAATACCACACAGTAAATCTGACGTCATAACGAAAAAGGGCACAATTTTTTTAGTAAAGGGATTTAAACATATTCGGGATCAGAAAAAACGCGCATATATTCAACCCATAATTTCTTCACTTTAACAAAATGTAAAAGTGTTGTATGGAGACCAGCTTCACACTCCGTAACAAGCCGCTGGATGCAGACCGCTTCCAACGCATTAATCTGGAAATCACTAGGGGAGGCCTAGGATGTTCAGTAGTAGCCGTCCTGTGGCTGAAATGATGATGACTCCGCAAACGACAGAGCAGCAAGTAATGAAAAACTTCGATAAGAGATGAAACTTTTAAAAGTACTCACGGATGACTCAATGACGTCTAAGTTTCAATACATCGATGTTTATTTCCTGGCCAGTCTCTGCAATGATTTTGATGACGGAAAAAAAATTATACGATCAAAATTACAATTTTTTTATTAGCCTTTCTACTTTAATAATTTTGATGGTCAAAATGATCAAAACAAGTTTTTAATTGCTGACTGTACTCAAGTACTTGCTGGTATACTGTTGTGAAGCTGTTAATGGTGTCTTCACGTGAACCTGCATCCGCTAATGCCCTTTTATTCTGTAGCACAAAATATTAAAACGCCTTATTTATTATTATTACCATATTTATTATTATTGCCATCTAAAGCAGATAGTAGACCCACACTAAATAATAGTCTCAGAACAACGTACTTAACTAATTGTGACTATAACAAAGATTTTTTGTGAAAAGTAGATATTATTTAACAATTTTTAGCAAGAAGATAGACTTGAAAGGGTTTCCTAAACGAATGTCCAAATCTTGGACCGAAATATAACGTATACAATAAGTTATGTACAACTAAGTACATACAGTGCATAGAAAGTACCTAAGCATAAACATTGTAAGAATAGTCGAAAATCTATATAAATCCGTTAGTAATTGAACGTTGTCTAGTAACTCCTCCTCTTCTTCTTCTTTCACATCCACATTAAAATAATGACGTCAAAAACAATTACAGGGATGACGACTGGGTAATGAAAATGAAATTATATTTAGGGCCGATTTTTCAACAGCCAGATAACTTTTATTTGAAGAATAAGTTTGACATGTTGACAGTTTTCGTATAGAAAATATGTTAAAGCGTCACTTTTATTCGTCGGATAAAAGTTATCTGGCGATTGAAAAGTCCATCAGTTCGATTATCAAAAAATAATGAACAAATTTTTTATTTTGTCATACCACCAAAAAATTCGGAAGTAGGGGCCGTGACGTCACTTCTAACTAGAAATTGTATCTAGCCGTGACGTCATGCGATATTTCGAATCAATATACCTCAGTAATATTTTGATCACGTGAAAAAAAAAATGCGTGTCAAATACTTTTTGATAATCTACCTGATGATCAAGAACCTGATGAAAAAGTTAGTCATCATCCCTATTATAGACGTAAAACTATTTTCTTTTTGTCAAAAATAAATAGTCGCGATAGGTAATGAAAACTCTAACACTTTAAAATTCTTCATTAAATGGAATAAATTGTCTTTCGTAATCACCTGTGGACTGAATGATGCACGAAATATAAAATTGGGTTTTTAATAAATTAAGTAGTTGGTTAATATGAGTACAATACTCCTAGTACTAAGTAATATTTTATCGACCTAACTATAAACTATTACTGTACATGTATTACGATAAGTAGGTATATTGACATACATTTTATTTTGCGTTTCCATACAAAATCTACCTTTGTTTTTTGTAGGTACCTGTTTTCTATGTTACTAAGGGCTAGATAACTTTTATCCGACGAATAAAATGAACGCTTTGACACATTTTCTATACGAAAACTGTCAACATGTCGAACTTATTCATCATATAAAGGTTATTAGTTCGTTGGAAAATCGGCTCTTTGTGGATGTATAATTTTGTTACCGAAAAACTTAAAAAATTGAGTCACTTCACATATTAATATCTTAATCTGATAGTGTGAAAATTAGGTGATGTATGATTTTTTCAATGGTTGTATAACGTTTTACAAACGGGTACAATATAACATTACCTCCCCCCAGGTCGATAGACTGACGACCTTAGGAAGATGGTTGGCAGTGGCTGGATGAAGAAGCGTCCTTTGGCGCTCTTTGGGGGAGGCTAACGTCCAGCAGTGGGATGCAATATACGGACATGATGATGAACATGATAACATGAAATATAATCATAATTAGATGTCTTTGTGCATTTGCAAACAGACAATGGTATAGTTGACGGTCAGAGACAGGACTGCGGGGAGAAAGTACATCCCGACTTTCATAGTCAGCAGCTCTATGGTGAGGGACTGCACGGAGACCAGCCGGTGAAAGTCTTTTACACTCCGATAACATGCTGTGTCGGGATCTGAAAAGTTGGAGCAACAATTATTAAAAACTTTTAAAAGTAAAGTAAAGTATGCATAAATACGTCCCACTACAGGGCACAGGCCTTACATTCACTATGATGAGGTGGTTTGGGCCATACTATACCACAGGCCCAGTGCGGTGCGATGGAGGGGTGTTGTAAGAACAGTGACTAAACCTTACTGTCAGATGTAATGCCTTGTAAGGCTTTGCGACTAGCACCAAGCGATATTAGCCGGGACCAACTTTTAACGTGCCTTCTGAAGCACGGAGATGCTGGTGATAAATGTCATCCAAATACAACCGCGAAGTGGGTTGCTTAACTTTAGTAATCACTGCCAAAGTGCTGCCGCCTCTGAACTACAAGTATTTTCTGAGCTACAATCACCTCCTGAGCTACAAGCACCTTCAAAAAACTTTGATAAGATAAATAATATTTATAGGCATGTAGACAATCTCGAAAGTACGCACCCACAGATGACTTGGAAATAATTTGAGCCAATCGACGTCTGAGTTTCGATACTTCGTTGTTTACATCCTGACCACTCTTCGCAACGGCTAGGATTACGGATCCGTATAATAAAAAGTAATAGAGTGCGTTTGCTCGCATGACAAAATAAATGTCTCCCTGAAATCATATGATTAGGCTTTTCAGTAAAGTTCTATAATACAATTGTTGCAAGAAATAGGAAAGTAAACGCGAAAAACGATGACAAATTCACTGATCGATAACATAATAAATTCAAAAATATTTTGAACTTTCCACACTAAATTGACCAGTTTACCGGGCACTTTGTATTCCCATACAAAGTTTATGGATGAATAAAATTTATAGTTAGCCTCTAGGCACAACCATATTCTGAAATATGATTAATTAAAGTTACACGTATAAGCCCGTCGATTTTCAACTTTCTAGCACAAATAGGCTGCAAATATAATAAACAAACGGATAGGAATAGCACATGAAGAGACACAAACGCCGACGAGAAGGCCCCTATAGGTCAATCATAACCTCATAACAGTACATAAGCAGCGTTGCCTAAACGTAAAAAACAATACAAAAAAAAAAGTTTAAGTAATACTGTCCTAAGAGCTCATGGTTGGGTAGGTCCTCAAAGGCATAAGTAGACCGGTCCAAAACGCTCACCTTTGATAGAAACAAAGTGGTTGTTCTATACATCAAACAGACGAACTGTGCTGCCGCGATAGATATTGAAAGTAGGATCTGAAAATGGTAAACCATATTTATGTTAAAGCTCTCCACGTTCTAACAACAGACTATTAATGTTTATGAATTTAGCAGTTATTATTTTGTGGAAATTTGGTCCCAGTATGAAGAATACTTTTTTGAGGATTCTGCTTCATTTTATGAGTCTG
Source organism: Anania hortulata (assembly GCA_963576865.1). Taxonomy (NCBI): domain Eukaryota; kingdom Metazoa; phylum Arthropoda; class Insecta; order Lepidoptera; family Crambidae; genus Anania; species Anania hortulata. Next base: position 4,560,246 of record OY756391.1, read on the forward strand.
GTAAACTTAATGTAAAATCACACCGATCTATTCCCAAAATAAGCAGAAATTGTATCATGGTAACTACATAAGAGATAGGCATTCACAATAAGGCGTCCATGACTTATTAGGCAAATTTCTTATGCTATTAGGAGATTCGAACCCACGACCGCTGGATTTGTATTCCAGACCATGAACTACTAGATCAAGCTTGCGCTTAAATGCGTACAAAAATTTGAAAGAGAGTTGTATTCTTTTAACACGATTGCTAAATAATGATTAAAGTTTTCTGTATAAAACTCGTGAAAACCACATACTTTAAGAGTAAGTAATTTTTTTTCAAATAAAGGCCATTTCATATACACCTTAATTCATATACACATTAAGAGTTACAAGTTGTAAGACACTTCTAAACTACTCAAAATATTGTGTACAAACAAGAAAATATATATTTTTTAGGAACATTGGAAAAGTATCCAAGATGATCCCTCTTCATCATTATCAATTTAGTAGATGTATCCAAACTTAAAATATTGATTCATTTTATAAAGAGAACGTATAAGAGGATACTAACGAAAAGTTTTACTTGTTACACATTCTTATTAGTATACTACATTTTAATTTAAGAACAATATCTATATGTAAAAAGTAAATGTAACAAATACTCACTAAACTCTCAGGCATATTACCTAACATAACCTATGAATACCTGTAACAGTGAGTTAATTTTTTATTAGTGTAAAACACTTAATTTTTCAGTAGTATTTTTATTCTGTCCAAATAGCCAGGACAATATTCAGCCAAAGTAATAATCGCTTATAACTGCCTAGAATAAGTTTTGCTTAGTCCACGGCATCTCAGCTAAAAACTAAACAATAGGAGAGTTTTCTAAAAAAATCGAATTAGACCGTCAGTTGGATTAACAGAAAATATTGGACACGTATTTTTTTTTTCTCAATCAAACAAAAAATGATGAAGATATAGCCCGTTAAAGTTCCGCGTAATGTCACGCCTTGCGACACTTTTTAGCAAGGCGTGACGCCCATTTCCAAACTTTAATGAGCTTTATCTTCGTCATTTTTTGTTTCATTGACAAAAGACAAAATATGGGTTCAATATTTTTTGAAAATCTAACTGACGAACTAATTAGAATAATATTTTTTTGACCTAGGAAACTAGCCTATCCTATTGCGTGCGGAATGGGTGCTGAAGAAAACAATTAACTAGGTTATGTTCAGAATTTCGTCGCAATTGAAAGGGATTGGCCTGGAGGAATCATCTTGGATAAATTTCCTATTATATAAAATGATTATTTACTTGGTGACCAAAACAAGTTTTTAATTGCCGACTGGACTCAAGTACTTGCTGGTATACTGTTGTGAAGCTGTTAATGGTGTCTTCGAGTGAACCCGCGTCCTCCGAGTCCCTGACTAACGCAGTTACAGATTGTAAGGTACTCCTGAGTATAGCAAGCAGAGAACAATACATCAAAGGTCCCAGCACAAAGCGGGATTCAGATAACGTTTTAAACGTATAGAACAAAATATAGGGAAAAATACCATATTTACTGTGATCGCTATATAGAGTAGTTAAGATTAGAAGACCCACAGTAAATAATAGTCTTAGAACCACATATATTATTGTGACACTAGCACATTTCAATTTAACTTTAAACATTCTTTTTGTGAAAGGTGGATAATATTTTACAATTTCATAGCAAGAAGATAGACTTGAAAGAAGGTTTCTAAACGCATGCCCAAATCTTGGACCGAAATATAAAGTGACTAAAAAGTTATGTACTATATACAGTGTATGGAAAGTAAGCGCAAACATTAGAAGACTAGTCGAAAATCGATATAAAGACGTTAATAATTTTACGTTGTCAATGATCATCCACATTGAAATAATGACGTCGAAAACAATTATTAAGGTGGTGAAAATTCGTTTTTTCTTAGTTAAAAATAAATAGTCGCGGTGGATGTTTAACGACTTTTCCATAAAACATAAAAACTGTAACACTTTAAAATTATACAAGGCCATGCTACTCATTTATCAGAGATAGTATAATTTGACTTTCGTATCTAACAACTGTGGACTAAATGATAAACTGAACAATGTACAAGAGTGAAGTAGATATAACGAGTACCTAAGTAGTATTTTATCGATTCAGCCATTAACTGTTACTTACTAATATTAACGTTGAAATAGATGTTGCCTTGTAGAATCTTTAATGTCATTTTATATTTATTAAAAATTGTAACACTAAAATTATACGAGGCCATGCTATCTCATTTATCAAAGATCTTAAGATACCTTAATGAAGTACAAGAGTCTGTTTTTGACGAATTACGTACCATAGTTAGTTTTGTTATAACAAGCATTTAGGTAATATTTTATCGATCCATCCATTAACTTTTTTCTAATAATCTTTTAAATACTAAGTAGATGTAATAATTTTGTTAACAAAGAGCTTGAAAAAAGACACGCATATCTTACTCGGGCAGTGTAAAGATACTCGTAAGTATTAAGTAAGTAATGTTACTTTTTACAAACGGGTATAATATAACATGAAGTAGATAATTAGATGTCTTTGTGCATTTGCAACCCGACAATGGTATAGTTAACGGTCAGGGACAGGACAACGGGGATAAAATACATCCCGACTTTCACGGTCGGCAGCTCTATGGTGAGGGACTGCACGGAGACCAGCCGGTGAAAGTCTTTTACACTCCGCAGCCATGCTGTGTCGGGATCTGAAAAGTGAGTAAAAATTATTAAAAACTTTGACAATATTCCATCATATTAATAATAGAAACTTTGACACTGTTGAAAATACGCACCCATGGATGACTTAGAGATAATTTGAGCCAATTGTCGTTTGAGTTTCAGTACCTCATTGTTTACTTCCTGGCCACTTTTTGCAATGAATATGATAACAGATCCGTATATTAAAAAGTGATAAAGTGCGTTTGTGCATGTAACAAAATAAACGTCTTCCTGAAATCAAGTCATTAGGTTTTTACAGTAAAATTCCATTATAAAAAGTTAAACAATAAGGATGAGGGGCCTAACTAACCAAGAGCTTAAGAGTCAGGCCGCGATTTTTTTTTTCACTTTTACTTTTCCTATGACCTTATCGTGTTTTCGATTTATCATCAAAAGTGTAAACCTAAGATTTTCCTAGATTTTAAATAATACTTAATATGTAGTTCATTTTACTGCTTGAAATCTAAGTCAAAGCTTCAGAATATTGGCCTTAGTTTTTTTAAATCAAAAGCAAGCAAAAATTGGCTAAAAATCTCCAAGCTTATTGTCTGTGCGCAATTTGATGAATAAAAAAAAAGTTACGTTAGGATAATTTCTTTGTTCTTACTGTTTAAGTATGTAATGGAGCCAACAATAAGCAATAATTAAGTTATCTAAGGCTATTAGAATAATGTTATTTTTATTTATTATGTAATTTCATACTTTTGCGTCACCATTGTTGCGCAATAAATTTTTCAGACGAGCTTGGAGATACGATTACAAGCTTTGTTTTTTTTAATCGGCAACTAATAGCGAGTCATCCTGGATTATTGTGTCAAACGTATCGTGATGTAGTATGGAGTGATACCCAGGTGACCTGTGTTGGAAGTTTAGTTTTTTGTTTCAGATATTTGGTTGTTTTGGAGATAATTTTTAAATTTTTTGCAAAAAGATGTTTTGCGCTTAATTCTTTAAAATATATTTATCATCTTTGTTGTGATTTTTTAAAAAATCGTTTGCTCTTGCGTTACCTTAGCGTCACTATTTTACTACGGTACTAAACTAAGTTAGTGACACACTGTTTTTAATGTTTTTTTCACAGTATAAATTATTTATATCTTTTGGTATTTGATTTGTATGATCAACAACTTGAAGTTTCCCTCGTCAAGCAACTTAAAGTGTGGTCACTAAATAGAAGAGTGACCGTGGTTAAGCATCTTCAAGTGTACCTAGTGGTCTTGTTTGCGTTTTAAATATCATAGTAAGTAATTACCTGACCTTAAGTCTTTAGGGACTTTCGTCTTAGTTAATTGGCAGCACTTACCTAAAATGTCAAAAATGGCGGACTGTAATTTTATTTAATTGAAAAATAATCAATTTGTTTTTCTACTAGAATTGATACGTAAATTAGGTACTCAGCGATGGTACGTTACTTTTTTATTTTTCTTAGGTCTTTTCTTAAAATTTCTTCAAACTTTATTAGGACCAATCGCCATTTCCGACGGCTCAATTTTGCCTAGCGGCATGTACGTCTCCAGTGATGGCACAATTGACACTACATGTTGAAAAGAGATTTATCACCCAACGTCTGGTACAATTTTTGTTGAAGCGTTCGCTGCCTCGACTGTCCGGCTAGATATATTAGTTGGTCTTGGTCAAAGGTGAGAATATCAATGTAATTTACCTGTGTTTTATTTTCCAGAAAAACAATGATCCGATTATTAAAATCATTTTTAAGACGTGACGTGTTATGAAGTGTTTTTGCTATGTTTGTTTACTAAATAGGATAAGTAAGGATAAACAAACTGTAAATAATGCTCTCTCTCAAGTAGTACGCTGCTTTACAGCGAACAACCTATAACTACATGCAAAAAAACTAAATGCAAGTAATTAACTCTGCCCAATGTGAGGCAGGTCAGTACGCATATTAATATGTCAGACGATCATATAGATGCAGTCGATTCTACAATTTTTTTTAGGAATAACATTAGACTCCTGGCTACAATGGGGTCCCCACATAATTGCTTTGTCAGGAAGGCTCAATTCAGCGGTTTATAGGTACTGTGAGGAAAAACAAGGCTTTTAACTGATGTCGAAACGGCAAGACTATTATACTTTAGTTATTTTCAGTTTGTTGTCGTATGGTTTACTGCTATGGGGCTCTGCTGACATTGAATCAATCTTTGTCTTACAGAAAAGAGCCTTACGCGCCATATACTGTCTTGGACCTCGTGACTCACTGAGGGAGATTTTGAAAGATATTAATAGATTAACAGTAGCCTCTTAATACATTTTTAATAATATTATGTACGTTCGAAAAAACCTTAGTTTGTTTAATTTAAAAAGTGATTTTCATCAATATAATACACAAAGTTGGTAATTCATTCTTGGGGAACAGACTCTTATTGAACTACCTGTACAGTTTTTCTATTTATAATAGCGAAAACATTTGTCTGGAAACCAAATCATCTAACACAGTATAGTTCTGTTCAATTACAACTGAGTAAGATTACAAAACAAATTGAAAAAAATAATTAGGAACTGACGAAAATCGGAATTGAAATAATATGATAATCCTGTTTTCGGTAAAATAAGAACACGGAAGACAAAAAAGGGAAAAACATTTTCGGAAAAATCGTAATAAAAATTCAAATTCACAGAATGTAGCCGTCTATGACTAAATCAAAACGAGCTATTAGTATTCTTGCTCAGCACAGGAACCTTTAAAATTTGCGCTACCATTTTCGTCACTTTTTCTATGCACTATGGTGCCATAGCGAAAAAAGTTTTCCGTCACTACTATGTCATTTTTGCCAAAAATCGCGGCCAGACCCATAAGGCACGTGGTCGAAGAATCGAAGTCTTGCCTCACATCCGTACGTGCGGTAATGCGTACCCTTGGCTTTTTTTTCTATGTACAGACAACAGCTCCTCAACCTACAACAAAACGTCAAATTTTCTCAATTGAAATTGATCTCTACATGTCGGACTTAAAGTTTAAAATCAGTTTAATGACCTTTAACTTTTTGGGTAGGTTGGCCTGCCGTTGTCTGTCATCTAGAATCATGGTCAAAGCGTACGGAGCGTAAAGGAGGTTTTTTAGGCTCCTGAAGTCTTGGGGATACACTGTCCAAAACGCTCATCATCATCATTATTTCAGCCATAGGCCATCCACTGCTGAACATAGGCCGCCTCCAGTGACTTCAGATTAGCCGGGTTCAAGCAGCCTGCATCCAACCAGGTCATGTGTCCACCTTGTGGGTATGTGCTTGTGCAATGCTCACCTGTGATAGAAACAAAGTGATTGTTCTGTACATCATATGGACGAACTGTGTCGCTGCTATAAATATTGAAAGGAGGATCTGAAAGTGTTATAAAATCTTTATGAAAAGGTTATCCGCTATCCTTAATAGGTATTTGTCAAATGGTTTATTTTTTATTTCATGGCCATTAATCCATAAAAAACTACAAGAGAACTAAATTTCTAATTATATTATAAATTATCTGGCTAACAAGACTTTTAAGCAATTCAGTTTTTTGTGTAAATCTGGTCTCTGTTTATAGAACGTTTTTGAAAAAAAAAAACATGTAGGTACACTTCCAAACCAAACTACAATTATGTAGACAAGAGAAATTATGATTATTTTAAGAACTAAGGGAAAAGTATCTAAGATGATCCCTCTTTTATTAATTTAGCTGTTGCCAAACTCAAAATAATGTGTCTTTTTAAACGATACGTGCAAGAAGATTACAAAAAAAATTAATTAATTAACGCTACCTATATGTGCAAAGTTTTCCTTACTGAAACTTACAAAACTCTCTATAACAGTGACTTACTTTTGTGTATGTGTTTAAACACTTATGTATTGAAAGTATTTTTTTCTGTCCAAATAATAAAGAAGGAACCTCATTTCTAATTACAGTAATTTATAGACAACACAACAGTCATAAAATCACATCTAACTGCTTAGAATATAAGTTATACTTAGTAACTTCCACGGTAGCGTAGCTTAAAATTGCACAAATCACACAATTTTATATGCTACACTTCATTACTAATTTTCTGTTGCGTACAGTATGGGTACTAAAGAAAACAACTAAGAAGGTTATATCCATAGTTTCATTTCATCGCAATTTATAGGGATCTGTCTGGAGGGATGGTCTTAGATGACTTTCCTTAAATATTCATGATTATTTACTTGATGACCAAAACACGTTTTTAATTGCCGAGTGGACTCGAGTACTTGCTGATACACTGTTGTGAAACTGTTAATGGTGTGTTTAAGTGCGCCCACGTCCGCTGCGTCCCTGACTAACGCGGTTACAGATTGTAAGATACTCCTGAGTATAGCGAGCACAGAACAATACATCAAAGGTCCCAGCACATAGCGGGATTCAGTCAAGGTCTTAAAAACGTAGGTCAGAGTATAGGAAAAAAAGTCATCGTTATTAGTTACGCCATATAAAGCAGCTAGGATTAGTAGACCCACATTGAATGATAGTCTTAGAACAACGTAACTAATTGTGACAATAACACAGTTTAATTTAATTTCAAATATAATGTTTTTGAAGGGTGGATGATATTTCACAATTTCGTAGCAAGAAGATAGACTTAAAAGCAGTTTTCTAAACGCATGTCCAAATCTTGGACCGAAATATAACGTGACTAATAAGTAATGTACTACATACAGAACATGGAAACTGAGCGCAACGAACGTTAGAGAAAAAGTCGAAAACCGAGTTATAGACATGATAAACTTCACGTTGTTATAGTTCATCCACATAAAAATAATGACGTCAAAAACAATAAATAAGGACGTCAAAAATAGTTTTTTTTTTGTTAAAAATAAATAGTCGCGATGGATATTTAACGACTTTTCCATAGTGCATAAAAACTGTAACACTTTAAAACTCTCTATGGACATGCTACTCATTTGTCAGAAATCGTATGATTTGACTTTCCTAACCGACTACTGTAGACTAAATGATATATGTACAAGAGTGGGTTTCTAATAAATTGAGTAGTTAAAACGAGCATAAGGCTGGTTTCAGAGTCACGCGTTTGACCAGCGCCCGCAACACGCGCGCGCTTACAATTACACTAGACAGGTAGTTGCGTTTCATAATCACGCAGTTCAAACGCGCCGTCGGCCAGCGCTGCCGAAGCGCGCGCGGTCCGAGCTCCTCTATTGGCTGGCAGATAGCGTTTCAGAGCAACGATATTAGATATTCAATATCGTTGTTTCAGAGTGACGTGGATCGCACGCGCAGTCGCATACACTTGACTACAAATCATTAACGATTTCATGTTTCTCAATACGGGGCGTCTTATCGACAAAGTTCGTATAAGATGTTTGTGGGATGCCTCAAATCAAATGTACAAGGATAGAGATGCTAAAAATAAAGCCTGGGAGGATTTCCCTTATTATAATAACCTTGTGGCATTAAATGGATCAATTTAAAATCTTCTTTGATGACGTCGCTGTTGCACTCTTTTCCATAAAAATTAATAGCTAATCCTCTTAGTCGGTTTGTCTCCATGATGACGATATACAACTGTACATTGCAAAGAAACGCACGATACTAAAACTCGTTTCACAGCGGTCCGCCGGTCATGCGCGCGCTGTTGAGACGCGCTGGCCAACGGAACGTGCCGCCGGCGTTACTCTGAAACCAGCTTAAAAGTAATATTTTGTCGATCCAGCCATTAACTTTTTACTAATAATCACATATCCATAAAAGGTCTACTGTGACAATAATTTTGTGGATCATCTGGTTTTGGTACCTGATTTCTATATTACTAAGTGAATGATATAATTTTGTTAAAGAAGAACCTAAAAAAAGTCACACATATCTTAATCGAGCAATGTAAAAATTAGGTTGTGACGAAGAACCCTTTCAGCTAGCTCAGCCTGAGTTCCTCGTCAGCATATGTACTGGCCCCAGCCCGCCGTGCGTGCGGTGAGGGGATGTGTACCTAATTTGGGGTAACCTACCAGGGATTGACCAGAGAAACCAACGTGACGTTTTCACACTATATATTGAACAGTTTCACAATATTCACTAAATGTTAATACACTCCTAACGCTTAACCTAAGCCTAGGCTATGACTGCTGTCTGACTGCCGTCACGGCTGGACGGCGAGATAGGGCGACGAGGATCTGCGCGGTTCCCTACGGGACGGATTCTGGAGCGGTAACGAGATCGCGTCCTACACGGTATATCGACGCGGAGCGTGGCGGGTGTTTGGTTAGTTTATATCTACGTTCTCACTACGGGTAATAAAGGCTGGCATGCGGAGTCGTATGCGACACTAAGCCGCAGGAGCATCCGGGCCGGGGATGGGTTCACCGCAGGAGCGCGGTCAAGGGTAGGGAGTGAAGGTTTGCCGTCATACGGTAACCGCTAGCCTTGCTAAACCTTCGGATTGGGAGGTGGATCGGGTAACTTAACTAAGTTAGTAGGGAACACGGGTCAACAAATCGTCAGAGTTCCGATGTACCGAGGCAATGAAAATGGGTGACGTGCGCGCGCGAAGACGTCTTGCCAGGGCCGCAGAACTCGGACGACTGTCCCGGAGCTGCCTCCCACCACGCCTTATATATTGGTGCGCGAGCGCTTGCGGGCGCGTAGGGTTGTCGAACATCGGTTCGCGTGTTAGGGATGTCTCGCCGCCGGATCCTCGTCACACTTCCTCCCCGCCTTTGGAGATTTTTACCTGTAAAAATCACAAGATCCGGTATACAATCTATACACAAAAATACCTAGCTGGATCCTATGTTCAATTTATTTTCAATATTATATGTTGATCTGGTTAACTGGTAATTCTAAATGATATAGATTTATTATATAGTGTTTGTATCTATGTCATTTTTTCGGACTGATAAGTTACTTATTTATGAATGTTTGAGAATTCACTTGTGTATTTGTTTTCTGGTTTAGTTAATTTATAATGACATAGACTTATTTTGTTTTGTTGTGTCTATGTATATTTTGACTATGATTTTATCATTCTTTCGATGTTATCTGATTTACTGTTTTGGAGCTTATTAATCGGTTATTTTTCTTTGTTTTATCCGATTTATCTCCTTATGAAATAGCAATTACTTTTTATCTAATACATTATTTATCAGTTCCTGAATGCTTTTTATTTACTTTATTTTCTAGTTGTTGTGCAAAACAGTGGATTGTTAATTGTTTCGTTGTGCATTTCCTTGCCAACGTTTTATAATTATGTTTTGCTATCTCTAATTTATCGGAATCGGTTCAGCATTTTATATTTGCTATCTAGTCGTAGCTTGCTGACTTCTAATTACTTCATCGTAAAATTACCTATCAAAGGTTTATAATTATGTGTTGCTAAACTTTATTCATTGAAATCAGTTCAGCATTTTACATTTACTGTACAGTATCATATTATTACTTTCTAGTTGTTTCGCCTTGAAATCGCTTTACAATGGATTATAAATATGCTACGTATTTTAAATTTACGGTATAATATATAATTGATTATAATTGTGATTTGCTAAACCTCATTTATCAAGATCGGTTAAGCATTTTAAATTTACGGTATAACATATAACGGATTATAATTATGTTTTGCTAAACCTCCTTTATCAAGATCGGTTAAGCATTTTAAGTTTACGGTATAATATATAACGGATTACAATTATGTCTTGCTAACCCTCATTTATCAAGATCGGTTAAGCATTTTAAGTTTACGGTATAATATATAACGGATTATAATTATGTTTTGCTAAACCTCCTTTATCAAGATCGGTTAAGCATTTTAAATTTACGGTATAACATATAATGGATTACAATTATGTCTTGCTAACCCTCATTTATCAAGGTCGGTTAAGCATTTTAAGTTTACGGTATAATATATAACTGATTATAATTGTGATTTGCTAAACCTTATTTATCAAGATTGGTTAAGCATTTTACATTTACGGTATAATATATAACGGATTACAATTATGTTATGTTTTTCTAAGTCTCATTTATCTAAATCGGTTAAGCACCTTACATTTACGTTACTGTATAAGAGGATTATCTACTAATTGTTTCTCTGTGAATTTACTTAGTTATTACTTATGCAACTGGAATTTACGGTTTGTGTTACTGATTCTAAGTTAGTTTAATGTTAGGTAAAGAAAAAGAAAAAAAACAAAAAAAAAATTTTTTTACGACCTAGTCCTTCACGTTTTCCGGCCTGTCCCGTTTTCTTGGTTTCCCGGTGCGCCTCTTTCTTTTGCCTCTCTTGTGGACTTTCTTTCGTGGCCGTTCCAGCTCGTTCTCGGCATTGTCTAATAGGTCCAGCGCGTTTATTTGAGGATCCCTTTCTACGTCGCTCAAATAATCGACTCCTAATAACTCGGACCAACCCCCTGGCTCCAAATCCTCCTCGGTATACGCCACGCGTTGTCCTGATTCCGGGTTCTGCGGGTGCGAGTTTGTTGGCCGCGGTGGTCCTGGCGTTTCTGTGTTGGGGCCTGGCGTTGCTGGTCTGATCTTACCATTCCTGTCTATCTTGATCTGCCAGGCCTTCCCACGTAAAACTACACGTCCCGGTTGCCCTGTCGTAGGTAGTGGCCTAGGTTGTGTTCTCGTTCTCGCCCAAGGTTCTGCCATGACTGCTCGCTTGATAATGAGTCCTGTCTCTGTCTCCCAGTTATTTTATTTATGACGGTTTTCTCATTGATTTTGTAGGTAAGTTTTGTTAATCCTCCTTAGGGCCTTTTGTTCGCGGCCGGGTTCTTGTCTTGAGGTGCCGATAGATGGCGTTACTTGTCTATTTCGTAGCATGTTGCGGGTGAAAAAAAGGTGATTTGTGTGTATTATTCTATCTTCGTGGTTTTCATGAGGTTTGATAACGATTGATTTTTCCTTTATTCTTATTCGTAGTATGGTTTTATGTCTTTTATGTGAGCTGTACTTTTCCTTTTTGTGGTCGGGTCTTGTAATTCGAAGATTACTGGAGACTTACTAGATATTATTTCGTATGGGCCGTTGTACTTAGGTGCCAATTTTGCGCAAAAATGTTTGTTTGCGTCTGATAATGTGAAGTTTCGTTTCATAATTTTTTCGCCGTGTTTCGGTTTCCATTCCTTCTTATTTTTGTCGTAGTGTCGTTTTTGTTGTATTGAGGCTGTTTGTTGGTTGTTTTTAACGATTTCGTGGACTTCTATTAGTGTTTCTTTTTTTCTAGGAGTGGGATAGGGAGTTCGTTTCTGTCTCTTGGTGCTCTTAACTCTCTTCCGAATAAAAGGAATGCTGGTGTGTATTTTGTGGATTCATGGGTTGACGTGTTAATAGCGAAGTTAAGTTCCGGTAGGTATTCGTCCCACTTTTTGTGGTTGTTGCTTATATAGGTTGCCATCATTGTTTCTAATGTTCTGTTTACCCGTTCGGTGGGGTTTGCTTGTGGTGAGTATGGTGCGGTCAGTCTGTGCTTGGTACCGTACTTTTTTAATTCTTCCTCGAATATTTTGCTCGTGAATTGTCTGCCATTGTCGCTTATTAATACCTCCGGGCATCCGTATCTCATGACGATGCATTCTTTGAATGCTTTTGTCACCGTATTAGCGGTTGCCGTTCGTAGTGGTTTTACTTCTGTCCACTTCGTGAATTTGTCGTGAAAAACTATTATCCATGTGAATCCGTTTGACGATCTTGGTAAGGGGCCTATGAGGTCCGTTGACATGATGCTCCAGGGTGACTGTGCGTTGTATATATGCATTAATCCTGCTTGTTTTTGTTGTGGTTTTTTGTGTGCTTGGCAAGTTTTGCACGTTCTCACGTATCTTACGACGTCCTTATACATTCCCGGCCAGTAATATCGCTGTGATATTCTATTTAGTGTTTTTGCCGTTCCGAGGTGGCCTGCTGTCGGTGTGTCGTGGTTTTCTTTTAGGACGTCGTGTTTTTCTGTTTCAGGTACGCATAGTCTCCATTCTGAGGTCGGGCTTAGTCTCAGGCCGTAGGCGTAGTTTATAATTTTTCGGTATAGCTTACCGTTTTCGGATTTATATTCGGTGTTTTCTGTCTGGTTAATTTCTTTCAGTTTTTTTTTTGTCCAGTCTATGTTATTTCTTCCGATTTCGTATATTGGGTTCCTGGATAGTCCGTCTGCTATTTTGTTTAGCGTTCCTGGCCTGTATTCTATATTGAAATCGTACTGTTGCAGTTCTAGTGCCCACCTGGCTAGTCGCCCTGATGGGTCTTTGATTGTGTTTAGCCATTTTAGTGCTTGATGGTCGGTCATGACTGTGAATTGATATCCTTCTAGGAATGGTCTCATTTTGCGTATTCCCCATACCACGGCTAGGCATTCTTTTTCGGATGTAGTATATTTCTTTTCGGCTGGCTTCAATGCTCTGCTTGCGTACATTATTGGGTAATCTGATCCGTCTTGGTTTTGTAGGAGTACGGCTCCGAGGCCTACGTCGCTTGCGTCTGTCTGCAGTGTGAACGGCTTTCTGAAGTCTGCTCTTTTTAGTAGTTGGTCTTGGGTGACGGTGTGTTTGATTTCTGTAAATGCTTTTTCTTGTTCTGTGCCCCATGTGAATTTTGTGTCTTTTTTCAAGAGTTTTAGCAGTGGGTTCATTTTTTCTGTGTAGTTGGGTATAAATTTCCTATACCACGATGTCATGTCTATTAGTCTTCTTACTTCTTTTACTGTTGAGGGTGGTTTCAGTTCCGTGATTGCTCGTATTTTCTCTTCGTTCATTTTTATTCCGTCTCTGTTCACTATGTGTCCCAGATACTCGACTTCGGTTTTGCAGTATTCGCTTTTCTTCTTGTTTATTTCAAGTTTTGCTTCTCTTATTCTTCTGAATATGTCTTTTAAGTGCTTTATATGCCGATCGTATGATGGGCTGCATACGATAATATCGTCCAAGTACACGTATGCGTGTGGTTCTAACTCCGGTCCTATCACCGTGTCGAGTAGCCTTTGGAATGTAGCTCCGCTTGAGTGTAGTCCAAACGGCATTACTCTGAACTGGAATAGTCCTCTGCCTGGTACGGTGAATGCAGTTATGGGTTTGCTGTCCTCTTTTAGTTTCACGTTCCAGTATCCATTTTTCAGGTCTATTTTCGAGAAGTTTTTGGCGTTTCTCAACTTTTCTAATGTGTTATCTATCTGTGGTATCGGGTATGCATCTTTGTGTGATATCTGGTTTATCTTTCTGAAGTCTACGCAGAATCTGTATTCTCCGTTTGCCTTCTGTTCCAACATTACCAAATAAGGACATGAATTTGCCCAGCAATGCACCGTGACGTCGGCGGCTAGGATTGGTCAACGTATCGCAAGATCGGAGGGGGCTCATAGAAGAAGCGACGTTTTGAAAATTTGAACCCGCCATTAATTAACTAGCTAACAGAGTGTCGAAACTGATTTGTACCTTTTACTTAAACTAATAAATATTATCTAAAGTTAAAATCGTCGCAGAGTTATTTCTACTACGCCTCATCGAAACATATGGACCTTCGACGCCAAATTTGATGAAAAAACCATACCAGACTGACTATTGAAGCGAAGCGCAAGATCGTTTAAGAAACCGCTAAAAACTACCCTGGTGAGGTTGAGGTAGCGGCTTATGCAGTTTGGAAGTCAATGAGAAGTGGAAAAAGGCTCATAGATCCGCAAAGTTGTGAGAAACGTCGGTCCCGTACCTGAAAACGCGCATAGGTACGTCCAGCCATCCTGCCTATTCCTGCTTCATCTCCATTCCCACTGTGTAATATTTGCTGTTCTGCTAATTTCAGTGTTAACTACAAGTGCAAATTACTTCTTGTCGTGCCCTACTACGTGCCTTTCGCTATAGCAAGTATTCATCATTTAACTGTAAGTACTTAACTCCATTTTCACTACACTCCGCCGAAATGAGTTTAGATATCCAATCCCGTGATAAATCTCCTTATAGATCTAGTGATGATAGCTTATTTAAAGAGTTGGTTAAAAAGCGCGGTATAGTTAAGGGTAGGTTAACTAGGTTTGCAAATCATTTATCGTCACTCAAAGGTGAAACTATGTCTAGTAAAAATTGTATAGATCTTAAATTGCGCATTCAAGGAGCTAATAACTTGTTTTCAGAGTTTAACGAAATTCAAAATAAATTAGAGGAAATAGCCACCGACACTGAAGAACAGTTATCACAAAGAGATTTATTCGAGGATAGTTTCTATAGTACAATGTCGCAAGCCGAATATCTTTTAGATTCGAATCAGATCGCTGACAATTCCGAGGGTGGTAGCAGTCACAAGCATAAATCGATAAAATTGCCTACTATTTCTATGCCCACCTTCAATGGCTCATGTGAGCAATGGCTCGAGTTTAGGGATACTTTCCTATCATTAGTGCACAATTCTAACGACCTAAGCAATATAGAAAAGTTTCATTACCTTAAGTCATCGCTAAAGGAAAGTGCGGAATTAGTGATCAATTCAGTAGAATTCTCCAGTGATAATTATTCTGTTGCTTGGGAATTGCTTCTCAACCGCTACAATAATAGCAGATTATTAGTACATAATCACGTCAAATCCTTATTTACTATGCAGGCTATAAATAAAGAGTCACCTGTTTTAATTAGAAAACTAATAGATACCGTGCTAAAGAATTTGCGTTCCTTGAAAATTCTTGGTGAACCTACTGAGTCGTGGGATACATTAGTCATCTATATAGTAGTTTCAAAATTAGACCCGACTACAGAACGCGAATGGGAACAATGTAAGGGAATGTTAATATCTAATTCTAATGAATCTAAAAAACAACTCAAGATTGACGACTTAATAAGGTTTCTTAAGGATCGCGCCGATTTGTTGGAAACATTGCAAGTATCACACAGCAAAACTAATCCCGATACTAAGAAAAATTATTCGCAAAATCAGTCTAAGATTCACTGCAATGCCGCCACAAATAATCCAACAGAACGTCACTCACGCGATTTTGTGAAGAGAACCTGTTTACTGTGTAACGCAAGTCACCCACTTTATTCTTGTCAAAAATTCATTGATAGTAATTTGGAATCTAAACTTAAATTAATTAACGACAAAAGGCTATGCATGAACTGTTTACGTTCTGGTCACACTATAGATAGTTGTAGGTTTGGGCCATGTCGAATGTGTAACAAAAAACATAACTCGTTAGTTCATCCCGGTAGCCCTAATGTTGTTTCGAGTAATAGCTCCGCCGCCTTCCCTGTGTCGCACGGTACTAGTGGGCAGCTGCCTGCACCGCTCGTTGCGCCCGAGATGCAGCCCGCTCCCACCACATCACACTTGTCGTGCGCGTCATTACTCATGCAAATTCCTAAGATTCAAGCAAATAAGGCACATTTAAGCTCGCAATGCACACAATCTACAGTTTTGTTATCGACCGCCTTGGTTATGATAGCCGATCATCGCAATAATTATCACCCGGCCCGCGCGCTTCTAGACAGCGGCAGCCAGCGATGTTTCATTACTAAATCTTTATGTAATTTACTTCAAACGCCAGTTTTACAGTCCACTCACGAGATACGCGGTGTAGGTAATTCGGTTACAAGCTCGACGCAAACGTGTAGTGTCGAGATTAAATCGCGCACAGAATCCTTCGTTGCGCATTTGGAATGTTTTGTTTTGCCTACAATTACGTCATCGATACCCGCAATAGCAATTGTTCCCGCGCAACTGAATATTCCTGAAAATATTCAATTAGCAGATCCGCAATTTTATCAAACTCAAAGTATTGACATTCTTATAGGCGCGGATATATTTTGGGATTTGATAAAGAATAACAAATTTAAGTTAGCCAATGGGCCATTCTTGTTAGATACAAAATTGGGATGGATTATTTCCGGACCTATTTGTTCTATTCCGCGTAATGATAGGTACATTCAATGTAACTTTTCGCATTCAATTGAGTCTCAACTAAGACAGTTTTGGGAACTCGAAGAAATTCCTCGGGAATGTAGGGACACGCGCACCAAGGAAGAACGTGCATGCGAGGAACATTTCATCAAAACTACTACGCGCAATATCGATGGAAGGTTCTGTGTACGTATACCCTTTAAAAAAAGCCCTGATTCCCTAGGTGAAAGTTATACGCAGGCTGAACGTAGGTTTTTGGCCCTTGAAAAGCGATTGCAGCGGAATGATAGTTATAGGCAACTTTATAGTGACTTCATTCATGAGTACATACGTTTGGGTCATATGAGTCGCGTTGAGCGTTATGGGTCATCCCATTATTTTCTGCCTCATCATGGCGTTTTGCGCGAACAGAGCAGCACAACCAAATTGCGAGTCGTCTTCGATGCCAGTGCTGCGTCAAGTAATAATGTGTCGCTAAATGAATTACAAATGATAGGCCCAGCAATACAGGGTGATCTCTTTCCTATATTATTGCGATTTAGATGTCACAAATATACCGCTTGCGCAGACGTTGAAAAAATGTACCGGCAATGTTTAGTTCATGAGGATCAGCGTGACTTTCAATTAATTTTATGGCGTGACGATCCTTCTGAACCCTTGGGTGTCTATCGTCTTAATACAGTCACTTACGGGACAGCTTCAGCGCCATTTCTGAGTTGTAGATGCCTTAAACAACTTGCAATCGAAAGTACTGATCCTGACGTCATAAGGGTAATAAGCCAGGATTTTTACGTTGATGACATGATTACAGGTAGTGACAGTAAGGAAGAGTTATTGAAAATTTGTTCCACAGTAGAAAGAGTCCTAAATTCAGGCTGTTTTCCTCTTCGCAAGTGGATGTTAAATTTTGATGTCAATGATCCAGTAATTGATCAGTCTGATTTATTCAAGCCCTTATCTTTAGTCAACAATACAAGTTCCAAAACTTTAGGTTTGGGTTGGAATCACTTTAGTGACGAATTTTATTTTAGCACGCAATTTAGTAAAGATGATGAAATTATTACAAAACGTTATATGATGTCAAACATTTCACAAATCTTTGATCCTCTGGGATTATTAAGTCCATTTATAATGATTGCAAAAATATTATTGCAGAAACTATGGCTGCTAAAAATAGGTTGGGATGACAGGGTTCCAATAGAGGTCGAAAAAACATGGGAACGGTTTTCATCTTCTGTGCTTAGTTTAAATGAAATCCGCGTACCACGTCATGTCATAGGTGCTGGTCCGGTGCGTCGGGAATTACACATTTTTTGCGATGCCTCGGAGTGCGCGTACGGTACATGCATATACATACGTACTATCAATTATGATTCTGTAACAGTCAGGTTGTATTGTTCGAAGGGAAAGGTTGCGCCGTTAAAACCAGTCAGTATCCCAAGATTGGAGTTGTGTGGGGCTTTATTGGGTGCCAGGCTATATAATGCAATTCGCGAATCGCTCAATTTTCAATTTGATAATATTATTTTTTGGTCTGATTCAACGATTGTACTGGGTTGGCTGCGTATGGCTCCTAATTTGTTGAAAACTTTCGTGCAAAACCGAGTAGCTGAAATTCATGAAATCACAAAGGACTTACCTTGGTGCCATGTAAGCGGAAAGAGCAATCCAGCTGACTTAGTGTCACGAGGGGTCAAGTTAGAGGACCTTAAGACTTCCACTTTATGGTGGGAAGGGCCTACATTCCTCCGCGACCTTAAATTCGATTGCAATAACTCGATTTTTGAACAGCCACATACAGCACAGTTAGAGTTACCAGAAATAAAGCCTGTTCAGCCTATCCACTTATTAGTGACCACATCAGAAGTATCATTGTTTCCTTTTGAAAGATTCTCTCAATATAATCGTTTGAAACGAACTTGCGCATATGTATTACGTTTTATTAATAATATACGACACAAAGATAATGATCGACGTGGAGTTCTTACTATTGACGAACTTAGAGAGGCGGAAATGATGCTGGTGAGATTGTCTCAACAAGAGTCTTTCTCGAAGGAATATAATATATTATTAAATAATAGTCACTTAAAAAATACACACAATTTAAGTAAATTTAATTTATTTATGGATAGCGAGAATATATTACGAGTAGGCGGTAGAATAAAAAATTCACCGAATTTTTCTTTTGATAAAAAGCACCCAATGTTGTTATCTTCAAAGCACTGGTTTTCTTTGTTGTTATTTCGTTCCGAGCACAAGCGCCTACAACATGCTGGTCCGCAAACGCTTTTGTACAACACACGAGAAGTATACTGGATAGTTGGAGGTAGGAATCTTGCTAAACATACTGTACATAAATGCGTTATTTGTACGCGTTTGAGAGGCAAGACTTTATCTCCCATAATGAGCGATTTACCTGAACAGAGAATTACTCCAAGCTTTCCATTTTTACGTTGCGGTGTAGACTACGCTGGGCCGGTGCTCATCCTGAACCGCAAAGGAAGGGGCTCAAAACTTATAAAAGCGTATATTTGTTTGTTTGTTTGCTTTGTGACTCGCGCAATTCACTTGGAACTTGTCAGTGACCTATCCGCGGATGCCTATCTTCTAGCGTTAAAAAGGTTTATCGCACGGCGAGGCAAACCTGCTGAAATTGTCTCTGATAATGGTAGAAATTTTGTAGGACTTGCTAATGAATTTTCAAAATTTTTAACTAACTGTTCTAAAGATATTATTGAATACGCTACAAATGAAAACATCAAATTCCGGTTTATAGTTCCTTACACGCCTCATTTCGGAGGACTTTGGGAGGCTGGAGTTAAGTCCTGCAAACACCACATGTTACGAGTAGTTGGAAATGCACACTTGACTTTTGAAGAGTTCAGCACTGTATTAACACAGATTGAGTCTATCCTGAACTCCCGTCCTCTTAATCCCATGTCCACTGATCCGAACGATTTCCAACCCCTGAGTCCTGCTCATTTTCTGGTTGGTCGTCTCCTAACAGCGCCTGCGACTGAACAGCTGACTGATGTCCCTGTCCACCGACTAACGCGCTACCAGCGAATCGAACAAATAAGACAACATTTTTGGACCAGGTGGAGCAAGGAGTACGTCTCGGAACTACAAACTAGAACTAAATGGAAGGAGCACAAGGCTGATCTTCAGACTGGCACGATGGTCGTTATCAAAGAAGACAACACGCCGCCTTTAAAATGGAGTCTAGGGCGCATTATTTCCACGCGACCAGGAAAGGATGGGATTTCCAGAGTAGCTGACATACAAACCGCCTCTGGAGTTATCAGACGCGCGTTTCCTCGAATCTGCCCTTTATTCTGATAACCATGAAGACAACAGTTGGACGCTGGTGCTTCCAAGGCCGGGGGCATGTTCCAACATTACCAAATAAGGACATGAATTTGCCCAAAGCAATGCACCGTGACGTCGGCGGCTAGGATTGGTCCACGTATCGCAAGATCGGAGGGGGCTCATAGAAGAAGCGACGTTTTGAAAATTTGAACCCGCCATTAATTAACTAGCTAACAGAGTGTCGAAACTGATTTGTACCTTTTACTTAAACTAATAAATATTATCTAAAGTTAAAATCGTCGCAGAGTTATTTCTACTACGCCTCATCGAAACACCTTCTTTGCTAGTACTATTGGTGAGCTGTACGGGCTGTTTGATTTTTCGATGATGTTGTTTTTTAGCATTTCATCTACATGTTGATTGATAATTTCTTGGAGTTTCGGATTTCTCGGATAATATTTTTGTTTTATCGGTTGGTCATGTTTCAGTTTTATTTCATGCTCTGTCCATGTGTTCCCTTTTGGGCTTTTGTCGCATTTCTCGTATTCTTCGCTTATGGTCTTTTGTAATCGGATTTTTTGTTCCTTTGTGAGGGTTGGGTCCATATTTTCTGTTTCTATCTCGTTGTCGACGTTTGTGATAGTCTCTATTTGTTCTTCCTTGTTTTGTCTGGTATCTTCGTCTGTCCAACTTATTTTTGCCCCTATTCTGCTTAGTATGTCCATCCCGATTATTATTTTTGTAATCTGGGGGTGGTATAACATTTGGTGGTTTATTTGTTTCTCTCTTACTTTGATTTCTAGGGGTAGGGCTTGCGTGATTTCTAGTGTTGTTCCATTTGCTGTGCTTGCCGTTTCTGACACGTTTTTAGGCTTGTGCTTTCTCTTTAGGTATTCCTCGTATATCTGTCGGTTTGCGTATGATCTTGTTGCTCCTGTGTCGATCAGCGCTTGGTATACTGTGTCTAACACGGTTATCTGTGTGTATGGGCGGTTGTCTCCGTTTTTCGTTTCTGTGCCTATTATCATGGATTGTACTATGTTTTTATTTTCCCTGCAGCACTTGATGCTTAGTACGCCAATCTTTCCGCACCCTCCACAAAATAACACTTTTCTTCCTCTACACTCTCTTGATGTATGTCCGGGTTTGCCGCAACTCCAGCAGCATGTATTTGGGTTGTAATTATAGATGTATTTCGCCGTGTCTCTGGCTTGTCTGTTTTCTGATAGTGCCTGTGCGGGTTGTGCTTCCCTGTATATTTTCGTGTTTGTTTGTGTGTTTGTACTGCTTCTGTTCTCGAACCTTCGGTTGAAGCTCATTTGGCGGTCCTCTGTGACACTTTCGTAGTCTTTTGCGAGTTGTGTTAATTGCTGTACCGTGGTAAATTCTGTTCTTTTTATGTAGTACTTGTATTTTGGGTTCATATTATCGTATATTCTGTTTAACTTTTCCTCTTTTGACATCTTTGTGTATCTTCTCATTAAAGTTTGTAGATCGATTAGGTAATCGGTGAACTTTTGTTTGTAGTTTTGTCTTGATGTTACTATCTTTCGGAGGAGTTCGTTTTCGTAATTTTTTGGCATAAATGTTATAGAGAAACACTCAATAAATTCTTCCCATGTTGTCCACGAGTCTCTGTTGTTACGGTACCACAACACAGCCTTACCTTTTAGTAGTCTTGGTATTACTTTTAGTAGGTTCGTTTTTTCTATTTCCCCTGTCCCTGACAGCTCTTCCAGTCTTTCAAGGAACTCCACGGGGTCGTCGTGTGTATCGAAGTGTATGTTCCACCTTGATACTATGCACTCACTTGCGTTAGTTGTTTGTGGGTTGCCACATTTCGTCTGTTCTGGGTTTTTTTCTTCGTGTGACATCTTTGTGTCCTCGAACTCTGTGTCCGAGTTGTCTGTGTCTTCTTCGGTGACGCTGGAGGGCTGGTCCGTATTATCTGGTCGGGTTTGTGACGTGGATGGGGTTTCTGCCCTTACCACTTGTGCGAGGTTTTGTCTCAGGTCACGCACTGTCGAGTTTTCGGTGTTTAGGTTTCTTATTTTGCACTCTTCTTCCAATTCTTGCTTTTTCAGGTTGTATATCCAGGACGTGGGCATTAGATTCGGTTTCTGGTCAATATTTTAATTCTGGTTACTCCCGAGGCGTCGCTCTCTTTCGGTTTCTAGCCTGGGTGCGACGGCTCGGTAAGTACCCTATTCCCTGGGGTTTATATGGGTTTTTTCGTTGGGCGCCAATGTGACGAAGAACCCTTTCAGCTAGCTCAGCCTGAGTTCCTCGTCAGCATATGTACTGGCCCCAGCCCGCCGTGCGTGCGGTGAGGGGATGTGTACCTAATTTGGGGTAACCTACCAGGGATTGACCAGAGAAACCAACGTGACGTTTTCACACTATATATTGAACAGTTTCACAATATTCACTAAATGTTAATACACTCCTAACGCTTAACCTAAGCCTAGGCTATGACTGCTGTCTGACTGCCGTCACGGCTGGACGGCGAGATAGGGCGACGAGGATCTGCGCGGTTCCCTACGGGACGGATTCTGGAGCGGTAACGAGATCGCGTCCTACACGGTATATCGACGCGGAGCGTGGCGGGTGTTTGGTTAGTTTATATCTACGTTCTCACTACGGGTAATAAAGGCTGGCATGCGGAGTCGTATGCGACACTAAGCCGCAGGAGCATCCGGGCCGGGGATGGGTTCACCGCAGGAGCGCGGTCAAGGGTAGGGAGTGAAGGTTTGCCGTCATACGGTAACCGCTAGCCTTGCTAAACCTTCGGATTGGGAGGTGGATCGGGTAACTTAACTAAGTTAGTAGGGAACACGGGTCAACAAATCGTCAGAGTTCCGATGTACCGAGGCAATGAAAATGGGTGACGTGCGCGCGCGAAGACGTCTTGCCAGGGCCGCAGAACTCGGACGACTGTCCCGGAGCTGCCTCCCACCACGCCTTATATATTGGTGCGCGAGCGCTTGCGGGCGCGTAGGGTTGTCGAACATCGGTTCGCGTGTTAGGGATGTCTCGCCGCCGGATCCTCGTCACAAGGTATTAAGTGAGTAATTTAACATTTTACAAACGGGTATAATATAACATGAAGTAGAATAATTAGATGTCTTTGTGCATTTGCAAACCGACAATGGTATAGTTGACGGTCAGTGACAGGACTGCGGGGAGGAAATACATCCCGACTTTCATGGTCGGCAGCTCTATGGTGAGGGGCTGCACGGAGACCAGCCGGTGAAAGTCTTTTACACTATGCAGCCATGCTGTGTCAAGATCTGAAAAGTGAAATTAGAAATTATCAAAACCTTTGATAAGATTGCATCATATTTTAATAGGAACTTTGACACTGTTGAAAATACGCACCCATGGATGACTTAGAGAGAATTTGAGCCAATTGTCGTTTGAGTTTCAGTACCTCATTGTTTACTTCCTGGCCACTCTTTGCAACGACTATGATTACGGATCCATATATTATAAAGTAATAGAGTGCGTTTGTTCGTGTGACTAAATAAACGGCTTCCTGAAATTGATTCATTCGACTTTTGCAGTAAAGTTTTATATGTATGGAAAGCAAACACAAAAAACAATGCCAGGTTCACTCATAGAGCACATACCCTATAGAGTAGAAATATCATATGATTTGTTCGACAAATTTTTCCGCACTTTTTTAATCTGTAAGTACTTGTACATTTTTGTGTGGGAGAGTTGACAAGACTGGTCATTTCATACTAAATGTAAGTGAAAAATCACTTACTAGTTTCGGAGAAAGATTGTTCGTATTGCTGTTTTATAGGGTATGTGCTCGATGGGTTCACTAAAGCCTTTTATCTACGGCTAGCGCATACAGAAGGATGTCACAATGTTGCATCCTAATCCCGCAAATCCCGAGGATCTCCCACTCATAATCCCGCATCTTGCAACATTAAAAAATCATGTGTAGGACCTTGATTTTTGTAGATCCCGGTATATTAAGATTGAATGCCATAATTTAGTCCAAAATACTAACCTTTGATATAAGCAAAGATAATGTTCTAAACATCATACAGATAAATTGTGCCGCCGCTATGAACACTGAAAGTAGGATCTGAAAGTATAAAACCATCTTTATACATATAAATATTACAAGTTAGGTCAGTTTACATAAGATTTTTATTGCTATTTAAACTCCTTACTCTACAAGGTGGCTTATTCTGATGCCAAATATGAAACCACCGATTTGAACTCTAAAGAAGATTGATTTTCTTTTAACAAGATTATCAAATAAATAATCAATAAAGGATTTTCTAGAAAATTCTTAAAACCACATACTATTAACAGTATTTTTTTCTCCTAATCTAAAATCAGGCCATAATACTCATTTATTCAGTATATAATAGGCCCTCTTGCGGGCAATTATACACGTCCCAAAATATAGCTTTACCCTACCACCGCTTCGGGACTACATATCGGCTGGTGATGAGAATAAACGGCGCAACAAACTCAGTCACCTTTGACAGCCTTTTTTACAGGAAATACAGTTACAAGACATGAAGTAAGTGCGAGCTAAGCAGGTTAAGTCCATGCACTCTTGTCTTTCAAATAATCGTCTACCTTATAAAACCCTTTTTTTCATAAGGTTTTTTTTAATGTGAATTTTGAACTCATGTACAGGTAGTTCAACAAGAGTCTGTGGAACTTTATTAAAAAATTTAATACATTTAATAAAAATATTGTGTACTCAGATAAGAAAAAATATTATTTTTTATGAACTAGGGGAGGGAAGTGTCCAAAATGATTCCTCTAAATTATCTGTATAACAATGAGAACTCAAAAAATTTATACATTTTAATTGATTTTTTATAATCGGATATGTGAGGTGGTATAGCATGTTATTTTATCTGTTAGTAAGTAGACACAACAGCAAAACTATTTTGGGTATGCTTGACAGTACTACTAAATAAATAGTGATTATCTTGGACGAATTTTCGTAAGTAATATAAATAAACATTACTTGATCCCCAAAACACGTTTTTATCTGCCGACTGGACTCAAGTACTTCTTGGTATACTGTTGTGAAGCTGTTAATGGTGTCTTCGAGTGAACCCGCGTCCGCCGAGTCCCTGACTAACGCGGTTACAGACTGGAGGGTACTCCTAAGTATTGCCAGTAGAGAACAATAAGTCAAAGGTCCCAGCACGTAGCGGGATTCAGCACAGATCTTAAACATGTAGTATAGTACATAACGGAAAATGCCTTCCATATTATAATTGGGATCTAAAACAGTTAGGCTTATTATAACCACACTGCCTAAAAGTCTAAGGACAACGTAACTAATTGTGACAATTACACAATTTAGTTTAACTTTAGACATATTTTTTGTAAAAGGTTGATGGCATTTTACAATTTCATAGCAACAAGATAGACTTAAAAGAAGTTTCCTAAAAGCACGTCCAAATCGTGGCCCGAAATAAAACGTGACTAATAAGTTGTGTACTTCATATAGTACATGAAAACAAATTGCAATCATCAGAAGGATAGTCGCCGAACCAAATATTGTCGCTAGTAATTTAAAGCTGTCAATGAATATGTACATTGAAATAATGACGTCAATAATAATAATTAAAGATGTAAAAATCTGTTTTCTCGTTGTCAAAAATAAATAGTTGCGATGAATGTTTAACGTCTTTTCGATAGTACACAAAAAACGTAACACTTTTAAATTCTCCATTGCGATAATAATTAATTATTAAAAACGGAACAAATTGAGGTCCGTAACCAACTGTGCACTGAATGAAAGACGAAGTACAAGTGTGGGTTTATTCAGAATGAATTATGTAATTATAACGAGTACTACTACTTACTTGATATTTTATCGATCCAGGCATTACCTATTACTTAGGTACTAAATAACGTTATGTATCTTGACGTTAGAAATAGAAGTTACCTGAAGTAGAAGTAGAATTACCCTGTCGGGTTTTTAATGTTTTAATTAACGCGCTATACACGGCGTTAGGTAAATGGTATATCAAGCCGAAACTAGTCCATGTTAATATTATGCATACAGGGTTGCTCTGCCAAGGGGTACCAAATTTAAAAAATAAGATCTAGAGAACAATATAAAGAAGCTTCTTAAACGTTATTATTTTTAATAATCGTAAGTTACGAAAAAAAAAATTGTTTTTTAATGTCCGAAAATATCATTTTTTAGACTAGCGCCGAGAAAAAGCAGCGCAAGAATCTCGGTCAGTATTGTACGTAGAATGTAATAATACGAAATCTTATTTTTCCGACTATCACAAGTATGAAAACGGGTGTGTGGATAACAACTAGATGTGTAGCCATGCTCTAAAATGGTCTGGTTTCCGTGCCTCAGGGTTACAGAAGTCTGATGGTAACAGAAGTTCTGAAATAGAGGCTACGTACCGGCAAGCGCAGTGTAGGACGTCCACCTACAAGGTAGACAGACGACCTGGTAAAGGTTGCAGGAAGTCGCTGGATACAGGCCGCGTCCAATCGGCCAATCTGGAAATCATTGAGGGAGGCCTGTGTTCAGCAGTGGACGTCCTATAGCTGAGATGATGATGATGACTCTTAATGTAATAACCAACTTGCCGCATCCAGGATCGATCACACGACAAAGCGCTAAGAAGAATCATGTCTGTTCTTCTCCTTAATTTAGTGTCTACAGCAATTTAGTCTTTGTTGTGAACAGTACATGCCTACCTGAAGGATGATGAGAATCATCATCATCATTTCAGGCATAGGAAGTCCACTACTGAAAACAGACCTCCCCCAATGATTTTCAATGGAGGGACTGCTAATACTCGCCAAGCTTGACAGGCGCGTTCAGTTTTTCATAAGATTTCGCACGCAGACGCTGCTGCCCGTGTCGTGCTACAGGAATTAGTCGCCTCTTACGACACGCCTCCTGTTGGCGGCGGGGAAGTGTATTCTTTACGGCCGTCCTTACACGACAAGATGATGAGAATAGTTTTCACAAATACCAGCTTTTAACAATAAGAAGTGCAAGCACATAAACATATTTAATAATATTATTAATTCCAAAGATAAAATAAAAGTACATAAAGTTGGTCACCAGACAGTTTCCAAAAACCCCTTTTTTGGGGTAGTCGGGAAAAAATCCCAGAATCCGCAAATGTGACATGTTCCAACTTGGCGTATGCGATGACCGCCGTCATTCCTGGACAGTTACGTGATCTGCGAGACAATCTGACAATACGCTTATTGTTTAACATACATGTATACGTTTGGGTACAGTTGGAAAGAAAGAAAAATGTAATGTGTGGCAATAGTTGAAAATTGGAATCGGTATCGGTATCTAAAACGGCGACTAAGAAACAAACTCGAAATATCAAAGTCCTATATAGTTTCACTTGTTTTACAGAATCAGTCACATAGTTCTAAGTTTGATATTATTATCTATTTCTATCCTATTAAAATAAATCTTACTTTGCAGCACTTAAGAAAACTAATCAATGTTAACCTGCATAACTTTATATTCAATTGTTCACAAAAAAAAAATGACAAGCGTTTTGGAACATCCGTCATTAAATTTTGTAGCTTTGCCTCACCATTTGCGCAATTACGGTGCATGTTAGGACATCATGCATTTAGTGTCCACCGGCGTCCCGATGGCCGCTGTCACGGCGCGGGACGGGACGTGACTCGTGGCCTAATGTGATACGAGCGGGAAAACAACGCAAAAGACGTGTTTGTATGGACACGCCTGTCATTTATTTTTATTTATTTATTAAGAGCGACCGATAAGTCTTAACCTAAGACATTAGTTACTTGTCTAATGTCTTTGGTCTTGACACCTATACAAATAATAACTAATACCAAAAAGTAATCTAAGTGAATATTCAATTACAGGATACCACGACACGATGAAATATACTCTATTTTTGTGACATAAAATTTTGAATTACACTTATAAAGTCATATGCAGTCTTGTGCGTAAAAAGAAATCATACGCATAGAAAAGTGTTTATTTTTAATATCTCTACATACGAGTATAGATGAAATTTTATTAGTATAAAAAAGTATACATATACAAACCCTTTAGTATTTTACACTCATAAAAATTCACCCTGTATAAGTATATTGTGAATTAGTCATACAATTCCTTAACAATAGACACGTAATCAGCTGATACGATTGCATATATTCATCGCGTATTTATTTAAATTGTACAATTGTAGATAAACCAGTTTAAGTTTAAAAATTCGATGTGTTGCTTTACGGGTTCTTGAAAGTCAAAATCACTCTGCTCAAAAGCATGTCCATTTTATTGATGTCCCTTATTTTGGTGGGACAGCGATGTTAGCGAAAATCCGTCCCTGCTTACAACGCTAAACGGCGACGCGTCGAAATATTGTACCAACAATTCCACATTTTTATTACCCACCTATATTTTATGGCGATTACGTAATGGGACCATGTAATATTTTAGTGTATCTATTTAAATAGGCAAGGTGACGGAAAAATCTACAAAAAAAACTTCTCAAAACACGATGCAAACATAGGACGGGACGCCTTATTTTTCTTAATTGTCCGTCGCTTTCTAAATGCTGCTGCTCAAAGGTTAACCCCCCAATTTTCCCTATTTAATGATGGTTAAGGCTTATCAATAACATCCAATTAAAAAAATCGCAATCGCTGCGTTTTGAGAATCCCTTTCCTACTTTATCCAGTCCGTAGAAATTTAATATCAGAAGAACGAGAATGACTTACAAAGCCAACCCTATATTCGCGTTTACAAGCCGATGCTCTACAAGCCCAAAAATCTGCGTGAACACAACCGAAGTGAGCCGAGGTTATTTGCATCCAAATGTACTGTATTCAACCACTAACAGATACACATACATTTCCGATACAGCCAGGGCTGTCGACTTGTGTATTCATTCAAGGTTTATTATTTTTACGTATAAGTTGACGCTGTTAAGGCCACTGGTCGAGTGACTAGTCAACTAGTAAGTCACATCTAAACTGGCATGGCTGTGAACTATAGCTGCATCTACGGCTTAGTTCGAACGAGTATTACTAATCCATCTAATATGAATTTATGAGGCAGAGATAAATTCCTCCTTCCTCCTCTTAAGCCTCCTAATATTCTCTAAGCTCCTACGTTCGATGGAGAAATCGAACTTTTCATAACTATATCGGGTTGTACCTAGGTTACCGTCGTTGTTTCTGATTTCTGTATTATAGTGTTTCAGCTACTTACCTTAGGAACAGAGAAATTAATGTACGTGATGTTTAACCTTTTTATTTTTTGCATTTACAATAATGCTACATAGTTTGTATCAAGGAAAATATTTTTTCACCTCACAACTTCTGAAAGATTTTGTTTGTCATTAGAAATCTGAGTGCAAAAGTGCATTTTGTCCGCTAGCGTAAAAAGTTATTTTTTTAAATTCGAACCTTTTTATTCCATACTTTTCTATACCGCAAGTCCACTAATGCATTAAATACTTATTTCATGTCAGTGCGCAACCTCATTTCTTTGAATAATCGTACTGGCCAGTCACAGGCAGCACTGGACTGAATGAAAAAAATAAAAAACATTTAAAAAATTTCTTCTCTTTATTCAATTTACCTTCAATAATTTGTTTTGAAAATCGTAATTTCATTGAATATGAGTGAGTCCAGCAGTGACGAAGATATTAATTTAACACCTGCACAGTTAGTGCGCGTTAGCGGTACATAATGCCAAATTGAGTTTTCTTGCGGAAAAATCGCGTGAAAAGCACTTAAAAGCGTAAAATTTGTTCAATGCATGGAGACATTCTAAAGGCGCGAAAACGTTTTCGAAGACTATAATGCTATCATACTTCATTAAACTATCTAAAACAAGATAATCAATCAAATGAATTTAAAACACTAATTTACTTAATAACTAAGCTGTTTTTGCACCTAGCGTTTTCCTCGCTGTAGTGAGGTGAAAAATTGTGTGTTTCACTCGGCAGCAAAGTTATTTTGCATCTCGTACCTTTGAAACCTTCAATACACGCACCAAAAACCAACTTTTCAGCCTTGCATAACAAATAACTATTACTTAAATAATGATTTTAAGTAAACATTTTTCCTTGGTATGTGATGTCTAATATTCATATATTTTTTATTTTTACGATATGAGTTTATTTACTTTAGTAACATAAGTCGGCACCCCTAACTAGAGGCAGACAGTCCCAGCCCCGCTCCCACGGGAAAGATTTCCCTAATGCTGTTCACAGAACTAACATAACATTTGAATATCTCATCATATTTCGATTTTTTATTCTGTCGATTTCCCTTCGCCCCAGACTGTGAGTTTAATCTTTTTATGTGGGTCTTGCGACTTGTTTCTTGTTGTTCCGTAATAGTACGATCATGGGGTTTATATTTCATATGTTAATATATTTATTGCGAGATGTTCTAAAATATCTTTTAACATTTATTTGGTGAGTTAGGAGATCAAACACGGAACGTCTGATGATAATACTTCTAATTGGCTATTGTAACTGAGGCCCAATTCCCGTAATTTGACATTAGTCGCAATCCGGTGTCGATCCGCTCCCAGTAACATTACGATCACAAATGGTATTCTCGTAAACCCAAAAAATGCAATTATAGTTCGTAATGCTACTAAAAATGGAAGAAACCAAAATTAGTATTTTTTTTGCTCTATTTTCAGTCGTATTGGGATAGTCTTGATAATTTTACGTTAAATTAAAAGTTTACGAGAATACCGTTTGTGATCGTAATGTTACTGGGAGCGGATCGACACCGGATTGCGACTATTGTCAAATTACGGGAATTGGGCCTCTGGTCTTGACACGCGAGGCTCGCATGATTTGCGTAAACGCACCAGCAGTGAACTAGTTTTAAAAAAAAATCGTCATTTTTTGTTAGATTGACAAAAAACAAAATATGGGTTCAATACTTTTTTGATAATCTAATTGACGGACTAAAAATAATAATATTTTTTTGATACTGGAAACTAGTCTGAAAGCATATTTTTGAAACGTTTAAATTCCAATTTACCACATTTTCTAGTGGATTGGAATTTGAACGTTACAAAAATAGCCAAGAAACGTATACAATTTGTAATTAGTAGTATTTGTTGTTTGTTTGTGATAAGTACACATTATTATTTAAATAAATATTGAAAAAAATACAGTATAGCATACTATTAACTACATTGCATTGCAGAATAGAAAATTACAGTATAAAATTTAACAATTATCAACACCACAGCGAGTGGCTCTGGGCCGTTTGCATCCAGCGGCTGCATGCAATTCACTAGGTCGTCAGTCCACCGAACAATCATTAAAACCTTTGTCAATTTATATAAAACTTGCAGATTTACTTATGGCTAATTATTATATTATAATAATAATGTCTGTGTTTTCCCTAGTTTATGGGTGTGAATGTACCGTTATGAGCGATGCAATGCATACCGCGGAAGGCAATTTATCTTCCTCCCTTCCGTAGACTCGGATAACTGAGACTTAATTAATTTACTAAAACACTTGCAGAGAATGGGCTTTTAATACAGTAGAGTTGGACAAAGCAAGCTCACTCACTGAGGTACTTTTACACGGGTTAAATTTAATTTCGTGCTACATTGTTTCCTGACTACTGAATAAAAAATGTACCTCAGCGCCTTTGTCGCGTTATGAAAATATGTTAGCAAGAAGAGGAAAACCATAATGCAGTCCTTTCGTGCTAGAAATTTGGCCATTAGTTAACAAGATTTTCGATAAATAATAAAAGTTTATCGCATTCTGCTGCTTACGGTACGACCAGTACAACAATTTAATATCGCTCAACTATGGAGATATAATGTTTTCAAGGTCCAGAAATGAGGATGTCTAACAGTAAAACTAAGCATGCTAAAGTGGCGATGGTCAGTAGTGTTGCCAAACTATTATCAGTAAAACTATCGGTGGAGTTATTAAAATCTGCTACACTATCGATACTATCGACAAACCTAATAATAGTCTTATTATTAATGGTCATTATCAATTTGATATCGACATTCAATTATCAGTCGGCAATATTTGGGTTTATAACTATATTTTGCCAACAGATAAACGAAAGGATAGTCATGAGAGACCTTAGCTTGTCAACCATAGCGTAGAACACACTTCCACAAGCTACAAAATTAAGCGATGATCACGCAAAGCTACTGGCAACAGATGAAAAAGAATAGTCGAGGATCGGTCTCAGTGCATTGGAGAGTGATATAAGACTACTGTATTCTAGTCTATTATCGTTTTAATCAGACCAAACATGAATCAGAGTTGTAATCTTCGCTTGTCAGAAATACAAGATTGCATTGTTTAACGCTGTTAATTGTTTTCTGAGTTTCGGCTACCTATTGTCCCATAATTGGGAAATAATCAGTACTATTTTGGGTCAGGTTCAAGATTGACTTGCATTTGTTGACGATCCTATTTGAGGTTTAGGGATGATAAATCGGTGGCAAGGAATCTCGAAATTGTGTTTATTGTCGGTGCTTTTCAGTCTTTCTTATGTAATGCTAGAGCATTAAATAAGCACCGCTGTTTCGATAAAAAATCAAAATAGCGGCTATATCTATCATATTTTAAAAAAAATACAATTGGTGTCGATAAATCGCTATATCATATCGTGTTTCGATGGTTATGCTAGAGGGGCTGGTTGAAGTCAAAATATCTTTACTTCTTTCAATCTTAATTTGTTTTCCTCTTGTTATAAGACCGCCTAAATTGTAGAGTTCTAAATGTTTCTTTTTCTGCACCTACTTTGTTTATTTAGTAGGGTGTGCAAGAAATAGTATCTATACTTAGTTACATTGCAAGTTAGTGCCAATTTTTCAGGAGCGACTCAGAATCAGTAACTTAATCGATCTATGGTAAAGAACGGAACTTTGTTTTTTCATTTGTAATTTTATTCCTCCTTGCATCGTTTTCCTCAGTATCAATGTACATACATCACTTAGAAAACAAATAAAGATTTGAATTTAGAAATTTACTGGCTGAGGGTTGTGATTGCTTCGATGGAGTATCCTGTTGCGGAGTATCCGGCGCCATCTGCTTTGGTCAGTTGCAGAGTACAGAGCATCATGGGTGGTAATGTCTAGGTCTTGCGGATCTGGTCTGTCCATCGTGTCGGGTTTCTTAAAATTATTTTTTAATAAAATGACGAATTTTGTTCATTAAACCAAATTGCCAGACCCGTCTAAAGTAGTACTTTATAGAATTACAAAAGTCGTTTTTGACATTTGAGTCATTGACGTAAATAGGAAATTAATTCAGATAATTCAATAAACTTAGTTTTAAACCCCGCTAGATAGGAGTTCATTTATCTTATATTTATGTATTATAATTCAAATGCTTTTTTTGCAAAGTTATTATGGCAGGTCTCTTGATGTTTTTCTTTATACAAACATGAAACGACTTTGGGGCAATACTCGGCACTCTCCTTTACAATAAGTTGATTAAATTGCATGTGCTATCTGATGAATGACGCACACCGCATCTCGCATTTTCTTTTTTTTAAATTTTAAACAATACGAAGGTTTAAGGCCATCGAGCATTGTGCCGAGGTCTTCAAGCGATTCTGCCATGACCACGATATCGTCGGCAAACCGAAGGTGAGTGATGTACTCGCCGTTAATGTTGATGCCGAATCCTTTCCATTCCAGGAGCTTAAAGGCGTCTTCCAATGCAGCGGTGAACAGTTTCGGAGATATAACATCTCCCTGCCTTACGCCGCGCTGCAGAGGAATCGCCTTCGTACTCTGCTCCTGACTCGGACCGATATGGTGGCGTTTTTGTATAAGCACTTCAGCACCTCGATGTACCGATAGTCAATATGGCACCGCTGGAGAGACTGTAGCACTGCCCAGGTCTCGATCGAATCAAAGGCCTTCTCATAGTCCACAAACGCCAAGCATAGTGGCAAGTTATACTCCTCGGTCTTCTGTATGATTTGCCGCAGCGTACGGATGTGGTCTATGGTACTATAGCCTTTTCGGAAGCCGGCTTGTTCGGGAGGCTAGAAGTCATCGAACCTACGCGCGAGACGATTCGTGATGACCCTCGAAAACAACTTGTAGACATGGCTCAAAGCGAGATGGGTCTGTAATTCTTCAATAAGGCGTTATCCCCTTTCTTGAAAAAGAGCACCACCACATTTCTGTTCCATGCCTCCGGCGTTATTCCCTCGAGCAAGACGGAGTTAAAGAGTTTTTGAAGGACTTTCAGTATCGGTGTTCCACCCGCATTCAGAAGCTCTGATGTGATTCCGTCATCACCCGGCGCCTTGTTGTTTCTGAGTTGTTTGAGGGCCATCCTAATCTCGTATAGGCTGATGTCCGGGATATCTTTGGTATAGTGTCGGGTCAGCTTAGCTCTTGGGTCTTCGGCTGAGCTAGTAACAGGTTTGGTAACCGAGGTGTATAACTGCCCATAGAACTTCTCGATCTCCCCCAAAACTTCTGGGGCCTCGATGCTCGATGGCCCTAGTCGAGTTTCCCAACAAGTAGGCCTTCGGATGAACATGGACAAAGATCATGTCCAATGCCCATGTTGCGCCCTACCCAGTATCAGTTGGGAGCTCTACTCTCGAAATTATTAACAAATATGTCTACCTGGGACAAGTGATCCAGTTGGGTAGGTCAAATTTTGAGAAGGATCCAACTCGGCTGGGCAGCATTCGGAAAACTACGTAACGTCTTCTCGTCCAAAATACCTCAGTGCCTAAAGACGAAAGTCTACAACCAGTGTGTGTTACCAGTGATGACATATGGAACTGAAACGTGGCCTCTCACTATGGGCCTCATAAGAAAACTCAAGGTTGCACAGCGTGCTATGGAAAGGGCTATGCTCGGCGTTTCTTTGCGAGATCGAATCAGGAATGAGGAGATTTGTAAACGAACAAAAGTTGCTGACATAGCCCAACGGATAAGCAAGCTGAAGTGGCAGTGGGCGGGGCACATAGCACGTAGAACTGACGGCCGATGGGGCAGAAAGGTTCTGGAACGGAGGCCACGTACCGGCAAGCGCAGCGTAGGACGTCCACCTACAAGGTGGACAGACGACCTGGTAAAGGTTGCAGGAAGCCGCTGGATGCGAGCCGCTTTCAACCGGCCAATCTGGAAGTCACTGAGAGAGGCCTATGTTCAGCAGTGGACGTCCTATGGCTGAAATGATGACGAAGGTTTAAATTCATCGCGATGAAGTCGTATTTTTTTATTGCGATAGAATTGGCACTACATTACAATCTGATGATCTACTTTGAGGTAGATTGTATATAGCTACCTAAAAGTAGATTATCAGATACATTTAATTCTAGGAAAATATATACTTTTTTAGAACTTTTTGCATCGTACCGTAACGTTGCCAGCTTATCTAAAAGAAACGTTTGTAGTTCGATTAAGTACAAAACAGTTCTTAACAGTCCGAGGGAACAAGATTTACGTTCGTTCGAAACCCAGATCAATGTTATCGCGAACAACCTACCTACTGTACTCTCTTTATTACTTTTTTAGGATCTACGTTTCTTTTCCGTCTCTGAATAGTTTTCTCTTTAAATACGTCACTAACAGATTGAATAAGTAAGTATTAAGTAGTGAGTAAAAGATGCATTTATTTATTAGAAAAGAAATGCTTTTGAAAGCGAGCGCACATTGTTTTATTGGTTTAGAAGCAAATAGTCAAAATTACTTAAGACGAATTGAAACTTTTTAGATATTTACTTAGGTTTTTAATATGACTTTGCTAGAGAGTAAGTAGGTTTTGAAGGGTCATATTATTTTTTCATCGCATTTTAATCTAAGAGCTTAAAGCTGTATTGAATATGAAGCACGACTAGCTAGGGATAGCATGAGGACCAAAACACTATATGATATGATAAGATATAGCGATATATTGTAAAAATATGCTAGATATAGCCGCCATGTTAAATCGTCGTGCTGATGACGTCACAAATTATGATCGCTGTTTCGATAAAAATTCAAAAATATGATTGATATAGCCAATCATATTTTTACAGTTGGTGTTGATATATCGCTATGTCATATCATATCATATCATATCGTATTTTGGTGGTCATGCTGGGGGGCTGGCGCAAGTCCTTTTATTAGCTTGAGTCTTTTAAGTCATTTATTCTTTTAGTTTAACGACTGAGTCATAATACTAAAGACGACGAAGTTTCTAAACTTGAGTCTACATTTCCGACTGTGGTCATGTTAAACGAATTCTCGTCTTTTTAAAAGGTCTTAAAAGACTATGCCACTTAATCACTAGCCTGAACTGCAAAGATTGCGCAACGCATTACCGTAACTATTAAATTTTGTTCCAACATAAATCATTTATAATAATATAACACTTATAACCTGAGGCAGTCGTTTTTTTTTCAAGTGTTATATTATCATAGATATAACAAGCATGTAATTGCTAAAAAAAATATAAAACATTTAACCGGTCTAGGGACAGATTTCTCACTAGGTCAATAAGTATTTCTTAGCAAAATTATCAAGGTTACCATGTAGCCTCAATCATCATCTAACTAACACTTTCTCATTCTGAGTCTAAACAACTAAGTTTGGCTGTAAGTCAGCAGTAAGTTTCTGAGACCCGCAGACCATTGCTACAGCAACAGCGTTAGCTCAAGATCATCATGTCTTGGATATACCACCTACAGTACACCTTTCATACCAATCGGATAAGCGCCTACAAACGGCTACGGCTGATTAGGTAGATCCAAAAACAGATAGTGCGACGGTTTGGTTAACCCGACAAGGGGTTGGGAGTCATTGACGATGGATAGGGATCGGTGGAAGAGTTTGAGAAGACCCCAATTTGCCCAGTGGGATTATTTGGGTTAATCAAAAATAAAAACCTTCGAAGAGTTAATTCTAGTTCATAAATACAACCACTTTTACTGGGGACCTAAAATCCAAAAAAAATCTCCATACTAAATGACCGTTTAGTAGTTACGATTTATTGAAGGAAGCGTTTTTAATGCAGGTTTCTTGGAAAATAATGTGGTATCTGAGCACCAGAATCGGAACAAGCCTAGGAGGTTGTTAGTGAACTAAAAGAACCCGTATACGAGATCGTTGCTCTTTAAAGCCCCATCTCTGTCCACAAGCTGTATAACATAAGTCTTATAGCTTGGATGGCATTAACGGGTTTAATCCGGTGCTATCCGGATATTGTCTCGCGACAAGTGTAATAAAACGCCGCAGCCGACTATACTTGACGACGCCGCAATCTCCTCGCTCGCGGACATAAGCGGCAGCGGATATTAAAAAATAGAGTTATTTTAGCGACGCTTTACGTCCTCATCATTAAATTTTGGTCTCATGGGAGTACATTAAATGATCATGCATAATTATGATCACTGGTTATTTAGTACGATTACTACTTACGGTTTCGGACTTTTTTTGTTACTTGTGCTATATATTGCTTCTTGCCAAATTTCATGAAAAAACCTCTAAAGAACTTCCCGGTGACCTATAACGTCAACGGAAAGGACCATAGCGGTTTTTTTTGACTCTGTAGACGCACGTAAATTACCGTAATGAATGAGAAAAGGGGCCGTTAACGATAAATCAATATGTATTGATGTAATGGATTTACAATGATAAATTAGAGAGCTACGTGTTTTCGCCTTTATAATCAAGAGACAGACGAAAAACACGAGGTTTTACGACTTCTTTCTGTAAAATCATAGTATAAAATTTAATTATTGAAGTTAGAAGGTAGTGTTTCTACTAGCGATAACTGATTCTTTTCAATTTCCGACATTTATCTCAAAGCCATAGTTTATTACATTCATACCTAAGAGGCCGTCAAGAACAAATCAGCCTCATATTTCATCCCATTGAGACATGTTAGGCCCGTGATTTGTCTTACATAGGGTTAATAATGGCTGATCACAATAAAGTGAAAACAGCCAGGTCATATCACCTACAATAATTTATTGTGTAAATATTCCTTTATTATTTAATTATTATTTATTAAATTTTGTGTCGTGTGGGAACGGCCGTAAAGAATACATTTTCCCACCGCCAGCAGGAGGCGTGTCGTAAGAGGCGACTAATTCCTGTAGCACGAGACGGGCAGCAGCGTCTGCGTGCGAAATATTATCAAAAACTGCGCTCGCCAACCCGTCTGCCAAGCGTGGCGAGTATTGGCAATCCCCCCCCCCCCCCCCCTAATGAGTGGCACAAAAAAGTCCAGGCCCCCAGTCTCCGGTGGGTGGTCCCGCTGTTCCTGGCTACGGTAGCGGTCAGGGTGACAGCTGGGCAGGGGGTGCTAAGAATCCCCGGAGGCGGTTCGGCTACCACCACCAACGACGACTGGCCCTGGTAACATACAATATCCGCACATTGAGGACCGACGAGAAGATAGTTGAGCTAGAAGAAGAAATGGGTAGGATGCACTGGCGTATCATGGGGCTATCAGAAGTCCGACGAGAGGGCGAGGACACGATAACCCTAAAATCCGGCAACCTACTCTACTACCGGGAGGGCGACCAACTGTCCCAAGGTGGTGTCGGATTTCTCGTCCACAAGTCCCTCACTAACAACATCGTTACCATCGAAAGTGTGTCGAGCAGGGTTGCATACCTGATACTCAGAGTATCTAATAGGTACTCGGTGAAGGTTATACAGGTATATGCACCGACCTCTACACACCTAGATGAGGAAGTAGAGGCCATGTATGAGGACGTAAGTAGGGCCATACATACTAATAAAACCTACTTCAATGTTGTTATGGGGGACTTCAACACGAAACTGGGCATGCGAAGCGATAATGAGATGAGAGTGGGGAAATTTGGATATGGGCAACGGAACCCCAGGGGACAGAGGCTGGCTGAATTTCTGGAGAAGGAGGACCTCTTTGTGATGAATTCCTTCTTTCAGAAGCCGTCTCACAGGAAGTGGACCTGGATGAGTCCCGACGGTTCCACGAAAAATGAGATTGACTTCATCATGACCACAAAGCGACGAATATTCAATGATGTTTCCGTGATTAACAGGGTGAAAACCGGCAGCGATCACCGAAAGGTTAAGGGCACATTGAATATTAACGTCAATCTGGAAAGGTCCCGTTTGATGAAGTCTACGCTCCGACCCTCGAATGCCCATATTTACTGCCCCGAGAGCTTTCAGCTCGAGTTGTCTAATCGCTTTGAATGCCTAGAGAACTGCGAGTCAGTGGACGAGATTAACAACAGGTTCGTAGAAACTGTCCAAGCGGTCGGGCCGAAATTTTTTAGACCCCGTCGTCAAGACAAGCCGCAAAAGCTTACCGACCATACCCTCAATCTCATGGCAGAACGACGTTATATGAGGACGGCAGTATAACGTCGACGAAAGCCAAAGTTTTGAGGGAGATCGAGAAGTTCTATGGGCAGTTATATACCTCGGTTACCAAACCTGTTAGTAGCTCAGCCGAAGACCCAAGAGCTAAGCTGACCCGACACTATACCGAAGATATCCCGGACATCAGCCTATAGGAGATTAGGATGGCCCTCAAACAACTCAGAAACAACAAGGCACCGGGTGATGACGGAATCACATCAGAGCTTCTGAATGCGGGTGGAACACCGATACTGAAAGTCCTTCAGAAACTCTTTAACTCCGTCTTGCTCGAGGGAATAACGCCGGAGGCATGGAACAGAAGTGTGGTGGTGCTCTTCTTCAAGAAAGGGGATAACGCCTTACTGAAGAATTACAGACCCATCTCGCTTTTG
This sequence comes from Anania hortulata, assembly GCA_963576865.1. Taxonomy (NCBI): domain Eukaryota; kingdom Metazoa; phylum Arthropoda; class Insecta; order Lepidoptera; family Crambidae; genus Anania; species Anania hortulata. The sequence goes on from OY756391.1 coordinate 4,599,885, forward strand.
AGTCATGTCTACAAGTTGTTTTCGAGGGTCATCACGAATCGTCTCGCGCGTAGGTTCGATGACTTCCAGCCTCCCGAACAAGCCGGCTTCCGAAAAGGCTATAGTACCATAGACCACATCCATACGCTGCGGCAAATTATACAGAAGACCGAGGAGTATAACTTGCCACTATGCTTGGCGTTTGTGGACTATGAGAAGGCCTTTGATTCGATCGAGACCTGGGCAGTGCTACAGTCTCTCCAGCGGTGCCATATTGACTATCGGTACATCGAGGTGCTGAAGTGTTTATACAAAAACGCCACCATGTCGGTCCGAGTACAGGAGCAGACCACGAAGGCCATTCCTCTGCAGCGCGGCGTAAGGCAGGGAGATGTTATATCTCCGAAACTGTTCACCGCTGCATTGGAAGACGCCTTCAAGCTCCTGGAATGGAAAGGATTCGGCATCAACATTAACGGCGAGTACATCACTCACGATATCGTGGTCATGGCAGAATCGCTTGAAGACCTTGGCACAATGCTCGATGGCCTTAGTCGAGTTTCCCAAAAAGTAGGCCTTCGGATGAACATGGACAAAACAAAGATCATGTCCAATGCCCATGTTGCGCCCTACCCAGTATCAGTTGGGAGCTCTACTCTCGAAATTGTTAACCAATATGTCTACCTGGGACAAGTGATCCAGTTGGGTAGGTCAAATTTTGAGAAGGAGGTCAATCGTCGAATCCAACTCGGCTGGGCAGCGTTCGGAAAACTACGTAACGTCTTCTTGTCCAAAATACCTCAGTGCCTAAAGACGAAAGTCTACAACCAGTGTGTGTTACCAGTGATGACATATGGAACTGAAACGTGGCCTCTCACTATGGGCCTCATAAGAAAGCTCTAGGTTGCACAGCGTGCTATGGAAAGAGCTATGCTCGGCGTTTCTTTCCGGGATCGAATCAGGAATGAGGAGATTCGTAAACGAACAAAAGTTGCTGACATAGCCCAACGGATAAGCAAGCTGAAGTGGCAGTGGGCGGGGCACATAGCACGTAGAACTGATGGCCGATGGGGCAGAAAGGTTCTGGAATGGAGGCCACGTACCGGCAAGCGCAGCGTAGGACGTCCACCTACAAGGTGGACAGACGACCTGGTAAAGGTTGCAGGAAGCCGCTGGATGCAAGCCGCTTTCAACCGGCCAATCTGGAAGTCACTGGGGGAGGCCTATGTTCAGCTGTGGACGTCCTATGGCTGAAATGATGATGATATTAAATTTTATTTTAACATTGTGTAAGCCCTGGTTTTCCTGTAATAAATAAATAAAATCCTCTAAGTCTAAGGCGTAATATCTAAAAATCTTAAGAGGCCTATTACAAAATTTTGATTGCGTTAGTTTGGTGATTGCTGAAAATGTATAAGAAAAATCGAAAATAGGAGGTACTTGCTATGTGTGAATTTCTATAAGAACAAAAGCTAATTCACACATAGCGGTAGCGGCTCTTATTTTATCTTATACTAGCTGTCCCTGCTTTTTTTTTTTCGTGAAATTTTCCGATGTTTTAATACTTATTTTGCTATTCGGGGCGGAAACAAATCCAAGAAACCAAAGATCATAAAAATCGATCTAGCCGTTCTTGACTTGTAAATGGTGTAACTAGCCCGACTTTGTTTTATTTAATTATACAGAGATAATATCAACTAATCAACTAATAATTTTGTAATAGGGCCTACTAAATATTCGTTAAAACAGATATGATATTTACAAACTTTAACTAATAAGTAATAAACATTGAAAAAAAAAACAGATGCTATATCTACATCTAATGAACCCTACATTGTCGAGGTAGATTGTTTTTTTAGTATAATGGCATATTTTATAGAAAAACATACAACACATTGTTGCCATTATAAAATTTCTGACGTTTCATCTTTTGTATTCGAGTCAAGAACTTTATGATTTTTGGTTTGTTGGATTTGTATTTATCCCGAATAGCAGAATAACTATTAAAACATTAGAAAATTCACAAAAAAAAAAAACCGCAGGCGGTACGAAGTTCGCCGGGACAGCTAGTTTAGTACATAAATGAGTGAAAGAGACATAATCTCCGGCTTTGCCCTAGTTGAGTAAAAGCGGCTGTTTTGCTTGGGCAGTGGACGGGAGGACAACTTTAACTGATTCTGATAGATCGTGGATCGACAAGTGCGCCATCTGTTCCGGCCTAGATTAGGTCTTGATTGATTGAGCCTAATGCCTGTGCGTGATAATACTCAGTCGATTACTTTTGCGTTGGATGTGTCCAATCGTCCTAACATTAAGCTATTTACGTAATAACTTTGGAGGATGTGAACTAAAATACAATGAGGTAACAACGACAGAAAGTCGTTTAGTTGAGAAGTATAATTTCTACTATACTTCTGTCTACTTGCTGGCGTATGGGGTGATTTATTAAATTGAATTACGTTTCGTTAGAGGTGTTAAAGATTAAAATGTTACAACTTTTTTATCGGGTAAATTGGGGAAAACTTTGAAATCTTAACAATGATTTTAACATTACAGATTTACAATTTAAAAACACGGTTTTTTATGAACGCTAGGAATCAAATGAGCCAAAAGTCGAGGAGGTTACTGTAACCATTGAAAACTTCCCGCTTCTACATTCTGGAACTATTATCAGATCAGACTACTATTATCAAAATATTGTAAAATATTCTCATCTGAACTTACTTACGAAGTTTCAAATCGAAATAACATATTTATAACATAGTTTGTTACAAGTGATTTTAGTTGGTTATTAAGATTTAAAATAGCTATCATTTATTTATATGGACATGACCTGACAAGTGCTATTTCAAAGACAAATTGCTGACAAGACAATATGTTCATAATAGAGAGTTAATGTATGTTTGTGTTACACAAATACTACTTTGTTTAGAATAACATTTATTGTTACAAGAATAACAAATTGCACTAGTCATATCTATGTTATTATAGTAATAGGCTACATCCGATCTCTAATAATTAAAGAGTATAGTATTTTTATACAGTGTTGAATTGTAGGCAAAACCTACGAAAAGATAAGCTATGATTGCCTATACAATTACATTGCAAAGGGGTGCCAAATTTAAAAAATAAGATCTAGGGAACAATATAAAGAAGCGTCTTAATCGTTATTATTTTTAATAATCGTATGTTACGAAAAAAAATTACTATAAAATATCCAAAAATAAAGTCAATAGAGAGACTACGAAAGCTGCGCGAGGCTACAAGGACCTTACGCAGTGCACATACGATGCAATTTTTTCATGCATGAGTTAAATTATCCACGCGTACGATTTTTTACAGCGGATAGGAATAATAAAATTTGAAGAAAAAAAAATTTTTTTTGTTCTTCACATAGTTCGATTAAGTTAGGTACTGATCCTTAGCCACTCCTAAAGACTTGGCCCCACTTTGCAATGTAACCCTGTATATTCTAAGCCGACAAATAATAATTGTCGATTTCTGGCGCCATTACTTGAATTCGACTGTTGTGTTTGTTGAGTGCTACGTTTTATCAAAGAATGTCGGCCGAAAAGATCTCTTGTCGATCATACTATTATACCTTTCCCCTAAATATTAAGACTAAGAATAAATTGTTTAAAACATGACACTTAGTCAAAGCTGAAACAATGACATTATTTATATGTATTGCTACTACTACAAACTTGAATAACATTGAATAAAATCTAGTTACATCAATAAATCGATCATCATCACTTATCACGCTGTGTCCGGCGACGGTGACTCCTTGCTGTCAAGTATCAGGTAGAGTTATCAGAATGGAATGGTCTGAGGTGACTAAAAAGACCGAACTTCGTTTTGAAGATTCGGAACCCAAAAGAGTTGGCAACGCAGCTGGTTAAAGTAAGTCGATCATAAAATTATAACAAATGAGTGACATCGATTGCAATATGTATGTAAGAGAAGATTCTCCCCTAAATATTGTGAGTCATTTGCAAACTGACAATGGTGTAGTTGACGGTCAAGGACAGGACTGCGGGGAGAAAGTGCATCCCGACCGGCATGGTCGGCAGCAGCTTGATGGTGAGCGGCTCCACTGTGACCAGCCGGTGGAAGTCCTTCACAAACTTGTATCTGTCAGTTTCTGGATCTGAGAAATACGAATGAACATGTTAAAGATAATCGAACGAGTGCGTCTCGGAAGAAATGCAATAGGGTTCCGTATAGTTTGGGATGGCCATCAATACGTCTTTATATAGGTGACAATCTTATATTTGCGGCTTGCAGTCCTGAATTTCAGCTTAGTTTAACCATGTATGCGTGATTGAGGAACAAACTTTCACATTTATAATGTAAGATTGCTAATTGCATTGCGTGAGTGTCTAACTCATAGTATTTGACAAAACTTATAAGTAATAAAATACCATTATCCCATCATCATCATTTCAGCCATAGGACGTCCACTGCTGAACATTAGCCTCCCCCATTGTCTTTCAGATTGGCCGACCGTCTTCCTGCAACCTTTACTAGGTGGTCTGTCCACCTTAATTAATTTATTTATTTAAACTTTATTGCACAGGTAAGTACAATTGGCGGAGTTAATGCATTACAACATTCACCTTGTAGGTGGACGTCCTACGCTGCGCTTGCCGGTACGTGGCTCTTTTCTAGAACTTTTCTGCCCCATCGGCCGTCAGTTCTACGTGCTATACTTGTATAAAATACCAAACGTATTATTATTCTCTATTCCAGAAAAAAAAAATACAAACCCTTGCAAAATATGACGCAAATTTTGGCTAAGGTCCGTTTGAGTTTAGAAACTTCATTCCGTATTTCTTGACCAGCTTTTCCAATAATCACAAAAATACCACTGTACAAAATCACGTAATATATTAGGTGTGGTCGCTTAAAAAACCAAAACTCTCCCTGAAAATGATCAAAGTATTTGAATCCTGGAAATGACTTCTGTTACTATTAAAATTTGATGTACCTACGTTAAATAAGTTTTTCGATTTTCGATTAATTGATTCCTGCTGTGTGACATTTTTAAAGATTTAATACAGTGTATCTGATATTAATAATTATTATTGTTACCTAGAATTTTAATTTATCAAAATATTTGTATGCCTGAGGGCAGGACATAGTGGAACTATAATAATTATGTGCTTGCAACCAACTCTGTACTACACACATCACAAATAAACAATTTGAATTTGAGTAATTATTTTAAATGTATAATATAGAAAACTATAATACACCTATTATGTGTATCATCACCATCATCATTTCAGGTATAGAACGTCCACTGCTGAGCATAGGCTTCTCCCAATAATCTCCAGATTGGCCGGTTGGAAGTGGCTTGCATCCAGCGGCTTCCTGCAACCTTTACTGGGTCGTCTGTCTACCTTCTGGGTCCACCCAGCAAGTGACCTCCGACCGACCGAAATACCTCCGACTGACCTCCGACCGACCTCCACCTCCACCTCCAGGTGGAGATGGAGGTCACGTGCTGGCAAGTGCAGCCACTTACTGGTACGTGACCTCCATCTAAAACCTTTCTACTCCATCAGCCATCAGTCTCTATATGTATGGGACATCAAAACGAAGGTTTTACTAGAAGGCACTAAACAGTTCCACTATCCACTTCCAGTCTCCAGAGTCAGGTAAGCTTTGTTCGTATCATCACTAAACATTTCATACGTATTTTACAATATCTCAAATCAATAATGCTGTATCTACTTAGCAGTAGAAGGCTTATGCCTAGCATTGAACATCTAAAAAGGTTGATGGTGATGATGATTAAAGTAATAAAATCAGGGATTTTTTTAATTTTGAGAATTGGTACTGTACACGCTTAGTTGTCTAAATGAACAAAGATACTAATAGATTTCAAGAGTGAAGGGTGTTGGGGAAGGACTTTGGTGGAAGGTCCCCTTTTTCAGGTTTTTGTTTATATATTGAAAGTTTGTCAAGTAGCAATATGATTACTATTCCCTACACACCTCACCTCAAGATACCTATAATTCTGTCAATTTTCAAAACTACACGAATTATTTCCCCTGATTGCCCATATTCGACTTTGATGTGAACTAAAAACTTTGACTAAAAATAAAAAGTAAGTTATGGAACGAATACTTCGCCTTACAGATTTTACAATTATTATTATGACTATCTTACTGTTCGCAAAATAACGGAGAACATCTGATATTGCAACATCACGAAGTGAGATGCCGCTATAAATAGGCAAAAAACGATCTGGAAAAAAAAAAAAGAAATTAATTTGTCATTAATACTGAACAATATTAAGAACAAAGAGCGTTATTTGGCATATAGATGCCAAATAAAAACATTTATACCACAGTATTCGGGATACGTAATTAAAATTTAAAACATAATGGATAAAGGAGTACGCTTACGTCAGAAAAAACTGAGGGCCATGCTTTGTAGCAAATAAAATACCCATGCTGAGGGTATTTTTAAAATGTCAATCGACTCAGAAGTCCATAAGTGACAGCATAAAAGTAACTTTGGCATAATAGTAAAAATGGCAACGACACAAACTGTAAAAATATGACAGATATAGCCGCCATTTTGAATCGCCGTGCCGGTGACGTCACATATTCGTTATATATATTACATATTGTTTCGATAAAAATTCAAAACAGCAGCTATATCTATCATATTTTAACAGTTGGTTTCAATATATCGCTATATCATATTATAATCATATCATATCGCTTTTTGGTGGTCATACTAGGGGGCTGATTGGCGCCGCCTGGTGTTATTTAGTATAACTCGGAATAAATGGTAGACAATTCCGTCAATACTTACATGGTGACCAAAACACTCCTTTAGCTGCCGTCCAGATTCTAGTAAGTGTCTATAGACTATGGCAGATCGATATAAGTTGTCTTTCATTTCGCCTGCGACTGCGTCTGTGACCATTGTATTTATCGTTTGCAGTATACTTCTTTTTATGGCAAGTAGAGAGTAAAACATTAAAATTTCTACGGCATATCGAGCATCGACCCAGGTTGTCAAAGTAAAATAAAGGATATGGGAATAAATTTTGATATCTATAGATTTGTTTACAACAAATTTCCAAGAAAAAATTATCATTCCCACAGACATAGTTATCCTTACTAAAGCTATAGTAATAACATAACATAAACATATAACTTTGAGACGCAGTAAGAATTTGGTGTATGCTAAATAACTTTTTAAAATTTCATGACAATTAGATAAACTTGACATGAGAACATTAAACTTGCTTCCTAATTTCGGAGCAGAGAACAAAATTAAAACACTTTGTAGCAAATAAAGTATATAGAAAAAAATTAAAAGGAAATATATCAAATAATTTACAAAATTATCATTTTGAACACTCGTAATACATTTAACATTATCAATGGAAACTGGTACGCAGAGTATTATCTCAAGTAAAATAATAAACGTGACAAAAGCTTTTATATTCCCTGTCAGAAATAAATAATCGCGGTGGATGTTCAAAGCTTTTTCTATTGCGCATAACAACTTTAAGGCTTTGAAGTTTTCCATCACGCGTTTGAAATACACTTGGTAGTTGACACCGATAGAACGACAAGAGTGGGTAGAGCATTACGTTTATTACTTTCTCTTACAATTAATGATGTTACAGACGCATTACGTTTATTGCCTCACTATTTGTAGTTTTCTCCTGTCTATTTTTCTTCTACTTTATTTATTTAACCATTTTTCCTACATCTTGGTCACTAGATTCTTTTTCATGTTAATAGGGTATTTATTTATGTACATGTATTTATTTTAAGTATGTATTCATATTATGTCTGTATTATATAAGTATTTTACGATGTACATGTACTAGGAAGTATGTATTTTATTTTTATTTGTTCTTATTTTATTTTATTTGTTTAATTAGTTTGTTAAATTTTTGGACTTTTATGTTTTGGAACTCTTCACCGCTTCCCTTCTCTCAATATTAATTCAACTTTCCTCTACCTGAAGGTTGTCTGGAAGAGATCGCTTCCAGCGATGAGACCGCCTAAATTGTGCTATTCATTATGTATTTACTTTCCTGTGATTTGTTTGTTTTGTGTGGTGTACAATAAAGAGTATCTATCTATCTATCTATCTATCTATCTATCTATCTATCTATCTATCTATCTATTCATATCACTAATAAGGGTTCTGTAAGGAAATATTTGAAGCAAAGTCATTTCAAATGCTTAGGTAGTGTTATTTCTCTGTAATTTATTTTATTTGTGACAATATTTATAAAAATTAAGCTAACAGCAGTACCAGGCACTTGATGATTGTTTAAAAAAAAAGCTATAATAATGTTTAGAGTGGTTTTAATATCATAGGGATGACGACTGGGTAAAGAAAATGAAATTATATTTAGTCCATCAGGTTATAAAAAAAAAACTTTTTTGATTGTACCAGCGCGATAGCAAGATAAAGCGCGCCAAAGTTTGGGAGTGGGGTTCGTGATGTCACTACTAAGTAAATTGTACTAAGACGTGACGTCATGCGACATTTCAAACCAATGTATCTCTGTAATATTTTGATTATGTGAAAAAGGAAAAAATATGTGTTTAATAGTTTTTAAATACACAACGTCTTCTCGTCTTTAATACATCAGTGCGAAAAGACGAAAGTCTACAACCGGTGTGTGTTACCACTTACCAGTGATGACATTTGGAACTGAAACGTGGCCTCTCACTATGGACGAAAGTCACAGACAGAGCCCAGAGCCCAGACAGGGCGGGGCACATAGCACGTAGAAATGACGGTCGATGGGGCAAGAGACAAATGTTTGTGTGATGAGCACGAGCATTTGTACCTATGTATGGATGTTTATGAAAAGTATTTATGTATGTTTATCCGTTATCTAGTGTTATTGTTAAAGCCATTTACAATCAACAATTCTGTCAGAGTTCTTGTTAGTGAGTCTGCACCACTTTTTTTTTTATGTCGAGACGTTTACGTTGTCTTCCTAATTACCTCTTCAAGGGTGTGAACAAATCTGGCAAACACGCCACAAATACGCTGCTCACGCGCCGCTTTCGCCAGATATGTACGCGCCCTAAAGTTTTCATTTACGCGTTTAAAATACGCTTGCTAGTTTACTCTGACAGAACCACAAGAGTTGGTCATATCAGTTATTAATTTCTTGCACAATTAATCAAGTTACAGACGCATTAAGTTTATTGCCTTACTATTCTTAAATTATTAATGACAGTAATAAGAAGGGTTCTGTAAGGAAATATTTGACGCAAGGTCACTTCGAATAATGTTGTTTCTCTGTCATTTCTCTTATTTGTGATACATTGAAAACAACAAAGTGCCAGCTTGATAATTAATCACAAAAATAGCGATAACAATACCAATAATACTATGATGTATTATGCGGAGCGGTTTTATTGTAATTTTGAGCAGTTTAGATTTTCTATCCGGCACGTTTTTTCTTCATTCGATGTAGAGCTGAAGACCACGGACTCTATAGGTTCGAACTTAACAATGGACTGACTGGACGAAGTGCTTCTTTTATATCTCTTAGTACTTAACATTCTGCGTATCATGAATCATATTACTGATGTGATATTCCTAACGATCTTCAAATATCTTCTGTATATTTTATACGTGGGTTGTGTAGTGTTATTTGGTCCCCGAGGAGTTTATGAGTGACTCCCAGGGTTCACGTATAACATAATATGTTACAACATATTTGGTAAACCTGCGTGGTTGGTTAACGGCTACGTTCTCAAGCATCGAGAGTTTCGCATTACGCATAAATTGAAATTATATCTTACAATGTTATCGGTACGTAATTATTGTTTGAATATTACGTTACTGGCGAACCCTAAAACGCTCTTTCATTTTAATATACTAGTTTCAAGTGTATTAAAAATATTGATTGGCTATGAAAGTAGGCATAATAATGACCCATTTTAAGTAAAATTACTAGTCATTCTTGTATAGTTGTTGTTAGTGTTTATGTACCACAGTTTTTTTCTAAATTATCATGACACCATCAAAGGACGCAATGGAGAATTTTAAGGCGTTAAATTTTTTGTGGAAGATTGAAAAGACATTAAATATACATCGAGACTATTTGATTTTGTCGAGGAGGAAGCGCGTTTTTATAACTTTCATGATTATAATGGAGATCATAATTTCTGTTTTCATTTGCACGAACTATTTTAGTCTTATAAAAGTAGCATATAAAAGCCAACCTACTAAATATTACATTTCCATTATTTTTAATTTGCTTTATACGCTGCAAAGTTTTGTTTTAACTTTGTATTTAGCTCCAAGATTTGGAAAGGAGTTTAGGTCACTTTTATCAAACTTAGCAAACTGCCATGATATCATAAAATGTAATTTACAACACCAGAAATTTCTTTCTGAACTTAAATTTAAATGCATACTAATTATTTTCATCTTTACTGTTTTGAGGATAATCTTAACTATATCAGCAATATGTATTACTGTGCATGAATATAAATATTCTTATGAAGTAAGTTTGCTGTCCCTGATTGTATATTTTGCCGCTGACACTTGGTTGGAAGCTCGTTTTATGATAGAACTTCTAATATTTTATTGTTTGCTTGCAATAATAAGAAATTTACTGCAAACATTAATAGTGCTACTCAAAGACGTGGACAGTGGCTCACTTGGCCATAATTTGAACGTCATTGCAAAAGTGTATCGACTATTGCTCGACTCGGTTCGGCAACTAAAAAAGCCCTTTAATCGACAAGTAAGTATCCGATTTGGCACTAGTTTTTGTATTTATTTTTAACCGACTTCATAAAAGGAGGAGGTTCTCAATTCGTCGGTTTTTTTATTTTTTAAATATTTTTTTAATGTAGTTTTTTAATGTACATGTTCAGCGATCATTCGTTACCAGGATAACCGATTTCAATAATTCTATTTTTGTTCGAAAGGGAATACTTTCGGAATGGTCCCATATAAATTTGATCAAGTTCTGATGATGGTATCTATAAAAAATCATCAAACATTGCATGAACTCCATACCGCGCCAACTGATTTTTGTACCTATGTTGCCCAATATTTTGGGCATTTGTGAACCGATTTTGATGATTCTTTCTTTATCAAATAGCTTATACTTTAAAGATATAGTACGTGTTTAAAGATGTATGTACGTTTTTTTTGGAAAAATTTCACCTCTAAGATGGGAGAAATAAGGGATGAAATCGATACTCAGCCGTTAACTTATGTTTGCACTCAAATGATTCGTTTTGTTGAGGATGTATCACTAAAAATAGATGAAATAAGTAAATTTTATTTTAAAAAAGTAAAAGTAAAGTAAAAAGTAAAATTTATGAAACATTTTCCAGCATTGTTTATGTTTTTATTACTTTTTTGTGGACTCAATCCTGCTCTGTGATCTGCCAATGTCGAGTGTTTCTTGATATAGTGTCTACAATAAATAACAGGTGTTTAGTTTTTATTGCTTTTCTTGGATTCAGTGAAGGCTATTCTTCCCGTAGAAGCAGGTTTAAGACGCTATCGGGTCTTAAGCAAGTTGTCTTGAGACAAGTCTCTTGACTCTCGATGCGGCGTTGAATACAATGATATTTTAATAGTTTCAGATCCTTATCACTTCGCCAAACATTAGAATACAAACTACACCAAAATTGCACTCTAAAGCTCTTTAAATGATTAATAAAAACCATTGAAATAGATCGACCATGCTTTTCGTTCGTCTACCCCCCACCGAATCTATTTTCAAGCATATACTATGGAAATGCGACGTGCAACTATTATTAAACAGGGTTTTAAAAAAAACAAGTGTCAAGACTCAAGTACCATGCAAATGTCAACCTAATAAAATTTTCTAGGATTACACAAATTTGAAAAAAAAAAAATTTATTGATTTTTTCTAAAATGTAACTTATTTATTTAATCAAATATTTACCCTCATTTTCTAACCATTGTTGTTATCTTATTATTACATTCTAGACACGTAACATTTTTTTTGTACATTTGATAATTAAAGTTGTATTATCCGCAAAAAGTATAAATTTTTGATCTGTTACATTTGGTAGATCATTTAGATAGTTTTATATACATTTTTACCCGCTATTTTACCCCCTTAAGGGTAGAATTCCAAAAAAATATTCGTGGATGCCTACTCTATATGTATAAGGTATCTACGTGTTAAATTTCAAGTCTGCAGGTCAAGCGGTTTGGGCTGTGCGTTGATTTATCAACAATCAGTTTACGATTTTTAACTACTACTTCTATTTACTCCATGTTCTAATCCTAAATCTGCCATGGGACATCCGTAAAATTAAGTAAGAATCTTTGATTATTTCCATGGGTCTAATGGGATGACCTCCGTAGTCAAGAGGCGAGCATACCAGACTCGGTTTCGCTATCTCAGGTTCCGGGTTCGATTCCCGGTTGGTCGATGAAGGAAAATAACTTTTTTATATTGTCTCGGGTCTGGGTGCTGTGGTATCGTCGTTGTTTCTGATTTCTGTAACACAAGTGATTAAGCTACTTATCATAGGATCAGAGTAATGTATGTGATGCTGTGCAATATTTATTTTAAACTTTAGATTATAATGTAATTTGATAAGCAAAAGTTTTCTATGTCAAAACAGTCAAAAACCTATTAACCACTTTTCTAGCTTACTGTACCTATGCGATAAAAATGCATTGCTAAAGAATGATGTCTTTTTCAGATTCTTTTAATGCTATTTATAGCTGGCACACACAACACCTTCATAATCTACCGCGTCATTAATGAATTGTTAACAGATGTATGGTTTTCAAAATTATTTGAATAATATTGTTATTGGTATTTTCTCACAGAATATTTTAAGTCAATATTTTAAAATATTTTCAGACTCGGCTATGGATTTTTAGAAGACCAAATATATTTTGGCGTACTCTGATGTATTGTACATTATACGCGACCGTAGCTAAGAGCGGACAAGATGTGCGTAATGAAGTATCGAACCTGATCCAAACATTAGCTAAAATTGGAGTCAAATATGCTACAGGTTAGGATAATATTTATTTTAAATAACATGAGTTTATTTATAAGTGACGCTATTTGAGCAATAAGACAATATCATTGTATTTTATTTGGTCGCATAAACACATCCGAAGTTTCTCTTATTAAATTGAATATTTTTTCATCTGTTTTTCATTTATTTCTAGATGAAGCTTATGCGGACCAAGGTCTTAAGGACTTACAACGGCTTTTCTCCGTGCAGCCTCTAACCATCGAGCTGCTGCCGACCCTGCCAGTCGGGATGTACCTGCTTCCCGCAATTCTCTCTTTGGCCGTCAACTATGTCATAGTCACTTTGCAAATGAATCATGACATCTGAAGACGTAGTTTTACTTGATCAGTGATCTGAAGTTTAAGTGTAATTTTACCATAGACTTAGGAAACGCTACCCGCGACTTTTTAATTACCAAAAAAATTTGTTACTTAATTAGATTAATACTACGCAACTAAATTAACAGTTAATTTTTGTTGTGCAATTTTGATGTTGAAATCAATTATAAATATTTGTTGTTTTTAGCTATTATGATGGGATTTTGGGAAAATTGTATCACAGTGTATGTTTTTGTCATGTTTGTAATCAATAAACATCTTCTGAATTTTTTTTGACTTCATTGACAATTAATAACTATTTACAAGTTACATGTGAAAATAACAACAAGTAAGTACCGCAAATTTGACGAATGATATTACCAGAACGACGGGAATAGGCTCGACTTGATTAGGATAGGACCGTAGTAAATTTGCAGTAAATATGCAGTGGGATCAAGGTGACTGAAATGATGATGATGATGATATTAAAAAGGCTATCGAATCATTTTTTAACACAGGAGGACCACAGATCTGAAGGCATGTTTTCTACGTGCTGATTGAACGCTATCACTGCCTCTTCGGAGTTGGTAAAAGTAAAACCTCTTATCAAATCTTTGATTTTGGGGAAAATACATGGTGATGGGTGACGAGTTGTACTTTTTCGGAAGCTAAAAATAGCTTTGTTTTGTTGGCAGTGTGTGAAGAAGCGTTGTCATGATGTAGGAGAAACCGGCTTTTGGGTCGTCTTTCGCGAACTTTTTCTAACACCCTGCCCTGGGTACAAATGGTAGAATACCACTAGGCATTAACACTTTTTTGACCTTCAAGTGGAATTGTACAGATGGGACCCGTAGCTGAGAAAAAAAAACGCGATCATTTTTTTACCAACGTTTCTCGCCTGCCTCACTTTTGTTGGCCTGTTCTCATTTTCAAACACCCATTCACAAGATTGCTGTTTTTTTTCGGGTTCAAAACAATAAATCCACGTTTCGTCTCCTGTGACAATGTCATAAACAGCATTAGTGGTCTTACTTCAGTAGAATCTGTGAGCACCATTCCACGCGAGCCCGCTTCTGCTCCGCTGTCAGTTCATGAGGGATCCAACGACAGCAAAGTTTCCGAACTTTCAATTCTTTGTGTAAAATTTTCTGAATTTGGCTCATACCAATCCCCAATAGTCCTCGAATTGTCTCATAGGTAATCCGCGGGTTTTCTTCAATTAGCCGCTTAACAGTAGCCACATTATTTTCGTTGACGGCAGTTGAAGGCCGCCCTTCACGAAATTCATCATGTAAAGAAACTCGACCTCTCTCAAATTCAGCAAACCATCGCCTCACGGTGCTCAAACAAGGTGCTTCTCTCCCAAAAGCATTTTGAAGACGAGCGGCACAATCTTGCGGAGAGAGAAAACTTTTAAAATCATAAAAAATCATCGCTCTAAAATCTTTTCGACTTAATTCCATTTTCATTGCGTACGTAGAGCTTTGATGTGTGATAAAAAACAATTGACAAATCATTTCCCGCCAATTGTTTTTTTTTATTACTAAGAAGGTTGCAACGTTTAAAAAAATAGAACATTCGAAATTCAAATAGTTCCGATTAGCTAGAAGTGCAAAACTTTGTGTGCCCCATGTATAAAGTATCCGACATATTTTATAAGACAAATAAAATACATACACATACATACCAGTTTAGATAATAATAAATACATACTAAATAATATTGTTAGGGAAGTCAATGATTATTAATCGAAAGTTTAAAAACCGGCCAAGTGCGAGTCGGACTCGCGCACCGAGGGTTCCGTACATACTGTAGGTACCGTTATGAGTAAAAGTTCACCCATCAAGACAATCGAGTCATAGTTATGGTATTTTTATTGCTAAATGAAAGCCATAACATTACAAAAGTTAAATTGCGGTTTACGATTTATGACGTATTAAAAAAAACTAATTACTTGATCTCGTTCAAACCAATTTTCGCTGGTAGTTTTTATGGTAATGTACATTATATATTTTTTGAGTTTTAGTTCTAAGTATGGGGAGCCCCCAAAATTTATTATTATTTTTCTATTTTTTTGTGAAAATCTTAATGCGGTTCACAGAATTCATCTACTTACCAAGTTTCAACAGTATAGTTCTTATAGTTTCGGAAAAAAGTGGCTGTGACATACGGATGGACAGACGGACAGACAGACAGACAGACATGACGAATCTATAAGGGTTCCGTTTTTTGCCATTTGGCTACGGAACCCTAAAAAGGAACATACAAAAAAGGAGTTGAGTAATAGTAGAATGGTTAGTTCTGAGGTGCCAAGATAATGCTCACGTAATGATTTTTTAAAGACAAATTTTGACGGGGATTGTTTTATACTAAGGGGGAGAGAATTCCATTTCCGAATAGCTGAAAGAGTGAAGGAATCGGACAGGAACCCAGATTTATCAGGGGGAATAAAGAGACTAAGATCGTGGGAAGATCGAAGATTGCGCGAAGTGGTGGAACCTTGGTAAGTAAAGCGTTGTTTCATGTAGTATGGGGAGTGTGGGTCATGTAAAATGGTGAAGAGAGTGCAAAGGATCGTCAGGTCTCTGCGCTGATGGATAGGTAACCATTTAAGCTGCGTGCGAAATGTGGAAATGTGGTCGTACTTACGAAGCCCAAAGATGAAACGTATTGCATTGTTGAGGAGGCGGTCAAACTTATCAAGATGAGCTTGGAAGAGATTAAAGCGGCACACATCAGCGTAGTCGATCAGAGGCAATCACATCACGTATGACATAAAAAATTGTCTTACAATGGCATAGGTAAGTAATTATGGTTTCAATATTTTATTGTCGATCTCTGAAACACACTTTTGTTTTATTAGAATGGTTCCAAATTCGTATAAAATATTGATTGAATAAGTAATAATGAGTATGTCATGAAAATTACTAGTCATTCTTTCTTTTAGAGTCGTTGTGAGTGCGTCTACACAATATTGTTTTGTGTATTTACAGACCCTAACAATACCATGGAGACTTTTAAGGCAATATTTTTGCTGTGCAGGGTCGAAAAAATATATAACATACATCGAGACTTTTTGTTTGTATCTAGGAGAAAGCGCGTTTTCATCACTTTCATGATTCTCATGGAAATGATCTTTTATGTTATCATTTGGATTAACTATATTACTATTGTGAAAGTAATATATAAGAGCGAACTTGCAATATATTATATTTCGGTTATTTTTATCATCCTTTATACATTGCAAAGTGTTACTTTAACCTTGTATTTTGCTCCAATATTTGGAAACGAGTTTAGGACCCTTCTGGAAAATTTATCCAATTGCCATAATATAATTAAATCCAATCTAGCATACCAGAAATTTCTTTCTCAACTTAAATTTGAAAGCAGACTTTTTTTTGTTATCTACACGGTTTTTAAGATAATCGTAACTATAGTAATAGTATCTGTAACCGCGCATGAAAATCATCAGTATAAAGAAATGAGTTTTTTGTCTCTTTTTATATATTTTACATCCGACGCCTGGTTGGAAGCTCGTAATATGATAGAACTCCTGATATTTTATTGTTTGCTTGCCATAATAAGCAATGTACTGCAAACAGTAAGTGTGCTACTCAAAGAAGTGGGTGGCGCGGTCGAGCATAATTTCAACGACTTTGCAAAAGTGTATCGACTATTGCTCGACTCTGTTCGGCAACTAAAAAATACTTTTAGTAGTTATGTAAGTATTTGATTGGATACTGGTTTTAATGGATTTATTTCAGACTAGATGTGTCCGCGACTTCATTCACGTGGACTACAAGATGTTTGGTATATCTTATGTATATAAAGCAACGTTGTGGTCTGCGGTGAGGCACTCTTATCAATAAAGGAGCTTTTTAGTTAGGACTTAAAAACTCCCGGGTTGTATTTATCAAAAGAAAGTATCTCACGTAGAGAGTTCATTTGCGGTTCGTACAATAAATGTTAAACTGAAGTACTTTATTACAGTTTTTCAGATGTTGTTTTGGGGTAAAATGAAGATGGTAGGGATGTTAGGTAGTGCAGTTCCATTGCACAGGCTCCGAAATGTACGTGTCTGTCTCCAACGCTCCCGGGATCAGATTGAGTTAGCCACGGATCAATCACGGCGAGTTGTATCAAACGATACCGTGATCCGTTTCCTTAAAAAAATTAAACATTGTTTTTACCCACTGATCACGCTACAAGAAATAAATAATATTAATTTTCGAAATATGTCACGGCTTACAAAGAAGAAATTAAATATGTATATTTTATTCGAAACTGTTTTTTTTATATAATTTCTCAAACTGAATGAAGTTACGACTTATTTTTTCAACATACTTAAAAAAAGGGTCAAAAATCATAGAAATAACCAAAAAAATAATAACTTCCATGATATTTTTACTAATTAACGATTGATAAGTAATATTCTCAAACGAATTTATATTCATATTCATTTATTTCATCTTTAGGTAATACAGTATACACTTAGATACGTCATTTTACAAATAAATTTTAAAATGAATTGTGTTAACCCAAAATTATTAATACAATTAACATTCTAATTATTATTTGTATATAAATTTATTAAATGTTAATGTCGTTTATGGAAGATAATATTAAATAAAATTGTCAAAATATAAATGTCAGATAAAAATAAAATAAAAAAATACTTCAGCTACCTACAGCGGCGTCAATATTTCTTAATTATTAAAATTATTTCACTTTAGTTCGCCATTACAATTTAAAAATCAAATATTTCACTTTCCGATAAAGCCTCATTTAAGTCTAATAACTTTAAATATTAGTCTCTTCATAATAACACTGCAGAATTCATTTCTATGTAGATCTCTTAGTTCTGACTTTGAAGGTATTTTATTGATGATTAGACACCCATAAACAAAAATCTTTTTCTACATTTTATTAACGACGTTTCAGAAGCGCTATTTGATAGACAAACAGAAAAACTTTCAGTTACTAAAATATATTAGAACTGACAGAACAATATTTTTTCTAAACAATCTTAATTTGAAAAATATAAAGTCAAACTAGAGTTGTAAAGTGTCCGTCACGTTATAAATGTCTGACCATTATGACCGAGCAAATTAGACATTTTCTCAATGTGACCGGACATTTTGGACATTTATTGTCAGTAACGTCACATTCAATTCTATTGACAATCTATGAAAAAAAATCATTTGGGCACAAATATGTGCATTATTATATGAGAGACAGGCACAGTAGTGGTGATCTTTAAAGAAATGAAATTTCTTAAATCTTTCTGCACAAATAAACTAAAAAGTGTCGTATCGTTACGCGCGAGTTTTGTTTTTTAGTTCGATCCAGATCCAATTACATGTTTTATTGTATGTTTCTATTGTCATAACTGTTAACATTTAAGACTGACTTTAGTAGAATTCTTCTTTTTATAAATTTATACTAAAAAAAATGTGACCATCGTGACAATAAATGTCCAATGTGACCGAGCATTTATCATAAATGACGGACGCTTATAGCATATGACCGTCAATTTACAACTCTAAGTCAAACACATTCAATACACACATTATAAAACTATCACAGAGATAAATGTCCTGAACAATTAATCACGCTTCACATTCCTATACCTAAATGCCCCAAGGCATATATATATATATATATATGCAAAAGCCGGATTAGAAAATTCACACTTACCTACGCATTTTTTAAATGTTTTCTTTCACCTATCAAGTTCAATATTGATTAACAAGTGTCTTTCACTCACACATTTATAGTATTTTTTTCGGGTATAATAAAATTGTTTTCGTTTGAAAAATTTGATAAAAACACAGTTTCAATATAAATAATAAATAAATGAATTGTTTCCACAATAACACCAATTAGCTAACCCCAAACTAAGCAAAGCTTGTACCATGGCGACTAGATAACGGATAAACATACTTTAATACATTTTTACACATCCGTGACTTAGGTACAAACTAACTAGAGCTAGATTCGAACGCGCAACCGCTGCATGCTGGCTTTGTAGTCCGGAACGCGAGCCACTACACCAGATGGTCGAACGATATAAATATACAAAATTTATTTTTTCTCTGTACGGGCTTCATCAGTTTCGAAAAATAATATTATTTATTTCTTGTAGCCACGAATACCGTGATCAGAGGGCAAAAACATTGTTTTATTTTTTTAAAGAAAACGGATCACAGTATCGTTTGATACAACTCGCCGTGATCCGTGGCTAACTCAATATGATCCCGGGAGCGGTGGAGACAGACACGTACATTTCGGAGGCTGTGCAATGGAACTGCACTATCTAACATCCATACTATCTTCCTTGTACCTTGAACCTGAACAAGTGAAAAACAGTTTCAGTCGAAATTCAAAGGACTCAAATAAAGTACTTCAGTTAACATTTATTCTACGAACCGCAAAATAACTCTACCTGAGATACTGTCTTCCAATAAATACAAACCGGGAGTTTTTAAGTCCTAATTAAAAGTAACTATGCTGAATTTTGGGATAAAAAGTATCCAGGTACCTCGTAGTATGAACTCAAATCATGCCCAGTTTTCTAAGTATTTTTTTTTATTTAGTAGTTAGTTTAGTCAATGATGCGCGCCAAGATACAGACAGACCAAAATGAAAAAAATACAGTTTTGGCTTTAGTATCGATATCGTTTAATAGTTCGGTAACATTAGTCGTATTCCTAGTTCACTTTATAACGTTTATTAATTTGCATACATAGATCACTTTTACTTATAAACACACTTAAAAATACTTCGCTAAGCTTTTTTTCATTGACGTCAACAACAACGTCAAAAACAAATCATTGACGTCAAAAAAGAGTCAGGTTGGCGATAACAAAACAACGACTATAATATAATGTTGATTTAAATACGATTCTGAAATATCAAGAATTCGGAACACAATACACCGATTATGAATTATGACGAGTTCAGAAAAAAACGTTTTTAAAGTTGGTAAGATGGTAGGTCAAATTTTATGCCCCCATATGAGTGTGTATGTGAAATGTATTTTCCCTACGATAAAAAAAGGATAGTACACTGATCACGCAGTTGCGCGAGCTGAGCGAAGCAAGCGGTATTGTGGCAACGGCTGGTGAAGCGCACAGAGCCAAACTTGACTTAGATACTTATTTTAATATTTATTAGAGTAAAGTTGAGTTTTTCTTATAATTCCATCATTTAGAAGTAGTTTTGACCTGTAGAGAGTTTTTACTGTAACATACAGTTACAAAATTGCCTGAAAACCACTACAAATTAATTTTGACCCAATGAAATAGAAAGCGCCTAACATGCATTGTTAAAGAATGATGTATATTTCAGATTCTACTGATGCTATTTACAGCTGGCACACACTTCATCTTCATAATCTACCGCATAATCAATGTATTGTTAAGACATGTGAGGATTTTACAATCACTGGTTGATTTTGTAATCGGTACTTGCATAAAAAATATTTGGAGTCAATATTTTGAAATATTTTCAGGGTGAGCTATGGTTCCTCAGACGACCAAATATGATTTGGCGCACTCTAATGTTTTGTATAGTTTATGCAACCGTATTCAAGAGCGGACAAGCTGTGCGTAACGAAGTATCGATTCTGCTCAAAACTTTGGCTAATATTCGCGTCAAATATGCTATAGGTTAGACTATTAATTTTGACTTGCTTGAATTTATTTAATAAATAAGTCTCTTTAGTATTGTCGTGATGCTTTTTGAGCAATCAGAAAATATCATCAAATATTTGGTTGTTGTATGTATTTTAACACAAAATTATAATAATAATTTTATTTATTTATTTTTTGATGAAGCTTATTGGGACCAAGGTCTTAAGGACTTACAACGGCTTGTCTCCGTGCAGCCTCTAACCATCGAGCTGCTGCCGACCCTGCCAGTCGGGATGTACCTGCTTCCCGCAATTCTGTCTTTGGCCGTCAACTATGTCATAGTCACTTTGCAAATGAATCATGACATCTGAAGTTTGAGTGTATTTCCACTATAGACTTAGAAAACGCTACCCTAATTAATTACTAACTTAATTACATAAATATTACGCAACTAAATTAAGTTTGTTTGGGTTTATAATGTAATGATACTTGTAGAGATTGTTGTTTTGTTGCGCAATGTTGATATTGAAAATATTTATTAATTTATGTATTTTAGCTATGATTATGATGTCAATCAATGTTTGAATATAATATTAGTATTTTTTTTTGGGAAAATAAACATTCACAGTGTGTATTTTTTTTTGTTTGTAATCAATAAATAAGAGTAGTGTTCAAACGTCTTCTGAAATATTATTTACTTTATTAACCTAAAAAAAGGGTATTCCGCATTTAGGCAATTAATAACTATTGTTGGCGCCTACAGCCAGTTCGGGCATCATCGGCGTTCTCCGTATGCGCGGGCGGTTGGCACACTCCGTAGTTGCCCTCCGCCGCCCTCAGCCTCTCAACCATCATCGGCATCGGACGCGGTTCCTTCCTCGTAGGCGCGATCAAATAAGGAAAAATTAATTTTATCTAGAAATATACCCTATGCGTTTACAGTCCGCGTCTTATTTAATATTCCTATAGTCGTAGGACCCTAACAACTATTTACAAATAACATGTGTAATAACAATAAATGTAAGTGACTTGTGAATAATTTATAGCAGACTAGTAAAGTGTCACACTAGATTCCTGTTTTAGTTATCTTTTGTTCTGCTACTAAGATTAAAATATTTTTGACCTGTTACCGAAAGCAATAGATTACTGAATCATCAAAATTTTGAATTTTCTGCGATTCTCTCGTTACTCATTTAGTATATGATAGTAATTTTACAAATGTATCATGAATTCTGGAGCTTGAGTATATTGTTACATGTATATTTAATTTTTGTCGTCTAGATTGTAATCAATACTATTGGGTAGTGTTAGTATTCTATAAACCGACTTCAAAAAACTGAAAAGCCTAAAATAATATCAACACTTAAGTACCTAATCAGTTACTTTTGGAGTCGGCGCTATCCGATGAGAGTTTGAATGTTTTCGTTTGCACCGACTCCAAAAGTAACTGATTAGGTACTTAAGTGTTGATATTATTTTTAGCTTTTCAGTTTTTTGAAGTCAGTTTACTTTTTTTTTATAAAATTTACTTATTTCATCTATTTTTAGTGATACATACAGTGATAATCCTCAACAAAACAAATCTTTTTAGTGCAAACATAAGTTAACAGCTGAACACCGATTTCATCCCTTATTTTTTCCACCTTAGAGGTGAAATTTTTCTAAAAATTTTTCAATATACCATCTTTAAAGTATAAACTGTTCGATAAAGAAAGAATCATCAAAATCGGTTCACAAATGCCGAAGATATTGGGCAACATAGGTACAAAATCAGTTGGCACTGTATGGAGTTCATGCAAAGTTTGATGATTTTCTTATAGATCTCATCATCAGAACTTGATCAAATTTATATGGGACCATTCTGAAAGTATTCCCTTTCAAACAAAAAAAGAAGTATCGAAATCGGTTAACCTGGTAACGAATGATCGCTGAACATACATTAAAAAAAAAAACAAAGATACTGACGAATTGAGAACCTCCTCCTTTTTTGAAGTCGGTTAAAAATGTTATTTACTTCAACAATCTAAAGAAGGTATTTTTCACATGTTGACAATTAAACAATATTTACCTACTACAACTTACCGAACGACGACTAATCAAAGGTATCGCTTAAAATTAATTAATTACATTTTATTCGTAAGACTTAATTAATTAATTATTAACGTAAATCAGTGGTTTTTTTTCACAGATAAATAAACACTACATAAAAACTGTACACGTTTTCGCATATATGTAACAAAACAAGTGTTAGTAATTTATCATTGGAAAGTGATAATTTAGAATTAAAGAGGGAATTGATTGTATAGACTATGGTATAGGTGTTTTAGTTATCGATATAACTACTTCTAGGATAATAATAATTTTGATCTATTGTCGACAAGTGAGTAACAGAGTCATCAAAATCTTAATCCATGATATGCGACACCTTTCGTTGATCAGACTATAAAAGATCGAACATTTTCTTTTATCATTTCAGAAACTCTGATCCTTCTGCAGGGTGTAAACCTCATCCTTAGAGCGTCATGTACTACGGTGCTAATCGAGTCCATCCGATTTCGATTCTCGTAATACCGACCGTTCATATAGCAGGAGGACGAACCCAAACTCTTTCTCGTATTGCAACCATCATTCGGTCAATGACTTGCTCCACCTGCCATAATTATCACCATTCTTTGAATCAAGGAAAATAAAATTGTAACGAGGACTGAATCTGGACTAAAGAACCTATGTTAAGTTTTGAATAGATGTTAGCCGATTGCTTAAATAATTACCTTAGCTCGCGCGCAGCTCACGAACTAAGGTTCCTAGTACGCAATGTTCGCCAGATTTGTATGCGCTATTATAAGTCACAATAGACAAAATAGCACATGAAGATATATATTTTCATAATGCAACGGCCTTTAACGACTAGCGTATATTGCTGACGCATAGTGTCTTAAAAAACAAGAGAAGACATAATGTGGAATTGTCGACAGCAACCAAAACTGACGTATTTTAAATAAAGTCCACCAAATAATAGTTATCCTGTTTGTTAAATATTTGATTTCAAGATGTATATTTAGGTGTTTTTATTAGAATAACATTGCTTTGATGTTTTCGCTTGGCGTAGTGATATGGCGCTTGGATAAGTATGTGGTCTTGATTATTGCAAAATCACTTCTGAAAATAAATTGTTAAATATTTATCATCATCATCATCATTTAAGCCATAGGACGTCCACTGCTGAAGATAGGCCTTCCTCAATGACTTTCATCGGGAGGGAGTGCCAATACTTGCGACGCTTTGCAGGCGGGTTGGCGAGCGCAGTTCTATATATTATGATTTTGCACGCAGATGCTGCTGCCCGTCTGTCGTTGCAATATTAGTACACAGTCATGTAATACCTACTTCCTTCATTTCGAAAGGTTTCTTAAAGGTTTATTTTTGCTGTTTTTTTTGTTGCTTACGTTCGAGATAATTATATCTAATCATCATCGTTTGGCCTTTGCATATCTGTCATAAGCAAAAAGACTACAGGACAATTATGCTGCGGTCACGACTTTACAATCCGACTTTTTTTCAGTCGAGTAAATTCCGAGCGTACAGGATTTGACTCTTGTTCCGCAAATCTGGCTTCGTTATATGTGCGTCGACGTATTGTTAGACGTGTTGGACAATTAGGCAATCCAGTGGTAAATAACACTCGCCGTTGTCCTGTACGATGTCTAACAGTGGCTGATTCTATCGGTCCAGAGGTGTTTAAAAATGTATGTGAACCTAAACTTAAAATTACATTATATTAAGAAGCCATTCATAATAAATCTAAAAATATATTATCGCTATTATTTTTGTGGGGTATTAATATTATTAGAAAATGGTTCTTTTAGGGAATAAAAACCTAATTAGGTTTTATTTATTACCTCCATTCTACCTAATACATATTCTTCTATTTAGTACCTAATATCATTAATAATTTAAAAAGACTACCTAAGGCAATAAACGTACTGTGTCTGTAAGTAACCTCATTTATTAGGAAAGATTGTATACCCTTCCAAACAAAATAAAAGATAATCATCAACTTCACACATTTATTTAACACAATTAAAATTATTTATTTATTATTTCAATATTTTTATTTATTATAACTAACCTCAAACTGAATGTAGCTAAAGTGAATTTAATTAAAATAATATAGATTACGAATAGTATTATTACAATCGTGTCAGTACAGAACATAATAAAATGGCAATTCGGCGCCAATAT
Source organism: Anania hortulata (assembly GCA_963576865.1). Taxonomy (NCBI): domain Eukaryota; kingdom Metazoa; phylum Arthropoda; class Insecta; order Lepidoptera; family Crambidae; genus Anania; species Anania hortulata. The sequence continues at coordinate 4,625,100 of OY756391.1, forward strand.
TCACTTTGACGGGATTACTGAATCCATTCAGTGGACATGGATTGTCGTTGGGATATAAATAAATTAATATCGGACCACATCACATACATTGCTCTGATTCTATGGTGAGAAGCCAAACACAAGTAACAAAAATGGTGTTACAGAAATCCGAAATAACGACGGTACCACAGCACCCAGACCCAAGACAATACAGAAAAGTTATTTTTCTACATTGACCGACCGGGAATCGAACCCGGGACCTCAGAGATCATCTCCGGCATGCTATGCTAAACATGTTACTACAACGCATAAACATCTTTTAC